>CM052804.1:17934844-17957084 GCA_028533885.1 Nasua narica | reverse complement strand
TGATCTATATTGCCCCTTAGCCTCATAGCCAACTCATCCCTAAAATGGTTCTAATAATATATGCTTAACTTATTCCCCAAAAGATTACAAGTTAATTAGTATTTATAAAATATCTGGAGATAAATAGATTATGTTAATAATACTCTGCAGCCTCATAATACCTCTTATCCAAGAGACTCAAGACTTAAAAACTATTACACTGACCCCATATTTTGTTTTTCTTGTTTCATTCATGGGAAGTTCGGGCAAAAGATTAAAATTATGACCAGGTCACAACAAAATCAATAGCAAGCCTCTGAATACAAGCTATGTCTCTTATCACACATTATTCTAAACCTGAATTAGAGTTTTATATTATCTTAAGATATTTTGGTCAAAAAAATCCAGGCATTCTGGCCCACCAAATATTACATATCTTTTTGGAGCAGTGATGTTGGGTGTTTTCCAAAGTATGTGATACACACAGCATTGAAAAATCTCATTCAGGGGCACCTGGGTGGCTCAGTCATTGCGGGTCTGCCTTTGGCTTGGGTCATGACCCCAGGGTCCTGGGATTGAGCCCTGCATTGGGCTCCCTGCTCAGTGGGAACCCTGCTTCTCCCTCCACTCTCCCTGCTTGTATTCCCTCTCTCGATGTCTCTGTCTCTCTGTTAAATAAATAAATAAAATCTTTAAAAAGAAAAAGAAAAATCTCAGTAAGAAAAAATAACCGTTTCAAAACAATCTAAACCCATCATCAGTAACCAATCAATTTGTACGATTATAAGTCAGAGAGACCTGACCCTGTCTGACATGTTCACTCTATTATAATAATTTAAATAATTAACATTTACAAAATGTTTGTGCCCTTCAGACTGCTTTATAGTCATTAATTATTGAAACTGCTCAACATTCAGAGTTATTATTTTCATTTGCCCAGCAGGGAAATGAAGCACAACCAAATGGGATAACTTCCCATGGGCATCAAGGAAATAGAATGAAGAGGCTACTTACCTGTAACAAGTAATCTTCCATCTTGAGTACCATAATTATTGGTTTTCTAGGTAGGGATGAAAACATCTCTCCTTCATATATTTTACTCCTTAATTATCAATAGGAAGTTCAGTTTTCAAAATCCTAATACCTTAAATACATAAATTTTTTTTTAAAGATTTATTTATTTATTTGACAGAGATTACAAGTAGGCGGAGAGGCAGGCAGAGAGAGGAAGAAGTAGGCTCCCTGCTGAGCAGAGAGCCCAATGCGGGGCTTGATCCCAGGACCCTGAGATCTTGACCTGAGCCAAAGGCAGAGGCTTTAACCCACTGAGCCACTCAGGTGCCCCTTAAATACATAAATTTAAACTAAAAGATAGTGAACAATATTTTTGAGGTAGAGAAATGAACAACGTGGAGATTCAGAAGTTTGTTGAAAGGATATTCTGCTCCTGGACTAAACCAAGAAATCTCAATAGAAATAATTTTCTGTCACGGACACATATTCATTAATTTTATTTAAATTGATAAGCAAAATTTTGCAGGACTTCTATTACTTCAGTTTTCAACTTAAGAAATCAATTTTAAAAATTCCTACTACCAACAGATCACTGTATTTTGAGCGTATCTGATATTAATAAGAAAGGAAACATCCAGTAAAGCATGAATAATAGAAATACTCCATAAACATTTGCAGGACAAAAGCAGTAGACATTTCTCACGTAAATTATTAATTCTTTATTAACTGGTGGGAAAAAAAGACTAGACTCTCTTCCATAAGTCCAAAAGATGGATGTTAACTCATTTAATTTTGACCTTTGAAACTACGATTTACTATTACTTGAACAGGCACCTTTTCATAGACCAAGATACCCTTGGGGCACCTTTCCACCTACAGACTGGACACTATTAAAAATCACCCAATTATGAAAAACAACAATTAGGGAGCGAGTAATATTTTATTACAGATCGAAAGTCAAGGCTGAAATGACCTACTGAGTCCTATAAAAGGCCAATGGAGATCACTTCTTTGGACGGTGTGCTTTTGCTTCGCTCCTCGCTGAGAAAGGGTTGCTCCGCGGTACTGTCGCCATGTCTTTTCAACTTTCTAGTGCGTCCAGGCGAGTTTGCTCGCGAGCTGGCCCAGGGCGGCTGTCTGGTGGAGGTCCAGGCTTTGGGGCTGGGAATGTGTGCCGTGGATCGGGAGCAGGAAGCAGCTTTTCTTGTACTCTTGGGAGCATTTGTTCTGGAGGAGGTTTCTGTAACGGTGGTGGGGGCGTCTGTGCTGGTTTTCTTGGAAATGAGCATGGCCTGCTTTCTGGGAACGAGAAGGTGACCATGCAAAACCTCAATGACCGCCTGGCATGCTACCTAGACCATGTACGAGCTCTGGAAGAGGCCAACGCAGACCTGGAGCAGAAAATCCAGGCCTGGTATGAGAAATACGGGCCTGGTTCTTGCCGGGGACTAGATCATGACTACACAAGATATTTTTCGGTCATTGAGGATCTTAAAAGGCAGGTAAGAGACATGGATTTACCTACTTTTGCTATAGATTTTTGGGTGTACATAACCTAAAAAAGACAAAAGATAAAATTTTGACATGAGGTAGAATTTGCTCACTCTCCGTTCCCAGGGCTTAACGCAGTGTCTGACCCACCCTGTAAAAAAAAAAAAAAAAAATTGTAGAATTAAAGGCAAATAGCTTCAACATGGATATAATTGCCTTGCTGATCATGTATTTAGCTCATATATTTTGATCAAGAGTAATAAAAGTATCTGTGATTGTAAAAGCTTACACTTTGACTCTTAAGCTCCGGACATTCACTGTCTGAAAAAAAAAAGTCCAGATTCTTTTCATGTAGAAAAAGTGATACTAAAGTAAATACTTGATGGGTTGAGACGATAAGAATTGCACTGAAATCTGGACTCTCCCTTGGCTTTCAGCACTTAAATATTTTGCACAATCTGCCCTATTTAGATTATTTCTGTGACCACCTGCAACTCCAGCGTTGCTCTACAAAATGACAATGCCAGACTGACCGCTGATGACTTCAGGCTGAAGTAGGTGAAAATAATGTAATTAACGATAATAAAGGTAAATACTACAGTTGGAGTAAAAAACAGACGTGTTGCTGTAAAAACCAACGTGTTTTTATGAAGTCAGACTAAATCACTGAAGAAATTAAATTGCCCTTATAAAAAAAAAGCTATCATAAATTTTAAACATTTTGATTCAACTACGAAGCACACTGGATGATAAAAATTCTTGAAGAAACAACCCCTCCAAAATAATCCTCCTAAATCAGTGGGTATTCCGAAGGGCGTCCTCTGAAGCCTGGACAGAACATTCCATCTTTTGGTATACCAGATGTCTGAGAAGGTTATGCTTTGCATCTGCCCACAGTTACTATTCACAAGCACTTTACCAACCTTTCAGGTATGAAAATGAGCTTGCTCTACACCAGAGCGTAGAGGCCGACATCAACGGTCTTCACAGGGTCATGGATGAGCTGACCCTTTGTACAGCCGACCTGGAGATACAGTTTGATACACTCAGTGAGGAACTGGCATACCTCAAAAAAAATCACGAGGAGGTAAGGGATCCCGCAGGGTAGCTTCGGATAGTACCTGATTTCGTCCCTCACGCCCACGGTCCGTTTCAGAGCAGAGTGGAAAGACCAATCAAAACTCTACCTTGAGGGTTAATACTGATCCCTCTTCCAGGAAATGAAAGTCCTGCAGTGCACAGCAGGAGGGGATGTGAACGTGGAGGTGAACGCAGCCCCAGGCGTGGACCTAACTGTCCTGTTGAACAACATGAGGGCCGAGTATGAGGACTTGGCCGAGCAGAACCGCGGGGACGTGGAGTCCTGGTTTAACGAGAAGGTACGTCGGCGGCAAATCCCACAGCAAGGGCTTGGTCAGTAGACCACCGAGCTGGTCGCTAACCCTTCTGATGATTATGCTACAGAGCGCTTCATTGCAACAGCAGATTTCTGATGACGCTGGAGCGGCCACCACAGCCAGAAATGAGCTGACGGAGCTGAAACGCAGTCTGCAGACCTTGGAAATAGAACTTCAGTCTGTCGTGGCCATGGTCCGTAGGAGTCACCACTGATTTGAATGTGTGTGTGTGTTATAATTACATATAACTAAAAATATATAATGTGGTAAATAATAAGAAGGCTGTCCATACACATTACTTCTGACTGACTCACCAATCCCAATACTTAAAAATCAAACTTTTCTCAATGGAGAGAAAATGGTTGTTTTGGTTTGGTTTGGGTTTTTGTTTGTTTGTTTGTCTGTTGTTTTTTGTTTTAAAAGAAACCTGGCTTACACAGATTTTCAACCAAAAAGATTTAGACCTTGTACTAATGCTTCTTTCCACCTTGAGAATGTTTCACGTATGAATGCGCTGTTTTATGTTACCCGTGCAAGACTTGCTTTATTCTTCTTTCAGAAACATTCCTATGAATGCTCCCTGGCTGAGACGGAAGGCAATTACTGCCTCCAGCTCCAGCAAATCCAGGACCAGATTGGGGCAATGGAAGAAGAACTACAACAGATTCGCACGGAAACAGAAGGCCAGAAGCTGGAGTATGAACAGCTTCTAGATATCAAAATATTTTTAGAGAAAGAAATAGAAACATATTGCAAGTTAATAGATGGAGAAGAAAGGTAAGTGCTAAAAAAAATCATCTCCCATCAACTAGGTTTTCTCAGTATCCACATATACCAATATCCTATCCTAGAATGTCCTACTGTAAGATCATATTCATCTGTGGTCTCGGGAATTTATTATTGCATCCATGTGAAATGAAAACAGGCAGCCAAATCAAATGTCCAAGTATGTGAAGTGTGTGTATCTATAATAACATAGAGGGCATTTAAATGCCAAATGTTAAACAATTCCTGTACTCCGAGGTGGGGGGGGGGGCGAGAATTGCTTCCTGTGATTTAATGTTGAAGCACATTTCCTATAACAACACACTCTATTTTGTTGGTACTTCACCAGTGACCACGCATGCACCCCGTATTGGGTGAGTGATTACATTTTCATTTGGAAGATGAACAATGGTGGTTTCCTTGGGAAAGTCACCATGGCTTGTTAGCCAAGAGCAACAGCCCTGGAATTGTAGCCCTGGGTGCAGATCACATCACCGCATGGATTTGAACACATGGTTTAACCTCTTTAAATCCCATTTTTCTGATTGGTGATATTGTGAGAACACCAAAACCACACTCTTTACCCGTGACCATAGCGTGTCACTATGGAAGTAGAGTTCTCATGAGAGTGGCTTGCCCACAGAAGGTACTTGGTAATCAGTGGTGGTTACTAAATGCTTGCCAGTGGTCACACCAAGAGTATGTACCATCTCATGCATCTTCCAAGGCTAGTGTCAGCCCTCTACAATCTATTCTCATAGGAACTCAAACATGATGGTCCCTCCTTTGAAAAAAGCGCTCATTATAGCATTCATTAGTCCCTTCTTTCACTACATCTTTCATGTTGTATTCCAGCTAAATTTTTACATGCATATACTTTATTTTCAATGGCATAAACTGCTTGTATCATCATTCTCTATTTTCTACAGCACCTAGCCCAGCGCCTTCTGCACTGTGGCACCCTGAACTTGTTCATTGGCCAGGTGATTGACTACAAGGTCAGTCAGAAACTGGAGTCCCCACATAACAAGACAAGAGAGATGATAGCTGGTCACAAGGGAATTTCTGATCCTAAACACTCATTTAATCTCTCCCTTCACCACACTGAGGTCACAAAAGTCTTATTTATATATCTCATAGGCATAAGAGGAATTTAATCTTGCGGAAACTAGAACTCCAAAACTTTTATTCCCAACTCGTAGTTATTTATTAGCTTCCTCATGAAAGGAAAAAAAATGCAACAATTTATTCTTCTTTTCACAGAAAAAGCAAGCCCATGTGTTATAAATCCAAAGGACGTGGGCCCATACATTCCGAAAATCAAGTCCAAGGTACAGAAGGTTTTTTTGCTTGGCGTAAATCTTTTCAACTTGAGCAATTTTATTAAATAAGTCACTTATTTGTAAACAACCAAATTGTTCTAAGGTTAATTCTAGTGAATGAAGGAATCAGGGGTCATTATGGCAGCTTCTTAATGTATTCTATACTCCTATAGAATAGAAGTAGTCAAATTATGAAATTTATGAAATGAGGACTCAATCCCCAAACATTTTTCTTACCTAGAACCTATTATTTTCCCAGTTTCAGTGCTTCGGTGAAAGAGCTACGTTATTTTAAACCACAAAAATAGGGCAAGTTGGCATTTAAAAGAAGACAAAATTGCTTGCTCCAGGCCATTACTGCCTGATATTTAGGTTGTCTTAATCTGTATTTTACTTACACCTTCAAACACCCATTTTTCTAAAAACAATGGTAAGTATAAGATAGTTCTGGGCCTTGCTAAGCATAGCCTTCAAACACAATATTGTATCTCAGGTTATTGCAAACATTATTTTTTAGAAGCCTACCATTATGATTAAGTACCTTTCAGCCTGTTAAGAATGAGCGCTAAATTTGCATTTATTTTATTTTAGACTCAAAAGAAGAAATTGTTGTCAAAACGGTAGTTGAGGAACTAGATCAACTTGGTAATGTCCTTTCACTGAGAGTCCACTCGGTTGAAGAAAAATCCTCGAAAATAAGCAACATTACGATGGAACAACGAGTACCTTCTAAAGCACCATAGTGAGAAAACAAGTTATTAAAAAAAGAAGAAGAAGACTGCCTTTGCAAAATCCCATTGGCCAAATAACCCAAGGAAATCATTCACGTCTGTTCTTAAAAATGCAAGGGCAAGAATCTGTTTTCCTTCTCTTCTCTTTCTCATGTTCTTTGCATGTAATCCTTTTCAGGAGTAGGAAAAATCTTGCTCTGTCTCATTGTTTTGTTTCTATTTCAGGGACTTTTTGGCCATTCATTAAAAATTTTTCTGTTGCAAATTATTTCTGATGAATCTGGTGCTTTTGAGTTTCTACAGTCGATCCCAATGTGACAGTACTAAGGATAGCTAGTAAAATCAAGTGCCTCACACAGTTACATTTACTTCAATTCATGTTAAGATAAGTTGGAAAGAGCACCAGACCTCAACTCCGGTCCCAAATCTGTCCCCAATCGATCATGTAAATGACTAGATCTCCTTGGGTTTGGGCTTCTGTGGATGGAAGAGTATCCCCATTGATCACTAGGATTTGTTAACCCTTCTAATGGTGAGCTTGCATGGGTGATCAGTTAATGTGAGTTTGTTGAATCTGCATAGCTATTAGTCCATTTTGCAGTACATTCATCTCTCTACCCCTACCACAGTGGGGAAAGCCTGTTGGTTCAGAATGGTGGAAGAATCCGCAACAACAACAACAACAACAAAAATACATGTTCGAGGAACTGACTGACCCCATAGAATCCAGGAGAGATTCAGAACTTAGAAGAACCATGTTTGGTGGTGAACCAGGCTAAGGGATGAAACTGAAGGCAGGGTGATTGACAGGTGAATTTACTATGACATTAACGATGTATAAGCTTCAGGTGTCTCATTAGCACAGGAAGAGCCCCAGCATTCTGTTTGCATAACAATTTTTGCAAAACTAAGATAATTTTGGCACCATTGGTTAAGTCTGCTTTCTCTTTCCATTCCAGTTTCTCCTCCATCACTCTTTCTCTCATGTCTGGGGGTGATCTATCACATCTAAGATGGGGTGACCATACAATTTATTATCCAGATGTAACATTTGAGGGAGAGTAAAGGATGCTATTAACCAGGCATATTAGAGGACATGAACTGACCTATTGTAGGCATATGGACATAAAGTCACCCTAAGTCAAGAGGATTTGAGGTGAGTATACTGGAATATATTAATGAGGTTCTCATCATTTCCATGGGAAGCTTCTAGGAATAGTCCCACTGCCCACAGTGACCATCTGTATCATTTCATAAAGGTACAAGGCTACAAGTTGTGATATGAACAAATCTTATAACACACAGCACCTGAAATAAATATGTAAATAACAGAAGAGATACAATGTATGAAGTGTGTGGAACCAGAAGCTAGTCTATGGAAAATCTTTTAAGTCATAAAATGTGTAAAATTGTAGAGAATTCATTTTCACTGATGCCTACAAAAGACAAAAATCTCCTCCTGTCAGAAATATAATGGGTAATGCAACATATTTATTATTTTTAGTACCACTTTATGCTCTTTATACACAAGAATTTTAATAAATTTTATTTTTTGTGAAATTCCTATAAAAAAATCTTCACATATGACAAGTCCATGGTTATGAAACTTGCATTCTTCTGAGAGTACGCACAAGGCATGTGGCTCTTTGTGACTCATTTTAATGCCCTCTATAGAACAACTACCCCAGAGAAACTATGTGGACAAGCTGATTCATTTTGTGGAGGTCAGCTAGCCTCCTTCTTCACCTCTTCAATGCTTGCACAATGAACCCATTGTCAAAGTGGCTATTGTGACAGATATGAAGTCTATTCTTCATACTCTATTTCCCTAAGGCTGGTCAAACCACTGACCTGTCATTGGCAAACTTAGAAGATGAGCCCTTGAGATGGTACCATTTTTTTAGAAGGAAAACTGACCACATGCTCTCAGGATAACTCCAGTGAATCCCTTTCTCCTGGAGGGAACGGCAAACCTTCCTTAACAGAAGTAACACTTATTCAAATATAGGTTTGCCTCTCAATCCCTATAGTATGTCCCCAGCACAACCATCTGAGGACCAAACATTGAACAAGCTTCAGGCCCTCAGAACAGACACTGGATCTACCACTAGCAATTGGGTTCAAGTCAGAATAGAGAAAACAAATCCTTTCTGGCTTCCAGAAGGATAAAACAATTGGAGTAAGGCAATATCTGAAGAGATAAAAAGCTGAAAATTTTCCAGAACCAATGAAAGACACGAGTTCACAGATTAAAGAAGTCCCACACATCGAAATAAAATGAAATGCATATGGATGAGATCATAGGAAAGCTGAAGACAAGATAAAAAGATCCACATATGGATAAATCATAGTGAAACCACAAAACAATGAAGATAATAGAGTATCTTTAAAATCAGACAAATGGGGGGAAATTATTACCTTCGAATGAGTGTCAACAAGAATGAACGCCAACTTCTCAACAGCAGCAATGGAATCCAAAGGACAGTTGAAGGATATGTTCAATGTTCCAGGAGAAGTCTTAAATGGCCAATAAATGTATGAACATGTTCAACCTCACTAGCAGTCAGAAAAATAGAAACTGAAACCATAGGAGATACCATTACACAACTCCCACCTTGACAAAAATGTTAAAATATTTGGCACAATTTACCCATTCTCTATTGAATTGCTTCCATTTTGGGACTAGTATGAACAATTCTACTATAAACTTTCTGTATATGTCACCTACTACATGTGCATGAGTTTCTCTAGAACACAACCCACATATATGCTATCTACAAAAGATTCACTTCAAACATAAATACAGGTAAAAGGATGGAAAAAGATACATCATGTAAATATTAATCCGAAAACATTTTTTAAATTTGTAAATGTGTGGGATGATCTATGCTCTCGACTTACTGTAGTGATCATTTTATAATACATACATATATGACATCATTATGTTATACCTGGAACTAATATGTTATATGTCAATTATATCTCCATTTTTTAAAAAATAAATTTTAATTTACTTTTAATAAATCAGGAGTGGTTGTATTAATATCAGACAAAGCAATCCTAAATATATAAAACAAGAAATCTTCCAAACACATGAAGCAAAAACTAATTGAGTGGAAAGAAGTAATAGATATATCCATAAGAATGCATATTGCATGATTGCATTTATATAACATTTGTGCAATAAAATAATGACAGAGATGGAGAACAGATTCACGGTTGCCAGGGGTTATGGATTGGGAGGGAGGAGTAGCTGTGGCTATAGGGGTTAGCATGAGAGAGTCTTATGAAAACGATATAGTTTTAGGTAGGTAGGTATCTTGATTATGGTGGTGTTTGCATGAAGCCACACATATGATAAAATTGCACAGAGCTACACACACATGCACATGCATGCATTCACACATGCCAATAAATGGCTTTATAACCGGCAAAATCTGAATAAGCTCTATGGATTGTATTAATATCAATTTTCTGGATTTAATACTGTACTACAGTTATATAAGATGTTAACATTGGGGGGCCTGGGTGAAGGGTGCACAGGACCTCTCTGAGCATTTCTTTGCACACTTTTGCACTTTACTGTAAATCTGTACTTATTTCAAAATAGTTTTTTAATTATATAGAAGAAAATATAGAAGAAGAATCTTTGTAATATTGGTTTAGGCATAGATTCATTTGATATGACTCCTAAAGCATGATTTGAAAGAAAAATACTCATTTGGACTTCATCAAAATTAAAACATGCACTCTTTGAGAGATACTATTTAAGAAAATGTAAAGACAAGACTCGGATTATGAGAAAATGACTGCAAATTAGCTATCTGACGAAGTACTTATCCAAAATATATAAAGAATCCTCACCATTCAATAGTAAGAAAGCAAACCGATTACATAAATAGACAAAAGAACTGAACAAATAACTCACCAAAGAAGAGATATGGTTGGCAAATAACCACATGAAAAGATGGTCAACATTTTGAGTCATTAAGGAAACAAAAATTTAAACCACAATAAGATACTACCACACATCTATTAGAATACACAAAAAATATTTTTAAAATTGGCAAAACCATGGACTGGTAAGGATAAGGAGCAGCTAGGACTCTCGTTCGTTGTTGATGAAAATGCAAAATGGTACAACCACTTTGGAAAACAGTGTGCCAGTTTCTTATAACATTAAACATACATCTACATATATAACCTTGCAATCCTACTCCCTGACATTAAATAAAATCAAACTTACATTCACATAAGAGCCCGTATGTGAATATTTATAGCGGTTTTATTCATATTCATCAAAAACTGGAAACAAGTCATGTCCTTCGACTAGTGACAGGATAAACAAACTGCAGCACATCGAAAAAATGGAAAACTGTCCAATGAAAAATAACAAACTTTTGAGACACTCAACAACATGAATGTACTCAACTGCATTGTGCTAAGTGAAGAAGTCAGATACAAAGAATATGTACCATCTGATTCCATTTATATGACATTCTGGCGTAAGACTATGGCATAGAAAAATAATCAGTGTTTGCTTGGAGCTGGGGCTGTGGGCAGGAATTAACTACAAAGGGATACAGAGGAATTTGAGGGGGTGGGTTAGGGAACTGTTCTATATCTTGATTGTGGTAGTGGCTACACGACCATGCATTTGTCCAAATATATAGAACTGTATGCTAAAAAGGATGAATTGTATTACATGTATATTAAACCTCAAAAAATATGACTACAAAGAACTGGCAAAAAAAAATTTAAGGAATCTATCCGAAAGAAAAATGTCAATATGTTCAGCTTATCAATAATAGCAATAAAGCTGGAAACAATCTGAAAGTCCTTACTAAGTAAGTGGTTAAACAAATTACTTAGTATTAGGTTTGGCTCTGAGTAACAGTAACAGAGTAATAGGACTTTACACAGTTAGCAGTTTCTTTCACACATAAAACTCCAGAGGTAGAGCACTCAGGGCTAGGATGACAGCTCTAAACCAGAACACCATCAGAAACCCAGGTTGTTTCAGTTTCCCACTCTACCATAGCCAGGCTGTGGTCCTGGCTCATGGTCCAAGACGAAGCTCCAAAAAACGATGACAAAAAACCAAACATGATTCTAAAAAAGGGGCAAAGGACTTGAATGGATATTTCTCCCAGTAGCACATGAAAAGATGCTCAACATCACACATCATTAAGGAAATGCAAATCGAAACCACCAAGGGATACCACCTGCTGTGCATGAGGATGGCCACCATCAAGAAAAGAAATAAAAAGAAAAGAACAAATGTTGGTGATGATGTAGAGAAATTGGAATACTTGTGCACTATTGATGGGAACATAAAACAGTGCGGCTACTATGGAAAGCAGTATGGTGGTTCCTCAAAAAATTAAAAACAGAATCACTGTTGGATTTATTCATTCCACCGTGGTATATATTTCCATAAGAAATGAAAGCAGGGACTCAGATATTTGTACACCCATGTTTGTAGTAACATTATTCACGACAGCCAAAAAGCGAATACAACCCTAATGTCCATTGACTGATGAGTGGGTAAACCAAATACAATATACATGTGCAAGGGAACATTATTCAGCCTTAGAAAGAAGAGAAATTCTGACACATGCTACAACATGGTTGAACCTTGAAGACATTGTGCTCAATGAAATAAGCCAGTCACCAAAAGACAAATAATGTATGAATCTACTTATCCCAAGTGCCTAGAACAGTGACTGATATGTAATAGGTGTTTAATAAATATTTGCTAAGTGAATGAATGAATGAATCTGTAACAGCTTCACATCCATAATAAATATTGAAGGAAATTTTGTCCACAAGTCAATTTCCAGATATCTCAAAAACTTCTAAAATATTTAGGGTTTTCAATAAACATCTGAAAATCTACATCCAGTAATTAGTCTAGTGATGACTTTCACCTAAGCTAACCCACAATGAAATAAAAACATGAAATATTTTCTTCCAGGTTTGCTTCAGATTTTGCAGAGTCAGGAAATATGTTAATGTCCTTCGGAAGTCCCACAACCCACAACAGCAATTAGGGGTGTGTTCCTAATTGCCAAAATGGATAAGAAGACAACTATCCCCAAACATAAGCAAATGTCAACAGAAGATGACGACATATCAGCCGAAATGGAAGTTAACTTCCCATTAGGACAGCGCCAAGAGAGAGGAGAAAACCAGTGATTGAAGGACCATTGGAAATGGGGGTGGGGGGTAGTTAACAATTACAGGTCTGTTCTCTACTTCTGTGGAGAAGAACTGTAAAAATAAAAGTAGAAGAAGTCTCAGAAACGTCCGTATCTATTAGCATAATGGCCCAAAACCATGACGCCAGATTTTTATTGTGTGGTGGACTGATGAGTTTTATCTTCTGAGGATGGAAGTCAAGAATGACTCACTGGCAATTTAAGAAGGCAGTAAGGAAACTGACATTGCTCCACCCAGACCCATTTCTCAGATAACCACCAACCTGAGGGCAACTGCCCTCCTACAGAAAGGAGCCCAGCTAAGTTAGTTACTAATTAGGAAAAATCATCCAATTATGCTAACTTGCTGAGGCTGGCAAGCCATGTTTTACTCTATGTAGGCAGAATTTCATCCAGAACACACTTGAGAATTGTCTATAAAAAGGCAAACAAAACAGTTGAGACTAGGAGGCACTCCACTCTAGCTCTCTCCAAAACAGCTGTGTGACACGCACCTGCCCTGATACCATGTCTCTTCGCCTTTCCAGTGGGTCCCGGAGGGCCTGTCCCCGTCCTACTGCTGGATCTCTCCGGCTCTCTGGTGGGGGAGCCGGCTTTGGAGCTGGCAACGCTTGCAGCATGCCTGGGATTGGAAGTGGTTTCTCGTGCGCCTTTGGGGGCAGCTCATCAGGAGCAAATGCGGTGGGAAGCAATCTCTGCGCAGGCTTTGCACTCAATGAGGGGGGCCTCCTGTCAGGCAATGAGAAGGTAACCATGCAGAACCTCAACGACAGGCTGGCCTCCTACCTGGAGAATGTGCGTGCTCTGGAGGAGGCCAACGCTGACCTGGAGCAGAAGATCAAGGGCTGGTATGAGAAATTTGGACCTGGTTCTTGCCGTGGTCTTGATCATGACTACAGTAGATATTTCCCGATAATTGATGACCTGAAAAATCAGGTAAGAAATTACACTTCATGATCATTTTTACGTAGTTTTATTCCTAAATGTTCTTTTCCTTTCTTCACTGAATACTAAAAACATTAATCATCCCTATGTGTAATTTCCTTTTTTTTTTTTAAGATTTTTATTTATTTGACAGAGAAAGTGATAGAGCACAAGCTGGGTGAGGGGCAAAGGGAGAGAGAGAAGCAGACTCCCCTCTGAGCAGGGAGCCCTACTCGGGGCTCAATCCCCAAGACCCCAGGATCACAACCTGAGCTGAAGGCTGATGCTTAACTGACTGAGCCACCCAGGCGCCCCCCAACCCCATGTGTAATTTCTTAAAGGGAATTTCAATTTAGCATTGGAAATAAGCATTAAGTAAATTCAGTTGGTGAATCTCATGATAAAAATGTCATTCTCTAGTAATTAAATTAATTTGTATTATTCCCATTCCCTAATCTTTAAAAAAAACTTATTTTTTTATTGGTTGTGCTAAATTGCCTTTTAACGGTCAAACCCCCCATTTTCAGATCATTGCTTCCACCACCAGCAATGCTCATGCTGTTCTGCAAATCGATAATGCCAGGCTGACAGCAGACGATTTCAGACTCAAGTAAGTTGACTCAGGGAGTGAAAAAGATATATGGGAATTAACACAAAGCATTAGATTGAATGTATTTTTTGAGCCCTCCATTAAATATTACCAACTCTTATTCTAACCCTGGTACAACACTTGGATTTAAAATAAGCAGAATGTAAAAACAAAACAAAACAAATAAAATAGAATAAAATAAAATAAAATGAATGCTACTACTTTTTTATATTTTGGCTATGAAACATAAAGTACAAACTGCTATAAAAGCAGTGTCTAACCCCCTAGTTCATTTTCTGCCAAAGAAATGCCTCAAATTAAAGAAAATAATTATTCTTATGCAGCAGACACTGAAAATGTCTCTTGCGGCCAAATCTGCCACTTCAAAATTCCAGAATTCTAGCCCTTGATCATTGATTGGTGACTCTTTCTCCCACCATATGACATACTGGAAAATTCCTTCGTATTCCTTAAGGTATGAAAATGAGCTGGCTCTTCACCAGAGTGTGGAAAGTGATGTCAACGGGCTACGCAGAGTTCTGGATGAAATCACCTTGTGCAGAACTGACCTGGAGATTCAGTATGAAACCCTTAGTGAGGAGATGACTTACCTGAAAAAGAACCATAAGGAGGTAAGAACTGCCCATGTGCATTTTGCTGTTCTTCTGCAGACACCATCCACCTGGCAGAACATAATGCCTTTGACTTCTTAAACAAGAAGTTGGTACCAGAGACCCATTGTCAGATGGACAATGAGGCATGAGTTGTCCTGAGAAATGGCCAAGTATTTGTATAGATTCACCCTTGCTCTCTCATCGAGTTTCCCATGGGGGGAAAAAAAAAAAAGAATCCTGTTTTCCAGATCAATCAGGTTTACAAGAGTAGTGTTTGGCCAGGTAATTACAGCTAAGTTAAAATGGGACGGTGAAGAGATTACATCTAATTACATAAAATAAATATATTTACTGTAAGGATATCCTAAGAAAACTAGGTCTAAGTTTCTATATAATAGTAGCAGATTCAAAACACTTAAACATTTACTTTGTACATACGGTAAATATATACATTTAATATTAATGCATATTCTTAATAGGTGTGTCTATAAAAATAGTGAGACTGAAAATAAATTGTTACATCAAAATCTTTTCTTCCAAATAAAGAGTATACTTCAAAGCAGTCACTGTTGGAAGCTAGGCTCAAAATCGGATCCAACAGCCACTATTCCAGACACATCTTTGGGATTGCTTTTAGAACCACTGTTTTCTCGGGGGAAAACAATCTTTATTCTTTGAGAATGAACTTGATATTTTTAAACAGCCAAAAGGCTTCTAAGTCAAGCCAAATTCTTAAAGCAGGAGATCAGCCTAAAAATGCCACCTCATTAGTCATGAGCCTGTCTTGTAAAAATAACTACTTGAAGAACAACATTTCTATGGTTCAAGCATGGGTATAGCCCATGGTAGTTACTCAATAAATTGTTGATAAATTGAATGTCATTGATTATTTTTTTTTTTTAATGCCCCACTTACAGGCAAACCCACATGCATCTCCTTTATCTTTTTCTGCTTGCACTGGGGAAGTTAAGTCCTCTGAAGTAAAAACCGCATCTAGCGATAGAGAACATCTGGGGCTCCTGGGGAGGAAAGAATGCTAGACTCCCTCGAGGGACTTGGGGCAGGAAGGAAAGAAAACCTCATTACTGATTGTCATGAGGGCCAATTCAAACTCACGACGTGGGTGCGGAGGAGAGTTTCTGCAGTAGAGACCTAAGCCGACCCCGTAGGATTTCAGTGCACACAGTGGTAGCAGCGAAGTCGGCCAACCACTGTCTGAGAAAACAAACTCACTCCGCCCCAGCAGCACACACTGCAGGTGGAATCCTGTGTGGACCTGGACTGCCAAACTGATTCCAATTCCTACGATGATGACAATGATCAGAATAACTAGCATTTATTTAGTGTTTACACACCAGGTATGCTGTTGGTCATTTTACCAATAGTTCTTTCACCCCTCTCAGCCACCCAGAGAAGGATTTTTATCCTCAACTTTCAGATAACAATATTGAGATTTAAAGAAGTTAAGCAACTTTTTCGAGTTCACCCAGCCATTACAAGGCAGAACCAGGATTCACCGAGAGATGCGCCTGATGCCACCTTTCCCTGTCTAAGAGTCGTAGCTTCTTAAACAGCTAGACTTCTTTAGAGGATGGTTCTTCCTTTATTAATTATAAACAAATATACTAGTATAGATAAATATGCACAGATAAATATTTATTTATAATTATTTCAGTTGTTCGGAACTACTCAGACTCAGCCCCTCAGTCCTTGTTCATGCTGTGTTCAGGATCTGGCTGAGCCAAGAGCACATCAAAGCTGCTTGCTAAGTGGATTGGAAGACCAGTCCACCGGGATGGAGACATTTCCGCTGTAAATGACTAGAATGAGAGATGGTGGATAATTCATTTTAAAGATCTTGAGGATTTTCATTCAGAAGAGGAATTAAGACTTTCCGTGCAACAGAACTAAAACCAAATGAATTGGGGTCAGAGAAGCAGGACTTTGGTTCACCCTATGGGAGAGCTCTGCAGCAATGGAAAAACTCCTTATGAAGCAGGCTACTTCACGAGATGGGAAATACAAAAAGTAGAGGAGGGTCATTGCACAGCCAGGGCTGAACTCTTAAGAACCCTTCCAAAGCTGAGCCTCTTGACTTTCTGTGAGATCCTCGCATACCTGAGTTGCGCACTTTTCTGTCTCTAGGAAATGCAGGTCCTGCAGTGCGCGGCCGGCGGGAATGTGAACGTGGAGATGAACGCGGCACCGGGGGTGGACCTCACGGTCCTGCTGAATAACATGCGGGCGGAGTATGAAGCCCTGGCCGAGCAGAACCGTAGGGATGCGGAGGCCTGGTTCAACGAGAAGGTGAGTCCTGTCCAAAAAAACGACCCCTCTGCATCTTAGGGATGGTCACAAAACTAAGATTTGCTCCCTCCCTCCTACCTTTTCAGAGTGCTTCGCTCCAACAGCAGATCTCTGAGGACGTTGGGGCCACGACCTCAGCCCGGAATGAACTGACCGAAATGAAGCGCAATCTCCAAACATTGGAAATTGAACTTCAATCTCTCTTAGCCACGGTATGAAAAGGACGATTTCTTCCCATCTCCTGGAGTATCGTTTTTAAGACACGCCCATTGGTTTTAAAGCCCTTAACCGTAATGAGAATATATCCACAGGTATATTTACACAATCAGCCGAGAACATAAGAACAGGATTTTACATAGAACAGCTAAAACAGCAACATTAATGTCTCTAGCTTATTCCACCAAAAAGAGAGATGTGCTCCTTTTTGAAGAATGTTGTAGAGTTTTCTTCACTATGTGTCCATGTGAAATCCGACACAGTTGGAGACAAAATTAACAAGAGAAGAAAGTCACCTATTAGAGCAAATTTCTGCGTATCTCGGGTTTTGCATCTCAGGTTCATTCTTGCTTCCTGGCAGAAACACTCCCTGGAGTGCTCCCTGACCGAGACCGAAGGCAACTACTGCGCGCAGCTCGCCCAGATCCAGGCTCAGATCGGGGCCCTGGAAGAGCAGCTGCATCAGGTCAGAACCGAGACGGAGGGCCAGAAGCTGGAGTACGAGCAGCTGCTCGACATCAAGGTCCACCTGGAAAAGGAGATTGAGACCTACTGCCTCCTCATCGGTGGAGAGGATGGGTAGGTGAAATAATCTACAGGGAAGATTGTCCTGTAGATCCCTGGATCTGGGCTTAGATCCCTGCAAAGTGAGCATAAACTGACATGACTGCATTTATTATCGTGGATGCTAAACATTAAACATAATACATGACCACCAAGATACAAATTAACAACATCTTCCAAAACCAAAATGAGACAAGCGCTGTATTAAAGGTATGACAATTAAAATTATCACCTCTTGGGACACCTGGGCGGCTCAATGGGTTAAGCGTCTGCCCTCGGCTCAGGTCATGATCCCAGCATCCTGGGATCAAGCCCTGCATTGGGCTCCTTGCTCAGTGGGAGGCCTGCTTCTCCCTCTGCCCGTTGCTCCCCCTGCTTGTGCTCTCTCTCTTAAAAAAAAAAAAATCAGCCCTTGATGCTAAAGCAGAATAACTCCAGCTGTGTAACCCACTGCAACTGTTCTCACCAAACAGCTAAAGAAAATGCAAGAGTGAATCTAGAATTGAAGAGGTTCTCTCTAGGGGCACCTGGTTGGCTCAGTTGGTTGGGCGTGCAGCTATTGATTTCAGCTCAGGTCATGATCTTGGGGTCATGCGATCAAACCCCACAAGGGGCTCTGTGCTGAGTGGAGCCTGCTTGAGATTCTCTCTCCCTTTCCCTCTCTCCCTCCCCCCATTCATGCACTTGCACTCTCTCTAAAATAAATACAATCTTTAAAAAAGAAAGGAAGTAGGGGTTCTCTCTAAATCATTCTCTTTTGTGAGTTTCCCCACAATATGTGTTCACAGGGCTTGCAAGTCTGGAGGTTACAAGTCTAAAGACTATGGATCTGGAAACATGGGAAATCAAGTCAAAGGTAATTAAAATGAAATTCTGTTTTTATGCTGAACTATTTAATTTGCAATGTCCAGCTTGGTTGTTTTATATTCCCAGGGCTTAGTAAGAATAGATAATGATAAAGATTTATAGTACACATTTCAGCATGTGCTGGATGTCTAACTTTAGTGATATGTGCTAATTCTAAACAAAGTAATGTGTCACCAGGCTTTTAGCTAACCAAGAAATTAAAATTTGCCAAAAATTCACCTATTTGTGCTTACTGCATAGTCCTTCCTATTAAAAATCTTGTTATTCCTTTAACTGATATAATTTCTTATTCATCTTTTCTTTTCAATTTTTTCATTGTGGTAAAATACACAGAACATAAACTTTACCATCTTAACCATTTTCAGGGGACAGTTCAGTGGCATTAAGTACATTCATATTGTAGTGAAACCAACAACACCATCCACCTCTAGAACTCTTTTCATCTTGCTCTCTAACTAGTAAACAATAGCTCCCCATTCCTTCCTCCTCCCAGCCCCTGGCAAACACCATTCTACTTTCTCTCTCTACATCTTTGACTACTCCAGGTCCCTCATATAAGTAGACTCATACAGTATTTGTCTTTTTTCTGGTAACTTCTTTCACTGAACATCATGTCTTCAAGATTCATCCATTTGTAGCATGTGTCAGAATATCCTTCCTTTGGAAGGCTACATAATATTCCATTGAATTATATACCATATTTTGTTTATCTTTTCATTCTTTAGTGGACACTTGGGCTGCTTCCACATTTTAGCTAACGGTATCTTATTCATCTTTCTTCAACTCTCTAAAATCTCCTTTTAAATTTTAATTTTTAGATCTGGCCAAAGCCATAGTGGTTAAGAAAGTTCTTGAGGAAGTAGACCAACGAAGCAAAATACTTACCACCAGGCTCCACTCCCTGGAAGAGAAATCTCAAAACAATTAATTTAAGACACAAGAGAGAGCATATGCTAAATACTCTCTAAGAAGAGAGAGCATTATGTCTGGAAAATTGAGCAAGCCTAAGAAAAAATGTCTGTCCTATTTTCTTTCTGTTACTGAAATATAAGCACTGTGTGGGCAATCAGTAGAGGTATCTCCCCCATTCATCCGGAAGAATGTCACATACAAATTTGATGAGTCATCTAATTACAGAAAATGTTGTCAGTTCTTTGCATTCAATAAACCTTCTTCCTTTAGCAAGTTACCACTGGTGATGTTGTCTTATCTTCAAACTGCTCGTGACTGTGGTACAGATGTATGACAGCAGATGTATAACAACATTTAATTTATATGAAAATTTTTACCAAAAAATGGACAGTCTTCCACTTAGATTTTCATAAGGCTTCCCCAATAACTCAAAATAAGATAAACTCAGAAACAATAAAAATATTGCAATCTGCCTTGCTGTGATATAATAACAAGCCTCTTCTCTTTCATAATAGCTACAATGTATACAATTCAGGTTCATCTATAAAACAATAACATTACTTCTCTCGAGTGGTTATGGTAAAGATTAAACAAATAAATTATTGGATCATGCCCTTAAGGAGCAAGCATTCAATAAATGCTAACTGTTTTTCATATTTTTCATAATGATGACTTTTCAAATCTCATTTCCTTTTTGAATATGTATTTAAACAATATTTCAAGTACAGGGAAGTTGAGCAAAAGTTCCGGTTTAGAATTCAAATTCTATTAATGGAGTCATTCACTTGTATTACAAAGTATGCTTCATGCTTATAACTCTCTCGACCAATGGATTCATCTCTAGTAAAGGGACATAAAGCAGATGAACTGAAAACATGATTTTCTCAGATCAAATATTGCCCCTAGATACTTTGTTGACTCTCAGTCCTCTGCAGATGGACTGTCAATAGTGTAATCCATGAAAATTTGATTTCAGGCTTTATCTGAAAATTAAGCAGAAAAGACACTGGGATCCTTCAAGGACACTAGAATTATCCTTGAATTACTTTTACTATTTTCTTCTAATGAATCTTAGCCAGAGGCCACTACAGTCAAAATGCCTAACAGTATCCTCCATCAGATTATGTGAAACAGTATCCTCCATCAGATTATTAAGAGAAAATTCCACTTAGGAAAAATATCTCATAATTATCTAAATACTGAGGGAACTTATACTGCCTTTCCCCTACCTATCATTAAATCCTACCTCATTAAAGTGCTGGTACCAAATGTAAATTCTGACAACGGTATACATTTGTCAAAATTTATAGCTCCATACACATAAAAAGGGCGAATTTAAAAATTCCTGTAAATTACACCTACTGGGAGCTGTTTCTCCATCTCACATCTCTTCCCAACTTCCCACTTAGTGATGTCACCTTGGTAGCTTGAAATCAGCCATGGAGAACACATTTACACCAGAGAAATCACCTAACTCTATAAATCAGGACTCCCTTCTCCCTTGAAAGTTGGTTATTAAATATTTACCAGCACATCACGGATGGCACCTCAATTAAAAAAAAAAAATGACTTAAAAAAAAAACCCACAATGTTCCACTGAGCACGGAGCCCAACATGGGGATCGATCTCACAACTCCAAGATCACAACCCAAGCCGAAATCAAGAGTCAGAAGCTTAACCAACTGAGCCACACAGGCACCCCAACACAATGATTAATGTTTTAGTATGTGACCTCTATGACCTGGCCCTGCTTATCCCTCCTCTCTTATCTTATACTCTGACCCTCACCCTCAGTTCTAACTATATTGTCCTTTATCTTATTCCTTAAATACAAGTTCATCCTGCCTCAAAGCTTTTGTGCTAACTGCTCCCTCTGCCTGAAATGTACTTCCTCCAGATCTCCCTATGGCTGGTTCCTTTTTATCACTCCCATCAGAAGAGCTGACCACTTCTGACCACTCTAGCCAAAGTCGCTAATATATCACCTTGTCTTATCTCCCTGAGAACATTCATCACCATACAAAATTATCTTGTTTATTTTATTTCTTGTTTGGTGTTCCTTCCTCTGAACTAGATTGTGAGCTTAATAACGACAGGGATGTCGTCCATTTTGTTCAAGATCATATTTCTAGCACCTAGAATAATACTTAGCATGTGGTAGGTACACATTACATATTTGCTGAATGAATGCATTTATTTTATTTATTGATTTATTATTTGAGAGAGAGTGCACTCAAGAGAGCACAAGCTGGGGGAGGGGCAGTGGGAGAGGGAGAAGCAGACTCCCCACTGAGCAGGGAGCCTGA
Source organism: Nasua narica (assembly GCA_028533885.1). Taxonomy (NCBI): domain Eukaryota; kingdom Metazoa; phylum Chordata; class Mammalia; order Carnivora; family Procyonidae; genus Nasua; species Nasua narica. Next base: position 17,934,865 of record CM052804.1, on the reverse strand, counting down.
CGTGGGGCTCAGGCCCAGGAC
>CM052804.1:17920269-17934344 GCA_028533885.1 Nasua narica | reverse complement strand
AAAAAAAAAAAAAAAAAAAAGTCCTGTATATACTTTGGTTTTGTTGCTTTTATTTTGATGTCACATCCAAGAAATCATTGCCAAGACCAATGTCAACGAGCTTTCTCCTTTGTCTATGGCCATACCACCCTGAACAGATCTGATCTCATCTTTCATGTTTTCTTTGAGGAGTTGTACTGTTTTGGGTATCATGTTTAGGTCTTTAATCCATTCGAAGTTGGTTTTTGTGTATAGTGTGTCCTAGGGGCCCAATTTCACGTGGGGCCCTTATTACATGTGGATATTTAGTTTTCCCAACACCATTTCTTGAAGAGACTATCCTCTCCTTGTTACATAGCCTTGGCCCCTTTGTCGAAGGTAAGTTGACCGTAGATAGGTGGATTTATTTCTGGGCTCTCTATTATTCTTTTTACTGGGGCAAAATACACAGAACATAAAATTATTACCTTATCTATTTTTAAGTGTACAATTCAGTGGTATTGAATACATTCATAATGTTGTACAACCAACATACATCTCCATACTATTTTCATCTTGTAAAACACACCCATTAAATAATAACTCCCCATTCTCTTCTCCCCAGCCCCTGGCAATCACCATTCTAGTTTTTCTCTCTCTGAACTGGTCAACTCTAGGTACCCTATGTAAGTGGAATCATATACCATATGTCTTTTTGTAACTGGCTTATTTTACTTAACATAATGACTTCAAAGGTTCATCCATGTAGTAGCATGTGTCAGAATTTCCTTCCTTTTAAAGGATGAAGAATATTCCATTGCATGCCTACACCACATTTTGCATATTCATTCATTGTTGATGATCACTTGGGTTGATTCTACATTTTAGTTATGAAAGATGCTGCTCTGAACATGGGTGAACAAATATCTTTTCAAGATCCTGCTTTCAATTCTTTTGGGTATATACCAGGAAGTGGAATTGCTAGAACATGGTAATTCTATTTTCAATTTTTTGAGGAACTGCCGTACTGTGTTTCCTAGTGGCTGCACCAGTTTGTGTTCCTACCAATAGTGCACAAGGGTTCTAATTTCTCCATAGTTTTATGTCTTCCATGCTGTTTTATTTACTGTAGCTTTCTAATGTATTTTGAAATCAGGAAGTGTGATTTATCCTTTCTCAAAATTGCTTTAGCTATTAAGGGTCTTTTTTGAATCTATATGAATTTTAGGATTGTTTTTTCTATTTATGATAAAAAATGTCATTGGGATTTTGACAGGGATTACATTAAGTCTGTAGATTGCTTTGGTAGTATGGCTGTTTAAACATTAATTCTCTGGTTCATGAACATAGGATGTCTTTTGATTTATTTGTATCTGCTTTAATTTCTTTCATCACTCTTTTGTAATTTTCAGTGTACAAGTCTCTCATGTCCTTAGTTAAGTTTAATCCTAAGTATTTTATTCTTTTTCATGCTATTATAAATGGGATTGTTTTCTTAGTTTTCTTTTTGGATAATTTATTGGAAGTATATAAAATGTAACTGATTTTTATGTTGATTTTGTATTCTGCAACTTTGCTAAATTTATTTATTAGTTCTAGCAGTTTTTGGGTGAAGTTTTTAGGGTTTTCTGTATATAACAGCATGCTATCTGCAAACAGAGACAATTGGGGCACCTGGGTGGTTCAGTGGGTTAAAGCCTCTGCCTTTGGCTCAGGTCATGATCTCAGGATCCTGGGATCAAGCCCCACAAGGGGCTCTCTGCTCAGCAGGGAGCCTGCTTCCCCTTCTCTCTCTACCTGCTTCTCTGACTACTTGTGATCTCTCTCTCTGTCAAATAAATAATAAAATCTTTTTTAAAAAAAAACCACAGAGACAGTTTTACTTCTTCTCTTCCAATTTGGGTGCCTTTTGTTTCTTTTTCTTGTCTAAGTGCTCTGGCTAGAAATTCCAGTGGTGAGTGGACATCCTTGTCTTATTCCTGGTATAGAGGAAAAGCTGTCAGTTTTTCAGCATTATGATATTAGCTGCGGCATTGTCATATATGGCTTTTTATGTTGAGTTACATTCCTTCTATACCTAATTTGCTGGGCATATTTATCCTGAAAAGGTGTCAAATTTTGTCAAATGTTTTTTCTGTATCTATTGAGATGAACATATGATTTTTACCCTTCTGTCTGTTAATGTGGTATATCACATTTATTGATTTGTATGTGTTGAACCATTCTTGCATCCCAGAGATAAATCACATTTAATCATGTGATGTGGTATATGGTATATGATCATATACCATGGTATATGATTCGAATCATGGTATATGATTCATTTAAGGTGTTGTTGAATTTGTTTTTCTAGAGTTTTGTTGAAGATTTTTTCTACCAAATTTATCAGGGATATTGACCTGTAATTTTCTTTTTTTGTAGCATCTTTGTCTGGCTTTGGTAGAAGAGTAATGCTGGCCTTATAAAATGAATTCGGAAGTGTTTTCTCCTCTTAGTTTTTGGAAGACCTTGAAAAGGATTGGCATTAATTCTTCTGTAAGTAGTAGAATTCACCAGTGAAACCACCTGGTCCTAGGCTTTGCTTTGTTGAAAGTGTTTTAGATTACTGATACAACCTCCTCACTCATTATTGATCTGTTTAGATTTTCTATTTTTCATGATTTAGTATGGCAAGTTGAATGTTTCTCGGAATTTATTTCTTTTATATTATCCAGTTTGTTGGCATATAAATGTTTCAGTATTCTCTTATAATCCTTTGTATTTCTGACATCACTTGTAATGTCTCCCTTTTCACTTATAAATTTTATTTGAGTCCTTTCCCTCTACCTCTGTTTGGTCTAGCTAAAGATTTGTCACTTTTATCTTTTCAAAAAATCCAACTCTCAGTTTTGTTGATCTTATCTATTTCTTTTCTAGTCTTTATTTCATTTATTTCTGTTCTAATCTTTATTATTTCTTTCCTTCTGCTAACTTCAGGCTTAATTTCTCCTTTTTCTAGTTCCTTGATATGTAAAGTTAAATTGTTTATTTGTGAGCTCTCATCTTTCGTAATAAATATATGGTTTTCACTATAAAAACTATATACTAAGTTCCCTCTTAGTACTGCTTTTGCTGCATCCCATAAGTTTTGGTATATTATATTTTCATTTTCATTTGTCTCAATATACTTTTTTAATTTTCCCTTTGATTTCTTCTTTGACCCATTCATTATTCAGGAATGAGTTAGTTAATTTCTACATATTTTTGAATTTTCCAATTTTCCTCCTGTTACTGGTTTCTAGTTTCATACTACTGTGGCCAGAATAGATACTTGCTATGATTTCAGTCTTCTTCAGTTTGTTAAGATGTGTTTTGTGGCCTAACATTGTGGAATTCCCCTCTTGCCCTATCTAGTTCCCACATCATGCTCTCTTCCCTTCTACCTTCAAATATCACCATTTACAATTTTTTTCTTCATTTTTAGAATGTTTTTGATTCTTAAATTTCTTATTTGCATTTCTATGAGCATGTTGCATTCAGGGATTAGATTTTATAGACTGTTTTATTCTCATTGCCAGCACTCAGCAAGTGTGCTTAACAAGTATTTGTAGAAGGCAGGAGGAAGATTTAAAATTTTACAGAGATGTGAAAAAGATGCCAACCAGTTTACCTGTTAAACTTACTCCTAACTTGCGAAGGCCACTGAATTAAACAAAAGAAGTTAAAAATCAGATTCAGCTCCCCTTGCGGGTATGTTTAAAACGCAAAGATTGACCAGAACCAGTGAAGACGACTTGCAACAGGAAGAACTTTTATTAACACACCACCATAGAGAAAGCCAAAGAAATGTTACCATTTGACAAATAGCTTGTCTTAATTCATTGGAAGAAAAGCAGAAAAATGAGGGAGCGTTGATTTAGGAACCTAGCTACAGTTTGGTATTTTAACTTAGAGGCTCTTCTTCTGGGATTCAGGAAGGCACCCTCTGTTCACTCTTCACGTTGTTGGCTTTGGTGGGTTTCTCTTCCACAGTGTGAACTCTGGATGAGAGAACTTTGCCACGAGGGTCTATTTCTTCAACAATTGTTTTAACCATGGTGGTTTTAGGTGACTCTAGAATGACACATGAATTGTCAGAATTTATCGGATCCACCAAGGGGAGATAATTAACTCATGATTTGAAACTTATACAAGTACGTTTTCAATGCTCAACACAGCTTTTGTTTACCTTTTATCTGATTCCCTGGTCCTCCATAGCCTTTTGATTTAACACAAGAGCTGTAAAAATATAGAGAGCTTACATTAATTATTTCACTCTATTTTGCCGGGGAAACTGGAAAACAGGGTTTTAAGATGAGAGATCTCTGGATTCTGAAATAATATTAGAAGGGGTTTAGTTATACATGATATGGGTCATAAATACTTTGTACTTGATTTCAAAAAATCTTTAGTAACGTTAAACTAAACTATGAAGTGTTTTCTCAACAGAAGCTGTACTTACCCATCTTCTCCATCAATCAGGCGGCAGTAGGTCTCAATCTCCTTTTCCAGGTGGACCTTGATGTCGAGCAGCTGCTCGTACTCCAGCTTCTGGCCCTCCGTCTCGGTTCTGACCTGATGCAGCTGCTCCTCCAGGGCCCCGATCTGAGCCTGGATCTGGGCGAGCTGTGTGCAGTAGTTGCCTTCGGTCTCGGTCAGGGAGCACTCTAGGGAGTGTTTCTATAGATCAGTAAGACATAGCTTAGTAGAATAAGGCAGAGCACTTAAGAGATATTTAAAAGAGTTATCTTACATGACGCAAATTTTTACCATATTTACCCCAAAAAGTCCCTCTTGTTCAATATTAATTGTTGCCTTTATTAGGTGTCATGCTGTTTTTCTGTTTGAGAATGACACAGCTGGTGGTGAATGTCACTCATATATATGTCCAGGAGTGTTAGCAAAGATGAACTTGTTTCTTCATAGGGCACAGTCTAAAGATCCCTCTGGCCAACCTCTGCTTCTAGAGTGTGGTACAATTTGCTACTACATTTCCCAGGAATAAAAGTCCCCCTACAGTTTGCTACTTTGTTCCTAAACATGTGACAGTCTTGTCTAATGGAGACTAGCTCTTTTTTTTTTTTTTTAAGATTTTTATTTATTTATTTGACAGAGAAAGAGAGATCACAAGTAGGCAGAGAGGCAGGCGGAGAGAGAAGAAGAAGCAGGCTCCCCACTGAGCAGAGAGCCCTATGCAGGGCTGGATTCAGGGCTAGATCCCAGGACCCTGAGATCATGACCCGAGCTGAAGATAGAGGCTTTAACCCACTGAGCCACCCAGGTGCCCCGACTGTAGCTCTTCTATTAAAAATTAACAACCCCATGGTGAACTGGATAAACTTTCCTGAAGTAGAATGACCCAAAGGAAAGAATGACCTTTCTAAGCTTTAAATGGTTTGTGACTCCAAAGGGTTTATAAAGGCTTTCTTCCAAAGAGGGATGCTTGCTGTACTTGTAGATGGAATGAAGATAAAAGTGTCTTCCTTTTTCAGCAGCAAGAATTTCTATGCCAAGTCCTAATTTTATATACATCCATACCCTCTTTTGTGGATAAACTCTGAAGGTTTGTTTACTAGCCATAGTGGGAAAAGTATAGACGTGGGAGTCAGGAAATTTGGAGAGAAGGTCAGGTTCCTTCGTATTCAACTGTGGGACTCTGGGAAAACTGCTTAACTTCTTTGAATCTCATATTATTCTTTGGAAATAATGACAGGAATTATAAAGTCTGCCCTGCCCAAGCCCCAGGGTTATTGTGGACTCAAGTGGGAGAAAGTGCTGGGCAAACCCTTAATGAAAAGGTTACTATTATTATCAAGGATGTTTCGCTTTTTTTTTTTTTTTTTTTTTAGGGTGCCTAGGTAACCTTCATGCCTCTACTTTGCTCGTTGTTTATGGCACCTAAAAAGGAACTTAAGTGACCCAAAGGAATGCCAGATGAAGATAGGAGGGATGGGAATGCATTTTTGCACTCCACTTTTTTTTTCATCTTTTGACTTGGGAGAGAAGATTCAGGGTAAAAACTTTTCTTTTTTGAGTACCTCAAAATAACTGTCCTAGCTAATTTCCAACATTTCATAATTATGAGCACCTAGGTCTACTTTTCAGGCCAAGAGGATTCTGCTGCGCAAAATTCAAATGTGGATTACGTCAAGCCCGGGAATTAACAGAGAAAAAACAAAAAATAGTAATACCACGTGGAAGAAGAGCTCTTTACATTTCTTCCCCACGTCTGAAACCAATCTTTTTTTTGTACTTTTTACTGACCATTGCCAAGAGCGACTGGAGTTCGATCTCCAGGGTTTGAAGAGTACGTTTCATCTCGGTCAGCTCATTCCTAGCAGAGGTGGTGGCACCAGCATCGTCGGAGATCTGCTGCTGCAGGGAGGCGCTCTGAAAGGTTGGGGAGGTGGAGGGTGGTTACGGTGCTGTGGGCTTTGCATCAGCGCCCAGGGCCACGCAAGCGCGCGGGGCGGGGTTTTACCTTCTCGTTGAACCAGGCCTCCGCGTCCCTGCGGTTCTGCTCGGCCAGGGCTTCGTACTCCGCCCGCATGTTGTTCAGCAGGACCGTGAGGTCCACCCCGGGAGCCGCGTTCATCTCCACGTTCACGTTCCCTCCGGCCGCACACTGCAGCGCCTTCATCTCCTGAAAGAAATTTGACCACGTTAGGAGCTGAATATTTTCAAAGGAACCAGACCGACAGGGTGCATAAGGTTAGAAATTTTGTTTCTTTGGGTGCAGGTGCACAGAAACATTTCAAACAATCTGAGCCACACGGAGAAATTGACAAGTTCCTTCTGGAATATTGATGTCGGACATTGTTATACTAGCCATCTGAAATTCATTTTTAAATTTTGGGAGCCAGGCGGATCGTGGAATCCGGGGAGACAGAGCACCTACCTCCTCGTGATTCTTCTTGAGGTAAGCCAGCTCCTCGCTCAGGGTTTCCAGCTGGATCTCTAGGTCGGTTCTGCACAGAGTCAGCTCGTCCAGGACCCTGCGCAAGCCGCTGACATCCGCATCAACGCTCTGGTGAAGGGCCTGTTCATTTTCAAACCTTAGAAGATATTTGACAGTTGCATCACCTTAGTCCCATCACTTTTTTGAGGTCATCATAAAATGCCAACCATACTTCAAGGTCAAACTGTTAAAATATACTTAAAACTTCAGTTAGAGTGCCTGTAGTGCAATAAGCATTTCTTTGAAACAAGAGAATGGGAACACTCCAAATTCTCTTACATAGGAGCTTGGCATTCATTTGTATCCATTCCTAAACTTCCCGAGTAAAATAGATCATTCTGCTGGCCATTCTTACCTGCATTTGGTTTAAAACAAACAATTGTTTGAGGCGACCCCCAATAGCTTAGATTAAAGGCGGAAATGTTGAGATAACTTTAGTTTCTCTTCAGCGCTACTTACTTTAGCCGGAAGTCATCAGCCGTTAGTCTTGCATTATCATTTTGCAGGATAACATTGGCATTGCTGGTAGTTGCAGCAATTATCTGATAAATGGAAAATTAGTTAGGAGTTAGGAAATGTCACATTTCCTTGGAAGAAAGTCACCTATGAGATTATAGTAATCTTTCTGGCATTCTGTCTCCAATAATAAGATGATTCTTTTGCAAATGGCCTCTTTTATTCTTCACCCCCCCTCCCATAAAGAAATCCTTTCTAGGGAAAAAGTTATAAATAATATAGCAAGAGATGGTGGGCAGTTTTTGATAGTTTCATATTATGAAAAGCATAAACATGCATACCTTGTACCAGGTATACGTGAGCCATGTTCAAAGATTAGAATTTGAATGGAAATTATTTTTAATATTCATAATGACCTACGGAAAATCAGAAGCTGAGAGCAAAGCCCTGCTGTGTGTGAGATAGCTTATACATTCTTGTCCTGCTTGTGTGGCTAAATATTCTTAGCGGTATTGTGCTAATACTCACGGCATTGTGCTTCTTACCTGGTTCCTAAGGTCATCAATTATGGGGAAGTATCTGCTGTAATCATGATCAAGACCACGGCAAGAACCAGGCCCGAATTTCTCATACCAGCCCTTGATCTTCTGCTCCAGGTCGGCGTTGGCCTCCTCCAGAGCTCGCACATTTTCCAGGTAGGAGGCCAAGCGGTCGTTGAGATTCTGCATGGTCACCTTCTCGTTGCCGGACAGGAGGCCGTGTTCATTCCCGGTGAAGGCAGCGCAAGAAGCACTTCCGCCACCCAGCCCCCCGCCATAGCCTCCTGCAGATGAGCTGCCCCCAAAAGCGCAAGAGAAGCCACTTCCAATGCCCGGCACACCGCATGCATTTCCAGCCCCAAAACCCGCTCCCCCGCTGGAGCCAAGCCGTCTGGATGCAGAAGAAAAGCGCACAGACATGATGTCCAGACCCGGAGAGCTTGTTCCTGGAGTGAAGCTCTGATGGCAAATGTCCTGCTCAAACAGTTGAGTTTGTCTTTATATACACATTATCAGGGTGTTTCTTGATGAACCTAGCTACCCATAGCAAACCGGTGTTTGCCAGCTCATCATGAATTATTCATAATTGGGTGATTTTTTTTTTCTTTTTAATGAGTGCCTTCACCCTACTGCGTCCATTTCTGAAGGTGGATAGTTACCTTGGGGTTATTTGTTATCTCCAAAATGGGACAGGGAGGGGTGTTATCAAGATTATTATAGTGATGCATTTCAAATTTAGTATGAGCAATCCTTCCTGGCTTCCAGGTTTCAGGACTACAGAACTCCTATAAGAATAAAAAAATGTATAGACAAATTTCTCTTTTCCTTGCTCAAACTGACGACATTACATTTTCTTCAGTAAGTGAGCCATCATAATCATGGGTTTCAGTGGATAAAATGGTCTTTCTTTGAAAATAATTTCAAGACCATGGGCTGTACCAGAGGAAGGAGGCCAGGTCTTAAATGAGAAATGAGGATTTAAATGAACTCTTCTTTGGAGACAGAAAGTCTTCCTTGATCCTTATCCCTCCTGAATTACCATTTCATCTTTACTGGTTTTCTGTCTTAGGTATAAATTAAGGTATTGGTTAATTTCTCTGGGTTCAGTTTTCTTATCTGTAAAAAGAAGGGACTAGACTATGGCCTGTATGTTCCCTTTCTATTTCTAGATTCCTTTTATTTTTACATTTCTTCTTTTCATTATTTCTAGAAAGATTTTCTGCATTCACTTCCTCCATACTTCCCCTCCTATTCACTCCTGAATTTTGATCCCAGCATTTTATTGAAAATAACTCTCAGATTGCTAATTATCCCACATCCAATCCAGTCAATGTTTCTTATGTTTATTCTCCTACACCCTCTTGGGTGTAGGAGAATTACACATTTGATACCCAGGCTTACTGAATTCTGAACAATTGCCCTCTGAAAATACTTCTATTTTTTTTTTTTTTAAGATTTTATTTATTTACTTATTAGGAAAGAGAGAGAGTGAGAGAGAGCATGAGAAGGGAGAAGGTCAGAGTGAGAAGCGGACTCCCCCATGGAGTTGGGAGCCCAATGTGGGACTCGATCCCGGGACTCCGGGACCATGACCTGAGCCGAAGGCAGTCGCTCAACCAACTGAGCCACCCAGGCGCCCACTTCTATTTTTTTTTGTTGTTGTTGTTAGAAAACTTTACTTTTTATTTTCTGGAACAGTTTTAGAAAACAAGGATTTTTTTTTTTAGTTTAATCTTATTTTTTCAGTGTTCCAAGATTCATAGTTCATGCACCACACCCAGTGCTCCATGCAATATGTGCCCTCCTCAATACCCATCACCAGGCTTGCCCAACCGCCCACCCCTCCCCTCCAAAACCCTCTGTTTCTGAGTCCACAGTCTCTCATGGTTCATCTCCCCCTCCAATTTCCCCCAATTCACCCTTCCTTTCCTTCTCCCAATGTCCTCCATGTTAGAATATTTGTTTGCTCCTCTTCTTTCTTCCATTCGGTGTATCTATGCTCTAGATCTTGTCATTCCTTATAGTTTTGTGCTTGGCAGTCTTATTTTCTACATATTCTCCTTTGGTGCTGTCATCCCTTCTTGTCAGTTTGTCTGTAGGTGAATAGTTTCTAAATATACATCTTTAACACTGGCCTGTGTCCCATTCTAGACCTATGCCTCACTGGGCCCACCAGACATTTCTACTGGATGGATGATTTCTAACTCAACACTCAATCACCTTGTCATCAGACTTTGATCTTTTGTATCTTTTTTCATTACATATTTATGGAATTACCCTGAGTCAGGCTCATGATTGCTAAGAAAACTTTTTTTTTAAAGATTTTATTTATTTATTTGACAGAGAGAGGCAGAGAGGCAGGCAGAGAGAGAGGGGGAAGCAGGCTCCCCACTGAGCAGAGAGCCTGATGCGGGGCTTGATCCCAGAACGGTGAGATCATGACCTGAGCCGAAGGCAGAGGCTTTATCCCACTGAGCCACCCAGGCGCCCTGATTGCTAAGAAATCTTTAATTTCTGTTATCTTCTATTGGCCTACATCCAGCAAGTCACTAGGTCCAATTGAATCTACTTCTGCAATGTCTCTTGAGACATTTTTCTCTTTTCTATTTTACTTCTCACTATCGTTTTTTTTTTTTTTTCAGCTCAATGATTGGATTTTTGGTTCAAGTCTTTTTCCTTTCCATCTTGATCAGTAGGCAGAGTAGTTAGTTAAGATACCATTCCTGTAATAGTACACAATAGTGACACCTGTAATAGTGTCACTGAAAGAATGTGAGTTCTTGGGTCAAATATATCAGCATTCATATCCTAGTTTTGCAACTTTCTGGCTGTGTGACCAATGCAAAGTTCCTTCTCGCTGAGCCTCCATTTCTAGGATGGAGACATGACTTGTGTTTTTGTGAGGCTATTAAATGGTAGTTACATTTGTAAAGCAATTATGCTTGTCAATAATATGTAATCACTAAGTATTTTTTTCCTTTTTCCACTTTCCTACAGTTTAAAATCAATGGACTATAAGCTCGATAAGACTCCTTTGCTTGACATGTAAGTTTTTTCTTGAGGTAGGTCATACCTACCTGACTTGTTCATTCTTTCATTTTACTGTTCTTCTCCCCTCCCTCCTTTTGGTCTTTGCTCTTGTTGTTCTCTCCAGTTGAGACTATTTGAGATCTTGCATTTGCCAAGAACAGTGGACATCGCTCTCAATTATATAGATTGAAAATGAAATTGTTAAAAATACAAATTTTCATGACCTCATAAGTGAATTTGCAGAAAAGCAAGCCAGAAAAATCTGTTGATCAAGAAATCGTATTAATAAAACATTAGAATTTATTGTATTACATAAAATCCTGATGTGAAAAATGTTATTTTTAGTGATTTGTAAGATTACATTATGTATATATTACTACTACCTCTACTACATGTTTGTTGTTTTTTTAAATATTTTATTTATTTATTCGAGAGAGGGAGAGAGAGCATGAGAGGGGAGAAGGTCAGAGAGAGAAACAGACTCCCCGTGTTGCAGGGAGCCCAATACGGGACTTGATCCCAGGAGTCTGGGATCATGATCTGAGCCGAGCTGAAGGCAGTGGCTTAACCAACTGAGCCAACCCAACAAGGATTATTTATTTATTTATTTATTTATTTATTTATTTATTTATTTTTAAGAAGGCTCCATGCCCAACGTGGGGCCTGAACTCTCGACCCTGAGATCAAGAGTCACATGCTCTACTGACTGAGCCAGCCATGTGCCCCCACTCTACTACATGTTTTAAGTAATAAAATATTTTTAAAGAAAAAACTTTATGCGTTAGTATCTCTAACTGAACCTTTTCCTGACTTTTGGACAAGGGACCTGATATTTTCGTTTTGCACTAGGCCCTACAAATTAGGTAGCCATCTCTGGTTGTTAGGTCCTTCTCTGAGGTAGCCAAAGAGTTCTAGAGAAAAGACCTGCAGATATTTGAGTGTTTCCCACAAGAGAATGCTTACTACCCATCCACCCTGGAGTGAAATATGCACATAGCCTCCAAATATTTAGGACCTTACTCTTAAAGATGAGCAGAATTTTAAAAATCACCATACATTGAAAAAACATTCCAACAGAGAAAGAAGCAAAAAAATGGCACTTGAGAAATAGAAAATAAAGGAAGCTGAAGAAAACTTAAAAAAAAAGTCCCTATAGTTAATGTTCTTAGAAGTAACAAAAATACTACATATTTGAAACATGAATACAGTATCATTAAAATTAAACAGCAGAGCACAAGAATGGGCTCTCAGAATATAAAAAATAACTCCCACAATAATTGTCAAAATAACTTCAGTAGATGGGTTGGAAAATAAGCTTAAAAAAAAAAAAAGATCTCCCTAGCAGTTGAACAAAGGTCAAAAAGATGGATACAAGGAAAGATTAGAAAATTAGAGCTTAGTTCAAGAACAACCTTAAGTAAATCTTTCAGAGAGAAAGGAGAAATGATGAAGAAACTATTTTATAAGCATATTTTATAATACTACTCAGAACTAAAGGACTGAGCTTCTAAATTGAAGAGAGCACCAAGAACTATAAGTAATAAATGGAAAAGAATCACAGCAGATCACGTGCTCAGTTTATTTCAGAGAACCATGGAGAAAAAGAGACCACTTAAAGTGTCAGAAGTAAAGACAAGACCCATCCAGTATTGGGGAAATCAGAATGGCTCTGGACTTCCCAACAACCCTGGAATCCATGATTCCCGTGAAGAATGCCTTCAAAATTCGACTCGAAAATGATGTCCAACCTAAAATTCTCTACTTTGACAATTAATCGTGAGTAAGGGATAAAAATATTTTCAGACATGAAAGGTCTCAAAAAATTGATCTCCTTCATACACTTTGTCAGGAAACCACTAGAAGGAAAAATGAACAAGAAAAGAGAAAGCTTAGAATCTGAGAAATGGGGTCCCAGTACAAGTGCACCGAATGTATAACCCTGAAGATAGCTGCGTAGCAAGTCAGGAAAATGAATATGAGATGAGAGGATTCTGAGTGTGAGGTCTAGATGATAGAGGAAAATGATGGATGAAAATAGATGGGGATAGATTAGAATGATGGATGGTTTTGTTCATGTAAGAAAGAAGCATGAGAGATTAAGATATATGGAAAACCAAGTTAGTAAAAATGTCAGAAAAATATTGATTGAAGAACAAAAAGTTGTACAAGAAAACATGGCATATACTGCCAGCACAACAATGAACAATATCTACTCAGTCATACGAGTAAGAAGACTGAACATTGGTTTAACCAAATATTGTGATATAGCTATGTTAGGAAGAGGAGAAAGGTGGTAAAGGCAAAACTCCCAACTTTCTTTTAAGAGCACGATATATAATATGTAAAACTGATAAATCAAGAAATATTGAATGAAGCATATTATTTAAAAATCTAGAGATAAAGATGACAAGGAAGAGCTAAAAGAGCTATAAATGGTTGCCTGTGGAGGGCAGAGCTTGAGGTAGAAGAAGGGAGAGAAAAAGACACCATAGTTTTTTGTTTTTACTTTTATTTTATTTTATTTTAAATATTTCAATTATTTATTTAATTGACAGAGAGACAGCGAGAGAGGGAACACAAGCAGGGGGGGTGGGAGAGGGAGAAGCAGGCTCCTCACTGAGCAGGGACCCCAATGTGGGACTCGATCCCAGGCCCCTGGGATCATGACCTGAGCCAAAGGCAGACGCTTAACAACTGAGCCACCCAGGTGCCCCTTGTTTTTACTCTTAGCACAATTTAACTGTTAAAACAAAATGCATTCATTACATAGGTAAAAAGTAAAAATTTATTTAAAACTAACCAAGAAAAAAAATCGCAAATGCATGTCGGAGGTTTCATTGTAAAATTTACAAATAAACTTGCTACAGAATGCAGTTTAAAAAAATAGACACTATGGTATCTCCATGTCTAGCAGTTAAATAAGACTAGATGAAATACCCAATGGTGGATAAATTATTGTAAAGTGCCTTTTTTTCCCCCAGATATGTTTATTTTATTTTTTCAGTGTTACAAGATTAATTGTTCATGCACCACACCCAGTGCTCCATGTAATACGTGCCCTCCTCAATACCCACCACCAGGCTTGCCCAACCCCCCACCCTCTCCCCTCCAAAACC
>CM052804.1:17862463-17920169 GCA_028533885.1 Nasua narica | reverse complement strand
TCCTTTCTGATGGAGGCATAATATTCCATTGTATATATGTACCATATCTTCTTATCCATTCATCTGTTGAAGGGCATTTTGGTTCTTCCCACAGTTTGGCGATTGTGGCCATTGCTGCTATGAACATTGGGGTACATGTGGCCCTTCTTTATACTGCATCTCCTTCTTTGGGGTAAATACCCAGTAGTGCAATTGCAGGGTCATAGGGTAGCTCTATTTTTAATTTCTTGAGGAATCTCCACACTGTTTTCCAAAGTGGCTGCACCAACTTGCATTCCCACCAACAGTGGAAGAGGGTTCCCCTTTCTCCATATCTTCTCCAACATTGTTGTTTACTGTCTTGTTGATTTTGGCCATTCTAACTGGTGTAAGGCGGTATCTCAGTTCAATAAATGGTGCTGGGAAAATTGGACAGCTATGTAAAATGCCTTTTAAATTGATATCTAAGCTCAAAAGAAAATAAAGGAAGTCGTTATAAAAAGAAAAAGAGAGGAAAACATAGAGCCAAAACATGAGTGGTGAGCTCAGAAGTCTGAGCTGTCCTAGAAATATGCTCAAAGCAGAAACAGATTTTTCTGGTTAAGAGCCCCAGTGAGGAATAAGATTTGGACCTGACCAAGCGTCGTAGCTGAACTTGAGACCCCACTTAAAACTGTATACCCCAAAGCCTATGTCGTCAGTAGAAAGAATGAAGTTAGAGAAATTTCTATACTGGCAAAGCAGAGAAACAAGCCTATCATTCTGTTGCCAATGGTACTGAGTAAAAATTCAATACTATGACTATTATTGATATTTGATAATGAGTTATCATCATGGCCGTACTCTGATACAGTCTTGCAGTTTCAATTTATGCCCACTTAATCTGAGAACCCCAATCAAAGAAATTCGTTTAAGATGTTTTCAGGTTGGGGTGTCTGGATGGCTTGGTTGGTTAAGTGTCCAACTCGATATCAGATCAGGTTTTGATCTCAAGAGCTTGAGCCTTGTGTTGGGCTCCATACTGAGTGTGGAGCTTACTTAAAAATAAAAATAATAAAAAATAATTTTAAAAAGATGTTTTCAGTTTGGTACTGCTTTATAGTACCCTGGAGAAATCATCTCAGTCCTGGCCCCGCAGGACTCCCGAAGTTAAATTCCAACCACACATACACTCATAATAAAATGCAATAACTATGTGAGGAAACAAACACATATGACTAAGAGTCAACACTAACTACAGTCTATAGAGTAGAACATCAAAGACCAACGATAATGAGATTATAAGAAAGTGTATGCAAAAAAGGTGTGGTTTTGTGTGTGTGTGTGTGTGTGTGTGTGTGTGTGTGTTTAGAGAAGTGAAAGAGAGAACTGGAAGTGTTCCAAATGAATAACTATTGAAAATGACTAGGTAAATTTTAAAAAGAAATGGCAACGGAAAAGAAATGGCTGAAGAGGATTAGGAGTGCACTTATCTAGATGAGCACTGAGCATCCCAGAACTGTTAAATAACTATATTGTACACCTACAACTAATATAACACTGTGTGTTAATTATACTTGAATAAGAAAAAGAAATGGGAAATATAATATCTAAAATTAAGAATTTGAACTGAGGATTAAGCAACAGATAAGGCATATCTAAGGAGGAAATAAGTAAATTGTAGGAAAAATAAAAGGTTATTATTGTAAATGAAAGAATGAGACAGGGAGGGAGGGAAGGAGGGAAAGAGAGAGAGGGAGATTGGAGAGAAACTCTGACACACTTTTCACTGGAGTATCCCTAGAGACAATACTAATGGGTAGAGGGTAAGAATTTTCTAGAAGAGATTGGAAATAGTCCTCCAATTCAAGAGGCAAAGTGAATTTAAGAATCTACTTCTAGTCACATTGTAGTGATGTGGAAGAATACCAAAGACAAGAAAAAGACCTTAAAGCAGCCAGAGAAAATAGAGAACATCTACAGAGGAACTGTAATTAGACTATCAGCAGCTTCCACTAGCAACAAGAGTGTCTTACTGGAATGATCTCTAGAATATATATATATATTTTTAAAGATTTATTTATTTATTTTAGAGAGGGGTAGGAGGAGCAGAGGGAGAGAGAAACTCAAGCAGACTCTGTGCTGAGAGCTGAACCCGATGTAGGGCTCAATCTTACATCCCATGATACCACAACCTAAGCTGAAACCAAGAATTGGACACCTAACTGACAGCACCATCCAGACGCCCCTCTACAAAATATTAAGAAAAATATTTATCACATTAAAACTGAACGCCAAGCAAAGCTGTCTTTCAAGAATAAGTTATGGATTCTAGGAAGTCATGGCAATGGTTGCAGAATTTTTGAATCCTCACAAAGAAAACACAGAACAATTATATCACAAAACCAGAGACCTGTGTAACAAATCTAGGTGACAAGTTATTACCATGAAACCCAAAATGTAAGCTGGTAGAACAAATTACCATTAGCCACTAGACTTCTGTGGGAAGAAGAGGGAATCCAGAGGCATTTGAAGGGTCTGTTTGTTGGAGAATTATGGAAAGCCAACTGAAAAGGACTGCAGATGCATTTGAGAAGAACAGGTAGAAACTATAACCTGAAACTGGGTTTGCCTCTTGGTAGGTGAGAGCCAAGACACAACCCAAGCCAAAGGATAGGAAAAGAAAGGGTTTTACTAGCAACAAGTCAGGAGAACACCAGGAATATTTTCCAGAGCAGTGTCTTCCCAAACAACAAAATTAGGGAAGTTTTAAGGTGCATGTGTATTCATGTGGGGCTTGGCAAGGGAGAATTCAGTAAAGAGTTGGGGCAAAAGTCATCCTAAGTGGACAGAGTCCAGGTTCTAGTTGATTGAAGTCATGGGGGGGTCAGCAGCACCAATTCACTGCTCCAGTGAGTCTGGTGTTTGGGTGCTCAAAAGGGTTTAAATCCTGTAAAAAAAACGACTCAAGGATGTGCATTAGGTCAATCTTTATTTTTGAAACAACCCTGGAAGTCTTATTAATTTGTTGTCTCTTGAATGGTTAGGCTATTTCCTGGCCTGGTAGAGACTTAGTTTCTGCACTCCCGTTATTCCTTTAAAATCTTTAACTACCAGGACTTTTTGCATTTCTTGTTATTCCAATGCATCCTAGAAAGTTCTGCAAGAAGCGTGCATCGGCAAGGAGTGCTGGTCAGGCATGGATCACAGAATGGCTGGGGGCCCAAAATGACTTCTCTTATGTTAAGAAAGCTATGACTCATCTTTCCTTTTCTGGGGACCTCTAACCCTATCTGCCTACAAAACTGGGAGAGTTTTGCCCATTCAGAAGTAGGTGAGTGAAAGAGTCTCGCATGAGCTCAGACGGAAACAGTCTAGACCCTGTGAGTTCTCGAAACCGACCAGCTGTGTTTCCTTTCCAGGAGAGTGCCCCACCATGAGAAGAACCCCCCTCCCCCAAAGAAGAAT
Source organism: Nasua narica (assembly GCA_028533885.1). NCBI lineage: Eukaryota > Metazoa > Chordata > Mammalia > Carnivora > Procyonidae > Nasua > Nasua narica. The sequence continues at coordinate 17,916,743 of CM052804.1, read as the reverse complement.
CGAAACTGATCAGAATAGGGTCAGTAGAGGTGAAGGGAAGAGAAGGTCGAGATACAGTGGAAGAGAGAAAAAGAGACAAGAAATTTGAAATCAAGCCAATATATTTTTGAACCCTAGATGAAAAATGAGAAAAGGTATCCCTGTGTAGTTAGAAAACTATACTCGTGTGGAACTATACTCATTCTAGAGGTTAAGGAACATGAAATGCCTATAAAAATGAGCAGAAGAAAAGGACTGAGGTAAAATCCCACTAAATGTTAGCACATAAAAACAAAAAAAAGTAGGAGCTGAATTACATCTCTATAGAAAATGAGAGTAGGCCAGAAAGACATGTCCACAAAACAGATCAAGATACAACGTACCACTTCAAAGTGATCTCAAATGCATTAAAAATGATGGTTGAAAAAACAAACAACATAAGCCATAATTAGGACACTTGGAAATGAGAAGACAGAACTTATTAGGAAAGGATTAGAAATAAAAGCAAACAATATCATTACACTGAATGAGATCCAAATACAGGCAATGAGAAGTTTAGGGGAAATCAGTTCCCAGAGAAAAGATGTATTCTGGAAATCTTAAGTCAAATGTTAGCCAATACAATTCAGTAGTATATTAAATAGCATATACTATTCCAAGGAGTGATTTATAGGAATTGAAGATGGTTAAATACTACATGCATAAAATGTCATATGACAAAAATCCTATTATCCTCTCAAAAGTACTAAAAGAAAACCTATCAGGTTGGAATGACAAAGACCTTTTTCAGCAGATGTAAAACTCTGAATCTATGATGGAAATATCTATATATATGATAACGTATTATAAAATTCTGTGATGACAAAATATATTAAAAGAGAAACAGAAATGGCAATGCATTTTCAACACCTAGCAACAAATGGTAATTCACTCCTCTTGTAATGAGCGTCCACAAATCTTGGGTGTTAGAAGAAGTGGTATCAGTTTGTGATTTCTGCTTTAACAACCTCCCACGCATGGTATCTGAAGTCTCTTCTTTTTCAGACAGCAACTGAATGCTTGGAAGCTCACCACAGCAAAAAGTACCCTTCAAGGAATGGAGAAAAACATGTAATTATTAGTAGAACTCCTGAAGAACTTAGGAGCCCTAGAATTCTGACGAGCAAAGGAAAAGTCATAGGCCTAATGGCCATGGTGAATTCTTAACTCTCCTCGAAAGGAAGCACAGATTTAAGACCAAGTTCTGTGGATGAATATTTGCTTTGATCCTATGAACTCAACAGAACGTAAAGGAAACACACCCAGAATTTAACTTTACATCTGTTCCTTAGCTAAATAGATACACAGGGAATTCTGGTTTGTTCCCTTGGCAAGAAATTGTCAAAAAACAAAATTCAGTGGAATAAATTTGAAGATCTAATTGGCTTTATGAAGCGATGCAAGAATCAGACACCACCCCATGTTACAAGTACAGAGCTGCTCTGAGAAGCCCTACGAAATGAAAGGTTTTCACAGGAAGGAGGGTGGGGCAAGAGGTTATTAGCAACAGAAGAAACAAAAGGATTGTTACTTCTTCTTTTTGGGGGAAAGAGAGGGCAGGGCTTTTTTTTTTTATCATGCAGATGACCTCACCAGTGCTGATCAGGAAATTTCAGATTGACTGTTAAAAGGTCACATTCCTGGAAAAGGGTGAAACTGTAGTTAAGTCTTGTTTGCTGTTGTGCGGGCATATGACTTTATTAGAGGCTTGTAATTCCTTTCTTTTTTTTTTTTTCAACAAAATGATGACTTAGAGATATTTGCTTTTCTTTTTAATCTCAAAAAGCACCCTTACCATAAAGTGCAATGTGTGCTCCCCATTCTACTGCGGGAGTACAACTCTGATTTCAATTCCAGGCTGTGGGTGTCCCCCACAAACCCCCTGACACCCTGCAATTCTTTGACACCAGCAACAATTCTCCCACACTCAATTCTGACACTGTCCACCTGGAGACAGGTGAAGCGTTCATCCTATAAGACTGCTCATTCTATCTCCATCTGGTTCAGACCCCAATCTCAAGTCTGGGTTGTCATTTGTGCTTCTGACCCATTGGCTGTAGATCAAAGGTTTCCCCCCAAATCCTCTCCTTGGTTTGATTAATTTGCTAGATTGGTTCCCAGAACTCAGAGAAACATTTTATTCACTAGATCACTGGTTTCTTATCAAAGGAGCAGTCATATGAAAGAGATGCATAGGACGCAGTATGGGGAAAGGGTGCGGAGCTCCTGTGCCCTCTCCAGGTGCCCCATCCTCCCCAAATCTCCACATGTTCATCAACTTGGAAGCCCAGCAAACCCCATCCTTTTGGGTTTTTATGGAAGCATCATTACATAGGTGTGGTTGATTAAATCATTGACCTTTTGTGATTGAACTCAAACTCCACACCCATCTCCCCTCCTAGGAGGTGGGGTTGGCGGTGGGACTGAAAGTTCTAACCCTCTACTCACCTGGTTGGCTCAACTGACAGCCATCCCCCATCTTTAGTTTCTTTATAGGCTTTCCTTAGGTCACCTCATTAACATCACAAAAGAACCTTGCTAGCTCTGGACATCTTGAAAGTTCCTGGGGTTTTTGGAGCTCTGGGCCAGGAATAGGACAAAAATATATTTCGCATTATAAATTGCAATATCACACCATGAAAAGCCGATCACCAAGAAGACAGTGTTTTTAAAGTCCATGTTGTTGACTTTAAATCTTTTGAAATCTTGCACAACACATGGTCTCCTGTTCAGAAGGACCCCACACTTGGTTTAATGCTTTTCTGTCGCCATCTTAGTATTCTAAATAGTACTTGTCTGTGATTTTTCCTTCCTGCCTCAGCAGACTGTAGCATAAGCAATGCCCAGGAGCACAGCCTTCTGATGCATCCATCCCGTGCAGTTTGCTGAAATTCAAAGTCAGTGCAAGGTAAGTATGTCTATGAGTAAGTAGGGTTTCCAACAACCCTGAGAAGTTTTCCATTCAAATGGATTTGTTTCAGATGCAGAAAGAAGCCAATGGTATTCTAAGGAACTGGAACTACCAAGGAACCTTATCACATACTCTTACATTCTTGTATGAGCCAAACACTTGGGCTGAAAACAGTGATATAGAAGGATAGGGCAAGCCGCAACATCCTTTTCCTGTCTTTTTTTACTCATCAGTATGCCAATGGTGGATAGTGTTGGCAGAATGTGAGCAGATAAAGGAATGAAAGAAAAACCGTTGAGTTGGTTTGGTGCAGTGTTTCCGCTGTTTTGGTAAAAGAACAAACTATAGATGCACGTGTAGGGGCCAACCAAAGAAAGGCAGGCTGTCTCAAAATATGCCACTTTGGTATATTGGCTATTTAATTTTATTTTAATTCTTTTAAAGATTTAATTTATTTGAGAAAAAGTGAGGGAGAGAGAGAGAGAGCACAAGATGAGGGAGGTCAGAGGGAGAAGCAGATTCCCTGCTGAGCAGGGAACCTGATATGGGGCTCAATTCTGGGACTCTGGGATCATGACCTGAGCTGAAGGCAGACGCTTAACCACCCAGGTGCCCCTGGCATATTGACTATTTTTAAAAAAAGCTCCTTAAGGGATAGCCTGTAAAAGAAGGACACTCAGACCTCCTCTGTCCCCCTGAAAGCAAGAAATAAATCTCCCATGTAAAACATATTCTCTCTATACCAAGAGGTAAAGAGATGTCCTTATTACCGAAGATAGAAAATTTAGAGCCAAGAAGGCTGTATCAACAACTCTTGTTACTTTTTACTGATTTACTACCACAGCCCAAATTCTGTTTAGAATTCCTTACTAATTGAAGCTCCCAAAGCTACGTTTTCTTTCTCCTGTCAATTGCTTACAGATTTAATTTTCTCTTTGTCTAAAAAGTATAAAAATTGCCTGCCTGGGTCGTTTCTTTGGGTCTCGAATTCATTCTTGAGTCTCTGTGCACACATAATAAGACTTTGGTTTTTTTCTCCTGTCAATCTGACTCATGTAAATTAATTCTTAGTGTAGGTAGAAGACCTTGGGTAGTCCCGCCTTCTCTAGAGCTTCTCATTAGAATCAGGCCACATGTTACAGAAATAGGAAAGCTGCTCTCCTTTTAGGGAATTCAAAGTTTGTTAGGACTCCTTACCTACGTTATGCACTCCTTACATTTTGATCCAGAAACATAGAAAGACACAATAACCATAATGTTCATTAACCTCATTAAGTTCTAGACCAGATGTTCGTGGGTTGAATCTGGTCTGTTCCCTGTTTTTGTACCAGCTCATGAACTAAGAATGGTTTTTACATTTTTAAATGGTTGGGAAAGAAGTCAAAAGAATAATTGTTCATAATACATCAAAGTTAGTTGCAATTCGAGTTAGAGTGTCCATAAATAAAGTTTTATTGGGACATGGTCATGCTCATTCATTTACCAATTGTCTGTGGCTATTTTCTGCCATAATGTCTTAGCTAAGTAGTTGAAATAGAGACATAATGGACTGCTAAGCCTGAGCTAGTTGCTATCTGGGGCTCCACAAAAAGTTTGCTCTAGGAAAAAAGTCATGCACAGGAGGCTCATTGCTGTGGATCTTTCCAGAGTTAATCCTGATTTTACGGGAAACAGTATCCTAGGAAATATCCAGATCTCCAGAAGAGTTCGATAAACTCATTGGTAAAATACCAGGAATGCGCCATCTAGTGGTGGATTTTTTCAATCACAGGAGAATTTCTGATTTTTTCCCCAGATTATTTGCCCTTGCAAAATGGTGAGATAGTTAAAGATTATACCTAGTTAATATTAATATTTAAATGCCATGTGGTATTGACTATTATGTAAAACTAGGGTAAAAGGCAATGAAAATAGATTCCATAAATGTATGCCCGTGAATGAGATGTAGAAAAAAAATAAATCTCAAATAATTGTTTATTAGTTATAGGTGAATGGAAATGAGTACACATCCACTTTTTTATTTATTTGAAAATAAACACTCAAGACCCTATAAAAGTTAACTAAGAAAACAGGTATTTTTTGCTAAGTAACTTATCGGTAAGGGTAGAAAGGTTGGCTTGTTTTTTTTCCCTTGATATTTAGAATAATGCAGTTGTACAGGATCCTTTTTCCCAGATTGTTCTTTTCTCAATGGCGGCTAGAACGGAACCTTTTGCTCTGTTTTGCCACTGGTCATTTTAGATGTCTTTTCTTCAATGGAGTGAACTCTTGATGAAAGAACTTTACCACGTTGATCTATCTCTTCAACCACTGTCTTTACCAGTGTGGTTTTGGATAATTCTAGAAACAAAACACCTGTAAATACACATATTCCAGCTAAAAGATTACATGAGGAAGAATTCCAGTGCTGGTTATGATGTAATATATTATGTACACTTTGGCAAGAGCATGTATAGATTTATCATAATAGTTTGGGATAATTTTATCCACTTAAAATAATACTTTAAGTTCAGAGCATTTGAGTTAAAATTACTTAAATACAGATGTTGCCACAATATGTTTGCCATTAATGGGAAAATACTTGCAGTAGAAACAGAACTAGATTTTATTACCTTTAGGTGAATTCACTGAGGCTCCTGAACCAAAGCCCTTTGATTTGGAGCATGAACTGCAAACAAAAACAAAAACAAAACCCGTTTATTTTTTAATATTTCAGATTACCACTTAAGCAATATTCATTGAGTCAAATGATGAACATGAACTCAAAGAAACTTTGCCTGCCAAGAACAGATCTTAGTTTTTTATAAAGGAAAATATTAAAATTTTTGTGTATAGGAGGTGAAAATAATTAAATGTCTTCTAAAGAGAGCATATAAAACAACTTTGTTTTCATTTGATTTTTTTTAAACCTAAGAATTTAAAACCTAAGGAGAATATACATACATATTCATATGCATACATAATATAGTCTATAAACACATAAATACTTTTAAAAATGAAAATAATACTTTTTTAGAGAGGGAGAGAGGCAGGGGAGGGGCAGAGGGAGCGGGAGAGAGAGAATCTTAAGCAGGCTCCTTGTTCAGTGGGGAGCCTAATGTGGGGCTGGATCTCACAACCCTGAGATCATGACCTGAGCCAAAATCAAAAGTTGGATGCTTAACCAACTGAGCCACATAGGTGCACCTATTTCTTTGTTTGTTTGTTTGTTTGTTTTTAGGTGTTTTGTTTATTTATATAATCTCTATATCCATGTGGGACTCGAACTCACAACCCTGCAATCAAGAGTTACATGCTCCAGGGGCTGCATACTGATCCTGGGAGTTTGTATAGTGTACATTTATTTCAGAGCAGCAATGATATTAGGAACAGAGTGAAAGATGAGGAAAGCCTGGTGGGGGGTAATCTTGAAACCTACAATGATTAACATGGATACAGAATGGCGTCTTCTTGGGGGACGACTGGGGTCATCCGTGGTGGATGAAGAAGGGGCTACAATGTATAAAATATGGAAGGGATGACTACAGAGGGAAGAGGTAGACACGGGTCTCTGCAGTGAATGAAGAACAAAAGACTTAGAGGCATGGAACATCGAGGGACAACACAACCGTGGTTGTGGTTTAAAATAGGTAAAAACCTATCTGGTAAAATACCGGATTTTCTTTTCTTTTCTTTTCTTTTTTTTGTAAATACCGGATTTTCAAATGGTATTACTTACTTCCCGTCTCCATCAATCAGGCGGCAGTAGGTCTCAATCTCCTTTTCCAGGTGGACCTTGATGTCGAGCAGCTGCTCGTACTCCAGCTTCTGGCCCTCCGTCTCGGTTCTGACCTGATGCAGCTGCTCCTCCAGGGCCCCGATCTGAGCCTGGATCTGGGCGAGCTGCGCGCAGTAGTTGCCTTCGGTCTCGGTCAGGGAGCACTCCAGGGAGTGTTTCTGAGGACAGGGGATGTCACAGCAAGGATGAAGCCACTTTGAGGACTATGCACACCAGAGCTTCTCGGCAAATAGCAGCACTGTTTCCTAGGTGAATTTTGGAAATCTGTGGGGCTCGTCTGCACCTGGGAGGTACAGAGGAAGGGGGGAGTCATAGGCATTTCCCCAGGTGGGGGCCCGGCATGCCGAAGGACCTGATATTGAGGACCTGATATGGCATAAATGGCCCTTTCTCCGGAGACTTTTGACTGTCCCAATGGACTTTCATGATATTTAGTTAATATTTCCTATCGCAATCAACCCACACGTTAAAACTCTTTTTGGGGGATAGTGCTATAAGAAATCATACTGGAAATTTTATATATTGAAGTTACGAATTTATTTTTGGGTTGGTTTTTGATTTTCAGTCTTACTCTGCTCCTCTCTCTGGAGACCTACCCCACCACTGCTCCAAGGCCTTGCGTGCTCCTGTTTGTTTTTCTGATCTCTCCTGGATTTGTTTGTTGTTATTCAAAGGTCTTTTATGAAAAACTTGAGATAGAATAAATGCCTTAGCAGGGGTGGGCTTTCAACACAAGAGATATATTTCACAGTACAGGTCATTATTTCCATATTATACCTCATTTCCCCTTACACAGCCTGTCATCTGTCTCGTCATGTGAAGTCGACTTCAATTAAAGTAATTTTCCTCTCCCTTTATCATAGATGAATACCTCTGGGTGGTTATTACTCCTCCTGATATTAGTTATTATCCGAGTGTCCACCCCCATCCACACTCTTTCATTTTCCTGTGCTCGCGTGGAGCCCCTCCTGATCTTACCTTGTTTAAAATAAAAAAACTTATTTATCAGGGGAGGGGTAAGCCTCCGTCTCTCTCATTACATGTTCTGGGGTAGCTGGGTCCAAGTGTTTACATATTAACTAGATTTTATTTAAAAATACTTTTAGTTTTCCTTTTGATTGCCCTTGTGGCATTATAGTGGTTTTTAAAATTGTTTGTATTGCTAAATATATCATCTATTGACTTCATTCTAGGATAAAGAGAGAGTTATAAAATATTCATCATAACAAGCGGACATGGGGTGTGATGGGGCTAAGAACCACTGACCTAATAAATAGGCCAACTGGGGCCTTACATGGGTGGTGCTGGGCTCTCCAGGGCAAAGGAGTGCAAGGTGAACAGGATGGTAATTTGGAGGAGGAGGTCCCAAGTAGAAAGACATCAGTGAGGTGTGTACTCTGCTGTTCAAAACTTTAATTTCCCTGATGATGTATCCTCATATGGTATTCATTTTATTCCTTTTTTTTTTTTTATAAGGGGTGGAGGGGTAAAGGGAAAGGGGGAGAGAGAGACTCTCAGACAGGCTCCCTGCCCCGCACAGAGCCTGACAAGGGCTCAATCTCAACCCTGAAATCATGACTTGAGCCCAAATCAAGAGTTGGATGCTTCACCAACTGAGCCACCAAGGCACCCCTGGTATTCCTTTTTAAGGTTGCTAATCAGAGGGCACAGCATCCCTATCTCTACAGCTTTCCACTATAAAGGTTAGCTTGTAGATAAGGAAGGAGGACAGGATGAACTTGCAAATTTGCATTCTACAGGAAGCACGGGAAAAGTTTATATATTTAGACCATTCCCGACTTACATATGGTTTGTGCACTAGACTATAGAAGATCCTGCTTAGAATCCATCTATGACAAAAGAATCTCAAGCATGGGAGTTGGGTTCTATGCCACCATTTTTCTAGAATTCAGTTATGTTGTCTAACGTGGGCTTTTTGTGCGGCTTATCTCCTGAGCCCGAACTATGGTACTTCCAACTGCACAGAATTAACTACTTTCTAACATCATCTCCCACGTGAAAATGCTTCCATTTTGGTCGGGGAACTCAGGAGTTTATTTCCTTCAGCGTAGCTCAGAAACGCCAAGGGCAGATCTTGCTCAGGAATACAGCAGCAGGCACAGGTCCTCGGGGTTCTAGTGGCAGGGAAGCAGGGAATGGGGCAGAGAGCAGGGCTCCAGGAGCCCAGAGTGGCAGGGGGAGGCTTGGGTTACCAGCCAGCAGTGGTGACCAGGGTCAGGATGAGAGGAGCACCCTGGTTAAGCTGGGGGTTGGTCAGTGGTCAAAACAAGTCTCTAATCTAAACATTATATGGTAAGACAGCACTGGATCTTTTTAGGGTGGCTAAACCTAAATGGTCTTCCTATAGTTCTGAGTCCTCCTTACCTTCTCTGCTCATGGCACTTTTTGTATCATAATGGGTCTTTTCTTGGGGTTACAACTTCAGGTCCTCAGGGAGCATGAAACCTCTGATGGGGATGGGAACTGTTGGGCCACGGGTATTTGCGGTATTTCTCAAAATTGAGCTTTTTGGGCGCTGCTAGCTCATACCCCAGAAGGGAAGCCATTTTTAGTCCTGGATTGTCTCCATGGTAACCTCTGAAATAGTTGGCAGTAGGTGCGGAGGGGGGAGGAAGGACCTGAGGGGGCTCCTAGGGATTCAGATAGGTACCCTCCTTTCCTCTGCCTGATGAAAAGGACCACGTGGCATGAATTGGCCTTCATCAACACGAGGAGATGCTGCTGACACGAGGTCTGCCTTGAGTGGCCGCCTGACAGTGGCCTGACACTTAATTTTCAGTGTAATACCCCTGCCGCTGGCTCTTCAGGCTGAGGAAGGGACTGTGTGAACCGTCAACTATTTTCACGAAAGGGACACTGAGCAGAGGCCAGGGAGGAAGACACGCTCTCTGTCTTTCTGAGTGTTTCTGTCTGCCCTGCTCTCTTCTGCTCTAAGCATGCTGAGGTGAAGCTCTAACAGGGGAAGAAGCAGAGGGTTTCCGAGAGAGTCACAAAATGCAGGCTGCCCGGAGCTCTCGCCTACCATTGCCAGGAGGGACTGCAGCTCGATCTCCAGGGTCTGCACGGTGCGCTTCATGTCGGTCAGCTCGTTCCTGGCCGAGGTGGCCGCGCCCGCGTGGTCCGAGATCTGCTGCTGCAGGGTGGCGCTCTGCAAGGGGCGGGGGGTGCGGAGGGGTGAGCGGGCCTGCACCCCAGCCGGCCTGCCGGGGCGGGGGGCTGAGTGGGCGCCTCACCTTCTCGTTGAACCAGGCCTCCGCGTCCCTGCGGTTCTGCTCGGCCAGGGCTTCGTACTCCGCCCGCATGTTGTTCAGCAGGACCGTGAGGTCCACCCCCGGTGCTGCGTTCATCTCCACGTTCACGTTCCCTCCGGCCGCGCACTGCAGCGCCTTCATCTCCTGCAGGGAAACGTGAGCGGGACTCGAGGGGCAGTTCACGGTCAGGGCACACAACTGCTCTTCCAAGCTCTTGCCTTTCCAGCCCTCTGCCCTGTGTCTCTCCCTTCTCTCTCTTTCTCTTTTCACATTTCAAGGCCTTTCCCTCCTCCAGTATTCTCTCTCCTTTTAGGCTTTTCTACCCTGTCCCGGGGTATTTTCCGAACATTTTTCATCTACTGTTTTGGAGACTATTTTGGGGATAGTTATTTTTTTTTTCTCCTCTAAGAGATTTCAAGCTGGGTGGTAAAACACGTCAAGTAATGGGTTTATTACTGTGCAATGTGTTTATTACTTCACATTCAAGTGAAGCCACGCTCATTAAGTGGAGAAAACAGTGACATCTTTTCCTAGTCAGAGAGGTCTTTTGTGAGAAGGCGGACCTCAGGACGGGCTTTTATGAATGAAAGAAATAATCCAGCGCAAACAAAGACGGGTGTATCAATGCGAAAGCAATGCACCATTTTCAAAAGGTGAGATTGTTCTATCAACCTAAAAAATGGAAGGGTACCGATCAAATGGTTAATATTTATAACCTTGGGGGATGAGATTAGAAGGGCGGAGAGCAGAAGAAATTTCTTTCTTTGTATGCCTTGGCATTGTTTAAATTATTATAATGAGCACGAAATACTATTGTAAGTTAATGCCCCCCCCTCCCATATTGAAAACGTACAGAATCGCGATTTGACTAGAGGTTCAGCTTCTCCTTACCTCTTCATGGTTCTTCTTGAGGTACCTCATCTCTTCGCTCAGGGTTTCGTACTGCAGCTCCTGGTCGGTTCTGCAGAGCGTGAGTTCATCCAGGACTCGCCGCAGCCCGTTGATGTCAGCCTCCGTGTTTTGGTGAAGGCCGAACTCATTTTCGTACCTTGGCAGGGCATTAAGTGAATTTCAACCCAAGTTAGATAACCTCAAGTTGGGGGGGGGCGGGGGGAGTAAAACCTCAGTCGCTTTGGACATCGAATTGGGACTCTGAATGTCGTAGAAGTATACAAGGAACGCCTTCCTCCATTCCTTTTACCCAGTTCTGTGCAAGGAAATTGGCAGTTTTTTTAGTGACACAAATTCTGATAGCAGATCCCAATTAAGTAAAAATGTGCCGTTTTAGAATTTTATCTTAGTGACTATTGTTCCTTACCAGATGTATATTTATGAGCTACTACTTTGTGCCTCGCACTCTTCCAGGCAGGCATAGAAATAAAGTGATACTTTGTTCCAAGAATGTAATAAATATGTATAAATTGTGAGTAAAGCTGATTGTAAGAACATGCCTTGTGCCATAGGGCATTGTCATAACCTGCATTACTTCCTTTAATCTTTTATAGTTCATCCTACTCAGGATGAAACTGAAATTTTATTTAGCATATTAAAGTAGACAGGAAACTTTTTCTAGAGAGTGATTGTTTTCTATCACTTACTTTAGCCGGAAATCATCAGCAGCCAGTCTGGCATTGTCAATATGCAGAATTACATTAGCGTTAGCAGAAGTGGAAGAGATAATCTAGAAGAAACCAAAAGGGAGGACACAACAAATAAACCCGTTCTTATAATTTTATCTCAGGAAATAAAACATGTGACACGATTCACTTTTGCATAAAAATCCTATTTCCTTAAGTGACAACCAAAATATTTAAAATTTTTAATTTTTAAAAATTACAAATGTGGTTATTTCTCACCTACTCGTATAACTTTCAGAATGCAACATTTTCTTATCAATGAATATATTTCAAAACTAGTAACATTTAAGCTGCTCAGAATTTATGCATTAAAGTGCCTATTTTTGACTAATAGGAAGAACGATTTATGAAAATAAATCATAAATAAATATGAACATAAATGACAGATAACAGTTATGAAGCATTTCCTATTCATGTTCTATGTCTTTTGCCAGGTAGTGCTTAGTTTTAAATACTTTCAGTATTTTCAGATTTTGAGTATTTTCAGATTAGTGGTTTCTCACCTTATTCTTAAGATCCTCGATGATTAGGTGGTATCTGCTATAGTCATGATCAAGTCCACGGCACGATCCTGGTCCATATTTATCATACCAACCCTTGATTTTCCTCTCTAGGTCAGCATTTGCCTCCTCCAGAGCTCGCACGTTATCCAGGTAGGATGCCAAGCGGTCATTAAGATTCTGCATGGTCACCTTCTCGTTCCCGGACAGAAGTCGCCCTTCACTTCCAGCAAAGCCAGAACAAGCAGTGTCTCCAAGGACACCACTAGCATGGTTCCCCCCAGGAACACTCCCCAGGCCCCCTCCCAAGGCACGGGAAAATCCATTTCCAGCAGCAGAGCCACCACATGCATTGCTGCTCACAAAGCCTGAGCCTCCACTGGATGGTCTGATAGATCCAGTTCCAGACCATAAGCAAATATGCCTGGACCCACTAGAAAATCGTAGCGCCATGATAGAATGAGCAGTGTTCGCCTTGTCTGTAACAAGATAGCTAGAACTTCAAAGAGAACAGAATATCATGAGCTGATGGTTTCTTTGGGCTTTTATACACAATTATTGGGGTGTTTCTATTTGAGTTATGCATGCCGGAAGAAAACTGGCATCATTCTGATTAGCATGAAATTATGTATAATTAGGTGTTTTTTTTTTTTTTTCCGTAAATTGATGTCTCACATCCCTGGCTGTTGCTTCAGGATATTTGTTATCTTAAATATAACAGGGTTCATTCTATATTAAGTTCATTATTTTAACTTCTAATTTTGGATGAGTAATCCTTTACTTTCATCTAGACCCTAGGAATATACCATCATTATCTGGCACCAGATATTATAAAGTTTTAAAAGTTAAGTAGGATTGCAATAGGGTACCATCAGCTAGCTCCAGTAGGGTCTTTATTAACAGAGAGGTATATAAAGAAATAGTGACTAAAGAAACCCATATTTTATCCTGCCATAGCAAAAGAAAAAATTGTGTTATTTAAAATATATAATCCTGGTAATTTCTCTGGTCTTACCATGATTATGACATCTACATATTACCTTTAACAATAACATAAGTATTAACCAATTCCTTTATTGAGCATATATGGCTACTATGTCTGGTGTTCAAAGCTCAATGCAAAAATGAAGACATGATGGTAAATAAATGCAAAGATGAAAAGGATATGGGTCTAGTCTTTAAGAAATGTATGGTCAGGGGGTGCCTGGATGGCTCAGTGAGTTAAAGCCGCTGTCTTTGGCTCGGGTCATGGTCTCAGGGTCCTGGGATCGAGCCCCATGTCGGGCTCTCTGCTCTGCAGGGGGCCTGCTTCCCCCTCTCTCTCTGCCTGCCTCTCTGCCTACTTGTGATCCTGCTCTCTCTGTCAAATAAATAAATATAAAAAAATAAAAAAAGAAACGTATGGTCAGGATCAGGCAGAAGCTGGGTCATGTTTAGTCTACTGCGTCAAAGAGTTTGGAATGACTGGGTATGTGTGTGGAAGGGGAGGGGGGTCCGGCTGAGAAGACAGGAGAGATGAGCCAGAAGTGACCTGAGAAGTCTCCTCATGAGGCAGCGGCCAGGAAGATGGGGGTGAAGAAGGTGGAGAGGATGGGGAAAAGAGGGATAGGAGGGCTTTGGTGGGGCTTGACTACTTCCAGGTTCTGTGGAGAAGACAGGTATAAAATTGTTTTGCTTCCAGGATGGTCAGGGGGTCTCCCAGAACTGGGGTCGTGAGAGCATTCTGAAGCCTGGTCGGCTGGCACTGTGGCTGTCATCGGACTGGCCTTTAAATGCATTTTCTGGGCAAAGTTGTAGGATTTTTTTTTAGGGCAGCAAAGGGCCTTAGACCTAATTAGATCTAATTCAGCCCCTTTGTCATATGAGGCCACTGAGACCCATAAATGTTAAATGATTTGTCCAGAGTCACTAGGAACATGCTGGGTGGAGATGGCATATGGTCTAGATAGCCTAGAGATTCTGGCACCATGAGTATATTTTATTTAATTAATTTATTTATTTGTTTTCATGAGTGTATTTTAGATACAAATAATTTCTGTAAATGATCCGTGCCCATACAAATACCTATTTTATATATTGCCCTCAATAGTTTTAACATGTTATATTAATTGTGAAGTTATTCTCTTAAGTTATTTAATTATTTAAATTGAAATATTAATAAATTAGAATTCAAATTCAAATTTATTAGAATTAATAAATTAAAATATATGAAGAATTGTAAATCTCTTCAGTGCCTGATTCATTGTAAATAGTAATTCGATAAGTTATTGGTGTAGTGTGTATGCATCCGGCATATGTAAAAAAAATTCCAAAGGACATTTTGGGACAAAAAAGAGAAATAAGCTATTTAAAAAAAAAAAAACCTGAAGTTGGGGTGCCTGGGTGGCTCAGTTGGTTGGGCGACTGCCTTCGGCTCAGGTCATCATCTCGGAGACCCGGAATTGAGTCCCACATCGGGCTCCCAGCTCCAAGGGGAGTCCGCTTCTCACTCTGACCTTCTCCCTTCTCATGCTCTCTCTCACTCTCTCTCTTTCTCAAGTAAAAAAAAAAAACAAAAAACCTTAAGTTGAAACAACTTGTTTCCCTGGTGATCCCACACTATTCACCACAATTGTCCCTGCCTTTCTATTTCCACCAGGGGGCAGCACTCACCTGCAAATGGATGTGACTTGGGGCTGAATCGCCACTTCAGCCTGGGTCCCAACAAGCCCTCAGCTGGAAATTAATAAACCCCTCTTAAGAAGCAACCTCAACATTTACTTTCTCAAAGTTCCAGAGCATGAGGAGTATAAACACAAGATTTCCTTATGTTTATATGGTGCTTTATAGCTTCCAAAGGGATTTCTTGTGAATTATCTCCTTTGAACCTTACAAAGAATCTGCGAATCAGGAAGAGAGATTTCCTTCTTCTGATTTAATGACGAGAAAACAGAGGACAAGGACTGTTCAGGGACACACAGCATGAAGCAGAGTGAGCCAGGCCAGAATGGGCCTTGGGATTCAGTGTGGTGGTCCTTTCGTCAAATACAGTTATCTTAAAGTCAGATAGAAGAGTAACTCCAACGGTGCCAAAATCTCTTTTTTAATGAAAAACATAAACATGTTTCTTACAAATTCTTCTCAGAATTTCTAGTTAATAGCAAAATGAAACTTTTGACTACAGTTATGCTGCCTATCAGATGTCATTCATTCATTTTTTTGTTCATTTAAGAAGTATTTAGTGAGCACCTACTATGCACAGGGCACTGTATTAGAAGTGGGGCATACAGAGGGGAAGAAAACAAATGCCTTCTAAGATTTTACTGTGGATAATGCTGCTGTGAACATGGCACACACAAATAGCACTTCAAGACCTTAGTATCAATTCTTTTGGCTTTAGACCCAGGAATGAAAATGCTGGATCATACGGTACTTTTGTTTTTAATTTTCTGAGGAATCATCATACTGGTTTCTGCAGCATCTGTACCATTTATTTCCACCAAGAGGGCACAAAGATTCCAGTTTCCTCCACAGCCTTTCCAAAACCTGCTGTTTTCTATTATTATTATTACTATTACTATCATTATTTTTGATGGTAGCTTTACTAATGGCTATGAGGTGGTATTTCTCGATAGTTTTGATTTGCATTTCCCTCATGATCAGTGATGTTGAGCATCTTTTTATATTTACTTGCCATATCCTACTTGCTTTTATCTTTACAACTGTTTTCAATCTACTGAGATGCATTTTGGTACCATTTTGTTTTCTAGTCTTCTCTTCCTATAGTCTTTTTCCTATAGAAAACCTTCCTTCCAGAGCCTCTATAGATCAAAACTTGAATGATATTTTCTCTTCCAAAAAGGTCATTAGCTTTGTCATGGCTCAGCTAGCCTGTTAACCTATTTACTCATGCTTTTCAAGCATTTCTCCTGAGGTAACTTTTCAGAGTAGGAAAGGTTAATTAGAAGCTTAAGTATGTGATTGTTTTTTTCTTTGCTAAAATCCTGAAGGACAAAACTATTTTCAAAGCATTACTCAATTTCTTCCCCTAGGTAATGCCTAATATTTGTACTAATTCACAATAATTCCCTTTCTAACTGCTACTAAGCTGCAAAAATCTCTTATTCAGCCTTGGGGTGTGAGATAATGTTTGTTTTTATTTAGAGACACTGAAAGGCAATCTGACAACTCAAGACCCCTTCTTCCTTTGGTATGAATTTCTGTGGGACAACCTAGTTCAAAAAGTATCCTTAAAAAAAAAAAATATCCTTCATACCTGGTTTCCAAACTGGATTTATTTTTGTTGTGATAACTTGTTTCTCTTTGTCACTCAAAGCCGCAGCATGGGTCATTCGCCTTGTGATCTCTTGCTCTGTTTTATTGGACCTCAGGTACACAGGACTACATTTATCCTAATCCTTTGTGACACCCTCTCGCCACTATTCCTGCTGTCTGGAGTTTTGTTTTGCAGCTGCAGGACGGCAACCTGACCTTGACCTCTACCTCATGGCAGACCATGTTAATGATCACCTATTCTAACAACCTATTGTAATGTGCACGTCCATATTTGGAGAAACTAGATTATTTAGCCAATAAACATATTTCTCTGAGGATGAACAGAATACAGTTTTTTGGTTTTTGGGTTTGTTTTTTTTTTTTTTTGCTTTATAAAACCCTCATTTATTTGGACTTATTTAATACATACCAGGAATACACATTATAAAGGCTGTTTATATACCCTTTCTTATCTAAATAAAGAAGAAAAGCAGATACTTTGAAGGAACAGAATTAAAAATTTATAGCAGTCACCAAATTTCAGGACAGTTTTCAGTTTTTTTGATAAGATTTTGAAAATATTTTTCAAAATATATAGTACTTTTTTAATTGAAATATGGTCGACACACAATCTTACATTGGTTTCAAGTGTACAACATAGTGATTTGACAACTCAGCACTTATGCTGTGCTCCTAAGTGTAGCTACTATCTGTCACCATGAAACACTATTACAGGAGCATTGACTATATTCCCTATGCTGTATCTTATGCTCATCCCTGTGACTTATTTATTCCATAACTGGATTGCTTCTCGGCCTTTTGGCTAAGATCAAGTGTATTCCGTAACTGGAGGCCTGTATCTCCTATTCCCCTCCACTCAGTATACCCATCCCCCAACTGCCCTCCCCTCTGGCAACCATTGGTTTGTTCTCTGTATTTATGGGTGTTTCTCTTTTTGTTTTTTAGATTCCGCATATAAGTGAAATCATATGGTATTCGTGTTTCTGTCTGACTTACTTCACTTGGCAAAATACCCTCTAGATCCATCCATATTGTTGCCAATGGCCAAATAGCACATCCTCTTTTATGGCTGAGTAATATTCCAGTAGTAGAATTACCAGATCATATGGTTTTCCTATTTTTTATTTTTTGAGGAAATCCCATACTATTTTCCACAGTGATTGTACCAATTTGCATTCCTGCAAACAGTGTTCAAGGGTTCTTTTTTCACCACATCCTTGCCAACACTGGTTATTTCTCCTTTTCATTCTAGCCATTCTGACAGGTGTAAAGCGATATCTCACTATGGTTTTGATTTGTATTTCCTTGATAGTGATGTTGAGCATCTTCTCATGTGTCTGTTGGCCATTTGTGTGTCTTCTTTGGAGAACTGTCGATTCATGTCTTCTCGAACTTTTAGTTGGATTGTTTTGTGTTTTGAGTTGTATAAGTTCTTTATATATTTTGGACTTTAACCCTCATTGGATATGTCATTTGCAAAGATCTCCATTCCATAGGTTGCCATTTCATTTTATTGATGATTTTCTTCACTATGCAAAATAGCATACTGTTTTTTCAGTGTCTCCTCCACAGTGGGCATTTTTAAAGGGTTTTATAGGCATTAACTCATTTTATTCCCACAATAATCTCAAACGAAGTAGCTATTGTCCCTACTGTATAGATAAGAAAACTGAGACTTAGAAAGGTTGAAGTAACTTGTCGAAACATTACAGCATTTGTAAATGCCAGTGCCAGGATACGAAGAACAGGAACCGTTGACTTTGAAATTTCAGCACGCTTAAAGCCACAAATTAACTCTTTCCCTAATTCTCACTCTCCGGATACAATGTAGTTGGGATACTGGGTGGATCTGATTTAGTTAACCTTACTCAAGCTATTTCCCTTATAGACCTGACCATAACTACATTACTTCACCATATCCTAACAAAATTGAGCCATCACAGACATCAGACTCATGGTGCAAATCTTTAAGTAACATGACGCAAATCCTTCTGGAGAGACAAGCTTTTGTTGTTTAGTAGGGTTCCACATGAGTGCCAGAGTTGGGTCTGCTAGTCTCACTGGACACTGTCCTGCTTAAATAGTAGGACTGTAACTTCAGAATTTGTAAGAATGTGTACAGGATTTTTTAAATAGCTACATGATAAATCCATATAGTAAGAATAGTGATCTGTATAGTTAACAGTAATTTTTAACTATATATACCAATGTCCTTGTTAGAATCAAACTTGTTTAGACAGACTATCTTTATTAAATTGTAGTTTGAGTCCAGTTCAGAAAGTTCTATTTTAAAATGTTTTTCAGTTTTATTGAGATCTAGTTGACATATCACAGTTTAAGGTGTATACCATAATGACTTACCTATACAGTGAAATGATTACTTTAATAGGTTAACATTTTAAAAAATTGTGTTTTTTTAAAGATTTTATTTATTTGACAGAGAGAGCACAAGTAGGCAGAGAGGCAGGCAGAGAGAGAGGGAGAAACAGACTCCCCGCCGAGCAGAGAACACCATGTGGGGCTTGATCCCAGGACCCTGAGATCATGACCTGAGCCAAAGGCAGAGGCTTTAACCCACTGAGCCACCCAGGTGCCCCCCCCCAAAATATAGTTCTTTATCAGACATAAAGTAGTTACTTTATCAGAGAAAATGTAATATAAGTAATTGTTTAAGAAGGTATTGGAAGGCTGAACAGGTAAGAAGACAGGACTACCATGATTTAGACCTTTCAGGATTGAAGGTTTGGGTTACCAACCAACCAGATCAAGAACTCTGACCAGCTGAGATCCTGGCTTGGGGTGAGGGGTTAGGCAGGTGATGGTGGTAGGAATGGGTGGAAGAGACAAAGTTTAATGATAAACACAACTATTTCATAGTAACATTTATATTTGTGTCATTGAATATGGAAATACTTCTTTCTTCAGAATAAGGAGAATGGCCGTCTCAGATTATTAATACTACTCCAAATCCTAGGACTTGGCTAAATTTTTTAGATATTTTAAAAGGTAGTGTTTCTGAACAGCAGTTGGTATATACGCAGTGGCAGCTCAGAGTCCTTACCCAGTAACATCTGTTTTAGGGTTCTACAGTGTACCATGTTGAGACTTCAACAGGTAAGCTTAGGAGATTGGCTTCCAAGAAAGGAGGCTGGTACCCACATAAAAAGACATTCCAACTACACTGGACAGTTTCTAAACTATGGTGATATTTGGTGCTACGTAGGGTATGGAGCCTTGACTCTACAGAAGGCCATTCGTTTTGAAATACGGCTCTGGTCATCAGTCTGGAATACAGAGGGTGGGTTTACCCAGCAGGAGTCCCAAGTAAATGACCTGGGAACCAGGCCTCAGGTCTTGGGGGAAACAAGCTCAAATCAGTAAGGATACAGAAGAAGGCTGCTATTTGATAGACATGGGTAATCCAGGAACTCACCAGGGAACACAAGGTAATCTTAGGGGAAAATAAATCCAGCCCTTAATAAATCCATCTACTCCATATACTAGCAGAGTACTAAGTAATGTCAGCTGGGTTCTTAGTGGCTGAAGGATGTTGATTGGGTTGACCCTACAAGTACCAGGTCTTTAGCCCTTATGACTAGATAAGAGCTTGGTGAAGGCAGGGATCTAGAGTTGTCCCTTTGGTAAAACTGGCATCATCATGTCTTGACAGCGTTTCTGTTGTTCATCTGAAAGATACCAAATAATTTTGTTGGGGTGATACGATTTTACTGGCCTGGTAAGAGGCGGATGATATCTCATGGTGTACAGAAATTGGGCAGAAATGAATGGGAAGAAAATGAGGGTAGGTAAATGCGAGGTGCCAAGTGATCAGAAAATGTGAAACTTCCAATAACTTTATCTTTGGGGTCTTATTTGAGTATTTTAGAATTTTCAGGATTGAAATAATTCAAAGCCAGAACACTGGGAGTTTTCCATATATGGTGTATCTTTAAGAAACAGTAAGACTGGGGTCTCAGAGACTTTTCACTCCGTGAGATTATGGACATGGATACTCACAAGATTAAAACATTTACTCAAGAGAAATCATAGTAATTCTGTCTTCAGAATTTCTGGATAAATCAACCTTCAAATGCTATATAGGTCATCAATCTTTAAATTTAAAACTATCACTTAATTTAAATAAAGACAATTCTGACCAAATTGGATAGCTTGCATCAGTAAGAAAGTTTATTGTAATTCATTAGTGAATGAGAATAGAAAAGTTTTTTTTTTTTTTTTTTTTCCATTAAAGAACACTTTCTGGTAAAGTGAAAAGAAGAAATACAGAAACCACAAAACACCTTTTAGACACCTTATTTTCAAGGAGTGAACCTATTTCCATAGACCATTAGGGCTGAAGTGTTTTGATGATTTTGTTTTTCATGCATCTGTGCATAATGGTCTGTGTGAAGGGAGACTCTGTCCTCTCGCTGCAGCTTAATAGTAGTGTTTCCTGGTTTCCGATTCAACCATAGATGAAAGAACTCTACCATCAGGTGCCACCTCTTCAATAATTGTCTTGATTACTCTGGGTTTGTTAGTATCTGTACGTGAATCATGAAAAAAAAGAGAGAAAATTTAGATTAAGCGATTTGTGGGGTCCTTACTAATTAAAATTTCTAAAAAAAAAAATTCATTTTTTACGTTGTTAAAAAAAATCCGAACAATGTTTAAGCAACAGCATCTTGGACCATCCCATTTTTCCTTCAAGATGGATTTCAAGAGTACTGTTTGCTAAAAAATGCAAATAGGAATCTTCTCTGAGATTTTGATTTTTTCAACAGCTCTAGAGCATAAAAAAGCAACAAAACCATCACAGAAAGTTAAAACTAATTCTGATTACCCCAGCTAGTTTCTGCTGACCTTGGTCCCTTAGAAGAGGACTCTCCAACCGACCCAGAAGACTTGTGACCTCCACTGGAGCTGCCGCCACCGTAGCCGCCGCCGTGACCGCCGCCAGAACTGCCGCCGTGACCGCCGCCGCCGGAGCTGCTGCCGCCGCCGGAGCTTCCGCCGCCGTAGCCGCCGCCGTGGCTGCCGCCGCCGGAGCTTCCGCCGCCGTAGCCGCCGCCGTGGCCGCCGCCGCCGGAGCTTCCGCCGCCGTAGCCGCCGCCGCTGGAGCTTCCGCCGCCGTAGCTGCCGCTGTGGCCGCCGGAACTTCCGCCGCCGCGCCCGCCGCCGTAGCCGCCTCCGCCGGAACTACGAGGAGTGAGGGTCACGTTCGGTTAACTCTAACTTTGAAAAAGGGTGGGTCACTTTCCACGTTATTTTTACTTTAGAAATAAGCAAAACGTGTTTCAAGAGGAAAAAAAGAAAAAAAAAACCTGTCAAGTATGGATTCTAAAACCCATTACTTAAAAACAGTTTCATATTGCACACGACCCTAAGGCTCAAATTCACGGGACATTGAAGCTGTGGCTGCATACGCCTTTTTCCGTACTCTGCTTTCTCCCTTCTCCCTTTCCCCCATCCTCTGGCACTTCTTTGGGTTTTGGAAACGCCTGGCGATTTAGGACATTGAATAAAACCAATTAGGATAATTTAAGACTTTTAATGAGTTACCTTCCTTCTCCTTCTAGCAGGCTGCGGTAGGTTTGGATTTCATTCTCCAGTCGGATCTTAATGTCCAGGAGTTGTTGGTACTCAGTATTCTGGCACTCGGTTTCAGCTCGAATCTGCTGCAGTTGTTCTTCCAGAGAGGAGATCTGGGCCTGAATCTGTGAGAGCTGCACACAGTAGCGACCTTCTGTTTCAGCCAACGAGGATTCCAGGGATTGTTTCTGAAAGAGAGGAGAGAATAGATGGTGACTTAGCGACCTCACTGCTTAATTAAACACAGTGAAATTTATTTAATAATTTAATAAGACACCGAATAGAAGAATAAAGAAAACGAATAGAATTTGTGTTTTATGTTTAATGGCAACATTTTAACTTTAGTACGTTTAGAGCAGGGCTGCTAGGACTTTTTTCCCGTTGACAAAGAGCTGCAATTTTATTTCCACTTTCTTACCCCTTCTTTTCTCTTGAGTTGCATATTCTTATGTGGGCATGAAAGTTTGTGTGATAAAGTTGAAGTTATTTCAAGAGACAGAGTTATGAACATACCAGGGCTAGTTGGGACTGTAGTTCGATTTCCAGACCTTGAACTGTGCGTCTCAATTCAGTAATCTCGGATTTGTGACTGGACATTTGTTCAATGTTACTATTGATTTCTGTAGTCAGTTCCTTGCTCTGGAGTATTAAAAACAGGAGAAAAGATGAGAAAAATCTGAAATAACCAAACGTCCCCTGGCCTCATTATGAAGGAAGATGAATTACCTTTTCATTGAACCAGGCTTCGGCATCTTTGCGGTTTTGTTCAGCAAGTTGTTCATATTGGTTTCTCATGTTATTCAGAAGTTCAGTCAGATCAACACCCGGGGCAGCATTCATTTCTACGTTTACATCACCAGTGGACACATTATGAAGGTCTTTCATTTCCTGTTGGAGGAACAGAAAAATTTAATGATTGCCCCGTGACCACAATGAACCCTTTTCTTGGCTGGGGGAAGTATAACTTTTTGCATCACCTCTTCATGATTCTTCTTCAGGTAGGCCAGTTCTTCAGTCAGGCTCTCAATCTGCATCTCCAGGTCAGCCTTGGTCAGGGTCAGCTCGTCCAGCACCCGGCGCAGGCCATTGATGTCGGCATCCACGCTCTGGCGCAGGGCTACCTCATTCTCATACCTGGAACAGGCATAGTATAAAATACTGGATAGAACTTACATATGGGAGGCATGCTTGGGCTGAGACTAAGAAGCAAATACAGAGGTTAGTTCATATGGCAACATTTATTGTATACTAATTCACATAGGGATATCAGTGGTTTAATGTAAAGAAGCTTGGGTTTCTTCTTTTAATATTGCCAAAAAGGTAATATTGAAATTGAAAAATTTGGTGACAATTCCAATACCGTTTAACTGCATGAATTCAAGAAAATGTGAATATTATTTTGGGTGTCCAAAGTCATTGTTAAAAGCAACTCATGTATTTGTTGCGACAGTATCGTGCTACGTTCACTTAGCTTACTTTAATCTGAAGTCATCAGCAGCTAGCCTGGCGTTGTCGATCTGAAGCAGGATATTGGCATTATCAGTTGTTAGATTGAGGATCTGGAGGGAGAGGCAAAGAAATCAGATACATATATGGCTTTCATGGTGGCAGAGATGAACTGCATTTTTATGTTCTCTTACAAAAATCTTGAGGGAATCTCTTTTATCTTAAATATAAAATATTGCAGGGTTACCCAGATACTTAAATTTGAGTCATTTGTTCTCTTGAAGTTTCTATACTTTGTTGTTTCAGTATGGTCCTTTTCTGGAAACTAACTGCAATTTTAAACTGTGTTCCTGCATGTGTGTCCCCCCACTTTTATGCTGGGTGATTTCCATATATTTCAGCCAACTTTTGACTGACTCATGTTTGGTTTAACTTGTTTTAAATATATATTCTAGATTAGTACACTCTGGGCTGGCACACAGTAGGTACAATTCACAAATTCTCTAGAGACAAACAGTATCCCATTTCCATACTGGAAAATTCATGTTGCTTGTCATTGGTAATGAATTTTTTTTTGTTATCAATCTGAATAATATTTTGTTTTGGTTGATTTAATAATTCTTTTAATTCCTATATTTGTAAATGATCTAGTATTTTAGCTATGGATCATATACTCATTAAAACTTAAACAATTCTCAGTAATCCGCCATCCTGTAAGATGCACAACACAGCTGTTGAAGACTTCAATGACCATATCATCACAAATATTTA
Organism: Nasua narica; assembly: GCA_028533885.1. Lineage (NCBI taxonomy): Eukaryota > Metazoa > Chordata > Mammalia > Carnivora > Procyonidae > Nasua > Nasua narica. Next base: position 17,892,543 of record CM052804.1, on the reverse strand, counting down.
CCTTTGATAAGACTGGATTATTTTTGGAAGTAAGAAAGTAACATAGGCAAACACAGTGAGTAGCTACATTGTGGTTAATTTAAGATTCCTCTATTTGAATTACATGGATAAGAAGTAGGCTTAAAGTTGATTTTTAAAATGTACCTTACCTGATTTTTAAGATCTTCGATGGTTTGGTAGTATTTGCTGTAGTCACGTGGCTGTCTCTGGCTTGAGTTGCCATGCTTTTCATACCATTCCTTGATTTTGCCTTCTAGCTCGTAGTTTGATTCTTCCAGAGCCCGAACTTTGTCCAAGTAGGAAGCCAGGCGGTCATTCAGATTCTGCATGGTTACTTTTTCATTTCCAGAGAGAAGGCCCCCATCTCCTCCAAATCCACCCCCATAGCCTCCAAAGCTGCCTCCACTGAAGCCGCCCCCACCGAAGCCGCCCCCACCGAAGCCGCCCCCTCCAAAGCTGCCGCCTCCAAAGCTGCCTCCTCCATAGCCCCCACCAAAGCTGCTGCTTCCATAGCCTCCACCAAAGTTACCTCCACCAAAACCTCCTCCTAATCCTCCATAGCCACCTGATGAGCCCCCAAAGCAGCCTCCACCAGAGCTCCCACGACTGAAAGAGCCACCACTGAACCCCCCTGAGCTAAATCCTCCACCAATGGAGCCTTTGCTGCTCGAAATTCTCAAGGATGATCCTCCTCCACCACCTCCTCCTCCCCCACTGCGGGAGGAAGAGTATTGCTTGCTTGAGCTGTATCGAACAGACATGGTGATGCTGTTTAGCCCAGGGAGTGCTTGCTACCAAGGACAGTGACAAGCCTTTATATACTGAGAGGGTGTGTCCCACATGTGTTAGAGTTTGCTTACTTGCATGGTTTTCTTTTTGCCAATTTAGCATCTTTACTTATGATTGCATACATTATCTTCAGTAGTAACCAATTCCAATATGTATGGTTTTGAATTTGCCCTAAGAACAAACGAGGTTTACTGTGTTGAAATTGAAAATGGGTGTTGTTCAGATGAGCTTATGTTTCATTACGCTTTTTCGCCTTTTGAAGAACATTGAGCAACTTAAATCCAGTTTTTCTAAGCCCTAATTTAGGTTGCACAGAATGTTTGCAAAGTTGAGAAAAAGAATTTTAGCTACAAAATTGTAGTTAAAATAATATTTTTCTAATTCATGTTTTAAATAGTTTTAATGAATTGGAACAGCAATTAACATAAAGTCTGCCAGAATCATGTTCTCTAATGGAGATCTTGTAGAAAATTCCAAGCAACCAAAAAGAAAAGAAAAAACATACGCTAAACAATTTAATTAGTGTTCAGAAATTGCCACATATAAAAATTGAAGCCATAAAAACACAATTAGGAAATGTGTGTATATATGTTTATAGGAAACCTTTTAATTTATTTGGAGAATGAAAGTATATTGATACTTTGCTTAGGGAGTTGGAAGTGAGTAATGATTTAGGAATCTGCTAATTTTTTTTTTAAAGATTTTATTTATTTATTTGTCAGAGAGAGAGAGGGAGAGAGAGCACAAGCAGGCAGAGAGGCAGGCAGAGGCAGAGGAAAAGCAGGCTCCCTGCTGAGCAAGGAGCCCTATGTGGGACTCCTTCCCAGGACCCTGGGATCACGACCTAAGCCAAAGGCAGCAGCTTAACCAACTGAGCCACCCAGGCGTCCCCGAATCTGCTAATTTTTAATTATAATTAAAAATTAAATTATAGGGGCGCCTGGGTGGCTTAGTCGGTTGAGCAATTGCCTTCTGCTCAGGTCATGATCCCAGAGTCCGGGGATCGAGTCCCATATCGGGCTCCCAGCTCCACGGGGAGTCTGCTTCTCCCTCTGACCTTTTCCCCTCTCGTGCTCTCTCTCACTGTCTCTCTCTCTTTCAAATAAATAAATAAAATCTTTTAAAAAATTAAATTATATAATTATGTAATATTATATAATGTAATTTTTAAAAAAACATTTTATTTATTTAATAACATAGAGAGAGAGATCACAAGTAGGCAGAGAGGCAGGCAGAGAGAGAGGGGGAAGCAGGCTCCCTGCTGAGCAGAGAGCCCAATGGGGGGCTCGATCCCAGGGCCCTGAGATCATGACCTGAGCCGAAGGCAGAGGCTTTAACCCACTGAGCCACCCAGGCACCCCTATAATTTAATTTTTAATCATAATTAAAAATTAGCCGTTTCCTAAATCATTAATCACTTAAAAAAATCTAAAATCATGAAGTTATTCTGTATATTTGAAACTTTTAAATTCATCATAGCGAAAGCTTATTTGAAGACTATAATGCAGAAATTCTTAGCACAAGATATGAAAAACTTACCTCTAGTACTTTTCTATACTCTTAAGTTTGATTGATCCCCAAACGGAGAGTTTAGGTATGTTATGATTGTGATTAAAAATTTGCTTGTAAGAATATAAATACAGATTTTTTAAAAATTTAAATTCACCTTACTTAACATATAGTGTATTATTAATTTCAGAGGTAGAACTTAATGATTTATCAGTTGCATATAACACCCAGTACTCATTACATCAAGTGCTCCCCTCAATGCCCATCAGATTAGAGACTGATACTTGCTCCAGAAATTATGAACTGGACTGTGAACATATGTATCCAAGCTAGATTCTGTTTCTCAAAAAAAAAAAAATTTCCTTGGATACGCTATATATAGAATTTCATGTAACAGTTTGTCTAGCGAAGTATTTAACTAGGAATTTAATACATGATATAAAATTATTTTTGTCTACCCATAGGCTATGATATTGCTATTATTCAAAAATATATTCATGTATATCACACACACACATTTTTTAATTATACAGTGCCACTTGTGATCCTGTGACTTTATAATCTCTGAAACAAGCTGCTGAAATAGGGAGGGATGGTGGTTATTATCTCTAGTATATAAAAGGCAATGCTGAAGCTGTGATAGGTTATGGTTTTGCCTAACAATACAAAATAGGTGTTTGAACTGAGATTAGAAAGTTGGTCTTTGGATGTCTGGCTTTTGGCTCTTTTCTCCTCTACCAATGTGTCTGTCTATTCTCTGCTCTGGTGGATTCGATCTGATGGAATTGAATGCCTCTGTTTCTTACCATAAACTTTTCCATATAGAAAAACAAAAACAAAAAGTGCTTGAAAGCAAGAAAATATTGAAAGGGTATAGTATTTGGCACACGCTGTTATCTTACTAATTGCTTATTCATATTAGATTTGCAGTTGCACAGTCGATGAAAACCGTAGAAATAGTTTCTGCAGGGAAAGGGAATGTGGCTGGGAGTGTTGATGAAGAGCCGGTTGTTAGCGGTTACTACCCAGCACATTGCAGCTCCTCCAACTTGTTAGCACATGCAAGTGGGGCAATAGTTAAAAGAAATAATGAAATCCAACCATGGGAATTGATCTTTGTTGAAGATAGCATGCGGTAGAGGGAGGGTGTAAAAAATCAGGATAGAAAAAAACGAAAGCATTCCAGTACCTTTAGAAGGGACGTTGAAGCCTTGATATTAATGAAAGCAATTCAGAAAGAAACCATTTTAATTAAAGAGAGATTCTGATAGATTTTACCTGTAGTTATCACTGATTTTGGATTTTGATCTTACCAGTTTTGATTCAGTATTAGATTTTACTTTTTTTTTTTTTTTACCTTGGTAGGGAAATATAAAATTTCAATCTACTTTCAGTTATTTAATAAGTGGTATGAAGAAATCTGTTACAATTATATTAAAGAGTATGTGAAAGGAAACATTTGCATGAAAGTACTTGGGGAAAAATACATGTATAGAGACTCTTCTAATACCAACTGTAACATTTGATTTAAATCACCTTTAAGGATATTATTGAAGATTACTTATTAGCTTACATACTCTAGAAATTGATTTGTTTTAATTTGTACTGTCATTTGTTGAAATCTGCCCTTGGCAGGAGTAAAATTACAGAGGTGCTATGGAACAATTCTACAGCTAAATTGGGTGAAAATTTATGACTGTCAGTTCTAGTCTTGGCACCATTTACACTTGATTACCACAATCCACTGTAACTGTAATTTTGTTGCTCTTGATTTTTATTTTGTCTCTGTAAGGCACATTGATAGGTATTTAGAAGACAGAGAGATGAGCGAGATTCAGCTCTTGCCCTTGAGGATTTTGCTAATGCTTACAATCTAAGTGAGGAGGTAAAACATTATCAACCTTAACACCACGTGGATGTTAAATGAAGTGAAAGGGAGAGGTGGGGTGGAGAAAAGGAGTTAACATTTCCTGAATATCTCCTGTGTTCCAGGTGGTTTACTCTCCTTTAATCCTCCCCATATTCTCTATGATAGGTATCATTTATCTCATTTTATAGCTGAAAACAATAACGACAACAACTTTAGAAAGCTTTAGGAATTTGCCCACAGTAGCACATGTTAGAGCCTGGTTTTGAACCAGACCTATGTAGCTTCAAAGATGATCCTGTTTTCATGACACTGAACTGTCACTGTAAGACTGATGAGCAAGGAGTCTTATTGGAATAAGGTCATCTGATGAGATTTCATGGTGCCAGTGGAATTAAGCTGAGGCTTGTAAAGGATTGATAGGATTTTTTCCATGGGTGCAGCAGCAGCAGAGAGAGGACTCTTCTGGGAGTGGGGAGTAGGGACTATGAAAATGCCAAACAGGTGGGGACTTTTAGTGGACTAGTTTGGCTGGAACAGATCATCTATATTTATTATTTATTAATTTCTATTAACAGATTTTATTGAGCATCTGCAATATTCCCTGGGGATACACAGGCGACTAAGATACAATTCCTGCCCCTTAAGGAATTTGCAGTCTATTTGGAGAGGGAAGCAAACATACCCACAAGTCAGAGATTATAATCTATGGTAATCTGGACTACACTTGAGGCATGGACAAGGTGTTGAAGTAGTCCAAGAAGGGGTTCCAGCAGTCTGGTGTGGGGGGGGGGGAAGGAGAGAGAGAGAGAGAGAGAGAGAGAGAGAGAGAGAAATGTGTGATCTGTGTGAGGGCATAATGAAAGAAGAGTGAAGTTTTGAGAAGTTAGTTTAAGATGGGAATTTGAAGTAATACCAGGGTATTGATGTAAAAATGTCTTTCAGCAGTTGGGCTTGTGGGACTACAGTTCGGGAGAGATATTAGAGCAGACATCAGGATAAGTAGGAAGGAATTTAGAAAGAAATGGGCAGAAGGTCTAAGCCTGAACTTTAAGGGATGGCCACTTTAGGGGCTGGAAAAAGAGCGAGTGAATAATACTGAGAAGGAGGGCACCTGTAATGGGGAGAGAGGAAGAAGGATTATGAAAGCCAAGGGAGGAGGGAACCCAGATGAGTGGGCTGGTCTGCAGAGAGGTCAAGGAGAAAGGAGATTAAATAAAGACTTGATTAGGCAGTTAGGAACCACTGGCATCCTTCCATGGAGGAGGTTTAGTGGAGTTTGGTAGGGCAGTCCACAATGTATACCCAATATTAGAATTGACCACTTATTGTATTTTGTTTTCATGTAATCTAGTATATTAATTTCTTCTTTAATTGCTTCTGGATTTGGGATCATGATTAAGGCAGGTATAAATGCTGTTTTCACGGGGTTAATTTGGGGCTCTTAAAGCATGTTGTTGATTCAGCTTTGTTTTCAGCTTGATTTGTTGCACTGTTGGGATTTGGATCTTTCCTATTTCTTCCTTATTTTGCTTCAAGTAAAATTCTCTTTTGAAGTTTCTAGTTGAAAATTCTCTTCGCAAGTTTCTCTGATTGAGATATAACAAGTAATTTAGGTAGTTACAAGAAGATGATTCTGGTATTGTAGATTATGTCTCAAGATGGCAGGATTGATGAGCTAAATGTTTAGAATTTTGTTTATCACATAAAGTTTGAAAGGTAGACATATTTTGCTTGAATGATCTGTGACTTTGTGTAAATTGCTGAATGTGCCTTTGTGATTACCACCCACAGAGTCAAAGCCAAGTGGAAAGTTGTACAACTTTCTGATGGATTTGGTACCCTCCTTGCAGAGTTGAGTAACTAGGCAGTAATCAGTAATTAGCTAAGATATTGGTAAGGCCCATGGCTTCTCATTGGAAAACATCTAAAATTTAGGGCTCTAAAAGCCGCAGACACTCTCATATCACACAATTTTCCTGAAACTTCTGGGACTGCACTGTGATGGAAGCCACAAAAATGGCCACTGCATGCAGGCTTTTCAGTGAATGTAGCAAAGTGGTTAAGTGGGTGAGCTCTGGAGCCAGACCACTGGGGTTATATAACCCATGCCCCACCACTCACTGTGGGTCAGCTTCCTCATTTCTAAAGAAGGAATGATAATTTTGCTTACCCCCCAGTCTTGTCCTGGGAATTAAATCAGTTAATAAACCTAAAGCGTTGAGGACAGTGTTTGATAGACATAGAATAAGTGCTTAAGATGTGTGTTTTTGTTACTGTGATCTGCTTCTCAGGGCCTAAGCCACTGTCTAACCCACAGTACGCCAGCAAAACACAAGGGAATGAAAGGATAAGGTTAGAAGCTGGCAAATGTCTAGTGAGGAGGAAAAAATGGTCAGGGAGGGAGGTGAGCCAAGAAAAGATGTGTTTTCTCCATAACTTTGTGATAAACCATGCGACAAACCACGTCATCTGTTTTTCTTTAAAGGATATGTGCTTTCATCTTTCACTTCATTCTTTTTTTTACCTCCTACATCCACCAAATCACCGGTTTTGTCACTGTTTCTTTTACCATAGCTGATGTATTTGTTTGTATGGTTCCACTGCAGCTGCCATAGTCCAGGCTTTCAGCACTTCCGTCGTGGATATTATATCACCAGCTTCTGACGACATTTTCTTGGCTCAGTGCTATGTCACTTAAGATCTTTTCCTGTTGGGCGCCTGGGTGGCTCAGTTGGTTAAGCAACTGCCTTCAGCTCAGGTCATGATCCCGGAGTCCGGAGATCGAGTCCCACATCGGGCTCCCAGCTCCATGGGGAGTCCGCTTCTCACTCTGACCTTCTCCCTTCTCATGCTCTCTCTCACTCTCTCTCTCTCCTAATAAATAAATTAAAAAACAAAAACAAAAAAACCCTGAAGATCTTTTCCTGTTTACTGCTACAGGATTAATGTTCTTGATAAAGTACTGTCATGACTGCATCAATGTACTCAAGCACCTATGATGGATTTCTCTTGTGGATGGATTAAGTCTTCTCAACAGCCTTGGTGGACTCTCTCTGTCCAACTTCAAGCCCCCTAAGGTGAGTAAGGATGGCGGCATGGAAGGAGAGCTGGGTTCTCTTCACGGTGTAATTATGTGGCCTTGGGCAAGACACTCAGCCTCTCCGTGTCTCATTTCACTACCCCATAAAATGTGGGTGATAATGTAGGTTTCCTTGCTATTTGAAAATAGAGTGTTCCTGTGAAGTGAGGAAATAGTTACCGTTAATTTATATGAAAAGAATTTCTAGCATCCCCAGATCCCTAAAATAACCTCTCATAGGCTTTTTTGATACCCTGGGACACATCTTGCTAATGGGTACACAAAATGGATTGAGATAGAGCACACGTGCTCACAATCCCAGTTCAAAGCTGTGGCAGCTTGATGCTGAGCTGCTGAACATAGTTCTCAGGGAAGGAGCTCGGTGGTGCCATTCTTGCTAACCACAATAATGGCTCACTGCAAGAAACACTGAGTGCTATTTTTGCTTTGTGCCTTTTTTTGTAAAAGTGAAAATCTTCTTTGGATTTTTACTGGTTAATGAAAACAGGGACCAGTGTAGGTCTTTTGTAAAAGCAAAATCACACAGAGGCGCCTGGGTGGTCAGTTGGTTAAGCGTCTGACCCTTGGTTTTGGCTCAGGTCATGATCTCAGGGTTGTGAGATTAAGCTCCCAACTGTGCTCTGTGCTCAGTGCAGAGACTGCTTGATCATCATCTCAAAGATGATCATCTCAAAGGCTGGTAATGAGAAAAAGTAACTTTATTATCAAATCTTGTTAATTTTTACTTAGGGAATCTGGGCAGGTGTAGAAAAAATATTTGAAAATTTTGAATTCAAAATGGTACTCACAGAGGTTAAAACTGTAATAAAAGGAGTAATCCCTCACTCTAGGAATTTTAAATGAATATATGTAATGTGCTTAAATTTTAAAAATCTTATGAAGTTAATCTCTTAATTTTATTGCTTAGAGATTTTTATTTTATTATTTATTTATTTATTTTTAAAAAGATTTTATTTATTTATTTGACAGAGAGAGATCACAAGTAGGCAGAGAGGCAGGCAGAAAGAGAGGGGAAGCAGGCTCCTCACCAACCAGAGAGCCTGATGCGCAGAGAGCCTGATGCGGGACTCCAAGACCCTGAGATCATGACCTGAGCTAAAGGCAGAGGCTATAACCTACTGAGCCACCCAGGCACCCCTACTTAGAGATTTTTAAAATACTTTAAAAAATTGAACAGTTTGTCAGTTTCATAATAAATTGAGAATAGCTCTTTGTCCAAATCACTGTGTGTGTGTGTGTGTGTGTGTGTGTGTGTGTGTATGTGTGTGTATGTGGTGGGAATGGTAAGGAATAGATTTCAATAATTATTTAAATGTAACATATAATAGCAATGGAGAAAATTTACCATAACCACTTTGTGGCCTCCCTCTACAAGGTTGATGAGAGATAATTTCCAAAGAACTTTTAATTTCTTGGATTAAACTTATTAAAATAAATGTAAATAATATTTGCAAAGTCAGTACTCAGATAATTAAAGCTTATTGAGACTTATTCTAGGTTCCAGAACCCATGGCAAGCACTAGACCTGGATTTTTGTCTCATCAAATCCTGACAGCAATTGTATGAGGTAGCTTTTATTTTAACTGAAAATTAAGTAGTTTGCCCAAAATTGTTCAATGAAAGGACTCAGCTGGGATTCAAATACAGATCTTATCTTTAGAGCTTTTGCTTTAACATCGCGAGTAACTTAAAACTCTCTGGAAGTGACCTAGAATTGTATTTTCCAGCCTTGTATCTTAGGAAATTAACAAGAACATAAGGATTCTATTTTCTTTCTCAGATTGGATAAGCCTTCTTTAATATAATTTCATTTGTGAAGGAAAAAATGGACTAATATGAAAAGAAAAGGAATTAATGGGGCAACAATTCTGCTGTTGAAGGGGTCAGGCTTGTCAGTCTTGTCTGTACCCTGGCTAGTCTCTGCCTTAACTCTCTGCAGGTCCTGGTCCTTCGTCTTGGGTTTCTGGAGGTTCCAACTTCTTTGGCAGGATTGTCCTCAGCCCCAGACCAGTCATTGAAATAACAAATTAAAGCAATTAGCCACCATGCATAATTGCAGCGCTAATCCTTTTATTAGACTGGCTTTTCTAGACAGAGCTAACACCCATTATGGAGATTAACTGCTTTTTATAAGGTTTTTACTCTAAGTCTCGAGCAAGTGGTGTATTATCTGAATTAATTTGAAAGTAAACTGTGCTGTGAAGGGATTCTGTTTCTTTGGGATTTTCCCACTTCCATAATCAAAAGCTACCAAATTTTTTTGTGATTCACTAATATATCCTGTATTGATCGTTTTGGTTAAAGTGTGGAGCTAAGGTTAGAATTTTTTAGTCCTAGAGTTACATGTAAATGAGTGGATATTTATAGAACTGTAAGATACTGTATTTTTTTTTGACATTTGGAATACAAATGCTACAATCTAAATATAATCTAGTAGAACTGCTTAAAAAAAAAAACCAAAAACCAAACACAAACTGTCCAGTGACATGGATTCTTAATTCTATGGGGATAATTGCTATAATAGTTGGTCACACGGATAACCAACTGCTCTAAGGATAAAAGTATTACGAATAGCTGCTCTAAGGATAAGAATATTACGAATAGCAAGAACTTTCATCACTAACATTTATTTAACATTTACTCTGTGCCAGACACTGTTAAGAGTTCTGTGTACATTTTCTCATGGAACAACCCTGTATGGCAGATACTATTTTTAGATTCTTTTTAACAGAGGAGGAAACTGAAACATATGGTGCTTGCATGTTGGGCACAGGGTGATACGGCTAATACATTAGTATCTGAGCCAGAATTGAAACAGCTCTGTCTTCTCTAGATTTCACACTCTTAACCACTACCTTTCACTGTCAGATGTTCAATTAAACTTTGTGGTTTCAAAGACCATCCCAGAAATGTAAATTACAGTGGCAAGAAGAGGACCTATTTTTTTTTTTTAAAGATTTTTATTTATTTGGGGCCCCTGGGTGGCGCAGTTGGTTGAGCGACTGCCTTTGGCTCAGGTCATGATCCCGGAGTCCCGGGATCGAGTCCCACATCGGGCTCCCAGCTCCATGGGGAGTCTGCTTCTCACTCTGACCTTCTCTCTCTCACTCTCTCTCTTTCCTAATAAATAAATAAATAAAATCTTTAAAAAAAAAAGATTTTTATTTATTTATTTGACAGAGAGAGAGAGAGAGAGAGCTCAAGCAAGGAGAGGGCAGAGGGAGAGAGAGAGAAACAGACTCCCTGCTGAACAGGGAGCCCAATGTGGGACTCGATCCCAGGGCCCCGGGATCATGCCCTGAGCTGAAGGCAGACGCTTAACTGACTGAGCCACCCAGGAGTCCCAAGAGGACCTTTTTATTATAACCAGGACTGTTTTAGGATGGGCTTACATTTCCTACTTGCAAAAGAGCTAAATGGAATTTTGAAAAAGTAAGCAGAGGGCCCCTGGGTGGCGCAGTTGGTTGAGCGACTGCCTTCGGCTCAGGTCATGATCCCGGAGTCCCGGGATCGAGTCCCACATCGGGCTCCCAGCTCCATGGGGAGTCCGCTTCTCACTCTGACCTGCTCTCTCTCACTCTCTCTCTTTCCTAATAAATAAATAAAATAAATAAAATCTTAAAAAAAAAAAAAAGAAAAAGTAAGCAGAGTTGAAGACTATTCCTTTTTGTTCAGGTGATTTTAAAATGCTATTTTCACAAGTGTTCTGCAAACACCTGTTGATGTGGGTATGTTTTGAGGGTAATGGATTTGATTAGGTAGAAGTGGGTCAGTCACAATGGTAAATTATTTCATGGCAAGTGCTGTTTGGCCTGATATTTTAGTTTTGAGTACCCATACACAAGAAATTTAAGAACCGAGTATTTAATAGAGGGCTAGGGTTTTAATGGATTATTTTATCACTTACCCAGACTTTCCATTCATTAGTTTATGGTACTTTTCAATCTCATTCACTGGTCGAATTTCAGTTGTTCTAGTCAACATTCTGGCTCTCCACTCGAGTCCTGATTTGTTGAACTTGACCCTCCAGATTGCTCATCAGTTTTTGATTTGTGAAAGTTGACTATAGTAGTTGGTTCCTTTCGGTTTTTGTCAAACTGAATTCAAAGGATTGTTCCTGCAGGAATGGACAATAAAAGTGAAAAGATGATTTGTTAAAAATTGCAGCATAGAAAAAGCGTTGTAGAAAAACAGAGCAATGTAGAAAAACAATGTAATCTAAAACTACTACCAGACAGAACTTGATTTGTAATTTTAAAGAAACTGTTCTTGCACTGTGCCTTCCTCTTGTATTTCTGATTTACTGTTCCTCCATTGTTTAACCTTAAACAGAGTCACTTTAGTTTTTACAGTGAAGAGATTATTCTATGGAGACCTAAAATGGTTTGAGAAATCTGTGGTCGGTCTTGTAACTGTCATATGTGGAGAACATTTTGGACTTTCAGAACAACATGTTGCAACATTCTTACTAGAGATTTGGGCCTGGAGCTTTAATTCCAGTGTCTGGAGAGTTTGCTGAAACTCAGCCATCTTACTCCTGCTGGTACTTGTCAGCAGAAGCCAATGCATGCCCGTTCGGTTCTTTACTAATGAACACTTGGTATCAGCTTAGTACTGATGATTTTTTTTCTTGGTGATTGGCTTACCTTCCCATTAACCAGGCCTCAGCCTTTCTGTGGCTTTGTACTGCCAACACCTCATACTGCCTCCTCATCTGGTCCAGCAAGGTGGTCATGTACACTCCTGGGACACACTGGTTTCCACACTAACTTCAACATGAGGTACTTTTCATGGTATCCTTCGTGGACTGATCCAAAATGAAATAATTTGAAATGTCACAGGTTACTTGGTGTTTTGCATCTGGAATATGATAATGCAAACAGATTAAAAAGATAAAACTGGAAATGTAGATTTTAGAAATCATTGTTAAAGTTTTGAAAAATTTCCAGGAGATTACAAAATTACCAGTGTCACCAGATTTAGTAAATAAAAATACAGAATGCCTATATAAGTTTAAATTTCACATAAACAATGATTATTTGTTTTTTTTTTTTTTAAGATTTAATTTATTTGAGAGAGAGAGAGCATAGGGGGAGGGGGAGAAGCAGACTCCCTACTGAGCAGAGAGCCTGATGCCCTCTAATTATCTGAGCCCCCTCAATAGTTACAGCTTTCCCCCAAGGCCTTAACAGACTCCTAGCCATTTCCAGCACTGCTTTGCTGTCAGAACCCAGAGCAGCAAGCCATTGTGTGCAAATGTAGTAGAGATCTAAGGTCGCAGTACATAGCCTCAAAGTCAGTGCACTGTGGAGACCATTATAGAACTTTATTTATGTAACACTGTAACATCACATCATCTTTAAATAGCAGTTTGTAAAAAAATACCTCGTTTTTAGGCATCAGTTTAATTTCTCTACTTAATTTAGAGATTGATGCCTCCCCAGGGTGTTGGTTATATATGACAGGAGACTATGTGCAGGTGGGAATAACAAAGTTGTTTTATGACTTTACGTTTTGAAGCCTGATGATGATCATTTTTGTATTGAAACCCTGTAGGCATGCCTCTCACAGAAAAACTGTTGTTTCCTTCTGACCCCTGTATTCATAACATTCTCACGCTCTTGAGCCTCGCTCAGTTTGCTCTCTTCTTGGTGTAGCTTTGCAAGCCAACTACCAGTTTCTTTCCAGGGAGTCTGTGCCGGGTAGTGTATATACTTAGGAATCAAACAGATGTGTGTTCAGTTTTCCCGCCTGGATAAAAGTTACTTATGAGTTTGTTTCAGTTTCCTCATCTGTACAACTTCCAAAAGATGTTGGGAAAACAAATGAAAAACAAGTATTAATGCCGGGTAAACAGTAGGCGTTCAGTAAGTACTTGTTCTTTCCCTTTCCCTCTTCTCCTCCCTACTCCCCACTTTAATCCAGAGTGGTCTTTATTTTTTATATTTATTTACTTATTATTGCTTTATGTTATTGTGTACCATACAATACATCATTAGTTTTTGATGTGGTGTTCCATGATTCATTGTTTGTGTATGACACCCAGCGCTCCATGCAATCCGTGCCTTCCTTATTTATTTTTTTATTGTGTTGTGTTAGTCACCATACAGTACATCATTTTTTGATGTAGTGTTCCAAGATTCATTGTTTACGTATAACACCCAGTGCTCCATGCAGTATGTGCCCTCCCTAATACCCATCACCAGGCTCACCCATCCCCCCCAGCCACGTCCCTTCTAAAACCTTCCTTTTCTTTCTCAGAGTCCACAGTCTCTCATGGTTCATCTCCTCCTCCGATTTTCCCCCCTTCATTTTTCCCTTCCTTTTACTAATGTCCTCCATGCTATCCCTGAAGTTCCACAAATAAGTGAAACTATATGATAATTGACTTTCTCTGCTTGACTTATTTCACTCAGCATGATCTCTTCCAGTCCCATCCATGTTGATGCAGAAGTTGGGTATTCATCCTTTCTGATGGCTGAGTAATATTCCATTGTATATATGGACCACATCTTCTTTAACCATTCGTCTGTTGAAGGGCATCTTGGCTCTTTCCACAGTTTGGTGATTGTGGACATTGCTGCTATGAACACTGGGATGCATATGGCCCTTCTTTTAACTTCATCGGTATCTTTGGGGTGAATACCTAGTAGTGCAATTGCTGGGTCATAGGGTAGCTCTATTTTTAACTTTTTGAAAAACCTCCACACTATTTTCCAAAGTGGCTGTACCACCTTACACTGTTCCCACCAACAGTGTAAGAGGGTTCCCCTTTCAGAGTGGTCTTTAAAACTCATGACCCTGGGACGCCTGCGTGGCTCAGTTGGTTAAGGATTTTCCTTTGGCTCAGGTCATGATCCTGTGGTTCTGGGATTGAGTCCCATATCAGGCTCCTTGCTTACAGGGAGCCTGCTTCTCCCTCTGCCTCCCTTTCCCCCTGCTTGTGCTCTCTCTCGCTCTCTTTCTCTGACAAATAAATAAATAAAATCTTAAAAAAAAATAAAACTCATAACCCTAATTATATTACACATTCATTCACTCAAGACATACTTATTGAATGCTGCAGTATGTGCCAGAGACTCTCATGGGATGGTTATGGGCCTTAGATTTTTGACAGTTGTTGTGTATGCCTCTTGACCAGAGTTCCTCCTAAGTTCAGCAACTGAGCATGTGCTGATTCTAGATATCCGTGCATATCTCAGACTCCTTTGGACAGAACTGTGGAGTTGTTAATGTTTGTCATTGGCTCTCTTCCTTCTTCACCCTTTCTTCTCTGGGTTGAAATCTCTCTGCCCTTCATCTGAAGCCATGAACTTTCTTTCTTTCTTTTTAAAAAGAATTAAAAAAAATATTTACTTATTTGACAGAGAGAGGGAGAGAGAGAGAGCACAAGCAGGGGGAGCTGCAGGAAGAGGGAGAAGCAGGATTCCCACCGAGCAGGGAGCCTGACCTGGGGCTCTATCCCAGGACCCTGGGATCATGACTTCAGCCAAACATAGACACTCAATCGACTGAGCCACCTCGGTGCCCCAGCTATGGGCTTTCTTGTGTTTTCTTGTGTTTTCCTGTCTAAGGAAAAGATATGATAGTGTTCATTTACAGAAGTAGAAGTAGAGCCTTATTCACTGTGCTATTCCAGGTACCCAAGCATTTGCATTTTGAGCTTGTTCTTCAATTGAGAAATGAGAAATTGTTCCCCATGAGAGGATTTTCAGTTCTTGGTAAGGAGAAGAAAGGTTATTTTGGGTAGAAATCTGTTGAAAGCACAGTTTTGCATTTAAAAGGGTAGCCTTAAGCAAAAATGTGATTTAATCTGTCAGGATGTGTGTGGGGGAATGGGGGAATAGACTGACAAGAAGGCACAAACTTACTTATTTCTTAATCATTGCACAGATCTCTTCCTGCTTTCATGTCCATTTCTCAGAGTTTTGTTCCAGATGTCTGCTCCTAATTTCTGGAAGTTACCTCTCCTTCTGGTTTACTTTCTTTTTTAAAAAATTTTATTTATTTATTTGAGAGAGAGAGAGAATGAGAGGGAGCAAGCATGAGAGGGCAAAAGTCAGAGGGAGAAGCAGACCCCCCGCTGAGCAGGGAGCCCAATGTGGGACTTGATTCCAGGACCCCAGGATCATGACCTGAGCTGAAGGCAGTCGCTCAACCAACTGAGCCACCCAGGCGCCCATCTCCCGGCTTTCTTTCTGGCACTTCTTCCTTTCTTTTCTCCTAGTCTGTCCTAAGCATCCCAACTGTCTGCAAGTGGCAGCTCTCTGCCACCCCACTCCCTCATGCCATAATCTCAACCTCTGTCTATTGTGCACGATCCCCAGAGCATGGGAATTGTTCTGCCTTCTCATGTCTTCCCCTAAGGGCCTGTGATTTTGTTACACTTAGGTGCGCAGAATGGAGGGGGTGAAAATGCATGGAAAGAAAGAAGAGTATGAGCCTTCATCAAGGTTTCAAGAGTGGATGCTGATTATCGGTAAGTTAGATTCAAGGCAATTGTCTTTTTTTTTTGTCAACTGTCTTTTTAATGTAGGTATATATTTTCTGTAGCAGAGAGGAAGAAGAGAATTAAACTTGGGTGTATCAGGAAAACTGTCAACTAAGACACGAATGTAGCTACTTGAGAACTAATAAGAGAAAAGCGAACCTAGAAATGGTCTGCATATGTGTAATCTAATTCAGCAAACATGTACTGACTGAGTGCTGACCCAGCAAAGCCATTTGCTTCTCTGGATCCACTCTACCTTTTTCCTCCTGCTCTTCTGCTCCAGGAAGATAGCTGTTCTCTGGCTTTCATTAGGTTCTCCCAGTGGGGACCCAACCAGTAAATGGGAGGAAGAGAGGGAGGAGAATGAGTTTGGGGTATTTATTCCCCTGGCCCCTACCAGTTGGGTGTGGCCTTTCATTAAAAGGTATAGCTCCTTTCAAGGTGACCCTCTTTATTTGACTTTCCCATTCTGAGTCCCTTTCCTTCGTCTTTTTGGGCATGGGGGTAATAATAGCTAGTGGCGGTTTCCCTACACCATGCCCACACTTTTGCAAATAGTCCGTGTATTAGACTCTCCTTAGTTTTTCCTAATTCCAGGGTGCCTGCTGCTTCCTGCTTGAAATCTACTGTATGGCAGACCATGAGGTTAATAGGAAAGCGAATAATTGCAATACCATGAAATACATGCTTATCAAAGTATAGGCTCTTTGAAGGCAGAGACCATATATTATTCGTGTTTCTTTCTTGACACTTACCATAATTCTAGGTAGAGAACAGGGCTCTCCTGCTCCTGGAACAGTAGATTTATGCATAAAGAGTATGGGGAATGGAGGATGGAGCTGAGCATCTGTTCTAGGAGGATCCAGGTAGGCCTCACAGTGCAGCTAATCACGGCAATCAGAAGCGGACTGGTTGCATTAAGCAAGGGAATTCACTGGAAGAATATCAACAGCTTCTAGAATCAAAGGAAGGCAAGAACAGGGCTTAGAGGATAGGAACTGGGGTGCCCTGGAGGGCTGGTTGACAGAACCCCAACAGAAGTCATTCATTCAGTATGATTTGGGCATCCTCCCAGACAGGTCTTGGCTTTTAGTTTCTTTAAGGTATGTTGACACCATTACATAGTACTGAAAATATTCCTGGTTACTTGTTACATTTGCGCTATGGAAACACTCTGGGCTTCTTCCTTCCAACCTTCCTCTCAGAAACCCTGCTTGATGCTGCAAGTAAGGGAGGAGGAAAGAGAAGTTCTCAGGTCATAGAATCAGATGAGATCTGATCCCCTGTGGCAGCCTATTACTTGGGACTACAGAAACTGGCTCACTCTTCTTTTCCTCGCATCCTCTTTAGATGAAAGGCAGGATATGGGGGGGGGGGGCAGTAGGTGGGAACAATACTTAGGTTACAAGAGTTAGCAGGAGTGAAGTAACAATGGAAGGTGAGTTCTTTCCCCGAAGAGCCAAACCTGCATGCAGAGGTGGGGCTGCTTTTGCTGAGTGTGAGAGAGGGTGTTTCCCCCATCTCTGGGGAGGAGTAGAAGAACAAGTACCTACCAAAGTTTCTGTCACTGAATTTGAATTTTTGTTTTGCTGCTCTCTTCCTCTCGGCAGCCCTCTGCCTCCAGCTCTCCTGGGCCCCATGATCTGGATGTGTTCCCTAGCATGCTGAAGTCACGTCCCAGTTTAGTTTGTCCTCCCCTGATGTGCTCCATTTTCCTGTTTTCTTCTCCTTCTCTTTGAGATTTTTCAGCCTTCTGTGGAAATAGGTACTCGGAGGATAACCATCTGGTTAGTCTAATTCATCTAAGGTGTGACTTACTGACAAAGGTGGGTAGGGGTGGAGAGGTGTTCACCAAAACTATTTCATTTAAAAAGTGTACCTTTTACCTAAGTGGAATTCCAGGCATTGTGGTGATAAAAATTTTGCAGGAAGGACTTTTCTGTATTCTTTCAGTTAATACAACTGACTATTAGATCAGGTGAAGTAGAAAAGAGGGTAAAGAGGGTTCTTTTTTTGTCTCTAGGCCTTTCCCTTCACCTTCTGCAGGGAAGGGTTGGGTACTTTGGCTCTGATTTCCCCAATTTTATACAAGTCACTCACTGAATATATATTATATACCAGAAACCCTTTATGGGGTTCTGAAGGTGCAAAGATAAGTAAAATATGGTCCTCGTTCTCAAAGAAACCATATCTTGGGGAGTAGAGGGTAGGATTTAAGACACAAATAATTACCGAATAGGATGATTTTAATAATACAGATTTATGTAAGTATATGAAGCACCAAGAAAGAGAAACCAGTCTCTGGAGGACATAGGAGATGCCATTTGAATGGTATCTTAAAAAATGAGTGGGGAGAAATTTCGAGGCAGAAGGACCAGTTTGTATAAAGGAGGTGTAAATATGTATGTCATATTTGAAGAACTGAAAAGTTTGATTTGGCTGGGGCATAAAGTTTCTATGAGTGACTTCCAAGAGATAATACTGGAAAAATAGATTGGAACCAGTTGGGGAAGGGCCTTTAATACCATCCTAAGGAATTTGGACTTGGTCCTATAATCAGGGCGTGGACCAATAAAGGTTGCTAAGCAGAGGATGAACATGACCCTAAATTTTAGAAAGATAACATTGTTGCCGGTGTACTAGATGGATCACAGAGAAACTGGAAGCAGGGAGATGAGATAGGAGGATTTGCAAAGGTCTGTGGGAAGAGGAAGGGACAATGAGAACTTCAAGAAAGTAGCAGTGGGGTGGAAAGAAGGGGAAGATAGAAGATAAGAATGGTTGCATTTGATTATTTCTTAGTTTTGGGTTGATAAAGGAGAAGGGGGAGTGTTAAATGACAAAAGGTTTCCAATTTTGGACTTTGAGAAGTACCATTAACTGATATGGGAATGCAAAGGAGGAATAGGTTTTGTAGGAAAGATAATGAGTTCAGGATAGGGAAGATTAGGGGTAAAATACCTGTCGACATCCAGGTGTAGTTATTCCAAAGGCAGTTGCGGTGTGGGTCTGGGATTCAGAAATTGTGGCCAGATTTGGAAGTTATTGGCAAAGAGCAACCATGAAACTGGATGAGATTTTGCAGGGAGAATTGGTAGAGATGAGGACCAAGTTCCTCAAAACCTTGAGGAACTTTAACATTTAAGGAGAAACAAAAGAGGTTGAAAGGAAGCACTCAAAAAGGAGAGAACTAGGAGACAAAAGTTTCAAGAAAGCCAAGGGAGATGAGAATTTCAAGAAGGTGGAGTGGTCAACAATGTGGAAGATTTCAGTAGTTCAGAGATGGCAAGTAGGGCTAGGACTGCAAAGTCACTTTTCAGTTGGACTGCTTTGGATTCTGAAAAGATCATATAAGTATGGGGAAGTGAGTTCTCTCAAAGCTACTAACTAAAATACATACACATTCTCAGTCTTTATAGTTTGATGGTTGTATTACGTGACCATTTGCTCCAATTTAAATTCCCTTTAAAAAGGAAATTAATAAAAGAATTTAGGAGAGTGCATAAGGCTAGGTATCATCCATATCAGGGTGATAGTTGAAGCCTTGAGAACAACTGAGTTTTTTAAGGGAGAGAAGAGTAGAAGGTTAAGACTGAATGGTGCAGAAACCCTCAAAGTTAGGCTTAACATAGAGGGAAAAGTAAGTATCTAGTAAAGGGAGTGAATAAGGAATGATCGGGGAAGCTAGAAGAACCCTCAGAAACTACATCATGGATTGAAGCATGAATGATTCACCTACTGAGGTTTCTAGAACCTCCCAGAGCTTCTTCCAAGTCTTGAGTTTCAAAATCTGCAAAAAAGATAAGGGAGAATGAGGGCTAAGAACGATGTCCATGATATTGCCACAAGATCCTTCGAGATCCGAAAGCCAGAATTTTCCAGACAACGTAGGGCACAGAAGCCGGACCGTCTGTGATCAGGGAAGAAAGGATGGAGATGGAATGAAGCCATCTGTGTCTTGTCTTGTTGCAGCATCCCGAGTGGGCACAGAAGACAAAAGCATGGTGAGGAGGGAAGCAAGAATGGAGTGAAGATTTTTGGGTGTGGAATGCACTTGAGAACAGAAGCAAGTAGAATTTTGTAGTTCCGTAGGTCTTCTGGGAAAGCAAGAAAAGGGGAACATGCAAAGAACCAAGAAGTGAAATAGCACTTAGGTATCTGGAAGGAAAGAGTGATCAGAAACAATAGTGATCCTATTGAATCATATATTTGTACACCTGTAAATAATATAACATTGTATGTTGACTATATTGGAATTAAGATTTAACACTTTTTTTAAAAAAAGAGAGAAAGAGAGAGAGAAAGTATGGGGAAGGGCAGAGGGAGAATATATTCAAACAGACTCCCCGCTGAGCGCAGAGCCTGACTCCGGTCTTGATCCCATGACCCCCAAGATCATGGCTTGAGCCAAAACCAGGAATTGGATGCTTAACCAATGGAGCCACCCAGGCACCCCTAAAATTTAAAACTTAATAAAGAAATAATAGTGATCCAAGACGCAGTGAAATCTCAATGATGTAGGAAATGACCTATTGGATGACGAATTTAAGCTTCATCACAGGGAACTTTTAAAAAACAGACACATGGTATCATTAAAAAAAAATGACTAGAAAAATTCTGTGTTTTAGAAGAGTCACCATGCTAAATGTGAATGGAGCCTATAAGGTGTGTGTCATTCTCCTTTGTACTTTTAAAATGAAAAGGCTTCTTTCTTATGCACAGTGAACCAAGGGGCTGCCCTTTGATACTTGAAAGAGGTAGTCTCAGCTATAAATATGAATGTGACAGTGAAGTATCCCCATGAACTTGGGAGAAAAGGAAATATATTTGCCTCCCTAACTGGATTAATAAACCAAAATATAATCTATCTCCCACGACCAACAACTGGGTAAGGAGTGTGGTCAACAGGGAATATCAAAAGAGCATTCAGGGAAGCTTCCTTTGGCCTTACCCAAAGGTAAGAGAGATGCTGAATTTGGGCTCATGGTCAGTCCAGCCACTAGAGGGAAGTTGCCTAACATGTGGCAGAGATAGCTTACCTGGCCTGGGGGGGATCTGGAGGAAATGTCCCTTGAGTCTTTCTCTTAACTTCTGTTCAAATTCTGTGCTTAGGCAGCAACTTCCTGATTCCTAATTCATCCTGTCGAGTACCTGTACAGCAGGAGAGTGAGTGTTCTGAGTGGCCTTGAACACCTGGAAAGACATGTCCCTTATTGTTATTTAATTAGCTGGCATTCTAATCTATATATTAGTATTGTATGAATACAATCATTATAAGTCACCATGAAGTTCTACGTCACCTCTGAGTATACTGGTAAAGTCCAGTTTCTGGACATGAGAGGCCGAGAGGAACAGATTCTGGACCAGGGTAAGGTTTCCATAATTCTTATATTTTTAAAAAAGTACTTCGATAATCAGTCCTGTGGGCTGCTTTCTATCTGCCTTATTATGTATTCCTATACCCTCCATTAGTGGTTTTAGGAATAATAGCAGGAAGCATTACTTTCAACATTAGCTTTAATTTCAACAGTTAGTAAAAAAAAAAAAAAAAAAGTGGAGCTTGTATCCATTCAAGAATTGAGGATGAGGGGTGCCTGGTTGGCTCAGTGGGTTAAAGCCTCTGCTTTCGGCTCAGGTCATGATCTCAGGGTCCTGGGATCGAGCCCTGCATCGGGCTCTCTGCTCAACAGGAAGCTGGCTTCCCCCCTCTCTCTGCCTGCCTCTCTGCCTAATTGTGATCTCTCTCTCTCTCTGTCAAATAAATAAATAAATAAAATCTTTAAAAAAAAAGAATTGAGGATGAAAAATAGAAAGTAGTTTAAAAAATGTGTAGCTTAGAGATGACAAAAACAAAACATTCTTGCTGCCACTCCTCAGTCCTGTACTCATAGCAGACATTACCAATTGATAATGACACCCTTTCCTGCTGACCCTAGACTGGCCTGTGGAACTCTTATTAATAACCTTAATCCAAGAAGCCACAGCCATGTTGCCTAGATTGGATCCATGTTAGCTAAAACTCTCTGCTCTTTCTCATTTAGATGAGTTGTTAGGGATTCTAGTCATTGAAATTCCAGAATTCGTCTGGAAAGGACCTAAAGGATGGTTTATCTTTTGAATTTTATGTCATGGGGAAAGCTACTCTGCCCTTTGACCAAAAGTCTCTAAATATTCTTACAGAAATAATACCAGGCTAGAAAGATGGACAAAAATGATCAGAATGGAATCATCTAGGCCACTAACACATTCACTGTTATGGTGTCAACCAGGACACAATATGCAAGGGACCTTAGATGTTCCCAGATTGCAACTCCTAGCTCTGCCTCTTACTGGGTGTGCAGTAAGTTACTTAACATATCTGAGCCCTAGTATCCTCATCTGAAAAATAATATCCAATTCATTAGGTAGAGATTGCACATTTAGATAATAAATGCAAAGTGTCTCTCCCTCTGACCTTCTCCCCTCTCATTCTCAGTCTCTCTCTCTAATAAATAAATAAAATCTTTAAAAAAAAAATGGGGTGCCTGGGTGGCTCAGTTGGTTGGGCGACTGCCTTCGGCTCAGGTCATGATCCCGGAGTCCTGGGATCAAGTCCCATATCGGACTCCTGGCTCTGCGGGAGGTCTGCTTCTCCCTCCGACCTTCTTCCCCTCTCATTCTCAATCTCTCTCTCTAATAAATAAATAAAATCTTTAAAAATAAATAAATAGGGCGCCTGGGTGGCTTAGTTGGTTGAGCAACTGCCTTCGGCTCAGGTCATGATCCCAGAGTCCCAGGATCGAGTCCCATATCGGGCTCCCGGCTCTGCGGGAAGTCTGCTTCTCCCTCTGACCGTCTCCCCTCTCATTCTCTCTCTCTCAAATAAATAAATAAAATATTTTAAATAAATAAATAAATAAATAATAAATGCAAAGTGTCTTGCAAATGGTACCTACAAATGTTAGTTCCCTTATGCTTCTCTTGTTAATGATATTCAACACCAAGCAGAACTCCCTTACTCAAATATCTCCCATCTCTGCTTGAATATTTCTAGTGAAGAGAAGCTCATTTTCTCATTGGGCCTTTCATTTCTGAGCTGCTCTAACTACTAAAAACTCTCTAATTATATTGAACTGAAATCTGTCACACAGAATATAGTGTCGTCTCTGTCACATAAAACTTAGCTTTGGAGTCTTTTGGATATTTAAAGAGTGTTATTCTACCTTCCTAAATCGTTCTAAGCTACGGGGTCATCACTTCATTCAATTGCTCCTTGGAGGACATGGTTTCCCCTTCCATTATCATCTGGGTTGCCATTGCTTGGATCACTTCTAAATCTGTAGAATTGATCGAACTTCTCTTTTTTTTCTATGCCTAGGTGTTAATTCAAGGAATTTTTTTTTAAGGAACGAATGCTGTGTTTTATCACATTGCAGTCGATCTCCAGCATAGTCGTACTTCCAGAGACAGAATACAGCACAGAATTTCTCCTTTTCCTCTTAAATAGAGAAATTATTTAAATTTGATAATGAGTCATTAGTAACCTAACACCCTTGCCTTCCCCACCCCCACCCCCCTTGGTTTCGGGATGGCTCAGGTGTCTTGGACACCTTTGTAATGGAAACTTGTTTCACTCACATTTTGGGTTCACCCTTTTGGGTGTGAGGCCAAGGCTTGTCACTTAGACGTTTCTGATTGTGGTGTTGATTAGCTAGTCGGCTTCTAAGCTATAATTATCTTCCTCCTTCAGTTACAATCACATTTCTCTATTACAACACGAGCTATTGCAAAATCTCATAATACCCATTGGATTCGTATTTCACTCTCAGCAGTCTTTCCCTGACAGTTTGTATTTTTTCTTCTGGGTTGTTCAGCTGTGAGGTATTACTGGTACAGTGCTGCTGACTAGGACTTTCTTCCAAACACAAATTCGTCGGTGGGCACTTTGCAGTATTGCTGGGTTTGTTTTCCTGTGTCCTCACTTGCTGTAATACAGTGATTAAAATACATTGTATTATTATTCCCAGATTACAGAATTTTGAGTGACTCATAACTAGAGCCGTGCCTGTGTGACAGCATAATTGGTGCCAAAATGAAAAATTCAGTCAACATATGCTTTATTTTAAACTGGGCCAAATGATGGGCTTAACAAATAGTTTTCATTGGATTTCAGCCAGTCTTTTCCCTTGAATTTTTCAGTCATTTTGACAATGTGTACTCTAAATGTGATGTTTCTAAACCATGACTCCAATCAGCGTGTTGGGCATACCTACGTTCTGCCGGGTGCTGGATTAAGTGCTGGGAATGTATTTATGGATGGTCAATAACTCATGGCCCTGCCTTTGGAGAGGAATTAGACACACAAACTCATCTATAAATAAAGTTCGGACCACCATGGTCAAAGAACATAGGATTCTCAGAAGAAGGTCACTTAGTCTTGTGGGAAAGCATTCTGAGGGAGATGCTTTCTGGTTCTGGTCCTGCCTGCCCATTTCCATTTAACACCAGACATTCAGATTTTTATATCCTCAAACTCTGCTCAGATGCTTTTCTGCCATAAGAGTGGCCCTGGTTTTCATGCCCTAGCCCTATATATTCTCTCCCTCCACCAACTTCTGTAGCACCTCATCTGTATTTTCCTTCTGGTCTAGGCCAATGTCTTTATACCTCAAGGTACTGTTATTCGCACATATGTCTATGCTTGCTCACAGTTGCTTCTGTAATGGCCAGTAAATATTTGAGAGAAAAATCTGTTTTAGATAGAACACCTTGGTTAATGAAGGAGGAACGAGTTCTATTTTGGTCTAGATTGCCAGGAGTATTAAGGTTTCAGACTCAGTTTTTGCATGGAAAGCCAAACTATCTTCCATCAGTTGCTTTAAGAGAACTCAGTTTTGTATCCATAGTGAGTTGAATGCCTATATACAAAGCACACTCTAATGATGAATGAGAGGATTCTGGGGTTGCTTCATAAGTGAACTTTATTGGATACAGTTTTTTGTTTTGTTTTGTTTTTTCTTATGAAGACTTCATAGAGACCGAGGTACCGTATTTTGTGAAAACAATTCCTGGGACTCTTTAGATATATGGGAAAAAGTCCTCAGGTTAAATTCCTAAAAAAAAAAAAAAAAAAAAAAAGGCATCGTTAATGTAAAGACTGCAAGAAATCACTTTCTACTGAGTCATCAGATAAATTGTTGAGCAGTATGATTTATATCAATATGCCTTGTGAAATTAACAAGTGAGAATTTGTGTATTTTCAATTAAAAAAAGTTATGTCTCCACAAAGTGACAAGTATCCTATAGGTTTTCTGAAAATATCCATTGAATTCACCACATTTCTCAATAAAATGCAAACAACTTCTTCATGGTGTTTTAGTCCCTGACAGTCTAATTTTTTTAATTAAGATTTAAGGAGAATAAAGTAAGTGGAATTCCTTTCCATGTGACTCTTATATTTTTTAAAAATAAAGTAACCCAAATAAATAGATTCAAGTTAAATATATTCAAAGCATCCTCTTTATTTATTCAATTATAATCAATATCTGGTGTTCTGTTAGTTTCCGGTATGCAATATAATGATTCCACAATTCTGTACATTTCTCAGGGCTCATCAAGGTAATCCCTTATATCTATTTCTCCTACACTTCCCCTCTGGCAACCACTGGATTGTTCTTTATATTTGAGTCTGTTTTGTGGTTTGTCTCTTTTTTTGTTTGTGTGCTTGTTTGTTTCTTAAACTCCACATATGAGTGAAATCATACGGTATTTGTCTTTCTCTTACTGACTTATTTCATTTAGCATTATGCCCTCTAGGTCCATGTTAGAGGGGATGTTGCAAATTGCAAGAATTTCATTCTTTTTTTGTGTGTGGCTGAGTAATATTCCATTGTAGATATATATTGCATCTTCTTTATCCATTCATCTGTTGATGGATACTTGGGTTGCTTCCATATCTTGGCTATTATAAATAACCCTACAAAGCACCCTCTTAATCTCTCCTGTATGATGGGTACTGCTTAGCTGCTGTGCATTGATAAATTTCTGTTTGTTTATTCAGTCTTACCAAAGATAAGTGATGGAAAATTTGAGTTAATAAATTTTAGAGTTAATAGATGAATAGAGAAAAATCCGTTGAATGCTTCAAGAAAATAATAGAAGAAATAGATCAATACTTTTTAGTATTTATGCAACAAATGTTTAGTGAGTGCCTCTTATGTGTTAGTCCTATGCTAAGCCCTGGGGATGCCACAGTGGTGGTGTTCCAACTTTTGTTGAGTGAATAGTTTAGCACTTGTACACAATTCCATGCACACATATTCAACAAATACTGATTTTTTTCCTACACGATGGGCTAGATTGCTGTTTTATATACTGGGCTGGACACCAGGGCTACCGTAGAAGGCAAAACAGTAGGGAACTTAGAGATCTTACAGTGGGAGAAGCAGGCCTTAATTCAGTAGTGGTGCACATAAGTACATAAGAAGACTACAGTGTACTATGAGAGTATATAATAGAATCTGATGTGGTTATCATGGTGGGGGAAGGGGAGGGGTAGAGACTTTCACGACTTTTCAGGGGAGGTGACATCTGAATTCAAAACTGGCAAGGTGAGTGGGAGTTAGCCAGGCCAAAATGGAGAAGAAGCACATTCTAGGCAAAGAGCGAAAAGCCAGTGGGGAGGAGAAGGGTGTAGAAAAGCTGAACTAGGCCAATAGGCGGATGTGAAGGCAGAGGGAGGCACACAATTTGAGAGAAGGGAAAAAGGACCAGGCCAGACCTTGCCAGAGTTTTTCTATTCCAAGGACTATAGGAAGCCTTTGAAGGGTTTTAAGCAATACGGTGACAGGGTCAGGTTTGTCTTTTCAAAATAATCTCTCCTTGACTGTGGCAGGAGGAACAGAAGGGAGGAAGGTGCAAAAGCGGAAGCTGTGTGGTTTTCAGGCGAGGGGTGCTGAGTGGTGGCCTGGACCCGGGTGGTGGTGGCAGGGATGGAAGAAAGTACCTGGATCGCAGATACTTAGGAGGCAGAATGCCGGATGTGGCCAGGATGTGCTTAGAATATTTGTTGAATGAATAAATAAATGGATGAACTCAGGAGACACAAAGCTTGACCTAGTTAAGAAGTTACAATGGAAGGATTTTTAGACCAATATTGATGGAATAACGTTTCTTGGCTTGTTTAGCCAAAGTACAATTTGACTGAAATGTATAAACTTGTTAAAATAACCCTTATTTCACGATTTTTCTGACTAAACTAAACATAAATGACCCATAAACATTGTAAACATAGATAAGTTATGATGATATAAGGTATTTGGATATATTTTTATATATCAAGTGTTTTGTGACGCATAGCATGCATTTTTGGAATGTGGTTTTATATGATTAGGTTTTCTGAATGCCAGTACTTTGGAAAATGCAGCTAAACAAATAGTCTCCCTCTGGAGAAATCAGGAAAGAAGTGTGTAACCTGCCACTTTAGCTTTTTATCTGGGCAATTGCAATGTTATATTGTCCTTTAACTCCCCAGAAATTATCTCCTCTGTCATGCAGCCATTTGCTGTGTACCCTGGAGGTGACAGATGATAATGATAATGATGACTAAAATGTTCATTGGAGCTCTCCTCCCTGCTGAGAACTACCTTCCCCTCCAGCGATTCTCATCTTCCCACTAGTTAGCATTCAGTTCTTGCTCCTTCCAGCTCTGCAAGTTGTGAAAACACCTTCCAGAGTCACGTAGGGGAAGCTACTACTGAAGGCTCCACCGGGGAGCCGAGTCAGATTCTCCCATTTTCCTCACCCCTTGGACTCCTTTTCCATACCTCCGACCTCTGATTAATGACAGGGAGAATGGACTTCTTGGTTCTGCTTTATGTTAGCGCACAGACAATGAATTCTGTGTTAGTCTGGATCGAGTTCTACAGTGTTGGTTCAGGGATTCTCTCTTGATTAGATGCTAATTGCATATGTTTGTTTTTAAAAAAAAATGATAAAATTTACCTTATTATTTATCAACCTACTCAGTTACTTATCAGATAAGAGGGATGTTTAATATTAAAATTACTCTGTCATTCCAGAATCAGCACATGAGGTTGTGTAAAATGGGTGTCCAGTGAAAATATCTTTTTTTTAAATTTATTAACATATAATGTATTATTTGCCCCCAGGGTATATGTCTGTGAATCATCAGGCTTACACATTTCACAGCATTTACCATAACACATACCCTCCCCAATGTCCATAACCCTACCCCCCCACCTCCCAGCCACCCTTAGTTTGTTTCGTGAGTTTAGGAGTCTCTTGTGGTTTGTCTCCTTCCTGATTCTATCTTGTTTCATTTCCCTCCCCCACCCCGCCACGACCCCCTGCCCTGCCTCTCAAATTCTTCATATCAGAGCCATCATGGGATAATTGTCTTTCTCTGATTGACTTATTTCGCTTCGCATAATACCCTCTAGTTCCATCCACGTTGTCGTTGCAAATGGCAAGATTTCATTTCTCTTGGTGGCTGCATAGTATTCCATTGTGTGTGTGTGTGTGTGTGTGTGTGTGTGTGTGTGTGTGTGTGTGTATAAACCACATCTTCTTTTTCCATTCATCTGTTGATGGACATCTAGGTTCTTTCCATAGTTTGGCTATTGTGGACATTGCTGCTATAAACATTCGGGTGTATATGCCCCTTTGGATCACTACATTTGTATCTTTAGGGTAAATACCCTGTAGTGCAATTGCTGGGCCGTAGGGTAGCTCTATTTTCAACATTTTGGGGAACCTCCATGCTGTTTTCCAGAGTGGCTGCACCAGCTTGCATTCCCACCAACAGTGTAGGAGGGTACTCCTTTCTCCGCATCCTCGCCAACATCTGTTGTTTACTGACTTGCTAATTTTAGCCATTCTGACTGGTGTGAGGTGGTATCTCACTGTGGTTTTGATTTGTATTTCTCTGATGCCGAGTGATGTTGAGCATTTTTTCATGTGTCTGTGGGCATTTGGATATCCTCCTTGCTGAAATGTTTGTTCATATCTTCTGCCCATTTCCTGATTGGATTATTTGTTCTTTGGGTGTTGAGTTTGAGAAGTTCTTTATAGATTTTGGATACTAGCCCTTTATCTGATATGTCATTTGCGAATATCTTCTCCCATTCTGTCAGTTGTCTTTTGGTTCTGTTGACTGTTTCCTTTGCTATGCAAAAGCTTTTGATCTTGATGAAGTTCCAGTGAAAATATCTTCAAGTACCTTGAAAGTACTTTACTATAATGAAAAATGTCGTAAAATATAATTAAATATTTAAGAGTATTGTAACTTAAAAATATGCCCCAAAGCCTGGCTGGCTTTTAGTTGGTAGAGCATACGACTCTTGATCCTGGGGTTGTAAGTTCAAACTCCACGTTTTGGGTGTAGAGATTATTAAATTTAAAAATAAAATTTAAAAAAGTACCCTGAAAATACCTTTTTAACAGTTTGAGTTGCCCCCTTTAAAAAAATTACAAAACTCCTAAAAATGAATGAAGAGGTGTCCTATCTTCCAAAAGGAATTGAGTAAGGCTCCTCATGCTTCTGTTAAATAGTCACATTTACTGTATATGGAGCAATGATACTTCTTCCGATTAAAAATGATGGCAACTTGCCTTATTCTATTTGCACTAATGTGACCAAGGAGAATAAGGTATGAAACTTTATCATGTATTTACCTTTAGTTCATGAAAGCTGGTTATTTTCAATAGAATATATTAAGCCAGACATATAGTTGGTGCTAAATAAATGTTGGTTGAATGAATGAATATGCAAAAAAAATATGTGATGCCCTGCATGTATACTTAAATATACCAATCAATCATTATTTAAAAATTAAAAATTATACTTCAGCTGGTTAAAAAAGTTATATTTGCAGCTCTGTTCACTTGAAATATGAAATCACAGCCTTAATGATTAAAAAAAAGTCCCATCGTAATTGCAAATAAATGAAATATCCCCAAATGGATACACTTTTCTTAGCAGAAATGTCGTGTGTATATAACTTTAGGAGGTGCGTTCCAAGCTGACAACTAAAATGCACATATTCTGACCAGCCAAGTTCAGGCAGGGAAGTGGCATGGGATGAAGAGGATATATTCAGTTAGGACACTAATATTTTTTAGTTTGATTTTGAGTTTATGATACTAATATTAAATGACATTTAAATCTTAGGTCCAGCTCCAAGTCTTAAACATTTACTAGCCCATAAAAAGTCATTTTCTCAGCTATGTGAATAAACTTTTCAGTTGATGTTTGACTCTGTTTTTAAAAGCTTCAGTAGTTCAGGGCCCCTGGGTGGCGCAGTTGGTTGAGCGACTGCCTT
>CM052804.1:17812030-17861963 GCA_028533885.1 Nasua narica | reverse complement strand
AATTCTTGATTGTGGCTCAGGTCATGATCCCAGGGTTGTGAGATCTGACACTGTGTCGGGCTCTGTGCTGACCGTGTGCCTGCTTGAGATTCTTTCTCTCCTCTCCCTCTGCCTCTCTCACCCCCTCTCTCCATCTCTTAAAAAAATAAGTAAGTAAAAATAAACTTTCTAGTATCAAATATACCTCAAGTGGCTTGAAAAGCAGGGCTAATTTTTCAAAAGATCGGTTCCTGAGATTCCAGTAGGTGGCACTCTTGCAAAGCCTAAAGAAGTGACTGCTTTGGCAATCTAAGGTTGTTTTCTAGATTGTTACCTTCCTACTGTGAACTAACTTCTTGCAAACCCCTTTGTTCTGGATAACTAAAATTTATGGTTTCCCTAATTATTAGAGTTATATATGCTCTTTGTTAAGCATTTTAAGAAGCGTACATGAGAAAAAGTAAAATAGTTTTCCAAGTCCTTGGTAATTTCCAGAAGATAACCACTGTAACAATATATATATATACACTATTTTCCAGACCTTTCTGTGGCCTGTACACACAACAGATGCATATAAAAAGTAAACATTTTAATTTGTAAAGGTTTCGATTTTTTAAAAAATTTTTCTTTATTTATTTGAGAGAGAGAGAGAGTGAAAGAGAGCATGAGAGAGGAGAAGGTCAGAGGAAGAAGCAGACTCCCCATGGAGCTGGGAGCCCGATGTGGGACTCGATCCCGGAACTCCAGGATCATGACCTGAGCCAAAGGCAGTCGCTTAACCAGCTGAGCCACCCAGGTGCCTGTAAAGGTTTAGATTTTAAAATAATCATGAATTGCTTGTCTTTTGTTGTTTCATCCTGTATTTAGAATTTTTCTTATCAGTTATTTTCTTTAAAGATAGACTTCTCATTTCTGCAATTCATTAATTCCCGAGTCCAAAGGGACCTTTTATGTCTCTGTTGAATTAGGGTGTGATCTAGTGAATGAGGAGTGGAATCTCATGATAAGGATACTGTGCTTTTGCATTTCTTAGCAGTGAGAATAGAGCAGAGTGAACTTAAACAATAAACCTAATGTCTCCTTTGCCAACTGAAGACTATAGAATATTCTGAGATATTACCAGAGAAGCACTTAATTTTGGGTTTGATGGCTGTTGCATGAGATCCTAGCCATTGGAGCTTAAGTGGGAAATTTTGTGATCCCCTCCCACCCCCCTGTGTCCCATAAGCTAACTTCCTCCAGAGTGAGCCATCCAAGAGACCAAGACAGAATTGAAATACCTTTTTTTTTTTTTAAAGATTTTCTTTATTTATTTGACACAGAGAGACACACACATGCATGAGAGAGCACAAGCAGGGGGAGCAGCAGGCAGAAGTAGAGGAAGAACCAGGCTCCCCACTGAGCAAAGAGCCCAATGCAGGACTTGATCCCAGGACCCTGGGATCATGACCTGAGTGGAAGGCACACATTTCACTGACTGAGCCACCCAGGGGCCCCTTCTTCTTCTCCCCCCCCTTTTTTTTAAGATTTATTATTTATTGTCTTGTCTTATTATTATTTATTATTAGGATTTATTATTATTGTCTTGAGGAGCCCAGTGGAGAAATGCTTCCAAAAGAAAGGAGTGCTGAGAAACTAAGATAGTAGCTAACAACCAATAAACTGGGTTTATCCTTGTGCAAAACCCCTTTCTCCTTTGAGTCTCATACAATTCAGGTGTATTATATGTGTTATAAGATGTGTTATAAGGAAGACAGATGTAGGGGTGCCTGGGTGGCTCAGTGGGTTAAGCCTCTGCCTTCGGCTCGGGTCACGGTCTCGGGGTCCTGGGAGCGAGCCCTGCATCGGGTTCTCTGCTCAGCGGGGAGCCTGCTTCCCCCTCTCCCTCTGCCTGCCTCTCTGCCTACTTGTGATCTCTTTCCCTCTGTCAAATAAATAAAATCTTAAAAAAAAAAAATAGAAGACAGATGTAATTTGAAACAGTAACTGTTTGCAGCCACTTTTGAGTACCAGAAAAGGGGCATTCTTTTTTACTTGGGGGGTGTGACTTTATTCAGGAAAAGACCTTGATAATCTCTTTGGGTGTAAAAGGTAAAGTTCTCCTATGACATGTTCTCGAAGGGGAGAGCTAGGCAGAGAGTTGAATTGCTGTGTACAATACAGGGAGATAAACGGAGCACTGGAAACCACGAGCAAATATTAAAAGGAAGTGTGACTTCAGAAAGCTGCATGCTGAAGCAAGTCAGCTAA
Organism: Nasua narica; assembly: GCA_028533885.1. Lineage (NCBI taxonomy): Eukaryota > Metazoa > Chordata > Mammalia > Carnivora > Procyonidae > Nasua > Nasua narica. The sequence continues at coordinate 17,859,734 of CM052804.1, read as the reverse complement.
AATGGCATAATAACCTTCCTTGGGTTTTTGCACTCAAGTGAGGGAATTCCTCCAGGCTTACAGGACTCCTCCCTCTCCTTTCTGCTCCCTTTGATGCTCCTTGCTCATCAGTTCCCCTGGTTTCTGCATCCCATTTTTGTTCCATACACTAAATAATAATAGAATGAAATACTGAGTACTTGTTAGGTGCCAGAGACTGCTCCTAGTGCTTTATGTACGTTACCTCATTTAATCTCCACAAAACCCACCCACTTCAAAGATCAGGAAACTGAGGCACACAGAGATTGTTACTTGCTATGAAGTGGCAGAGCCAGGATCTCAACCCAGTCTGGCTTCAGAGCCCAGGCTCTTAATCATTAAATCCTGCTCTCATTTTTCCGTTTAGGGTTTTGAATTTGGCAATCCAGATCGAACCCCCATCTCCTCAGGCTTAGAGTTTGGCCACCTTCTGCCACAACCCCGAACATGACATCTGTTACTGACTTGTGGGTCCCATCCACCCCAATACAGACCCACTCTGGGCCTCACCAGTGCCAGATAGGAGAAGGGACATCAAAGCAATGTTTGTGTATACCCTCGTGTTTTTTTCACATGTGTTCCTCTGTTCCCTTTCCCCTTCACTGCCTGGTTGGTTTCTTTTTTTAAGTTAATTAATTGATTTGAGAGAGAGAGTGCGTGGGCGTGGGGGGGAGGGGCAGAAGGAGAAGGAGAAAGAGAATCTTAAGGAGACTCTGCTCTGCAGAGCCCGACTTGGGGCTCAATCCCATGACCCTGAGATCACAACCTGAGTCAAAATCAAAGGTTTGACGGTCAACCTACTGAGCCACCCAGGAGCCCCTGCGTGGTTGATTGTTGTATGAAGCAATTAGTTGCCCCCTGACAAATTGTTCACGTCTTCCTCCATGTGTCCTTTGAACTTCTATGTGCCCTATCTGTCTTTATCACCATTCCCAGTAGATGTCTATCTCTACCCTCAACTGTGAGCTCCTCCAGGCAGGGACCCTATCTTATTCATCTTTGAGTCTCCAGTCTTACACACTGTAGGGGTTCCATAAGTGTTTCTTGACTGAATGAAAGAAGGTCCTAGAAAGTGAACAGGACACTGTTATGCCCTAGTGGACAATGTAATTTTGCTGTAACATTGATGGGCTGATGTAAAAAGGACAGAACAATTTTTTTTTAACGTGTTTTTTTTTTGACAGACTGAAAGAGAGGGAACACAAGGGGGGAGGTGGGAGAGGGAGAAGCAGGCTTCTGAGCAGGGAGCCCACTGCGGGGCTCCATCCCAGGACCCCGAGATCATGACCCGAGCCAAAGGCAGACACTTGACTGAGCCACCCGGCACCCCAAGGACAGAACTTCTAAAAGAATCTTCTTAATCTCCAACCTCGATATCTTCATCCCAGTGTTTATCTGTTACTGTTAGTGTTTTACAAACCTCTGTCTATGCTCTTGACGTTATTGTTGGAATCAAGAAGGTACATATTTCACATTATTGCCATTCATCTTTTATTTAACTCTGTTAAAACAATACTACTTGATCAAAATCCCGTGATTAAAATATGTTCCAGGTCACCAAAAGAAAGTTTATTAGAAGACTACACTGGATCCAGAAAGATATAAGGCGATTTTGGTTTGTTATAAAGACCAATATGGCCACGGTGACTTGTAATTAAAGAGCAAAAGGGACTCAAAGTGAATAGGGAATCCAAGAAAAATAAAACAGACTAAAATAGAATTGAACTAATATAGTATCTTACTCTGAAAGGGACAATTTCTACTTGTAAATTTCCTGTTCCTAAGGAATCAAACATGGGGCAGATCTTGTGTGAAATTTTACATTAGTTCTTCCTGAACTTGAGATGAGACCACTTCACCGTTCACCACTTCCTGCACAATTGTCTTGATTTTCCGGGATTTAGTTTGGTCTAAAGATAAAAATGGAATAAAGGGGCAAGAGTTAGTGTTTCACATATTCATTCAAAGTTGGTTGTTGAGATATTGGCAGATAGAGTCCATCTAATTTAAACTTTCAAAAGTGACTTTTGCATTCTAAAGCAATGCACTTTATTTAGTGAAAATGAAATGTATGCGGTGTCTTATGCAGAAATGAAAATATTTTTCTTTTAAAAAATTTAAAAAGTGGTTATGATGCTCTTAACACTTCTTCGCAGAGTAGATTGTTTTCCTTCTGGGCTTTCCAGAAGTTTTAATACAGTACAGTCTACTCATTTTTCTGCAGGAATGCATAAATATTTTTTCTTGGCTCAGAATGCAAATATACTTTAAATTATTAATAATACTGCAGTATTCAAGATACCTTATTTTAGTTATTAATAAGTATGATTCTGACTTACTGTAAGTGATTCTTAGGGAATCTACATACCTTTAGAAGAATCAATCGATTGTGTTTTAGGTTTGGAGTCTGACACATACAAAGTTTCATCAAAACCGTCACTGTAAGAAAACAAGGAAGGTGGTACCACATGATGCTTTCTGGGAGGAGGAGAAATAAAGAGTCTGCTATTTAAGTTAACAATGTACATAAAACTATCGCTAAATAGAGAAGGCGTTCTAAATTTCTTGATGAACAACAATTGAATAATGCATCCTGAGAGTAATAAGTGCAGTGGACCTTTATTTTCAAACCCTGCCTAAAACAGGCTCTCTAAGTGAAGCAAACTGGCAATTAAGGGAGGGTCTGATCTCACAACTTAGATTTCCTGATTTACAGCCCTGGGCTCTTCCCACTAGTCCAGGCTGCTGCTGCTTTGGGCAAGTTCCCTGCAGGAGGCTGTGAGGTGATTTGGGGGCTATCGTTTGATGTGTCATTCTTAGCATTGAGGTACTGATATCAGAACTCTAATGGGGGACTTCTCTAGTGCTCATTTGCCGTAGGCCTCTGTGGTGCCATTATCCTAGCATTTTATGTGATCAAGTAAGATAATGGGTGACAACACTTTGCAAAGTGTAGAACATGGAATAAATCTAAGGCGTGCTGTTAGGAGATGTGGTATTTTTCATCAAGGAAAGAACCTTTCCTTCTGTTGCCCCATGCGCATCAGGTGGCCACTGTTGGTCAGCCACTGAAGTTATTTTCAACCTATTTGAACCTGTCTATTCACCCTTGGGCCTCGCCGTCCAGGAGGCGGCGGTAGGTCTCGATCTCCAGCTCCAGGCGGGCCTTGGCGTTCAGCAGCCGCTGGTGGTCGGCGTTCTGGTGCTCGGTGTCGGCACGCACCTGGAGCAGCTGCTCCTCCAGACTGCCTATGAGTTGCTGCACCTGGGACAGCTGGCCGCAGTAGTCGCCCTCCACTTCCGCCAGCGAGACCTCCAGGGATTTCTTCTGCATGTGGGAGGGAAGTGGCACAGACAGAACAATGGAGCGGAATGTTCAGAGGAAGGCAGCCGGCCACTGACCTTACCAGCGTGGATGCCCAGTTTTCTTCTGAAGTCGAAATGATGCTGCGTGCGCGCGCCCTACCGTGGCCAGCTGGGACTGGAGCTCGATCTCCAGGTTTTGAACTGCACGCCTCAGGTCGGTGACCTCGCTCTTGCTGGACTGAAGCTGCTCCGTGTTGGTGCTGATCTCCTTCCTGAGCTCCCCACTCTGCCACGGCAAAGAGGGGCAAAGAGACGTGAGCGCACGCTGCTCCCACGGGTCTTTTCTGCAAATGTAGCAAAGCCTTTTGTTTTTGTTTGTGGTACCTTTTCAATGAACCAGGCCTCTGCGTCCTTACGATTCTGCTCGGCGATGGCTTCGTACTGTGCCCTCATGTTGTTGAGGAGCCTGGTGAGGTCCACCGCCGGTGCAGCGTCCATTTCCACGCTGATCTCCCCTGGGCCGCCTGCCCGGAAGCTTTGGAGCTCCTGGGGACAGTGAATGAGAGAGAGGGCCGCAGAGGCCCATTATAAACCTCGTGGATCTCTTCCAACAAAAAAGACATTAAACGTTATATTTTATGACCATGTTGGTGACTGACATAATACAATATATTAAAACTTTTTTCTGGGTTATGGACACTGGGGAGCATATGTGCTATGATAAGTGCTGTGAAATGTGTAAGCCTGATAATTCACAGACTAGTACCCCTGGGGCAAATAATACATTATATGTTAATTAAAAAAACCTTTTTTTTAACTTACAAATTCATATTTTTCTTTAAACTTAAAAGAACTTAAGACATTGTCTTGGGTCCCTAAACTTACCATGGGCCTTAGGGGCTGTGCCTACCATAGCAAATGGGTGAGTTGGCCCTGATTTTTGGAGGTCCAGGGCCTTTACAAAGAAGGGAAGGCCTGGTGGAAAAGATGCAGTGGGGTTTTAACCACAGCTGCCACGTTGGGGCTGCAGACAGTGCCAGGGCTTGCACACTTGTACCATAGCTGTGGATTTCCAGTAGAAAGCTCTTTAGAAGCCAATTGCCAGGGTCCTGATTAATGTCTGTTTATATACCAGCTTTTGATATACTATGGGGCATACCAGAGTTCACTGCGTGTTTTACACCGGGCATAACCAGTTTCTAAAACATATATACATTATGTATTACCGACAGACTTTTGTTTTTGAACTTTAAAGATAGTATGTTTTTAGAAATCACTGAATTAGGACAATTAAAATTCTGGTTGTCCTTATCTAATGATGAAAACGACAAAATCATGTCTAATCTGTTAAACTTTAATGGGAACCTCCGTCGATCCCACCACCACCACGACCACCACGCATACACACACCCAGAAATTCAAAACAAATGGCCAATTTAACAGGGGTATCCCGTGTCACCCATTATCTGTTCTAACTCTAGATCTGTAAATTTGAAATTGTAATTTTTGGATTTGGGAGGAAAAAAGCAGTTTAGAAACCTGCCTACCTCTTCATGGTTCTTTTTCAGGTAGGCCAGTTCTTCTGTTAGGTTCTCGATCTGCATCTCCAGGTCGGCTCTGGCCAGGGTCAGCTCGTCCAGCACCCGGCGCAGGCCATTGATGTCGGCCTCCACGCTCTGGCGCAGGGCCAGCTCGTTCTCATACCTGAAAACCAAGCGCAGAACAGTTTCCAGAGTAAACATACCTGTTTGAATAAGGCCTCTGCCATCATCTTCAGGGCTGCTTTGTGTCCTGCGTGATTAGGTAGAAGTGGCAGCATTGTAACGTATGATGCGCTGTTTCCTTTTTAACATTTCCCTTTCCTTTTTTTCATAATAGTTTACTGCTCATTTGGCGAGAAGTGAAAAAATTGTGAAATGAGACTTCCATCCCAGAAATGAAACTCAGTAGCCCTGCATCCCAGGGAACAGTTTCCCCTTTGGCTGGCTGCCCTGGCTATAAACAGTAGTAGCCGCTCTCCAGGTGGAGTTTCTCATGGAATCCTAAAAGCGGTGGAAAATAAATAATTTTTTTTGCGTAACTTTTATTCATGATTTAATTTAAGACGTTGATACTTCTCTGATAGCTTTTATCAAGATTTTACAGGCTAAGGATCATCCCCACTGCAACGTCCTGCATGGAGCTTTTGTGGAGCAAAACGAGCATTATTGTCTCTCCCTTAGGTGTGGGAGGGTGGAATATGGGAGAGGAGGAGGGAATATAAAAATAGATGTGTGGTTAATATTTTAGTGGTATGTATTATCAGGAAAAAGATAATTTCACTTCTAGGTAAAAACATTATTCATTTTGATACATGGAAGATTGTGGTTTAGGACATTGATATAAATATCATGTTGCATTATGACCCAAAAGCAAATTACAAGCATGGTGATGATCATAGCCCTTGGTGTAAGTAGCTTATAATTAAGGACGTGTAATGTGAATTGTGTTTGAATCTGCCCATGTAAATTTACCAAAACAACAAATGCGTGGAGCATGCGTGCTGCAGAGGGTTTGAAATATTTGCCATCGACAAAGGCAGGAAAAGAGGGAATAAGAAAAATGATGAGCCATATCAATTATCATTGTCTTTCTTTTGTTCTACTCACTTCATTCTGAAGTCTTCTGCAGCCAGTCTTGCATTGTCGATCTGCAGGATGAGCTGGGCGTTTCCAATGCTGGCAGAAATGATCTGGCAAAATAGGGGAAAACACATAGAATGAAGTTGTAAGATACTAGTATTATGCGAGTGCATTTGTGAGAAGAAATTTTTAGGTGATGTTAACATGCTATTTTGTTAAAATTTAAGGCAGTTTATCTTTTAAAAAGAAAACATATTTATAACATTTTATTTAAAAATTGAGAAACATTTATTTTTCAGAAAGGTAGTGGAAATACAGTCACTTTATGATAAGTGATAAAATGAAACTAAGTATCTTGAGATGAGAAATTACTCCAAAGAAAGTCTAATTGAAAAATACCTTAAGTTTTAGGTGGTTTATCACTGTAAAATATTATAATAACAAAAAAGAAAAATGAAAAATAATTCCCAAAGCCCCTTCAAAAACCGTATTGTTACCTCATTCCTGAGGTCTTCGATCAATGGATAATATTTACTGTAATCACTCTGTGACCCGGGGTCTCCAGTCCCAGATCCTCGTGTTTCATACCATTCTCGAATTTTGTTTTCTAGCTCAGTATTAGCCTCTTCCAGGGCTCGAACCTTATCCAGATAAGAAGCCAATCTGTTATTAAGATTTTGCATGGTTTCCTTTTCTGATCCGGAAAGAAGGCCTCCATCATTGCCAGAGAGAATACCTACAGAACCACCTCCTGGGCTTCCCCCAAGTCCAATTCCTAGGCCACCAAAACCACCTCCCAGACCTCCAAAGCCACCTCCTAGGCCTCCAAAGCCACCTCCCAGGGCTCCCCCATAAGCAGTGCCCAGTCCTCCTGCAAGGGAAATTCCAGAGCCACCACCAAAGCCAGAACTAGAACCAAACATGGAAGCAGCAGAGAAGCCTCCCCCACAGCTGTCTCCAAAGCCAAAGGTGCTCCCCCCATAGCTACTGCCAACAATGGAAGCAGATGTGCCCCTGGCTCTGCCTGATGTCCCGCTCTGGGAAGACAGCCTCCGGGGCAGCCCAGCAGTGCGCACTGAGAGGGACATGGTATTGCTGGAGAGATCCACAGCCCAGGGAAGGGGACCACAATTTGAGAGGAAGCAGTGTCAGCAAGGTAGAAAGGTTGGCCTTTTATAGGTCATGAAATGGGTGTTACAGTTGAAAAGTTCACTCTCTCCACTCAAAATATCATGCCCCCCCTTTTTTTGATCAGCTCAATTAGTAAATGATTTATGCATACTGAAAACTCATTAGTATAGAAATAATCTAATAATTGTGCCCATTGCGTATTTGTTATATGAAAAAAGTCTGGGTGGAGTAGATATATGTTGTCACAAGAAATTTTCTAGATTTTTCCATTGTGTGCGTTCTCTGCACTGTCCAGTGTTTTATGCACTGTAGGAAAGCCATGAGTGATTGTTGAATGGATAAATTAATCGTACGTTGTCCTTAGCCTTGAGCTTCTTAAAGTTCTTCACTCATATTCTCACTTCCTTTAGAAAACTAAATGTAAACCATCTGACCATGATCTAGTCTACCTTCTAGTGGAATATAGTTTCAGAAGCAGTTGTAAAATGCAATGGTGGAAGATGGGGGAATAAATGCATTTTCCAGGGGGCGCCTGGGTGGCTCAGGCAGTTGATTGTCTATCTCTGGCTCATGTCATGATCTCAGGGTCCTGGGATCGAGCCCTGCGTTGGTTCCCTGCTCAGCGGGGAGCCTGCTTCTCCCTCTCCTGTTTACCCTCCTTGTGCGCGCATGCTCTTTCTCTGTCAAGCAAATAAGTAGAAATCTTCGAAATAAAAAAGAATGGGTTTTTCAGATTGATAGAGGAATTTGAGGTCTCAAGGATTTTAAAATCTCAGATTAGGATTAGGATATTACATGGTTTCTTCTTTTCTGATTCAGAAAGAGGACCCTTTAAACATTGAAAATGCTGCTTTTGAGTAGAATATTATGGTATTTTCAGCAGCTCTTCCTTTACCTGAGGATTACCTTCTTAGTAAACTCTCTGAAATCAGGAGCCTTGTCCAATGCTCAACCCCCAGCATTGCTAATGTATCAAAATGCAATTGATTTTTTGTATATTAAAATTCTATTACTGCTCGCACTCTCAACCTCTGCCCCACACTCTAATATCCAGATATACTCTGCCTTGACCCTAGCTTTCCAGAAAGTGGGATAGGTTTTTAAGCCTGTGAACAGTCTTGAACTGGAGCCAGCAGTGCCCCCTGGTGATGGGGGGGCAAATGCAGAGGACTTGTACCCGAAGCCCATGTCAGGCCGCTATAGGGAATACTCAGTGTCAATTCTGGCAAGCAGAAGGACTGTGCGACCCTTTTTATTTATTTGTTTATTTACTTTCCCAGGGACAGGAATGATGAACCCTGGGTGAAATCCAACTCCAGCTTCCTTTTACCTTACTGTAGAAGGGACAGTTGTGAAGGGACATATTTTCCCCCAGCCTATACACATCACCGGGAGCCCTTTTCTAAGTAAAGGGGTCTTAAGCAAGACATTTACAGAAACTATGTATTCTCACTCACAATAGAAATGAAAAGGATGCGGCAATCAAACACAGACTCAGCTTGATGAGAGATGCCATAATCCATTTATTTCATTTCTTGAGAAGATGGAAATGAAGTGGAAATGCCAGGGACCTCAGCCTCATATTTTTAGCAAGAGAAATTTTTAGCAAGGATTCCTTTAATGTATATTACAAGCATTTTGTTTGAGCTTGTCCTTGTTTGAATTGTTGATAGTGATAGTGTGCGTACTATGTTGTAGACACTGGGTCAGGTAAACTGCAGACATTATTTTTAACCTTTGTGGCCACCTCTTAAGTTGGATACTTTGGTCCCATTTTTCCAAATAAGCAATCTGAGGGTGACCCTGTTAAGTGACTTATTTAAGACCACACAGCCAGTAGGTGGTGAAGATAGGACTCAGGTTGTAGTGCCTTTTATAGACAACACAACCATGCTTCTTACAATGAAAACAGAAAGGGTAGAACATCACTCTGACCACCCCCCCCCCCCCCAGGAGCTTAGCTTTTCTGCTTGAATGCTTTTCTCCTTGAATTGCGTTTCTCAGTGTTCAGGCTGAGACCCAGAGAATGACACCACCCGTGAAATCCTACAAATACATGGGCAAATGTAGTTTTAGTTATACTTTTGACATGTAACCACATTGTCAGAGATCATGTAAAGTACTAGTTCAACTTGTACTTCCTGCACAGGAACTTGACATTATGGTCATTAATAATTAGTTATAAGCAGCATTTCCCCCTTTCCCCTGCCTTCAAGGATGATTCCATTATTATTGCCATAGAAATGGAACAGGCTATTACTTGCTTACAGACTTGAGGGGATGTGCCAATTCCAGACTTGTAGCTTAGTGATATCAAATAATATGGGAATATGATTAACTTGAATTCTTGAACTTAGAACCAATTTTGTGCTGAAATATATACTTTCCACCTCTAATGCCTATATGTAAATTTTAAATAATTTTGCTCGGTATCTATACATTATGTTTACATATTATTTCTTTGTGTTTCTATACATATTATTTATCATCTTAGACTGTAAGTTTCTCAGGTAGGGACTATGTCTAGTTAATTTTTTATCCTGAGTCTTAGCCTAGTGTTCGGCTAAGCTTCATCCTTGCATTTCTGGAGTTATTTAACTTGAAAGAACTTCATCCTTAATATATTTGAATGTGTCATTTAAAATTCATTTCATTTGAGAGTGACTTTGCTCTAATTTGCTGGTATGCTTTGACTAAGATTTATTCTGAATCCAATTATGAATGGAGAGCAACTTCAGAAGTTGAAAAGACAGATGTTTCTTCTTCAGTGGCTGTTTTTTTGGAAGGGAGGGCTAAGTTAAATAATAAAGCCTGTATTTTAGAGTTTTTAGAAGTAAAAATAATTTTCTCTGACAGCTATAAAAATATAGGAGGGTAGGAATGTAGAAAATAGAAATAATCTTGGGCTTTGGTGGTAAAGTGATTATATAAGTTGAGGCACAGAGGAAAATGAGAAAGAGGGAACTCCTCAAAAGAGTCATGACTTCCCTTTCTGTAGAGTTTAGAGAATACTCAAGATTGAGATAGTTAATTATGTGGTATTTGTAAATCTTTTGATTATTAATTAAAACATATGCCTATCTTCTCATGTCACATTGGTTAGTTTCCTCTTCTTTGAGGACAGGATTTTCTACCTGAGTTCTTTCCATTAAAGGCAGACCTTCCACTTCCTGAAATTCACTGATCGCTGGGTCCCTAACACCTTTCACTTTTGCTTTGAATAACATTTGAAGATCCTGTGAATAAAAGAATATTGGGTTACTGACATTGTATGCTGTGCTTTTGAAATGAAGAGGAAAAAAGACCCTGGTGGTCATGCTTGAGGATAAGTTCTGGACTCCAGGGAGGGTTGCCTATGGTGAGAGAGAGGAGGAGGAATCTTGGAATCCTTCCTTTCCTCGGAAGGTGAGTCTTGGAAGTGAATCTAGGGGAGAAAACAAATGTTTGAAGAGATTAAAAAATAGAAATCACTAGCCAATGTTTTAAGTTGGAATTGTTGTTTGAGACCTCCCCCAAGTTAGTGAGGGTGAGAGCGGAGGGTATCCACTGGTCAGGTTTTGATTTTATATCATTCCATGGCATTCTTTTTAGATATTATAAGGCTTTGTGTAGATGTCATTCATCAACGCCAGAAAAAGTAGTTCTCTCCAACCTAGTGTCACATCTAGGGTTTCTCTCTGAGTTTGTTGGGTACACTTGTGCACTGATGATTTTGTATAAAGTCATGAAATTTACTGATAATGATTCTATGTGTGATAATGAGACCTATATTTAAGGACTACGAATCTTCTCTGGATTTGTATGCCTGTCAGAAATAGGATCATGCTGTTCTGTTTCCTAGCTCGTATAAGGATAGATACGGAGATTAACACTTTACTTCCACACAGTCACTACTGGTAGAACCGATGATAGAACCATCTGGTTCCACTTGTATATATGGCCTGACCTACTTTCTTTGAAAGATTACTTGGAAGAAACTAGAGATCGACCAAAAGGCAAGGATTAGTTTTCATTTTTCATGATAGGAAATTCAGTTAAAAATAATCTACTTTTGAACAAAGTGTCATTATTGCCTATGGCAAAAGGCAATAATTGTCATCTTGACGATGGCCATGCCTAGTGAATTTCAAACCCATCTCCTGCAGGTGTTTTTACTGATTAGACCCAGTCTTTGGCATTTGTATGTTGGGGTTACAGACTGTTCTGGAATGTATTTTGGTAGGAGAAAAAGAATTCACTTCTAAAAGTTCTTAACATCTTTAAAAGCAGTTTACTAACCAGAGTGCCTTGGAAGGAAATTAAGAGAAAAATGAGAGTGAACCTCTTTACTTTGAAAAGCAAAGGAATAAGAATGGGTGGGGATAATATTTTTTTTCTGACAAAAGTTATGGTAAATCCAGTCATGTGGGATGCTGGCTGGACCGCATTTGTGACTTTTGGGTGTTGTAAAGTGTCTGGCTAGTGAAAATGGCAGTCAGAAAACAGTAAATGCTGTAAGGAGAGAAAAATGCTCATTTCAGCTGTAACTCTGTAATTGTTTGTCATGTAATTAATTGCTTAAAAGGGTATCATGACTTTAGACAAACAGTCCTAAGGTTCAATCTTGCTCCATTACTTGGTAACTGTGACTTTGGAAGAGCACCTATTTCATGTCTTCATATATAATCCTCATTTGTAAAATGGAGAGAATAGAATAAGGTCAAACCATATGAAATGGCTATTTTTTTAAAGGTAGAAAATGACTACATATGGGCAAGTTCATATGATTCAACCCAATAGCTTCTACTTTATGGAGTTACTGTGAGGATTAAATAAGAAATGCATATAAAATGTCTGGCGCAGTGCTTAGCACATAGTAAGTGCTCAATAAATGATAGACATTTGGGGCGCCTGCGTGGCTCAGTGGGTTAAAGCCTCTGCCTTCAGCTTAGGTCATGATCTCAGGGTCCTGGGATCAAGCCCCACATCAGGCTCTCTGCTCAGCAGGGAACCTGCTTCCCCCTCTCTCTCTGCCTGCCTCTCTGCCTGCTTGTGATCTCTCTCTCTGTGTCAAATAAATAAATAAAATCTTTAAAAAAATGATAGACATTAAGTGAACTACATTATTATTTTCAATATAATCATACTCAAAATCCTATTTACTTATAAATTTATATATCAAAATTTAAATTCAAGCCCTTAATTTACTAGAATATAATGAGAGAGGGCAAAATGATTTTTTCCTGTAAACATTTGAAAGACAGTTACTGTGCACTGAAATGCAAAATGAGTGAGAAAACAGTCTGTGTCTTTTCATGTCTGACTTTCCTCAGTAAGCATAGCATTTTTAAGGTTCATCCCTGTTGCATTATGTATCAGTACTTTGTTCTTTCTATTGCCAGATGATACTCTGTTGTATGGATATACCTCCTTTTGTTTATCCTTTGATCAGTTGATGGACATTTGAGTTGTTTCCACTTTGGGACTATTATGAATAATGCTGCTATGAACCTTTCTGTACAAAAGAACACATTGTATGATTCCATTTCTAGGAAATGTCTGGAGTAGGCAAATTCATGGAGAGAGGAAGTGGATTGTGGTTGCCAGAGCTGGGGGGAAGGGAAAGTGGAGGATGACTTCTATTGACGTTTCTTTTCTTCGTGATGAAAATGTCCTGAAACTAGACAGTGGTGATGATTGCACAGTCCTGTGAATATGTTGAAGACCACTGAATTTTGCATTTTATAAGGATGCATTTTACAGTATGTGAATTATATCTCATTAAAGCTGTTATTAAAAAAATAGTGAGAAACATTTCATAACACTGTTCACCCCATAAAGAAAGAGAACACCTGATGATTTATGCAGTTTATTGTCATAAGGAGAACCATTCTGCCTTGAGAAGGATTTCACTGATTTTGCGTTTAATTTACTCCCACTTCAAGCATAATATGCTTCATTCTTATTCTGCTCAGCATTTGTGATTGGAGTCTGACTCTCAAATTATTTGAAGAGCTGAGTTGAGTTTTAAAAGGCAGCAGAGACAATAGAAAAAATGTAGATGTAACTCAAAGCTAGCAGGGATGTACCAATATTAAAAATCCAATGAAATTAACCAAGAAATTGGCTCATTTAAGAATCCAAGGGCCCCTGAATGGAGATTTTGTAATTTAGAAAAGGGAAAAATTAGAGAGAGCAGTTTATCTGCAGTTTTCAGGAACTCTTCTCCGTGAAGTTGAGTGTAATTCTCTGTAAGTGTGTTGAAATTTTCAGGAACATTAACAAATTGCTATTAGGTGGTTTCTAGCTTATAATTAATGTGTTTCATGGTACAGATGGTGGTAATGATGTTTTAAATGTTCTAGTGCTCATTGAATTTCATTTTTGTAGGCGATTAGCAGTTCCTTGAGTAAAACAATTTATATTTAATTACAGAGACTGATAAACGGGCTCTTGTCCCGTTCGGATTACCACAAAGCACTAATGGCGCTGTCTTATAAGGACCAAAATTTATGGCTATGTTTCTTTCAAACCCTCAGCAGCATCTCCAGGTAGCTGTTTACAAATCTTCTTCCACCTCTTCAGTTTTACTTGATACGACCTTGCCGTCCACCACTTCTTCCACGACTCTCGTAATCTTCCTTTTTCTCTTTATATCTGAGTTTAGATTTAAGTATAAAATGTTAACTCAGGAACACGATTCTCCTGGTGTATAATATTCACCTCTAAATCATTGTTATTTTATACATATTTTTTCTTGAAAGAAAAAGAAACCCATTCTTTTTCTTAAATAATCTTGTCCAGTTTATAAATAAATGCAGAAAATATACCACCGTCCCCGGATTCACAAATTTTCTCTTCCCTCCCCCACAAAGAGAAATATACAATATTGAATTAAGCCAACTTCACTTTTTCATCTTTTTTTTTTTTTTTTCCTTTTCAGGATCCCAGGTTGTCTCAGAACAGCAATAGCTTGGACCAAGAAAATCACCGTGTTGTGGGAGTGTGACAAACTTCCCATGTTGAGGATTTCTTTATGTAATGTGCCTGATTTTCAGAATCCATAGGGTAATATCTGCTCTCCTGAGAACTAATCTCTCTTTACTTTTCACCAGTGGCATTTAATAAGTGGTAAGCTACTGAGTGAGGAGTCAGTCTCACAGGAAACAAGTGAAATTCGTATACTTACCTTTCTCCTCCAGGATGCTTAACTCATTTTCTGTAGTTCTGTTTTTTTTTTTTTTTTTTTGTAAAGAAAAGAAAAAGAAACAGGAAAAGGTGTTATTGCCATGTTGAAAAATGAAGGACTGTCCTGCCTTTTCTGTTTCAAAATAAAGTCTGTGTGATGTGTGTCTTAATGCTGTGTTTATATTTTTTCTGCTTTTACCATGCTTGTTACTTTGAACTTGAGTTTCTTTTCAGTTTGACATTATCTATCTATCTATCTATCTATCTATCTATCTATCTATCTATCTATAACTAACATAAACAGGTCAGTTTTGAAGATCTATATATAGATCTATAGAAGCTTTTGTAATTAAAGTAAAATTACAGCGGAGGTTTAAATCTTGTGTTCTCTTACAGAGTTTCTTGGGTGTGGTAGTTGAAGATGGTTGCTATGGCAACACTGATGATTCTCAGACTGACTCCCATAAACCTCTGTGGCCTGTTGTTCATTTCGTGACCTCTCAAGGAGAATTTTTAAAAGTTATTGTACTTCCAATTATGTATTAGTTTTTATGAAATTAGCAAAAGCACAATCCGTATCGCTTACTGTCTAACTATCTTCTAAGTCAGCCCTACTCACGACCTCAAGTCCAAAGGCTGTACCTGGTTTTTTGGGGATGGGCATACTTTTGGTATATTTTTGTTTTGTTGTTGATGGTGTGCGTGTAATTGCTTTTGTGCTAGGGATTGCATTGGTGCAGGGGAATGAGTGACAGGGTATAGCACAGCATGTAGACATTGGCACATATCGCTTGATTCTAAGAGCCTTACTTGATGACGACATCTTCTCCTTCCAGAAGGCGGCGGTAAGTAGCAATTTCCTGCTCAAGCCGGGTCTTTATGTCAAGGAGGACATTGTATTCATTGCTCTGGCGTTCTGTATCGGTCCTAATCTGTGCCAGTTGGGCTTCTAGGTTGTCCAGTACTACCTGAATGCTGACCAATTTGCTACTGTAACGATTTTTGGTCTCCTCTAGTGTGTGCTCCAAAGTTTCTTTCTATAAGCACAAGAAAAAGTGGATGTTTCTTAGTTGAAGACTTAAGAGGTGGTTCAATTTTAATTTCTTTTGAGGAGAATTCCCACAGCTAGTCACTGCAGGCATGATTCGTATTTCTAGCTTTATCTCCCACTCTTACCAGCCAGGCAACCTCTGCCAGCTGCTATGACCTCTAGGGGCCTTCTGTTTGTTTTTAGCTTCACACTCACTGTTCTCTTACTGTGGCATACGTATTCTTGTTCTCAGTATTTGCCTCCTCTCCCTGTGATTTGTGGTGCCCTCCCAAGGGGAGGATTAGATTTCCTCATCCCATTGACCCAGGCTTGGTCATGTGACTTTCTTCGGCTAATGAAATGCAGGCGAAATTGATAAATGCCTTTTCTGAAGCTTTAGGAGCTATCACATGGTCCAGCCATTGGTCTTTTCTTTCTGCTGCAACACTGGCATGCCCTGGCCGGGGTCTCCTCCCTTAGCCTTACTTACCCCTGGAGTGGAAATGTCACGGAGCAGAGCTGCAGCCAACCCATGATGGATGTAGTTTTGTAAGCCACTGTGATTTGGGGGTTGTTAACAGCATAATTTTGTCAAGAACTGACTGATCTGCTTAGCCTGGAATGTCTTTCTTTACCCCTGTTCTCCAACTACAAATTCATCTCAGGTTTTCCGATCTAGTTGAAATGCCACTTTCCATGTGAAGGCTTCCAGATCTGCTTGTTCCTCTGCATCCTTGCAGCACATTGCTCTTGTCCTGGATTTTTCTGTATTTTAATTATAATCAGTGGTTTGGCCTGTTTCCCTGCCAGCTCTGCGGGAATGAGGGGTTATTTCCTAGAGGTTTCTGCATCTCCAGACTTATTCACACAGGCACTTAGTAAACACACACTGCACTGAGCATGGACGTTAGACGGGCTTTACCAGACTGAGGAGGGACTGCAGTTCTAGCTCCAGGTTCTGGTAGGTGCGTCTCAGCTCCTTTACTTGAGCCTCAGTTTCTTTTAACTCTTCGCTGCTCACTGTAACTTGCTGCTGCAGCGTTTGAGTCTAAAGTTCCAAAAATGAAAAAAATAAATGAGTAAGGAGAGAAAGTAAAGAAAATGAGTTATCTTTTTTTTTTTTTTCTTTGAATGACAGCTTCTACACATTTGCTTACCCTTCAGGATTATGCTATTACCTGTTTCTCAAACTGGTCTTTGGCCTTCTGAAGGTTCTCCTGGGCTATCACTTCATACTTCTGCCTCATTTCATTCATGATGGTGCCAAGGTTCAGGCCTGGAGCAGCATCCAATTCTACATTGACAGTATTGCCCAGGTGTCTGTGTAGGCTGTCCACTTCCTACAAGAGAGAGATTCCTGATTATAGTCTGAAGCATGTTCTCACATGAGTCTGGGCAGAAAAGACATAGTCTTAATGGCTTCCTTCATTGGAGATGAGTAAAAAAGAAAGACAGTAACTTAGGTAGGGATTATTCTAGTCCAGGTACTGCTCTGTCATTGAATCCTGACCGCTCACACCAT
The DNA here is from genome assembly GCA_028533885.1 of Nasua narica. Taxonomy (NCBI): domain Eukaryota; kingdom Metazoa; phylum Chordata; class Mammalia; order Carnivora; family Procyonidae; genus Nasua; species Nasua narica. The sequence continues at coordinate 17,842,939 of CM052804.1, read as the reverse complement.
TATTATTGTTATTCTCTTTACCAACCTCTCCCCTCCAGTTATCATTATTACAGTCATCCTGTTATTCTCAACACCACTTCTGAATATTTCCTCACCTCCTGATGTTCTTTCTTGAGGATATCCAGATCTTTACTCAGCTCTTTAAGTTGAATCTCCAAGTCTGTTCTGGTTAGGGTTAGATCACCCAAGACTTTATTCAGGCCTTTGATATCACTTTCCACTGTTAGGCGTAGGGCCCTTTCATTCTCATACCTGTGAATTAATTAGTATGCAGAAATAGTTGAGTCCTTTTGAAACTATTATAGGAGAGTCTTAATGAGATATTTTTCTGTGGCATATAAGAATTGATTTCAATACACTCTGTCCCTCTTTATACATTCTGAAAATGTTCATGAGAACCTAGGAATCAGATAATTTGCTCCATAATATAATCTTTGCAATTTGGAGTGATTGGTAAAAAAGCAATCTGAAATAACTCTTAAAAGTTTGTAAATTCTAGAATATATTTTAAAAGAAATAAAAAATATTTTGCTTTAATGTGTCAGCAAAGGATTCTCATTATTGATAGTAAACAATGGTTAGATTTACTTAGTGAATGCACATGATCAGTTTATTTGTCTTATTTTCTAAGCAGATGCATCCAAAGTGAATTATCTTAAGGAATTCATGATTCTGTCCTACAATCTTACATAGTCTCATTTTTATTAAAGTAGCAAAACTTTAAAAAATGATAATGCAGTGGAACATTCAAGTGCTAACTTAGTAAAATTGGAATTAATAAATGTTTACTGCTTTAATCTTCAGATCTGCTTTCCCATTTCCTTCTTTTTGATCCCTTGTAGCATTCGAATGATACCCTTCTAAACCACAAAGGACTTCTTAGTAACAAGGCATTGTACACATTCAGAATGAGAAAGCCCTAGCATAGGGGCCATTTATGAGGAACAGCTGTGATCACATGCAGTGTGATATGGTTACAAGAGAGTGAACACAATCTGAGCTGGTTTAATCGTAGTCTTAGTTCTTGGGTTTGTCAGATTCTGTCATAAAACCACCAGCAAACTCAGAAGTATCAAAGGTCAGCCCCTGGAACTTGGGCCATATACACTTCCAGGCACTTGAAGGTGTATGGGTGACTCAGTTGGAGAATCACCACATGTAAACACATGACTCGCTTTAGTTAACAGAAGGGCACTACTTAAGAAGGGGAGTTGTATATTGCTTTGGTATTACTCCAAAGGGCAGAATTAAGCTCAACGGGTGGAAAGGTAGATGTGAGGTTACTAAAAAAGAATGTTATAGTAATCGGAGCTAACCAGTGAAAGCAGTCGTAGTTACTGGAAGTGTTCAGTTTCACAGTGGGTGACAAAATCTTAGGAACATGGGAAAGGAAAGTGAAGCCCTGACTGCTGGGCTGGACCTGATAGCTCCTAACACCCTTCAAGCTCCAGATTCTGAAAGTACTTAAGATAGCTCCTTTACCAACAAGAATGTGGAAAGCTGAGTGTCATGAAGGGCTACTGAAAGGAATCCTTTTTCAGGAAGGTTTACCATGGTGTTAGAACCTACTTCAGCTTGAAGTCCTCAACAGCCAGTCTGGCATTATCAATTTGTAGGACACAATGCGCATTTTCCAGTTGTGCATTTTTAATCTGGAAAATATATGAGAAAGAACAACGTTTTCAACTAGACAGGAGTTTCATATGATCGAGTGTATCCTCAGATACAAACACTGTTCTATCAGAGATGATAATCATTTCAAGAATTTCCACATGAAAATAGGAAGAGTAATGATATGGCCATTTAACATAATTGAGTCATAAAATGTAACTCTGGTCCCCCGGGTTTGGTGAGCCTAATGGTTTTACAAAAGGAAAGTTTCATTCAACTTGAACCATCGAACCTTACTGAGTAGCTTCTCTTTGATGTTCCTGCTTAGAATATTCTTGTTAGCCCTTCTCATTCTCACTTGATGAACTGCTTCTCTTCCACATCTTGCCTTAGACATCATTGCTTCAAGGAAGCCTCAGTGATTTCCTCAAACAGAACTGGATGAACTGCCCGTGTTCTCATTGCCCTAATAGTCCTTCTTGGTAGCATTTATCCCTCTCTGTGGGATATATTTCGCCTTTGTCTGGGCCTGTTTCCCCCTAAATGACATTATTTTCACCATCATACTCCCCAATGCCCAGCATGGGGCCCAGCACTTAGTATGTACTAAACATTGGCTGAATGCATGGACACCTATTACGTGAGAGTTGTGCTGGCATTGGAGCTGTCAGAATGGGTGAGTCCTCGATCTTAAAAACGGGGTTACCTAATGCGTGAGTTTTTTATGATGTATGTGTATCTCGTCTGCTTGTAGAAGAGACTACAATGCCATGTTTCTTTCAGCAGATCCAGACCCAGACAGAGCTGCCTTCGTAGACTGAGTCTGCCCCGCTAAATGGAATAGATGGCTGTGTCTATGAGTTTGGCCTGATCCAAAGTAGATTCAGAAACAGGATTCCTGAGACAGGTAGGGAAGAATGGTTTGCTGATTTTGAACGTTTTTAGTGGGAACCTGAGAAGAATGACCTCTTGGCAGAAAGACAATTTAGGTACCTTTGCCTCACCTCCCCATAGTTTCTGAAACTCCCAAAGTAACTTCCAGTGGCATCTGGTGCAGATTGCACTGATGTCTAATAAAAATGCAAGAAAAAGAGACTTACTGGTGAGGAAGTGGCCTTTGCTCTAAAGGAATATGAATGTTAAAATAGAAATGAAAATGAAAGGGATTTTTTCCTTGATTAGATAAGAAGTTGAAAGCAGAGCCAATGCCCCTGTCATATCTGAACTTTTCAACTTGGAGCAAAGTCCACTTCCTTTATTGCATATAATTGATAAAACAGAACTCCACCTTCGTGGGAGTAGGTTGTGATATGATTGCAACAAATTTGAATTGGGGGCAATAGAACATTTTGCTTCTGTAGAAGTGGTTTCTGAACTGCTTGTGGTGAGGATGACGGTGAGATCATTAAACAGGGCATTTGAAAATCTGCATGTCATTCAGGTGCTTGGGTGGCTCAGTCATTTAAGCAGCTGGCTCTTGATTTCAGATCAGGTCATGATCTCAGGGTCCTAGGATCAAGCCCTACATAGGGATTTGCGCTCAGTGAAGAGTCTTCTTGGTATTCTCTCTCCCTCTCCCTTTGCCCTTCCCCCTGCTCTCTCTCTCTCTCTCAAATAAATAAATGAAACTTTAAAAAAATATTTATTTATTTGACAGAGAGAGAGAGAAAGCGTGTGGCACAAGCAGGCAGAATGGTAGGCAGAGGAAGAAGCAGGCTCCTCGCTGAGCAGAGAGCCCAATGTGGGGCTCCATCCTAGGAATCTGGAATCATGACCTGAAGCAAAGGCAGACGCTTAACCAACTGAACCAACCAGGTGCCCCTCAAATATAAATAAATCTTTAAAAGATTTAAAAAATCCCTTCTCCTTTTTCCACCCTGAATCACTTTGTCATTGAAATTTATGATACAGTATCTTAATACTTATATTACAGTATTTACATAAAGGAGGAACGTCTCTGGGGATTCAAAAGTTAATGAGAACTGGGTGAAAAAAACCTCAGATTTATAATCACATAAAAAATCACATAAAAAACCCTAAAAATTTTAGCTCTTTTCAGAAAAAAAATGCTTACTATCCATTTAGACTTGTCCGGGTAAACTGTGACAAAAATACAGATTATATTTTCATATTTTCCATGTAATTAGATTTTAAAAACTGAAAAAAATATTTACAGTCATCCAGTTATGTTTTCAGCTACTCAAGATGAAGATGGTAGAATGCGCCATTTTTTAGATATCGCATTTCAGCCTAGTTGCTTTATAACATCCGTTTGGACCCACCTACCATATATGCCCTCTTGGTATATATCCTGCAGCTCTACAGTGGAGTAGAAAACACAGGTATCATCCCTTACCTGATTTTGCAGCTCTTCTATTTGTTGGTAATACGCACTGTAGTCCCTGGTGCTGGGCGTGTTTGTTTCATACCACTGCTTGATCTGCAATTCAAGTTTGGAGTTGGAATGTTCCAGGGACTGCACTTTTGCTAGGTAGATTGCTAGGCGTTCATTTAGGTTCTGCATGGTCATCTTCCCATTACCAACAAACAGGTCTCCATTGGAGGGATCACTCCCATAGGTCATCATATGTCTGGAGTTTGAGATGCGGATGCCCTGACCTCCAGCTCCCCCGTAGACGCTGGGTGCAGCCGGGAGGTACTGCATGCCCCCCTTCCTATACATGGAGCCGCTCACGCTGAGTGCAGGACCCTGTGAGGAGGAACTCAGACCTCTCTGGAGGCTTCTGCGAGTGAATTCCATTGGGGATTCTAGGAGGGAGCACCTGTAGCTTCCAGATGGCTGGAACAGAGTCTGTCTCCCAGTAGTGGATGAGCCGACCTTTTATAGAGTTCGTAGGAAAGAAACACCTCCTCTGCTGACCTCTCGCCTTTGGATTGACACCACTGTCTACCGTGCCTTGCTTTGTATTTTCTTTTTCCCCTTTGTACAGCAGTCTATTTAACTTCATTCCAAAAATTACCACTAGAGGCATTTCTTAGAGGCTTTTCTCAGGGGTGATTCCTTTTTTTAAACAGAGGCAACAAAAGGAAACAGGAAGATGTATTCTTTTAGCCCTTGCACCTGCCTTGGCAGATTTTTTTCATCCTAATACACACACAAAGAATATTGGTAAACGCTGTGAATAATTTAGGTACCTAAAAAGACAGATGTGGGTGCATAATAGTTACACTGGTGATCAAGAACAGTATTTTAAAATCTTTTTTATCTTTTTCTTTTTGGTGAGAATGTTTAAGTTCTATTCTTTTGGTAAATTTCTAGTGTACAATACAGCGTTATCAACTATAGTCACCATATTTTACATTAGATCCTCAGACCTTACTCATCTTAAAGCTGAAAGTTTGTATTCTTTTACCCTTCTCTATTTCTCCTACCCCCAGGCCCTGGCAACCACTGTTTCTATAAGTTTGATGTTTTTTTCTTATCTTAAGTTTCCATATGTAAATAATATGCAGTATTTGTCTTTCTCTGTCTTGTTTATTTCCCGTAGCATAAATGCCCCTGGGGATCTATCTATGTTGTTGCAAATGGCAGGGTTCCCTTATTTTTTGGGACTCAATAATATTTCTGTGTGTGTGTGTGTGTGTGTGTGATCTTTATCCTTTCATCCTTTTTTGGACCCTTAGGTTGTTTCTATATCTTGGCTATTGTGAATAATACTGCAATGAACATAGGAGTACAGATAGCTTTGAGACAGTGATTTTATCTCCTTTGGATATAAATAGAAGTGGGATTGCTGGATCATATGGTAATTCCATATTTAATTTTTGAGGAACGTCTGTATAATTTTCCATAGTGGCTGCACCACTTTATATTCCCAGCAATAGCGCACGAGGGTTCCCTTTTCTCCACATTCTCACCAATGTTTGTTATCTTCTGTGTTTTTCATGATGACCACTCTAATACAATGAGGTAATATCTCATTGTGGTTTTGATTTGCATAAGAATAGTGGTTTATAAGTATGGATAATCACTCTTCAGAATCTCTCTTTTATGCTTTGTTTTTGTTTTTAAGTTTATCCCTGTTTAGAGGTTATATTTTATAAAACTATTAAAATATTTTGTACAAACACAAAACCTCATGTATTTAAAACAGGAATGAAACTTTTATACATTTGGAGATAAAGTTTGAGGAAGTGAATTAAGTGAATTTAAGTGAGTGGTAGATAGATGATTTTGAAATTTTCCCCAATTCCTTTTTTTTTTTATAAAGATTTTATTTATTTGAGAGAGAGAGGTCACAAGTAGTCAGAGAGGCAGGCAGAGAGAGGGGGGGAAACAGGCCTGCAGATGAAGCAGAGAGCCTGATGCGGGGCTCGATTCCAGGACCCCGAGATCATGACCTGAGCCGAAGGCAGAGGTTTTAACCCACTGAGCCATCCAGGTGCCCCTTTCCCCACCCAGTTCTAATGTTCTAAGACTAGGTAATTCATTTAAAATTCTCATTCACTGCCTGGCTTTAGTTCTTATTCCCTGAAAACGAAATAAATAATATCGTGCTTTGTACCTGACCTGGTACATGGAGGAGTCTCTCTCCCCTGTTATAAGGTCAGCGAGGCACCCACCGTGAGACAGATTGCTTGCTCCATCCATTCTGAAACTACAGCTGCTCCCTCCTAGAATCTCCAATGGATTTCACTGGCAGAAGTTTTCACGGCTATGGGTCCACAGGCTCACAGCATCAGCGGAGCAATGTATAGGCAGGGTGTGTGTGTAGTGCCTTGGGACTACACCCAACCTCCGGGGTCGGGCCGGAAGCCGCTGCAGGCGTGGTAGACACCCAGACACATGGTGAGCTCTGGGTGTGAGCTCACCAGTGGAGCCCTGATAAACATCGTCGAACCAAAAGAAATCTATTCCTTTGTTCCTCCTCACTCAAACCCCTTGGTCAAAAAAATTCACTGAAGCATTTAAATTGTTTCTTTAATCAAGTTACATATTTCAAAGGGTTGGGGAAGTTACAGAAAAGATCTCATTAATTTTCATTCTGATACTTTAATTGAGGTTTGTATATGATTAAAGCAAGTAAGCAAGCAAACAAATAAAAAACAAAGAAGTCTAAAAAAAGGCATATCCAAAATCTCTGCACATTCTTTCTGAAGAATTTGGAACATACTTTTTTAGTGGCCCAACTAAATGGCTTTTTACTTTTGAGTTTGAGTTTTTTTGGTTACTTTTTTTTTTTTTTAAAGATTTTATTTATTTATTTGATAGAGATCACAAGTAGGCAGAGAGGCAGGCAGAGAGAAAGGGGGAAGCAGTCTCCCTGCTGAGCAGAGAGCCCAATTCAGGGCTCCATCCCAGCACCCTGAGATCATGACCTGAGCCGCAGGCAGAGACTTTAATCCACTGAGCCACCCAGGCACCCCCTCCTCTTTTTTTTTAAACAAATATCCTTTTTCTAAAATAATGTCAGACTATATTGTTTCTCTCTTATAAACAGTGTACTTTAAAATAGTATTTTGTGTTAGATTTTGCTTCGGTTACAGTATAAAAGTAAAAATTGGGAGAGTTAAACCTACTTCATGCTCTTTATATGTGTGGATAGCTCAAACTATGTTTTCATCCATTCATATTCGCATCAGCCAATATTCACTGTGTTCACCACCAGTAACTGAGCATGTAATCAGCAGACCTTGCTATTTGCTACAAAGCTTTAAATTACTTTGTAAATAGCTGTTACAGCTAAAATCTTCAGTGAGCCTTTTATAAACAATAAACTGTATTCTTTTATATATGTGTTTTCACAAAATTAATGTCTTTTGTTGTTGCTTGATGGGGGAGGAAGGAGGCCTTTTGATTAAAGTCTTTGGAAAATTATACTGTTTAAATTACACAAGTTTTGCAGTGAGTTAGTTTCAGGTAAGAGTTTAATACACCAATCTATATGACCAAGGTGTGTAGAAGCATTATTTAAATCAAGAATTAGCTTTCTAAGAGCTAGGAATATCAGTGTAGTTATTAAACATGATAATTTTTCTTTTCTTCTTTAGCACAATTATTCCTTATGGCTGGACCCAGTTATATTTAAGTGAAACAGTTGAAGTCTCATTAAAATCATTAACATCATTTTTAACTTTTTGGAAAAATAACTCTGGTTATTCCATCAGTTTTGAGCTAGTATTTGTAGGTTTTTTGAGATTTCAAATTTAAACTAAAATATATTAGTAGAGCTATTATTATTTTTAATTGAAGTATAATTAACATACAGTGTTATATTAGTTTCAGGTGTACAATGTAATGATTCAACAATTCTGTTATTATGGGGTTTAGTCATCCAATCTAGAAAAATTCTTGTTGTATTTCCACAAATTTATTTCAGGGTCGGAGAATTTCACAGCTCCTCTGCCGCATTGAGTTTTATGCTCTGGTAGACTATTATAACTTGTAATGTGACCAGAGAAAACCAGGCTGGTATTTCATAGCAATTAATTTTTCTGAATTATACCAGAGGACCAGATACAGATTCTGTTGACTCTTGTTCATACACAAGTTATTTAGAATTTAGAGCCCCTGCTATTCTAGGCTGTTGGATGGCAGCATCTCTAAATAAATATTTATTAGATCCCCACTTCCTTATAGCTAATAGCAGATACATTTTGACCTCTGAGACAGACTCTGCTGAGGGTATTAAGGATTAATATTAAGTATAGTCAGTAATTTGGCAAGTTATTATAAGCACTGCATAGCCAGAGGATTTTCAACTTTTTTTCCCTCAACGGGGACAAAGTACTACAGCCCGGATGCGATACATACAGGATCTGCAGTCTGTGGCGGGCTGTCGGGGCTGTCTTGCCCCTACATCTCACTTAGGGTATATTGCTCTGATTGGCTGAGGAGGATGGCATATAGGAGCTTGAGTGTTTTGGGGCATTGTGGTTCTAGATACCATACAAAGTTAACTCAGAAAAAAATCATGGCCTCTGTATTTAAAAACTGTTATACTTAATGAAATAGTTACAAGTGAAATGATATGGAAAGGAATAAATTATTTCCATATTTAAAAAATGGAAATTGTAATTCTCTTAGGCAACATATACATATAAAAAAGTAAATTCCAGAATCATTAAAGATATAAATGTGAAAGGCAAAAGCTATGCAATATTTATACAAAAATACAGAATAAGTATCTCTAGGAATCAGGGTAAAGGAATATTTCTTAAACGAGACACAAAAAATGTGAACTATGATATTAATTTAACAATTTTTGCTCACTAAAGGACTCCACAATTATAATAGGAAAAGCCCCAAATGGTGAGCAGTTACTTTATAATACATGTAACTGACAAGGAATTAGTTTCCAGAATATGCAAAGAATACCTACACATAAATAAGAAAGAGAAAAAACAACCCAGTGAGAAAGTGGGCAAAAATATGAATGGGTGCCCAGAAGAGGAAAGCTGGATGGCCTATTTTACACCTGCCAACTAGACTAAATTAGAAGGATGGGTAGGGGAATTCTTATCTCCTAGTAGTGGCTGTATAAATAGGTACAGTTACTTTGGAAAACAGTTTGATCTTATCTCAGAACAGTGAGCCTGCACATGTCTGTCATCCAGTAATTCCTTTCCCAGGTACACATTCCAGAGACAGTCGTACAAAAATATTCACCAGAAGCATTGTTCATAGTAGTAACACACATTCTTGAAACAACTCTAATGTTCATCTACAGTAGAATGAATAAATACATTAACAGATAATCACACAATGGTATACAGTGCAGCAGTTTAAAATGGATGAAGTACATTCTTGTCATGGATGGATCTAAAAAGCATGTCTAGTGAAAGAACGGACACAAAAAGTGTTTTCAGGTCAATTTAATTGATGTAAGTTACAAAAACAGGCAAAACTAAATCATGTATGATTAAGGGATATACATATCGATTGTGTGGTAGATTGCAAGCAATGGTCACAGAATCCTCCTGAGGCTGTATACACACTTCTTTGCAAGTCCTCTTAGAGTTTGAGGGGTGTCTGGACCATTTATATCTTTTGAAGTCTCCTGATATATTAAAGAAATGAAAAAAAAATCCAGAATAGGGTAGCCAAAATTACCATGCTTATTTTTATTTCCTATACAGCATTTTCAACAGAAAAATGTAATATGTTGGTGTCAGTACAAGATTTATAAAAAAATGCTCACTTATTCTACATTGTAGGCTGTGTGATCCAGTGCTGGGACAGTTTTGACTGGTGAGATGAACTGAAGGTCTTTCAGTGCTGAAAGTGATCACTGAAACCAGATACCACCGCATTTGAATTTAATCTCCAAAGTCTCTGAATGGGAAGCCATAGGCTGAATGTGCTCTTCCTGCAATTGACTCGGTGTCTGGCTTATTTCACCAGTTTGATGTTATACCAAGGATAGAGGGTAGGTACGTACTTTATATTAGCTTGACTAAATAAGAGAAACTCCAACCAAATTCCTCCCAAAACGGTATAATTTTTCGTCTAGGCAAATTCCAGTTCCTATCCATAGAATCACAGTTAAGAACTTACTAACAATTTGAAAATAACCTCTTAGCTCCTACTTCTAGCCATCAATGGTTCATAAATGTAGAGGTCTATCTCAAAATGCCTACCTACAAATGCAAACCCGATTGTTTGACTTCTCTGAAAATATCCTGGTGCTTATGTGGTCAAGTCCAATACACAGCTCTCTAAGATCTAACCCCTGCCTACCTTTCCAGAATCCCCGTCACACCCTCTGTGCCTCCCACTCTACAGTTCAGTAACACAAGCCACTGATCCTCCACTGTGTGCCTTTGCATGGGTGTCATTCCTTCCAGGAAGACATCTTTGTGTACCCAGACACCTCCCTTTCCAGGGTGCCCAGCTCTCTTGGTTTGCCTGGGACTGAGAGCTTTTCTGGGATGTGAGACTTTGAATGTTAAGATCAGGACAGTTTCAGGCAAAGCAGGACAGTTGGTCATCCTGTTCACCTGTCCTGTGCACGTCTCCCTGGGGTGCATATGCATACACTCTGGTCCTGATTTCTTTGTTGAATGAATGGCTGTGGATGTGTGGAGTAGGAGATAAGGATGACTTTCAGGGTTCTGACCCGGGTGACTGGGCCATGATAATCGTGCCCTTTGCTGAGGGGAGGTACTGGGGTAGGGCTGGGACACAGTCCAGGGAGGGGTCGTTGGAAAGGATAAACGACATGTTCATCTGTGGACATGCCAAACTTGTGGTATCTGCACTATCAGATGTCCGTGGAGAAGACCTCTATGAAGATGACTGTTGAATGCTCCCATCTGAAGGGGAACAGGGTTGGCGGTGTATAATAAAGTAGTAGGAACGCTTTCCTCTACTTTGTTGGTTCTCACATTATCCCTCATATACAAATTACCCCCATAACTCTAGTTCACTTGGTCTTTTCGGAACTCCAGAGTCAAACCGCTGCACAGATAGACACAGTGATGGGGAGGAGCCCTGCCTTGCATGGGCCTCCTTACTGCCCTAAGGTCTTTCCTTTCCATTCTCTAGACTACTCTGCCACATTGTCATGCAACTGAACATTTCATTCATTTCAATAAATTAAAAATGTAGTAGTTGTGCTTAAGTGCAATTTGTGAAGGATCAAAAGTCTGACCTAGCCTTAGCAACCGAATGGTAACAACCAATTAGCGTTGAACCTAAAGAGGGACTTTAAGGGAAGAAGTGATCAGCGATTAAGTTTTATGATGTCCTTTCATGTTATTTGAACAACCCAAATTTAGTATTTTTGAAAACAAGTAAGAAAGTGGCAATTACTCACTGTGTTATTTTTTATGGTATGTATGTATATTTATCTCATGGTGCTTATTTTTAAATAAAAAGAACTGTAGGCTCTCATGTCTGGAAGAGACCTTGAAAATCATGTAGGTCGTGTTTCTCATTTTATAAACAAAAGAGCTGGGGTGTTCATAGAGTAATTGTTGGGGCATCTGTTGCCTATAGCAACAATGCAAATATACAAAGTTGGTCAACTTAATCAACTTAATGTTTGCTCTCTAAATTGGTTTTCAGTAAATTTACCTGACCCAGGAAAGCTGCCTTGCAAACAGCACCCTGATAAAAAAACAAAACTCTCACTGATTGAATTACTACTTAAGAGGCCAATAATCTGGCCATATGTTCTAGTTTTCACCCTCGGGCTAAAGACCTGCTCTTTCAATATCTTCCTTCATTTGCTCCTAATAGCATGAAGTAGATGCTCTACGGTGTGGCAGTGATCACTGGCCCCAGAATATTCCTCAAACAAGGCACAGTGTATATGGATACATCAAACCAGATGAGGAGATGTATTATTAATTAGTCTTGTGGAGCACAAACAGCATATGTGTTCACATTTCAGCTTGGTTGGGTATGTCATTACTTTTTAATGTGCACACATTTAAGTTAGAAAAAAACTCCAGAAAGCAGATTGTTGACTTGATGCTTATATTGAAAATATGTTGTAGGGAATAATCTAGAACTTGAAATGAGGGAGAGAGAGAGAAATAGAGAGAAAGAGCAAGAGAATAAGAGAGGCAGGTTGAGAAAGAGTGAGCTTTTGCAACATATAATTTTGGAAGGAGGAGTTGTAAACAGGTTTTAGGAAAATGTCTATAAAGATCAACATTTTGTAAACTAGGCAGTTGGCAAAACATCAACACCGACTTTTAAAAATAGAAAAAGAAATTAATCAAATAATTTATTCTTTGTTGAATAAATGAATGGTGTATTCGGTCTCCAGTTATGTTTATTGAATGTAATAAATATGACTTTTGACGAGAAGTCAGGTTTTTAATCTCTAATTCAGATCCACCCCCCCCCCAGCCCCCACAGACATGGGGTCTTAGCATTGTCAAAACGGAAGCACCATATAGCAAAATTAGCCCTAGAAGCAATGATCAGTTAGTCAGACACTACTCTCAAGGAATGCCTCTAGCAGAGGAAATACTGACATAGATTTTAATTTTAACTATAATTTAGTATAGTTAAAATATATAAAGATTTATTTATTTTTCGAGAGGGAGGAGGGGTAGACAGAGAGGGAGAGGGAATCCTTAAGCAGACTCCCCGCTGAGGGGACCCTGAGATCCCCAGGACCCCAAGATCATGACCTGAATCGAAATCAAGAGTCAGCTGCCTGACTGAGCCACCAAGGTGCCCCTTAATTTTAACTTCAATTTTAATTTTAATGTGCATCATTAAGAAAGATGAATAAGTGTGGGATGGGAAAGTAGTACACGGAGACCCAAGGGACCCTGAAGATAAACGCTTGGATGAGTTAAGTCAGCCTTCAGGCTCTGGGGTCCAGGTTGTATATTAATTGTCGAGTTGGGATGCTAGCATATGATAAGGTAATAAATCCTTAGGTAATCCTGCTTGGGCGTTAGAGGGTCAGGAGGAAATAACCCCACTGTGAGGAGCCCCATTTAACCTGATTTCGAAAAGCGAAGGGAGAGAAACACCATCACTGCGCCAAGAGTCACTAGCAAGAATACCCAGTGCACATAGTAGAGCCTTTTGACAGTTTTTATTTTGTGCCTGTGCTGTGTTCCTCACCTTGTAACCGGGGCTTTACACCTTTCTGGGGACTTCTTGGGTGTCAGTGGAGGCCTGGTTTATTCCTATTTTTTTCTAAGAACAAGTTGCTACCATTCAGGTCTCATAATGTTACTAATATTTTTGATGCCTCATGTTCCACAAAGGCCTCCTTATTTGGTGTTTTCTACTTTTTTAAGCAACGAAAAGCCTGGAGTAATTTCTTATGTGTTTGACACATATGTTGAGGGATACTTAATAATTACTGCCCAGGGCAAAATATAACAGGATTTTATGGCCAAGTCTTATGTTGATAGAGTGGACAGGCTGGTAACTATATACACTTTTTCAAAATAAATGCATCTCTGTGAAATGAGCTGTCAGGAGGACTACGGGTTTTGGAAGCCCGGAGTAATTAAGGAGCAATATATTGGTTCTGAGGAACTGACATTAATGTTGACACATGAGGTTTCTGGGCAATTTGATCTGTAGCAATAATTCATTTTGTTTCCTATTGCAGCACTAATTTTGTTCCTAAGTCATTGGAGGCTTTATTAAAGATTTACCTGGTGGCTTTTTAAAAGCACGGTATTTACTATGGTGTGTTTTCAGTCACCAGTTATGTTTATTGAACATAATAAGTATGACATTCAGCCAGAGGTCAGGTTTTTAAACTCTAAGTCATCCTCTGCCCCAACTCCGGATTCACACCAACATAGGGCCTTAGCATTGTCAACATGGAAATAGCAGACCTCAAAATTGGCCCTGGAAGCAATGATCAGCTAGTCATAGATTAAAATGGAAACCAATTATTCTGGCCTGCCATACTTTCACGTTAAAGCCACTATCCTTAATAAACTTTGTCACGATGATTGCATTTTGTGGAGACAAAAGTCAGTTTGCATTGTAGTATTCCAGAAATTTTAGCCTACATTCTTTTTTTTTTTTTAAAGATTTTATTTATTTATTTATTTATTTATTTATTTGAGAGAGAGAGAATGAGAGGGGAGAAGGTCAGAGGGAGAAGCAGACTTCCCGCAGAGCCGGAAGCCCGATATGGGACTCAATCCCCGAACTCCGGGATCATGACCTGAGCCGAAGGCAGTCGCCCAACCAACTGAGCCACCCAGGCGCCCCTTTACCCCACATTCTTAATGTGGACACTTGAATGAAATCTTTTGGTAAAACTGTAAGAAATCTTTAAGGACTTTGTCCTTTTTACAGTTCTGTCAAAATGGGTTCAGCAAGTAGTTTGCATATTATTTCATAGCTTGGGAGTTTTAAAATTGTACTAAGAAGGGCACCTGGGTGGCACAGTCAGTTAATTGCCCAACTCTTGGTTTCAGCTCAGGTCATGATCTCAGGGTCATGAGATTCTCTTCCCTTCTCCCTCCTTCTCTCTCAAATAAGTCTTTAAAACTGTACTAAGATATTTATATACACAGGTGATAATCTCCAAGGTAAAATTACCATCATAAGATTTACCTTTTGGGATGAACCAGCTCTCTCTATGAGGAAAGAATAAAGTCAGAAAAGAAAATGGCTGCAAACCTGAAATTGACTCAAGAATTTTAAATCTATCTTTCAAAGATCATCCCAGAACTTGTACTTTCACCATAAAACAATTCATTATAATCAATTTTTAGTTATTCTTCCATATTTTTCCTTATAAGCCTATTTGCTCCGTGTTGCTCTGCTATGCCCCATATTAAAACTTGAAGTGCAGTGTATGTGTTTACATACATATCGTACACAGTTCATAAATGTGTATACACATGTGCTCACAACCTTCTGCTATAAAGGAAATGTCAGATTTACATATTCCCTGATTTGGAGGAATAAAAGGTCGATGACAACTTTCTGTTTTCTTATTTATTAAGAAACATATACATTTAAAAAACAGACTCAGTAAAAGAATTAAAGAAGGGGCGCCTGGGTGGCTTGGTTGATTAAGTGTCTGCCTTCAGTTCAGGTCATGGTTCCAGGATCCTGGGATTGAGCCCTGCATCGGGCTCCCTGTTCAGCGAGGAGTCTGCTTCTCCGTCTCCCTCTGCCCTTCCCCTGCTCATGCTCGTTCTCTCTCTCACTCTCTCAAATAAATAAATCAAATCTTAAAAAAAAGAATTAAAGTATATCTTTGTCTTTGAGAAGCACCATTCAAAACCATCCAACATCACTTCTGCCTTTTTACTGCTCTCTGATCCAGAACCTGCTGCTAGTATTATAGATACCAAGGGTTGAAAGCAGACTTTGGAGATCTAGATTTGAATCCTCTCTCTGCCACTTATTGAACTGTAAGGTTCTAACTTCTCTGAGCCTCACTTTTATGTAAGGTGGAAGATGGTTAATGATGCCTAGCTTGGCATTGTTGTGAGAATTAAGTGAAGTGATGTATTTGAAATGCTTAGCACAACACCTGCCATGTAGCAAGCAGTCAGTGAGTTGTAGCTACTAGTAGCAGCAGGGAGCCTAGTAGAAGTGCAATAATTGTAAACGTGGTAATGGAAACAAGGAAATGGCAACTAACATTTACCACTCAGTGTGCACTAGGCTAGTAGCATTGTGTCACTGATATTGATTAAGCCCATGTGGCTGGTATTAGGTATGCTGAAGGATAACCTTCTGGATAGAAATGTAACTGAGAAAGCATGTGATAATTCTGAAATGTGTACAGCGACCCAGAAGTATTATAAGTGGGAGGAGCTATGAATAATTTACTTAGAGCATTAACACATCAGATATTCATGTGCTGGGCACTGAAGATAGAAAGATGCATAAGACAAGGTCCTGTCCTCTCTATTCTGGTGTGTGTGTGTGTGTGTGTGTGTGTGCGCGCGTGTGTGCATGTGGGTGTGCGTGTGTTGGGGTGGAGGGAACCAGAGAAGCAAACTTAGTGTGGTAAGAAGTTGAGGGATAAACTTAGCTATCAGGGTGTTCCCTTCTTGGATGATGTCCAGGGCTTGTCCCATGTTTCCACCCTAGCGAGTTTATAATCAAAGAGAGAGGATGGGTAAGGGAAGCTCCAGTGGCACTCCTAGAATACTGCTGTTCAACAGCAACCACATATCTAAGTTAAAAATTTCTAGGGCCACATCTAAAAAGGTAAAAAAAGAAAAAAATTGAGATGAATTTTAATAATGTATTTTGTTTAAGCCAATATATCCAAAGCATATAATCTATAAAATTATTAATGAGATACTTTTTTTTTGAACTGTCTGTTTTGTTTTTTTTTTAATTTAAGATTTTATTTGAGAGAGAGAAAGAGAGCAGAAGCTGGTGAGGGGGTCAGGCAGAGGGAAAGGGAGAAACAGACTCCCCGCTGAATGGGAGGCCTGATTCTGGGCTTAATCCCAGGACCTGGGGATCATGACCTGAGCCAAAGGCAGACACTTAACCAACTGAACCACCCAAACACTCCCTTTTTGAACTGTCTTTGAGATGTGGTATCCACTTAAACTCAAAGCATATCTCCATTTAGACAACCCCTCTGTAGGTCCACGAGGTTAATGGCTGCCTTACTGATAGTTCTAGAGCTCAGCTACGCAGTCTCACCGTAGAGTTGTGCCCTTGGTCCCATACTTACCTCCTGAATCAGGATCTATGTTTTAACAAGATCCTTGGTGAATCACTGACGCTTGAGATGTACTGCCTGATGACTTGAAAAGCTGATTATTTGAGATCACACACACCCTTGCCCCTAATCATAATCACGCTGTACATTTCCTTATCAGAGATTAGGTAAACTATCTTATCATAACCAGACCAAAGGTAGGGTTCATTTTAGACCTTGTTGGAATCAGTGGCATCTCATTAGGTTTTTCTAAATCAGGAGGTTGAGATATTTTAGTGAAAAATGAAGGGTAGGGCCAAGGATGAGACAGGGTCAACTTTTTATTCAATAATGACACTATCGTTATCATCATAGCTATTCTTTTTGGACATATAAAATGTTTTGAGAGGGAGAAAGAGGAGGAGAGGGATTGAGAGGGTCTGGTTAGTTTCCTAATTCATGGGTCTTTCGTTATGTCAGAGTCGGGGACGGCTTCATGGGCATATGACGTTAGAAGGGTCTGGCACTTATTTTTTTTTAAATTTAATTTAATTTAACAAGTTAATGTAATTTATTTATTTGAGACAGAGAGAGCATGCACATGTGCACATGCACGTGAGAGCGCTCATGAGTCGGGGGGGTGTGGCAGGAGCAGAGTGAGAGGGAGAAGCAGACTCCCTGCCAAGCATGAAGGCTGAAGTGGGGCTAGACCTCAGGACCCTGGGATCATGACCTGCGCCGAAGGCAGATGCTTAACCCACTGAGCCACCTAGGCACCCCTATCTGGCCCTTGTTTTAATGCTCTGCTTTTGTAGTATGTAAATTCTTAATAATTTTGAACAAGAATTTCATTTTGCCCCGGGCCTGCACATTATGTACCTTATTCTGTTCTACCCTAAGTGTGTTCTTAATATTCACCTGTACGTAGCTAGCTGTAAGAGAGTAAGGAGGGTTTGGGAGGAGCTGATGCCCTCTTTCACTTCCGCATCACCACAATCTCTTTATAGCCCAAGAAAGAGGTAACCCAAGCCTTGGGGGAACTAGGATCAATAATGCTTGACATAATGGTGCTTTAAAACTGGATGTTGAAGGCTAAGCTCTGTGACTAAATAAGCAAACACCATTCCCATGGAACAAAGAATAAGTTCCTAAATCAACATATATAAACAGCCCCACCCTCCCAACCATCTCCACCAAATTTACTATTATTCATCCACACTGTTTGTTCAGAACTCAGGTCCATCTGGACAAGGCCAGCGAGTCAGCTGTGTTGGAAGTTGTATATCGGTGAAAGTTAAAAGGTTGTCTTGCTTCTGCTTTGTCAGAATTTTAATGATAAAATGTAATAATAAATAGAGTGTAAAAACATATTGGTAGCTTTAGTGCTCAGACCCAAAATCAAACGCTTTGAGCCAACTTAAGAAAGTCATTCAATTTTTAATACTAATCTACTTGGTATAATTTGTAATGCCTTAAACTCAGAGTTTGGTTTGCAACATTGGCTTCACCTGCAAAGTGGATATGAAAGACCCACAGTGAATATTATCCTCAATGAGGAAGAACTGAGAGCTTTTCCCCTAAGGTCAGGAATAAGACAGAATACAAAAAGAAATAAAAGGCATCCGGGGCGCCTGGGTGGCTAGGTCGGTTAAAGCCTCTGCCTTCGGCTCGGGTCATGGTCTCAGGGTCCTGGGATTGAGGCCCGCATCGGGCTCTCTGCTCAGCAGGGAGCCTGCTCCCCTCTCTCTCTGCCTGCCTCTCTGCCTACTTGTGATCTCTCTCCTCTCTGTCAAATAAATAAAGAAAAAAAGAAATAAAAGGCATCCAAGTTAGCAAAGAAGTCAAACTTTCATTCTTTGCAGACAACATGATACTCAATATAGAAAACCCAAAAGACCCCACCCAAAAATTGCTAGAAATGATAACAGAATTTCAGCAAAGTCGCAGGATGTAAAAATCAATGCACAGAAGTCAGTTGCACTTTTATACACTAACAATGAAGCAGAAGAAAGATAAATCAAGGAACGGATCAACATATATAGTTGTACCAAAACCCATTAGATACTTAGGAATAAACCTAACCAAAGAAGTAAAAGATCTGTACTCTGAAAACTATGGAACACTTATGAAAGGAATTGAGGAAGACACAAAGAAATGGAAAAACATTCCATGCTCATGGATTGGAAGAACAAATATTGTTAAAATGTCTATGAAAATGTCTATGCAAAGCAATCTACACATTCAATGCAATCCCTATCGAAATACCATCAGCATTTTTCACAGAGCTGGCGCAAACAATCCTAAAATTTGTATGAACCAGAAAAGACCCTAAATAGCCAAAGTAATGTTGAAAAAGCAAAGCTGGTGGCATCACAATTCTGAGCTTCAAGCTCTATTACCATGCTGTAATCATCAAGATAGTATGGTACGGGCACAAAAACAGACATATGTTTCAATGGAACAGGATAGAGAACCCAGAAATGGACCCTCAACTCTATGGTCAGCTAATCTTTGAAAAAGCAGGAAAGAATATCCGATGGAAAAACGATAGTCTCTTTAACAAGTGATGTTGGGAACAATGGACAGCCACATGCAGAAGAATGAAACTGGACCACTTTCTTACACCATACACAAAAATAAACTCAAATGGGTGAAAGACCTAAATGTGGGATAGGAATCTATCAAAATCCTAGGAGAGAACACAAGCAGCAACCTGTGTGACCTTGGCCACAGCAACTTCTTCCTAGACACGTCTCCAAAGGCCAGGGGAAACAAAACAAAAATGAACTATTGGGACTTCATCAAGATAGAACGCTTTTGCACAGCAAAGTAAACAGTCAACAAAACTAAAAGGCAACCTGTGGAATGGGAGAAGATATTTGCAAATGATTTATCAGATAAAGGGCTAGTATCCACAATTTATAAAGAACTTATCAAACTCAACACTTAAAAAACAAGCCAGGCAAGAAATGGGCAGAAGATATGAACAGACATTTCTCCAAAGAAGACATACAAATGGCCAACAGACACATGGAAAAAATGGTCAACATCACTCAGCATCAGGGAAATAGAAATCAAAACCACAATGAGATACCACCTCACACCAGTCAGAATGGCTAAAATTAACAAATTAACCTCACAACAGGTGTTGGTGAGGATGCAGGAAAGGGGAACCCTCTTAACACTGTTGGTGGGAAAGTAAACTGGTACAGCCATTCTGGAAAACAGTATGGAGGTTCCTCAAAAAGCTAAAAAGAGAGCTACCCTACGACCCAGCAATTGTACTACTAGGTATTTACCCCAAGGATATAGTGACCCAAAGGGGCACTTGCACCCCAATGTTTATAGCAGCAATGCCCACAAGAACTGTGTAGGAATCTGGGTCAGAGACCTTCCAGTGTGGGTGGAGCAGTGGCCCCTCACAACCCTAGCTGGTGCTGAGGGCTGGAAGCGTTGAGAGGGGGAAAGGAGGCCAGAGGTAAATGGTTATGGCATGCAGACAGCCTTGTCCTGCAAGGACTCTGGCTTTTACTCCGTATAATACGGGCAGCCAATGAAATTTGCCTGTGGAGTAATCCCCTATTATCTTTTAAAAGATACATATAGATCTCACTTTATAAATACTGATTTTAAATGAACAGAATAGGCGATACACCACTTTTTCTTTACAATCATTTGAGAGGGGGAGATAGTATCAGTGGTGTAACACACACACACACACATTTGAATGCAAAGAAATTAAAGCTGCAGAACAAGCTAGTAATGATTCAAGGTGAGACCCCTAACATCTCCCAAATGGGGTCAGAAGCTTAGGACTCTGGTAATGGGGGCAGAGTCTGGGTAACTGGAGTTGCCTTTCACTCACGTACCCACCCCATCCATCTGTCCTTCCTTCCACCCATCTGATCATTAGGAATTCTGGGAGCCTAATATGAGTAAGCGTGTTTTCCCGTCAAGGATTCACAGCCTAGGC
Organism: Nasua narica; assembly: GCA_028533885.1. Classification (NCBI taxonomy): domain Eukaryota; kingdom Metazoa; phylum Chordata; class Mammalia; order Carnivora; family Procyonidae; genus Nasua; species Nasua narica. The sequence continues at coordinate 17,822,272 of CM052804.1, read as the reverse complement.
AGAGAGGCTAGCATAGGGCTTGCAGGTGGATACACATGGGAGCTCCTGGCGAAAGTGGCACGTAGGCGGGGTCTGGCACAGACAGCAGAATATTATGCAGCAGGCACCGTCTGGCAGAGATGGTGTTCTCATACAACTGTGCTCTGTGGTACCGAAGCAGCTGCTTTCACTTTCCTTCGAAAAATGCCTTTCAAGCCTATTCACAGCCTTTGCCTTTATTCCATGATCACCAAGCAATTTTCTGATATCTAATTTAGTTTGTAGGTACATTGATCATGAGACAAGGTGCACCAGGTAGGAGTCAAACACCAACACCACTTTCACTGTAAATGAATAGGGGTTCTCTTGTTCATGGGGTTTATATGACTTGATTCCCTTAGCTCCCTATCAACCTTGAGTGGACTGATAAAATTTCTGAACCTTGAAGTTTGAGGAATGGACCTTGACCTCCAAACATGCTTTGAATGGCTAAGTGTATAAAATGCAGGGGCTCTGGAACGTTTCTCCAGAAATATTCTGTCCATCTTCCCCACTGTGAGTACAAATGTACAAGTGTATCCCTACAGCCACAAATGTGGCACTGACAGCCACATAAGGACATGACACAATAATACCCAGCATGTATCCTATAAAGTGGGCTGTCTGAAGAAAGGGCTAAAATATCCCCAGCTTCAACACAGGGCTGAACAGAGATCTCAGGCAAGGTCTGGATACAAAGTCTAACGTAGTATGGTGCACAGTTGATACTTAATAAATGAATGAATGAATTAGTATGAAGGGTCCAACTTATCTGTTTTAAAGAGGAAGACAATTCTTTGTATTTTTCTTTGAACTCCCTATTTTTATGGCGTCCACCATGGATTAAAATGTATTTTACTATGTCCCTTATTCAGTAAAGGAATTTTGATCGCATGTTTCTGTAGGTAAATGAACACAAAAACAATTATTGCATGTTAGCTTGTTAGTCGTGGGAAAGAATTGCATGTTAGTCGTGGGAAAGAACACAGAACCGGGAGTCAAGAGACACAGAATTTTGCTCTGTGTTGCTGTGACCGTTTCTTTACTTTTCAGGAAATAGTAACATTGTAGATTAAATGAATTGTTTGGGGTCCAAAGTCTTAAATTCCACATTGCAACCTTATTATTTTTTCCAAAGGTTTATTTATTTATTTTAGAGAGAAGAAGAGGGAGAGAGAGCATGAGTGTGTGTGCATGAGCAGGGGTTGAGGGGGATTGGGGCAGAGGGAGAGGGAGAGAAGCAGATTCCCCTCTGAGCGTGAGCCCCACATGAGCCTGCTCTCAAGATCCTAAGATCATGACCTGAGCCAAAATCAAAAGTCCAGTGCTTAACCAACTGAGCCACCCAGAAGGCCCTCCCCAGTGCAAGTTTAAAGTATTTATTTATCTCTTGCTCCCTCTGCTGGATGATTGGCTTTGTATTTTGCTCTTATAAGGAATATACTGTGTAGCTGTGGGGTTTTCTTTTTTCTTATTTACTTAAAAATTCCCAAGCTTATACTGAACTATAATTAGACTCAAGGAATCCTTTAACTCAGTGATTCCTGTCATTAAGCTTCACATTGGAATCTCTAAGGGGCTTGACGTCATAAGCTAAGGATATAATTCAGGCTTTTACTGTGTTCAGTGTTTTTGTCCTGGAGGATGGCCCTTGGCCACAGTGTTTTCAAATTTAAGAAGTCAGAAGCCATGATCCTTTGTGTTTTTAACCTAGGGACCTTTGCTTTAAATCATCATGGAGATTTTAAGGAATGTATCAAAATATTGAACTAGCTCAGGGTATGGGCATTCATATTTCTCCTGACTTGATCCTTCAGATAAATCTACTTGGAACCTGCCTTCAAGGTCCTACCAAGTTCTTTTAAGAGTATTGTATGACTGAGTTGCTGTCCTGCCCATCTTCTTTCCCTGTTTTGTTACTTCAGATAATTCAGATTACTTCCTATAACTCTTACGGTTTTTGTAGCTGACAGCGAGCACTGAAAAATGGGCCCACAGGAATGATTGTTGTCTTGGCCACCGTGGTTAGGAAATCCAGATCCACATCGATTTTGTTGCAAAACTCAGATGCATTAATGAGTCCACATTCTAATTTGCTTGGTATTCAGATCTTTTAAATGTCTGCTTCCCAGATTCTCTTTTTTCAAATCAGAAGTCTTTGCCCTTTTAACACTTGGTCTTTGGGGGCGCCTCGGTGGCTCAGTGGGTTAGAGCCTCTGCTTTCGGCTCAGGTCATGATCTCGGGGTCCTAGGATCGAGCCCCACATCGGGCTCTCTGCTCAGCGGGGAGCCTTCTTCCCCCCTCTCTCTGCCTGCCTCTCTGCCTACTTGTGATCTTTCTCTCTTTCTGTCAAATAAATAAATAAAAATCTTAAAAACAACAACAAACACTTGGTCTTTGGCACTGTCTGCATCTGTGCTGGTCCCAGTCCTCGGCTGCACGGGGTCTGCATGGCATAAACACCACGGCAGTCCCACAGTCATGGTCAGTGGGGGTTTCTCTTCACAGACTGGCCAGCGTTCCTTCTGTAGAGCCTCAGAGAGTGAGGCTATGCCGAGACCATGATTTTACAATCTCCTCTTCCCTGAAGCTCTTTTATTAGGACACTTGTATTAAAAAGAGAAGACTAATTTAAAAAATGCTAATGTATCATGTGGAGTAGGGTTGCCTAAATGACAAGAAAGATACTTTAAAATCCAAGCTCCTCTCTTTACTGGTCAAAGGAATTCTGAGGTTGCCCCAGGGAAGAATTGCGAGGCCGGAGGGTTTATGTCCTGTATCCCCAGCCTCCAACCACTGTATCTGTCGGTCAGGAAGGGATGTCTTTAGGATATCCTCTGTGTCTTTGTCAGCTGTTGATGGATTCATTACATTCAGCCTGAACCATATGAAATTGTCGTTTTGTGGGTCAAGCAAATGGAATATCAGCAGTTTCATATGGTTTGGCCTATTTTGAACAAAACCCTTGGCCAGCATTTGATTTCAAATAAGGAATTAAATTCTTTGTTGTTAAATGAATTTGTGTACAATGCGCTGTTGTAGAAGACTGTATTTTTATGTTTATATTTAGTGGAGAGGGAAACATGAAGAAGAGACGTGAACATCTGTTTTGGTGGTCATTCCCCCCCGCCCCCCGCTCCCCCCACGGTACAAGTTAAGCAAACTACTGAGATTTTTTTTTTTTAAGATTTTATTTATTTATTTATTTATTTATTTATTTATTTATTTATTTATTAGGAAAGAGAGAGAGTGAGAGAGAGCATGAGAGGGGAGAAGAAGCGGACTCCCCACAGAGCTGGGAGCCCGATGTGGGACTCGATCCCGGGACTCCGGGATCATGACCTGAGCCGAAGGCAGTTGCTTAACCAACTGAGCCACCCAGGCGCCCAACTACTGAGATTTAAAGTTGCCTTGGGCATGAATTGTGAACATTTGGTATCCTTTTATTGCCTCACCAGGCTATGTGGATATTGATCCTTGATCCTAGGATATTGATCCTAGGATATTGATCCTAACCTGAGACCCCTGATCAGGAAAAAGAATATTGAGTTGAGGCCCAAGTTGCCTCTCTGGTCAGCAGGGGGTGCTCTTGCCCTTCTTATCTAATAAAGGCTACAGCACCCTTTCTGAGCAACGCTCCTGGTTGGGGGTGGGGGGCGGGGGTACCTAAGCTTGTGAGTCACCATCCCCATCCTTCCCTCTCTGTGCAAATTGGCATTTTGCAAAGAACAGCATTGTTCATTGGTGAGCAACAGTTAACCAGTCTTCCTGTAGATCATGAGGGAAACTGCAACTTTAAAAGTAAAAGACAAAGTATATCTTTTATATTATTTTTGCCATTAAACATTAATTACCTGGGGGAAGAGCAGATACTTTTCAATATCTTAAGTTATTACACGAGCCCCAAATTATTCAGGTGCCCTTTAAAAGTTAGCCATGTTCCTGCTTACCAGAGTGCAGATTGCCAAAAGTACTCTAAACTGTCCAAAAGTACTCTAAACTGTCTAAAGTACTCTAAACTGTCTAAAAGTTCTCTAAACTGTCTGAAAGGTCCCTTTTCTCTGGCAGAGATGTTGTTATAGTTGGGCCTATTTCTGCTGTAATTTCAACTCATTTTCTCCTGGTCTAACATCTATAGATGAGGTTGGCAGATTTCTTTCTGTAAAGGCCAGATGGCAAATATTTTAAGCTTTGTGGGCCAGAGAAACTCAGTTGTAACTATTCAGCTCTGCTGCTGTAGCCCAGAATAGTCATAGACAATGTACAAACAAGTGGGTGTGGCTGTATCCTAATGAAACTTTGTTTATAATTTGGCCAACCTATAGGAATCTTTAGATATTTAAAAACCAGCTAATATCTTTCATATGTCTGTTATTTTATATTCTTCAGAGGTGCACTCTTCTAATGAACAAGAGAATAATCAGGATTTTTTTGACTTTTAATTTTAATTTTATTTTTTCAGTGTTCCAAGAGGATTTTTTTTTAACTTTTAATTTAAATTCCAGTTAGTTAACATATACTGTAATATTAGTTTCAGGAACAAGAGAATAATCAAATCTGAATGTCTGCCGTCTTGTTCCACTCCTGTTTAGAATTGATGCCTGGTCCCCCTTAAAACATTCCTGACCAGCCTCTTGCCCTCTGCTTGGAAAGCTCAGAATTTCTGTTTTCCCTGTAAACAAGGCAGTGTCCCGAACAGCAGAGACGCTGATAAAAATCCATAGACGTTTATAAGGAGATAACACAGCAATTTAGAAACCAGCACTGCTGGATTTGTGAACTTTTAATCTTTTCATTCGTCATGCCATTTAATCCATATTTTAAAAGAAAAATGCCACAGTATAGAATAACAGGCACTGACTGGCCTGAAAGATCCCAGGAAAATCTGGTCTAAGGTTTTTCTAGGAGTTGAGCCAAGAACATTTTTCTTTCTACCTTTTGATCTGTTGAAAGATACACGAGATACTTGGGCGCCTTGAGGACACAGATGCCAATATGGAAATAAACTCTGACAAGTTGTCTTGAAGAGGAAGCCAGCACTCAGAGAAAGGATCATTGTAAGGGCAGGAGCTGGAACTTTTTTGTCTACTGCCTGATCTCAAACCCATCTTTGTATTCTTTCTGTGAATGATTCTTTCTCGAGTTTGAGTGGGTTTGGGGGAAACCTAGGTAACACAATTGCTGCCTGTGGTTTCAGTCCCTCTTCACCTCCTCTTAAATTCCCCCTTCCCCTCCTGGCTTCTGATAGTGGAGGCTACATACCACTCTCCCTCCCTGCAAAGAAACCTTCATTTGAGGCTGCTGCAGAGGGAAAGGAAGCCAGAGGACACCCAGAGCAGGAGAAGCTTTTATATCAAGACGATTTTATGTAAATACATAAATGCCAGAGGGTACTTCGGGCACCAACACAAAGCTGGGGGGCGGGAAGGGAATATCTGAGAGGCCTCCAAGCCTCCCCCTGCTGTGGGACTCGCACACGCACAGGAGGGCCTTCTAGATACCCTTTTGGATCCTTTAAGCATAGGAGAGCCACTTAGAAACTTTTATTTCTAAAGGGTTATGAGGGTGGGCTCTGAATTCTCCCCCTTACATGCTCCTGGTGGGTGAGGTGGGGAGGGTTCCCTAATTCCAAGGACTACTAGGAAGAAACTGGCAGAGTATATCTGTGTATCAAAGCCTTGAACTCAACTCCTGACCCTACCCTCCATCATTCCCCTACTTCAGGTGTCTTGTGGGTCCCTCCTACCCAGGCTGCCCAGTGTCTGGACCCCAGATGGGTGCCTGGCTTGCCCAAAGATGCAGGTTCACAGCTTCCTTCTGCCAGTTGCCTGAAAACATGGTAGGTACCTTTCTGGAGGCTGTGGTTTTAACCTTTTGCCTGCTGTAAAATAGTTAGAGGGTTGTGCTTGTCACTGGGGGGCTTACTTCTACCTTCTGCCTCCTGTGATCAGGGAGGGCACAGACTCTGGACATCTGCTATTCAAAGGCAGCCCCAGTATGGTCTGACATAGAATCCAGTCCTGGTCACTCTGATCTCTGGCTAGCCCAGGAACAGTGTGTATGGGGTGGAAGAGAGAAGACTTGTAGAGGCCACTTCCAGACTTTCTAACCACCTAACATGGTAGAGGGAAGAAGAGGGGACAGAATGAGAAACAGAATTACGCATGTCCCCATAACATGGCTCAGCCTGCTGTCCATGCAGGAAATGATTAAAGGTGCTACCTTCTTCCTCAGAACAGCCAGCCCACGGTGTGTCACCTCTCCCAACTCTCAGCATTGTAGCAAGTGTAGTTCATAAACTTTCAGGTGATTATTTTCATTGTGTGTATGTTAGACCTTTCTTTGAATAACTGAAAGATAAATAAATTTAGATTTTCAATGGCTTCCCCAAACACTTGAATTAATGAGTTTTCTTGGAATGCCCTTTTTTGGTCTGCCAGCTGATTATCATTTTCAGAGGACACTAATGACCACCCAGGCCTGATGTCTCCAAAGCCCTAGATTAAGGCAGCTTGCATCGCAAACCTGCCATTCAGGTAATGACTGCCGCCTTCTGGAAAAACAAGCCGGGCCTCATGAGTGAAGGCCATGTGGTAATGCCTTGATACTTGAGAAGCGTGTGAGGCCCAGTCATAGGAGTCGACTTGGTGGAAATGGGCAGAAGGGTCATGGATGACTTTATGAAGTTTTTGTTGAGTGTGGGAGAAAATTTCAAGAGTTTAGAAAGAGCTTTACTGGAGAGACATGTTTTCTTTTTGTCTCACAGCTCAAATCAGTTTCCTTATCACAACACCAGCAAAGGTATAATTATTATGACTACTTACTATGATTATGGGTGACAGGAATTACAGTTGGGCAAAGGGACGGTTTTATGTATTTTAATTTCCTTCTCAGAAGTTCTGACTTCATGAACTTCCTGATTTTGTCTTCCTAATAGTGACTGGCTTCATAGCAGACATGCTAGAAGCTTAATAAATGTGTCCTGATTGGTTCTTAATTCTAGCTCATATGTGGATTTCTTGAAAACAAAGAAGGATAAAATTAATGACCGTAATGAAAGCAGTCAGGTCAAGCTGGTTTGTGTGAAACAGGACATAATTTCACAAAGTTATTGTTGCTCGTCTTAAAACTTCAGCCATCGTTTAGTTCACTGAATAACAAAATGGTACTGAAGAGAATTTAGGAAGAATTTTAGAGGTGAATACTCCTATGTAAATAGTGATGTACTTTTTAGTGTTGTGTTAGGAGCATGATGGACAACTTCTGACAGGCGTTTTTCGCCCTCTCCAATGAGTCTGGTTAGTGGTGAACTTTTCATGTTGTGTACTCATGCAATGAGGCCAGGAATAATTTTAGACAAAGTGATTAATCTCCTTGGTTTCCTGACTTCATTCTGTTTTCCACTCTTTTTTTTTTTTTTAATTAGGAAAGAGAGAGAGTGAGAGAGAGCATGAGAAGGGAGAAGGTCAGAGTGAGAAGCGGACTCCCCATGGAGCTGGGAGCCCGATGTGGGACTCGATCCCGGGACTCCGGGATCATGACCTGAGCCGAAGGCAGTCGCTCAACCACCTGTGCCACCCAGGCGCCCTGTTTTCCACTCTTGACCAGAACCAAGAAACTCCTTCTTCAAGGCTTTCCTTAAGCAGTGAGTACTCTTGCAAGCTTTGCTTGCCTTGAGCAAAACAGTGCTAATTGGATTCTATTCTATCTATTGGATGCCACCTTTCCTACTGTATTTGTCTTCCAGTTCAATCTACACTAAATCTATTGAGACTGGTTTGTGCATAAGACATTCAGTCTAGGGGATTTATCAATGGCTAATGGGTTGAAGTCATCTTGCTACTTAAAGTGTGGTCCCTGGATCAACAGGCTCAGCATTATGTGGGAGCTTGTTAGTAAGCAGAATCTTGGACCTCCAACCCAGACCTACTAGAAACCCAGAATCTGCAATTTTAACATGATCATCAGATTTTATATATATATATATACTATATATATATAGTGTGTGTGTGTATATATATATAGTGTGTGTGTGTGTGTGTGTGTGTGTGTGCGTGCGCATGCAACAGCACATTAAGATTTCAGAAGCACTGATATATTGATATATATATATATATATATATATATATATATATATATATATATTAAGTCTTGGAGTCTTGGGATTAGACATTGACCCCAAACTACTACTTCCCAGAATGTTGGAAATGATAAATGGATATCTTCACAATATTTTTGTGATGACACTCTGGATAAAATATTTCTAATTGTTGACTTTCGAGCATATTTTGTATAGCTATGGCTTATCCATCATTATGATCTTCTCCTTTTCTTTCTTATTCTCTGAGTGTGTGGGAGAGATAACTTTGATAGGAGTGAGTGTAAGGTCTAACTGGGCAGACTGAGGTCCTCCAGTTTAGGAACTTGCTAATCCCTTCCCTGGTGTTGACCTCTGTGCACAGAGGATTGAATGCTTTGAGGTTTGGGTAATAGGAAGGTAGCTCTTAGTCATAAAAGCCTGTCCCTCTCTAGTTCTGAGTGTGTATTTCTGACTCCTTTATATTACTCTAGTACAGTATACATTCAGATTTCACACTACATTCTGGACTCTCACCTTAGATAAAGACCGTCAGCAAGAGTTCATTAAAAACGTGTTGCCTGTGTTAAGGTTTTATATAACTCTAGCAACCATTTTCTAACTGCATGATACAATAAAAAGAACAAGTACACTGGGTACAAATTCTGGTTCCGCCATTTCTAGCTATATGACCATAGGTCAGTTAATTCATTCAGCCCTAATTTCCTCAACCCAAAATGAGGATAATAATGCTTTGTGGGGTTGTGACAAAGTGTTAAATGAGATTTTGAATGCAAAGGTCAGCCAAGAATAGTTGTTATTGTTAAGGTTTCTTCTAGTGTATGTGTGTACACATGTGTGGGCATGTGTACATGTGTGAGTTTACATTGTGTATGCATACTTACAAATTAACATAAGTTGACATATAATTTTAAAAATTTTTTCTTCATTACTTTAATTACATTTTTGTTTTGCCTCTAAGAAAAATTAAAATCCCCTCTGAGAGCCTGTGGACACTACCGTCTGCTCTGTGATGAAGATGTGGTTGTTTTGAATGCCTGAGCAGTCTTGAATGCCCCTTCTTCCTTATTACTTCTTCCCTGAGCTGTAAGTTGCTTGGAGAATCTGGTGAACACAGAGGGTTAGCAGGCCATCCAGCTTCTGACCCCCATTTTTATTTTTTATTTTTATGCTTCTTATTTTTATTTTTTCTGCATGTAACACCCAGTGCTCCATGCAATACGTTGCCCTCCTTAATACCCATCACCAGGCTAACCCATCCCTCCTCCCCTCTAAAATCCTCAGTTTGTTTTTTGGAGTCCATAGTCTCTCATGGTTTGTCCTCTCCTCTGACTTCCCCCCCTCCTTCATTTTTCTCTTCCTTCTCCTAATGTCCTCCGTGCTATTCCTTAAGTTCCATAAATAAGTGAAACCATATGATAATTGACTTTCTCTACTTATTTCATTCAGCATAATTTCCTCCAGTTCTGTCCATGTTGATGAAAAAGTTGGGTATTCATTCTTTCTGATGGCTGAATAATATTCTATTGTATATATGGACTGGACTACATCTTCTTTATCCATTTGTCTGTTGAAGGGCATCTTAGCTCTTTCCACAGTTTGGCTATTGTGGACATTGCTTCTATGAACATTGGGGTGCATGTGGCCCTTCTTTGCACTACATCTTTGTATCTTTGGGGTAAATACCCAGTAGTGCAATTGCAGAGTCATAGGGTAGCTCTATTTTTAACTTTTTGAGGAGCCTCCACACTCTTTTCCAAAGTGGCTATACCACCTTGCATTCCTACTAATAGTGTAAGAGGGTTCCCATTTCTCCACAACCTCTCCAACATTTGTTGTTTCTTGTCTCGTCAGTTTTCACCATTCTAACTGGTGTAAGGTGGTATCTCAGTGTGGTTTTGATTTGAATCTCCCTGATGGCTAATGATGAACATTTTTTTCATGTGTCTCTTAGCCATTTGTATGTCTTCTTTGGAGAAGTGTCTGTTCATGTCTTTTGCCCATTGTGTATGCATACTTAAAAATGATCATGAACTGACATATAGTTTTTATTCAGTGACTCATAATTTTATTAGATGGTTTCTAATTTAAATTTTAAATAGTTTCAGTGCATAGGACTGTCCAT
>CM052804.1:17773109-17811530 GCA_028533885.1 Nasua narica | reverse complement strand
GCCCTCAGAGGAAAGCAGTCAATCACTCCCGTGTCCCGGGTCCGCACAAGCTCTGAGCTCAGCCACCGGTGGCAGCGCGCCTCTATCTCTGGTGCGCGGCCCCGTCTGGAGTCTCCAGACCCAGCAGATTCCTTCTGCACACTCCCGCACCGCTCCTCCCCAAGGAGGAAGGAGGGAGTCTCTCCAGAATGCCTTATGTGGTCCCCGCTCGAAGGGCCGCGGCCACGGTCTAGGGTAAGTGCCAGTTGAAAACGCACTGCGCGGCTCTTTCTCTGCTGCTGGCTTCTCCACCCCAATATCTGGGAGCTCTGCCACACTCAGACACCCGTGGTCTCTTTGTAACCTCACGGGTCCTGAAACCACTCTGTTCCCTCAAGGGCCAGACCTCCGGCCTAGCCTCTGGAGCAATGTCCCTCAGTGGAGCAGACTCTAAAAGTTCAGATTTTGTGCTCCGCAGCTCTGCAGCTGCAGGGAGCCGGCCCCTCCCCCCGCGGTCTCTCTTCCCGTTGCTTTGGATTCACTTTTCCAAACGTCCTACCTTTCAGAAAGCGGTCGATTTTCTGCTCCTAGAATTGCTCTTCTTCCTCTCTTCTCTCTCCTGTTGAGTATGCTGGCTTTTAGAATGATTTAATAACTATCTAGATGAACTTCTGGGATCCGACTCTATCTCAACCTCCTACTTCTCCGCCATCTTGCTCCTAAACTCCAAATATCAAAAATCTTGAAAGCGTTTATTGCTATAAGAGTATAACATAGTGAAGAGACATGCTTAGAATGAATGGACAGTATTTAAGGGTTGTAATGACTTAAAAAGTTAAGCGTTATAACTAAGAGCTACCTGGTAATCATGATCATTTTAATCTGTAAGAGGCCTTATAGTTTCTAGGTGAAGGGGAACATTCCTTGCCCACACTGAAAACAGATCACCTTTCAGTGAAGCTCTTGATCTGCGTGATACTTACTATTAGCTTATTTATAGAGCAGTTGTTAATGTCCCTGGAATGAGGAACTTAAAGACAGAGTCATAAGGAATCAAAACTCAAAGATAAGAAGAAGGAGGATTTACGTGGGTATCCCAGTGTGCGTGAGTGAAGAGCAGGGGATAGCCCGCCTTTCTGGGTTGGAGTTACACTACTTGGCCCCCATTTGTGAAGAGGCAGAGAGGAGAGCTGTAAACATACATACATGGGCAATGGCTTTACTCTCTGCTGTCTCCAGAGAGTGAGGATCTTGACTTTTCTCTTGGATGCTTTGGTGCTTCATCTATGGTTATTTGATGAATGACTAAAATCCTGGTTGAAATGTTGAGACTAGACTTAAATCAGCTATTGTCACTGAACAAATAATAGACTCTTATTTTAAATACTATGTTTTGTTATCCATGGTCATGTGAAAAACTACTCCCAAACTTACTGGCTTAAAACAACAACTATTTTATTTGTCCCTAATTTTGTGGGTCAGAATTTCAGATTCAGAATATTGGGGCTGACTTACCTCTGCTCCATGACATCTGGGTTCTCAGCCTGTTTGTCTTGAATGGCTGGGAACCAGCTGCAATGGCTGGAGCAGAGTCATATGTCTGGACCTTCAGTTATGGCTGTTGGCTCGGTTCCTCAGCTTTCCATGCGGCCTGTGAGGCTAGCTTAGACTTCCTCACAGCATGGTAATCTCAAGGTAAATGAACTTCTCATATGGCAACTGGCTTCCTAGAGGGAAATTCTAAGAAGATATATAAGCCCCATATATAAGAATTTATTAAACCTTGGCTTGTGTCTTGCTTCCTGATATTCCATTGGCCAAATCAATTTACACAGTCAAGCTCAGAATCTATGTGAGAAAGACTATAGAAAGGCCTGAGACCTGGTGGTGTGGGTTCATTGGGGCCACCAGTATTTACTATATAGCCAGAAAATTATGCTACTATTTAGTATCCATTTTCTATTGTGAAAGGCTAGGTAGGTATATATGTAACTATGGTACAATGTTGCTTAATGTCCATAAAATGTATTTTTAGAATTGTGTTATTTTTAATTCCAAAGAAATGGTATGCTGTATTATTTGATACAATGTAAACTTTAAGAAATATCCATGCTACATAAAGCTGTCAATAAATAATTTATATTTAAGACCATCTGTAAAGAAAATAAAAATATCCAACCTTTAGTACCTATTGCAGGCTTACTTTTCTCTGGAAATTATTAGCATTTTTACAAATTTGTTCCATCTTAAAAGCTCATATCTTAAATATTTTTGTTTTTCAATTGTTTATACATTTAGAATTATTATTTTTAATTTGCTATGAGTTTTAAAAATTATATGGTGCTTTTTTCAATTCTGATATTTCTGTATACCTATATGATGTTATATATAGGTAGGAATGAGATCTGAGTCCCAGGAGAGCTGGGCTAACTTTTCTAGACTTTAACTTCCTCATATCTTTAACAAGAAGGTTCAATCAATTGATTGCTGTTTTCTTCTAATGCTGCTTTTTTTTTGTTTGGCCTCCATGTAATGCCTGATAACTATTAGAGAAATGTAAAATGTGCATTTGGGAAATACTAAAACAATCTGATATTACCTGAAGGAAGGATTTACTTAGGTGTTCCTGAAATTAAATTTTTTAGTCACTTGGCTTAAGGATGTTTTTCCTATGAATCTCTTACCTGCATATGTTACTATTTTGCTTTGCTATTAAAAAAAAAGAGGTAAAGGAAATGAAGAGGCTAAAATAACACGGCAAATTTTCATCATAGAAATGCAGTACAGGAGCATAGAGCAACACTCTAGGAAAATATTTGATTAAGCAACTGAAAGGGATTTTACTAAGATTAGGTAGAAGTAAGTTTGCAGAGTTTTGTGAAATACATTTTAGTATTTGTCTTACCTCTAAGTTTTTATTCAGCTGTCCTTCCTGGAAGGAACTTCCAGTCTGGTAAAATGAAACTCTGTCTTCACAAGCATTTGGAAACTTTTACTTTTCTATTAACTGTCATTCTTATGAGAGTATTAAACAATTAGAATTATGGGAAACATACAAATACAGAAGCACCCACCTGAAGCTACTCAAGCAGTAGGTTCTCAAACTTGTCTATATGTTGTAATTACTTGGGGATCTTTCAAATGTATTGATGCCTGGGTCCCGAACTTCAAAAAAACCATGATTTTATTGATCTATCATGGCCTGGCTATTAGAATTTTTAAATCTCCCAGGAGATCCTGAAATGCAGCTGAGTTTGAGGACCTCTGCCTTAAAGAAACTTTTTTGGATCTCTTTCTCTTACCATTTTTTCTTACAGTTCTTGCCCTCTTCTCAACTTTATGACCTCTTCCCTCCATGTACAATTGCTACATTCCTCAATAATAAATTTTTATAAGTTTAGTTCCCAATTTCATGCATCATTAACAGGGTAGATGTATAAAAGCATTAATGGAAAAATAAACATTTAGTAAAGGCATGTATTTGATTGGATGGACGTACATTAGATGGATCAATCCACTCAACCATGTTATGGTACTGTTGGAAAATATGTTGCCATAAATACTAAATTCCAAAGTAATATTTTATATCTCTCTGGGTTAGCCTACTATTTGTTTAGTTGGGTCTTGGGTAATAGAATAGGCGCCGTTTGCTCAAAGTGTTTCTAGAATGAAAACAAAATAACTTATTACTAACTGCTTTGTGTGGTTTGGGTGTGTGTTGGTCGAAACCAAATACAAATGAAAATTGCTGTGGTTAGTAACTCACCAAAACATGTAGGCACTAATCAATTTGTAATGGGTATTTTGAAATATTTTGGGGATGATTTAGATGCAGGGGAGAAGTTAATCCATGTTGCCCCACATGCAATTGTCTTTTTTTTTTTTAAGAGTTATTTATTTATTTGAGAAAGAGAGAGAGAGTGAGTAAGGGGAGGAGGAGAGGGAGAAGAAGAGGGAGAGAATCTCCAGTGGACTCCATGCTAAGCATGGAACCTGATGTGGGGCTTGATCCCACAACCCTAAGATCATATAACCTGAGCTGAAATGAAGAGTCAGATGCTCAACCAGCCGAGCCACTCAGGTGCTTCAACATTGTCTTTTTATTCAGGCAAATTGTTTAATTTTTCTGCTTGTCTCTACTTAGTGAAATAGCAGTGGTATAGCCTAAAAAATTCATATATTAAAATCCTAACCCCCACAGGTGATGGTTTTAGTAGGTGAGACATTTGATGGTTTTAGTAGGTGAGACAATCTAAGGTGCTTAGATCATGCGAGTAGAGTCCTCATGAGTGGGTTTTCTTACAAAAGAGACCCCAAGATCTCCCTGGCCTCTTCTCCCATTCAAGGACATAAGCTGTGAACCAGGATGAGGGCTTTTACCTAAACACAACCATGCTGGTGCCTTGATTTTGAACTTCCCAGCCATCAGAACTGTGAGAAATAAATTTCTATTGTTTAGAAGCCACCCAGTATGTGGTATAGTTATAGTTACTTAAATGAGCTGAGGCAAGAAGAATCGATTATTACTAGGGTGACCAACCACCCCAGTTTGCCTGGGACTGAGGGATTTCCTGGGCAAACTGGGATGAATTGATCACCTTAATCAATACAGTGAAAATTAATGACACTTTAAGGATATTTTAGCCCCTTGACTGAAAAATTATTCATTATGTTATGATTTCCTGTTACCAAATCATATATAAATTATGATGGTAAATGGGACATTACTGATTATTTTCTGGGCATAGTATTATAACTTTCCCTTTAGCTTATCATATATTTTTTAATATACTTCAAAAGATTTTGCTAGCAATGCTCAAACTTCACCTTGATAAAATATGTATATTTAATGCATAATTTCTAGATTTTAAGAAAGAGATAATGTCTAAAATTGCAGAGTGAATTGGTGCTAAAATGGAAAAAATTTAATTTTTAGATCTGCCTTGAGATTCCAGTGCCCTATTAATGTAGGGAAGTTCTTGTAGTAAAATGAAATAGAAAAAGAGAAATAATAGAGTCTAATATGGGTCTGCTTTTGTCCCCCAAAACATCAAACGTCTCCACAGACAAATACTGCACAAAGAAAACTTACTGAAGCTGTTTGCATATCGGTTACGCAATACGCAATTCTTTGAAGATCATACAGTACAAATAAATTTATAATTTTACTCCAGAGAATTAGTGTATTTCAGTTTTGCAACGATGTGATTATCCTGGGTTCCTTTTGCCTAATTTCAGATTGGTAGGGGTTAGTTTTCCGTTCTTCGGGCATTAAGAATCAGAAACACCAATTAATTGCCTTAAAGGAAAGACCAATTCAGTTTTGACAGATGCCCAGTTCAGAAAACAGCAAAGCAATCCTTTCCAAGAAAGTATTAAAACATAGAGACAAAAAACATATGGGGCATTGCCAATGTGTTAGATGATAATGGAACTACATTACACCATTTTTAGTTTAATAACTGTTAATGGACTCAAGAGTGCTGGATCTAGACTAGCAACAATCCAGTGAGTATTTGAGTAAATGCCTTTATTGTTCTGGGCCTCAGTTTATTTGTCTATAAAATGGGAGAGTTTGACTAGCCTGTGCTTGTGGTCCCTTAAATTGTGAACAACCTATAATTCCATATGTAGCATTCTGATGACGCCTTAGCAGATATGTGGATTTCTGTCTTCCTTTTCTCCAACATTTCTCCTCTGTCCCAGCCCTGGAACAGTGGTTCACACTGCTACAGTTTGAGAAAAAGGCATCTTGAGAGAACAAAGGTGCATAGTCTCTGCTTCAGCCCCTACTCCACCTCAACATAATACTCAGGATCCTAATATTTGCATTTTGGATCTTGGACAAGTCACTTTTCCTTTTAGGGGCTTAGTGTCTGTTTGTAATAAGGGTTTTTGTTTTTGTTTTTCCTGAATTACCTTTTCTAGCTTTAACTTTCTTTTAGGCCCTTAAGGTTATTATGTATGTGAACTAGAATAATTTTTGGTCATCTCACATTCTCAGTGAAGATTTCTAGGCCTCCCCTCCTCTGTTTTCCCCCTCCAGACCTCTGTTGGCAGAGCGTCATAAGCCACATCTTGTCACTAGGTTACATGGTAAGAATTCTTGTCCCTAGGTTGCAGGGTAAGAATTCTGCCCAGCGTTTGGCTGCTGTGGATATGTCCCTTTCTTTCATGGACAGTGCCCTGAGAATCCCTTGTTAGGATGAGACCTTGACATAAAAATGATGTGAATATGTGATATAAACAAAGACAGGATGCAGCTGGCATAGCATTTTATTGGCTACAAAACAGATATGTAGTGACGGCAATCTGAAGATTGTAGTAGGGAAGTAGAGCTTGAAAAAGCTCACGAACTCATAATTTGATTCAAAAAGTGCAGCAATATATTAAGATCATTATAGACTGGTGAGATTGTTACAGAGAAAAAAAAAATAAGCTTCTGAGTTTGATAACTCCAAGGATATATATTAGGACTCCCTTATTTGTGTCTGGGCAAGGATTTCCATTGTAGAAAAGTAGTTCTTACAATAGGCAGAAACTTTTATTGACCTTATGCATACTTTTGGATCTCATTCACTTGAGAAAGAATTATTCTTCCGTTGACACTCTCCTGTGTGATGGCCTTGATCTTTGGGGCTGAAGGAAAAAAGCAATGAAGAGGTCACTGCCATGCTTCTCCCACCATCTGAAATTTTTAGTTCCCTGCTCTCAGTACCTGAAGCTTTTCTGTCCCTTCCAAAATGATCACTCAGCAATATGGTGGGCTCTGCTGGAGTGAAGAGATCTCACCAAGGAACGTTTTTCCTCCCACCCTCCAGGAAACAAGGGTGTGTGGATAGTGTCATCTTCTAGAGGCCAAGAACTGCATCCTGGGCTTGGTTGATAAGAATCTAGGCTCTGACTACATACTCTTGAGAAGGCTTTCCTGCTTATGCAGGCTTTGTTGCACTTGTATCACAGATTCTATGAAACGATTCTCTATTTAGAGAACTAAATGCCATTCTGGGCACCTCATTTAAAGATCTAGAAAGCATGAAGGATGGGTGAGAAGCCAGAGATGTTTATCATGATGTTTTCAAAGTTAGGATTTATTTGATTATGTGTTTTGTTGACACACCAGGACACTGATTCAGACCAAAGAGAAGACTTGACTTTAAGAGAGATACAGGGAGAACTTTGTTAAAATCAAACTCTCCAATGGTAGATTGGGCCACCCCTTCAAGTAATGGGTTCCCCGTTTCTGGACATGCATATGGAGAGACTGAAGGACCATTTGTCAATATCTTACAGAGGGGTAGTAGTTAGACAAGCTGCCCTTGATGGTGCCTGGAACCTCGATTCCCTGAATCTCTAATGCCTTAGAACACTTTTACCACAAACTAATCAGAAAAGTGCCACTTGTTCCAGACTGTGGACTTCGTAGAACTTTTCTGTGAGATGTGAAAGAAGATCTAAGAAAGAGTTCCCAGGTCAAAGACATTTGGTGACACTGAGTTAAGAAAAGTAAAACTTTTGATGTTTCTTTCTTTCTCCTATTCCTTTTCTTCCTCATTGCAGTGCCTGGTCCATTTTTAACTTACTGAAATGCATGACTGTTCTTAAAGAGGCTGGTAGTACCTAGTATTTCAGCCATTTCTGGCCATGGGACACATCTTCTGTAATACACAATTAGTCTTATGGAACATTAATGTTCAACAGAATGTAGTTTGGAAAGTTATGTGAAATCATTTTCTTGTGATCTCCTAGGAGTTTGGTAAATAGACTCCATAACTTAACAGAGATCTAATAGTATGAATGATCATTGCTATCTACTGCTGGCAGAGAACTTGCATATATATTATTGAAGACAATACTGAGAGCTCACTTTTTTCTTTTTTATCTACTTTAAGTTAATTAAAAATTCCTGGACATCTGGGAATAAAATTAAAATCGAACATGGGATATTTGGTAGTACATTAAGGATTATGAGTACTATAGAATATGAGTACTATAGAATGAATAGACATGTTGATTCATTTTCAAAAAGTAGATTCAAACAATGAAATTTTTACCTTTCACACTTGACTTTGATTCCTCCATTGTCCTATAAAAATGATAAGAGTTACAGCTCATTCTAGTGTTAAGAAACAATCATAAAAACTCCTTAAGGTGAACTAACCTCCTTTGCCTGCTTGTAAATTCATAGCTCTTTAATAAGGATAATTGAGCTCTGTAGTCTCAAGGTCAGGAGTTCATGGACACCCTTCCTGGATCCAGAAGGAAGTGAACACTCCCACTGACCCTAGGATCAAGGGAAGTCTATCCAACCACCTCTATTATTTCAGCTGGCTGCAAGCTTTGCCTCTACTGGGATCCTTTCCAGGATCTGGGTTTGAAGCCTGGAACCCCTGGGTTTGAATTTCAGACTGTTCAGGATTTGGTCTGATAGTCTTATATTTATGTATTTTTACTTATTTTATTTTATTTTTTTAAATTTATTTAAGCAATCTCTATACCCTAGTGTGGCTTGAACTCATAACCCCAAGATTAAGAGCCACATGCTCTGCTGACTGAGACAGCCAGGTACCCCTATTTATTTATCTTTAAAAAAAAAATGTCTAACCATTTCTCTTGGGTCATAGAATGTATGTGCCCCCCCCCCTTTTTTTTTTTTTTTCCTGTACAAGTTGGTCAGAAATACCGGATTGAAGAATCTAGATTCCTCAGTTTCTTAGGAATCTTTTCTTGCTGCCAGGCTAAAATATTCTCTTCTGTTGTTATTGTGTGTATGGGTTTTGTTTGTTGTTTTTTTTTTTTAGCCAAAATTGTGTGCATTCCCAGTGGGAAACACTATAGCCAAGCCTTCCTAGTTGTTTCTAGAGATTTTATTATATTAATTTTAACTATTGACCTCAAATTTTAGTGCTGTGGGAATAATAGCCGATTACTTCATACTTGCTACTTGATAACAACCTGATCTAAATATCCAGAAGATATTCAGCATAAACCTTTCTTTCTCAGGAGGGACGATTGCTAACAGAACCCTGAGGTATATGAATGCACCCACAAAAACTCGATATTCTTTTTGTCTTCCTCCCCTGTCAGCCTTTGTCTTACCCCTCACTCTCTCCCTCCAGGAGCTGGTGGTAGGTGGCAATTTCCTTCTCTAGGTGGGTCTTGATGCCCAGAAGGACCTTGTATTCATTGTGCTGACGCTCCAGGTCATGGCGCAGCTGCATTAGTTCATCCTCATAGTGGGAGATGATCCGTTGCATGTCCCGGAGCTGGCAGGAGTACCGAGACTGAGTCTCTGATAATGTGTTCTCTAAAGCAGATTTCTGAAAGAGGAAACGATGTTTCTTCTATTAATTGGCTTGATTGCTTCAAAATGTGTGCTCGTTGAACAGTTAGAACACACCAGCCAGTCTGCCAGGTGTGTTGGTGGCTGCTGGGATGCAAAGGCGGGCAGCTGGCTGACTCATGGCTTTGGGGCTTGGGCAATGAAGAGTGCATGAGAGTCTGGACCTTTGAAGCCCATTTTCTGGGCATTTCTTTGTGTCGGGGAGCTCTTGGCAACTTCACTACATTCCTTCAGTGTTTATTGTGTATGCTACTCATTTGGGACTGGGCGTATGCTGCCTTGCCCTGATCTGTTCCTTAACCCTTGGGCTTACGTTTCGTCTGTGGCCAGATGGAACGAGTAATTTTTTAGTACAAGTGTGTCCTAAAAATTGCTTCAGTATTGCATGGGACATACTTAGAGTAAAAAACAAAAAACAAACCAAAAAAAACCCCTTTGTTTTATATCTGAAATTCAAGTTTGACTGAATGACCTATATTTTAATTTGGTCCATCTGGCAACCATAGTCCCAAGCAATGCTTGTTGATTATGGCAGTGGTAACAACTTGTCACTATTGAGGAAATACTAAAAGCTGCACAGTGAAGTTGCTGCACTAGGATACAGAGAACTGAGTTCAGGTCCCCATTCTGTTTGGATTTCCCACCTGCTTTTCTGGCGCACGTAATTTTAATCTTCAGGAGAAACTCGTAACTGTGCCGAATACTCTCTCTTGAGGACGGCTGCTGACTTTCAGGGGGTACTTCATGTTGCCTGGCCTGCGCTCATCACTCTCCTGTTCTCCCAGAGGGCTACTGCATCCCTTCTCCGCTGTCCTCAGACGCCCTTCTCCCTCCCCTTTCTCTCAGCCCATGGCCCTGCTTCCTGTGTTAGGGAAGACATCAGAGCCCTCAGGAGAGGATTCCCACAAGCTCCCACCATTACTTCCACACACATACGTGAACCTGTGTCCAGGTTCTTGTTTCCCTCCTGTTACTCAGCATAAGCTGTCTGTGCTCCAGTCATTTTAGCAACTGCCCGCCTTCTTGCATCATTCATATTTTCCTCTCTCCCAGATTCTTCCCATTGGCCTTCAGATAGAATAATTTCTTCCACTTTAAAATTGTTCTCTCTTGAATCCATACCCACCTTCAGTTGTCATCTAGTTTCTCTGCTCTCCTTCACCTACAGCAAAGCTCCTCAAAGAGTTGTCTGCACCAGCTGTTCCAAATTCCTTTGGACCTCCCTCCAGGGGCCAGATACACAGTCTGACTCACAACCTTACCCCAAGGGCCTCCCCTTCCCTTTCCTCTTCTTCTCATCTTTCTTCTCTTTGTTTGCTCACTACAGGCACATTGGCTTCCCAGCTGTTCCTCCAACCCATCCGACACACCCTTACCTCAGGGCTTTTGCATTTGTGGTTCCCTCCCCCTGGAATCCTCTCTCAGTAGCCACATAGGGCACTTCTTTACCACTTCCAGGTATTTCCTCAACTGTCACCTTAACAGTAAAACCTTTCTTGACCACCTTGTTCAAAATGGCGGCTCTGTAATCCAGCATGCCTGACCTCCCCACTCCATGCTTCATTTCTTGGTAGCCCTTTTCTCCATCTCACATATTATATATTTTGATGATCCGTCATCCACACTAGAATGTAAACTCCCTTATTATAAAATCTTAGGACTTAGAATAATGTCAGATAGTAGAATGCATGAAAATGAATGCAAATGTCTTGCTGACCTCACAGGGTTGTTGTGAAATACTGTATGTCCAAATGTTTTGAAAAGTATAAAACACTGTAATTATTTCTGTGCTCATTATTATCACCTTGACCGTGTATATTTTAAATGTCTGTTCACTATCACTTATTCCTAAAACATAACTGTAATTTACCATGTGTACCTGCCAACAGAATGAACCAGTTATTTCTCCTCAAGATCAAGGGCAGAGTAGCACTTGGAAATAATATTGATGAATGATTAGAAGATTCAGATAGGCTACAAAGGGAATTAAATCATAGATTTCCTTTAATGAATTTTGAGTGCTTGTGATACTCATACAAAGCATTTTACTAAAAACCATGAAAATTATAAAAATGACTTAGATAAAAGAATTTATAATTTACTGGGTGATAAGACATTTATATGATGGACAGAGCAGTACTTTGGAGTCAGCCAGGCCTGGATTTGCCACCAATTCATGTTGATACCAGAATTTTTTTGTATTGGGGTTTCAGGAGGCAGCCTGGTTGTAAGTGGGGAGAGCACTGATAGAGATTATGAAGGCCTATTAGACCCTCATGCCTTTCCCTAAACACCAAGTGGCTTCACCACAGGCCACTTACTATCTGTGTGACCTTGGCCAAATTTACTTAACTGTCTAGAGCTTTGGTTTCCTCATCCCTAAAATGAGAACACGAAGACCTACCTGGAAAGGTTAATGTGAGGTTTGATGGCAGTTAACGTTAATGAACCCCCCGGCATACAATGTGGCACAATCTGGACACCTCAATAAATGATAGTACTTATTATCTTTCTCATCACGAACAGTTTGGATGGAAAGTGGCAACTCCCAAGGGAGTTGGGGAGAGGAGCCCAGGAGAGAGGTCAAGAGAGGCTTTGTGGAGGAGGTGGTACCTGACCCTAGCTCAGACTCACCCTGTTGCGCTGCGCCTGCAGGTCGATCTCCAGGGCCTGGAAAGTGCGCTTCAGCTCATGGATGTCACTTTGGCTGCTCTGCACAGCTGCTGGACTGGCCACCTCCTGGGCCATGGCGGCTGACTAGGAGACCAAGTGAAGGACAGAGGCATTGGCATTGGGACCACATAGAAATGGAACCTTTGGGAAGTTTGAACTCCTTTCTTTTACCTGCTCTTTATACCAAGCGTCCAAGTCTTGATGCTTCTTCTTTATTATAAGCTCATACTCCTGCCTCATATCCTCCAGGACCTTAATCAGATCTTCTCCTGGGGTTGTATCCACCTTCACACTGACCTTGAAGTCATTTGGTATATGACGTTCCTCCATTTCCTGTTTAATAACAGAAAGAAAATGAATTGGCTGTGGTAATCCGAAGGCCAGACGTGTGTTGATTGGCAGCAGTTAACAGATCTTTTAAAAATTCAGCTTTTGTGGTTGTTATTCTTTTCCTGGTATGGTTTGGTTTCTCAGTTATTTGTTGATGGCAAAACACTGTATGTTTTTTTCTATTATAACTTTATAAAGTAAAAAAAATAGCACTAGGTAGGTAACCAAATGACCTCTGTGATTACTGACTTAATCCCTGATTAAAAATGTTTCACAAAGAATTATGCTTCCATAGCATGTAAAGTTCTCTGGCACATGTTCATGGGTGACGTGGTGGCACAATTCAACAGTTGAACATTTCAGGTTAGAGGCTAAAGCTTTTGGGAAGCAGTTCAGCAACCCAAAGCCAAAAGGTATAAAAAACTTTTAATATCTTGTCGATGCATTATGACTCTGCGGGGCTGGCACCCATAGGATATCATGAAAATCAAAAGGAGTGCCTGGGTGGCTCATTTGGTTAAGTGTCTGCCTTCAGCTCAGGTCATGATCCTAGGATCCTGGGATTGAGCCCTGAGTCGGGGTTGGGGGTGGTCCCTGCTTAGCGGGGAGCCTACTTCTCCCTCTCCTTCCCGCCTGTGCTATCTCTCGCTATCTCTGCTTTCTCTCTCTCTCAAATAGATAAAATCTTAAAAAGAAAGAAAATCAAGAAACCATAGGAAAAGTTTAATTGCTGTCATTGTCTAACCAACTGTTCAGAATTGAGGTTCTTTGATGTTCATAAGCAATTTTGTTTGTCTAAAACGGGGATTGCTTTTCTCTAATCATATCAGAGTCTCAGGGAATTTAGACAGATGGTAACTTTTTCAAAGTCAGTTGAATGCTCATGGAAATTAAGATTCTTCATTTTTGCCGTTAGTTTTATTTACCTTGGTTAAGTGGCAAATTCTCTTTATTCTACTGTCTCCCAATCTGCTGCACATTGGGTCAATGAAGGAAGTTCAGTCTCATGCATTTATTTTTACAGTATCATATTAACAAACAAGTCTAGGTAAACATTGTATATTAGCAAAATTGTTGACTGATTCATCATTAATTTTGATTATATTTTGGCTGTTGAATTTGACACTGAATAGGTAACCTTGAAGATGGAAAAATTAGATGTTTATGTGGTTCCTTATAATTACTTAGGTTGAAGGAAACTAGGACTGGCATTTAGATGGTAGTTTCTTTCTAGGCTATTGAATCATCTGAATGTGCAGATTAAGAGCTGTGCTGGTTACCAGGAGCTCCTGGGGAGTCCTACCTGCTCATGTCGCTTCTTCATGAGGATGAGCTCTTTCCTCATCCCCTCAACCTCCTGTTCCAGATCTGTTGTGATAATGGTCAGATCATCTAAGGTCTTTCGGAGACCTTCAACTTCAATTTCCAGGTCTTTCTTGAAAGAGTGTTCATTTTCATACCTTTGGTTGGAAGGAAGAGAAGAATACACCTGTTGTTGGAAGGCTATGGCCTTGTAAGGATTCACCTTAGTTTAGAGGTGAATTTTTTACTTTTTAGGTTTATTAGGAGCAGCTGAATACATGCATTCCCTCATAGGTCTGTTTCACGCAGGTTTTTCTGATGGTGACTCAATGTTGTTGTTGTTGTTTTTAATTAGAGAGGACTGTTTACTAATAAATGGTCATATGCTCATTGCTTAGACTTACTGTTAAAATTTTGCTTCATCTCTATTTTGAATTTTATACTAAATTATAGACATTATGACATTTCACCCCTAAATACTTAGGAATACATCATTTAAAAACAAGAATTTTTGTTAAGAATGAAGTAAAATGGGGGCACCTGGGTGGCTCAGTTGGTTAAGCATCTAACTCTTGGTTTTGGAATGGGTCATGATCTCAGAGTTGTGAGACTGAGCCCCACACCAGGCTCCGTGGTCAGTCCAGAGTCTGCTTGGGATTCTTACTTGAGAATTCTGCTTGAGATTCCCTCCCTCTCTGCACTTCCCTGCTGCGTGCTCTCTCTCAAATAAATAAATAAATCTTAAAAAAAAGAATGAAGCAAAATGTTAAACAGCTGTTAAATCTAAGTGATGGGGATACTCACAACTATGGAGAACAAACTGAGGGAGATGGATAGGGGATGGGGAAACAGGTGATGGGGATTAAGTAGTCACTTGTGTGATGAGCACTGGGTGATGTATGGAAGTGTTGAATCACTATATTGTACACCTGAAAGGAATATGACACTGTATGTTAACTATACTGGAACTAAAATAAAATAAGAAAAAAATAAAAACAGGAGTTTTCTAAATAAGCATAATAACATTATTACACCAAAAGAGCTAATAATAACATAATTCTTTTAACATTATCTAATTCTTGGTTCGTATTTAAATTTCCCATGCGACAAGGTGTATTATATATCTAGTTTGTTTAAAGTAGGGTCCATTCAGGTTGTCAATTTCTTCCTGTTTCAGTCTTAGAAGTTTATAGGTTTCCAGGAATGCATCCATTTCTTCTAGGTTGCTTAACTTATTGGCATATAGCTGTTGATAATAATTTCTGATGATTGTTTCTATTTCCTTGGTGTTAGTCATGATCTCTCCCCTTTAATTCATAAAGTAGGGTCCAGTCAAGTATTTGTTCATGTTATGCTTTTTGATTATATTTTATAAAGATATTACATGTGGCTTATGGTGAAATAAGTTTTCCTTTAGCAAAATAAAAACAAGAGGAACCCCCAAAACAAAAGAAAAACAGCAAATGAAAACAATAGGGTAAAGAAGCCACTTACTTGAGGCCGAAGTCATCCACCGCCATCCTGGCATTGTCAATGAGAAGAATGATCTGAGCATTGGTCATCTTGCCATCCGTGATCTGTAAAACACGCATCAAGAGTCACTTAAGTCAGACACACTCCCATGGGAGAACTGCATTTCCAAAGACTGTATTTTCTGGGTATGTGACTTGTTAGCATAGATGACTTCTTTTCTGGCAGTGGAACAACAAATAATCAAATCAATAAATGCTGAGCACTTCTAGGTACGAAGCATCAGAATGGTTTTTAAAGTAAGAACATGGTCTGTAGCCACTTCACTGTCTTTTTTCACACTCAGTTTGACAGGCTAGGATTGATGGCAATACTGGAAGAATGACATTGGAAGAGGAAAGGGAATCATCGTTCAAAGTACCTCCTGGCTTTCTAGTGTTGCAAACATATTGTTTTGTTTCAGCTCACCCGCATCTGATGATGTTGCAAGAGTCTTCAGTTCTAATCTTATTTTTTCTGTGACTATTAGTTTGGCTCCCTTCAAGTGCAATAGTTATTTTATTTTATTTTATTTTATTTTATTTTATTTTATTTTTTAAAGATTTTCTTTATTTATTTATTAGGAAAGAGAGAGTGAGAGAGAGCATGAGAAGGGAGGTCAGAGTGAGAAGCGGACTGCCCATGGAGCTGGGAGCCCGATGTGGGACTCGATCCCGGAACTCCAGGATCATGACCTGAGCCGAAGGCAGTTGCCCAACCAACTGAGCCACCCAGGCGCCCTGCAATAGTTATTTTAGATGAACATAATTCTTCCTCGTGGTAGCATTCATGTTTCCCATCAGTGATACTGAGCAAAGTATAAAAAAATCACTGATATTTGTTTAATTTTAAATGAATTTTATGAGTCATCACATGCCATAATTATATTTTGTCCAAAGTGACCATAACCATTCACATAATTTGTAGGTATGTGTACGTGTTTGTAAATTATTCCATGAAGAGAATGTCCTAATTGTAGCTCTTGAAATATTAACTGAAGTAACTTTTTGGCAGCTTAATAAACTTTAACTGTGGCAAAACCTCTGGTTAAGACTTTTACTAGATGTTTATGTACTTTTTAACCTTAAAATGAAAAATATTGTTGAAAGTTTCTACTTGAGCAAATGTGTTTATGTATATGATTTGTTCATTCTTCTAGGTTGTTGTAACCAGAGTAGTGCACATTTGATATATGTCACTGTCTTCAGGAAAATTGGGTGAAAGATGTCTCAATATCAAAAGTATACTACTGGGACGCCTGGGTGGCTCAGTTGGTTAAGCAGCTGCCTTCAGCTCAGGTCATGATCCCGGCGTCCTGGGAACGAGTCCCGCATCGGGCTCCTTGCTCAGCAGGGAGCCTGCTTCTCTCTCTGCCTCTGCCTGCCTCTCTGCTTGCTTGTGTTCTCTCTCTCTCTGACAAATAAATAAATAAAATCTTAAAAAAAAAAAGTATACTACTAATTACTTTTGTGCCAAGTACTGTGATGAACTAGGAACCGAGGTTTTTCTTTTTTTACTTCCTGTTACTGTTACATTGGGATGAACTTGGGCCAGTCACTCTATTTCCTTTAGATTTCATCATCTGTTAACTAAGGAGTATGGAGTAGAAACTACTAGAGGTCTTAGCTCCAAACATACAAAGGCACCTTTTAAAGATCTGCTCCTATTCAAAGCTTCCCTGGTTGCTTGGAATTTAGTATCATGAATGCACAACAGCAGGATTCAGAGGTGGTAATAACACTGGGTCTGGAACTCAAAAGGCAGAGCCTGGGGTCCCGCTATCGCACCTACCAGCTGAGTGAGCTTGTTGAGTCTGTTTCTTCATCCATAAAATGGCAATAGCAATGATAATAGTAGCCACTTCCTCAGAGAGTTAAGAGAATTCGATTAGAAGAGGTTAAACACAATAATGTTGTAACATACTTAGCGTATTCTGGGCACACTGTAGATACTCTGAAAGATTAGTTGAAACTACGTTAATTTAGAAAACTGTAAAGTACTTAATTTTCTTTTATAAAAGAACTTTTAAAAAGATATACCGATGGCCAAAAGACACATGAAAAGATGCTCAACATCACTCATCATCAGGGAAATGCAGATGAAAATCACAATAGGGTAATACCTCACACCAGTCAGAATTGGCTAGTATCAAAAAGATAAGATAAAATAAGTGTTGGAGAGGATATGGGGAAAAGGGAACCCCTTTTCATTGTTGGTGGGAATGTAAATTGGTACAGCCACTGTGGAAAACAGTATGGAGGCGCCTCAAAAAATTAGAGGGCCCCTGGGTGGCGCAGTTGGTTGAGCGACTGCCTTCGGCTCAGGTCATGATCCCGGAGTCCCGGGATCGAGTCCCACATCGGGCTCCCAGCTCCATGGGGAGTCCGCTTCTCACTCTGACCTGCTCTCTCTCACTCTCTCTCTTTCCAAATAAATAAATAAATAAATAAATAAATAAAATCTTTAAAAAGAAAAAAAATTAGAAATAGAATTGCCAAATGACCCACTTCTGGGTATTTCCCTGAAGAAAAAGCCCTGCCAATTTGAAAGCATGTATGCACCCGTATGTTCATTGCAGTGTTATTTATAGGAGTCAAGATATGGAACCAACTTAAGTGTCCATCAGTAGATAAATGGATACAATAGATGAATGGATTCAATAGATGTGAGATACACACACACACACACACACACACATATACACACATAATGGAATACTACCAAGCCAAGCCATAAAAAGAAAGATTCTACCATTTGCAACCACATGCATGGACCTATAGGGTATATGCTAGTTGAAATAAGTCAGAAAAATACCATAGAGATAAGAAATAAGTCAGAAAGACAAATACTATATGATTTCACTTATATGTGGAATCTGAAAAAACAAAATAAATGGACCAACAAACAAACAGAAATGGACTCAGAAATGCAGGAAACAAACTGGTGGTTCCCAGAGGAGGAGGGGAGGGAAGTGGGTAAAATAGGTAAATGGGATTAAGAGATGCGAACGTCCAGTTACAAAATAAATGAGGTATGGGAATAGAAAGTACAGTACAAGGAACATAGTTAAAAAAAAAAAAGGAAAAAAGTCAGCACTTTTTTGTTTGTTTGTTTGTTTTTAAAGATTTTGTTTATTCATTTGAGAGACAGAGAAAGTGAGAGAGAGCATGAGAGGAGAGAAGTTTAGAGGAAGAAGCAGACTCCCCACGGAGCACGGAGCCCGATGTGGGACCCGATCCGGTAACTCAAGGATCATGACCTGAGCCAAAGGCAGCCGCTCAACCAACTAAGCCACCTAGGCGCCCAGCACTTTTGTAATTAGAGCCAATGTCTGTGCGGGATAAAACCCAGGTTCTACATGTTGAGATGCATCCTCAAACTTCTGCTGTTGGTGGTGGGAGATAACCAGGCTGCTGCCCTGCCTGACTCCTTTCTTCCCTTGGTGGAAGGTGCTATGACTACTTCCTTTGCTCTAAAAAAGGACTCTGTGGATATTTCCTTGTCTCCCCACTGCAGTGCTGCTTAGGGACTTCCATACCAACACTCTTCCTTCCAGGCTGTTTATTCGTTTCATTATCTAAGCTCATAGGAAACGAAAAGCAGCTCTATCCTCCAAAGCTTGGGGACCCTGTGCACTGAGGTGTTGATTGACATCCAGAGAAACCAAACAGTATTCTCTCCATGGAATCAGAAAAATACAAAATACAATCTGTGGGCCTATTTGGCTTTTCTGAGTTAAACTGGTAATTTATCTGTTGCAAAACCCGCATCAAGAATCTGAATATCCCAGTCAGCATTCTTCTCAGAGTACATGAATGATGAGTTCTGAAATGCACTTGATATGGAGCACATTTGCCAACCAAAATTATTTCCCCTGTTCAGGCTTACCTGATGCAATATTATGACACAGCCACTCCTTCATAGTAATGAATGGATGATTAGGATGAGTTAAGAAATAATTTGTGAAGCATAGGTTTTGCATTGTGTATTGTAATTAATCACCTGGATTCTCCCCCAAGGCTCTGAGTTCATTCTTTTAAAAAACTCAAACTGGTGTATTAGTATAGCATTGTTGCTCCAGGGTGTGTAATCTTGTTCCGGAGGAAGAAAATAGAATTTTTTATCATAAACCACAGTGCCAAAATGTGGTACTATTGAGAGCCATTCTAAAATACGCATATCCTTATGACTAAGGCCAACTTGGTGTTTCAAAAGGATTGGATTAATTTTTGAACTCATTTTCTTTCTTTTTTTTTTTTTTTAAAGATTTTATTTATTTATTTATTAGGAAAGAGAGAGAGTGAGAGAGAGAAGGTCAGAGTGAGAAGCAGACTCCCCATGGAGCTGGGAGCCCGATGTGGGACTCGATCCCGGGACTCCGGGATCATGACCTGAGCCGAAGGCAGTCGCTCAACCAACTGCGCCACCCAGGGACCCTTGAACTCATTTTCTTACAGACTTTTTGAGTAACATTTACGATCCTTAAGGTGGAGGGTGGAAGAATACTCTATCTACTGACAGCATTTCATCAAGACCTGGGAAGGGGTCAGCCCCTGCTTGTTGTGGGTTGTTGTATTCTTGGGTCTCTGTTTTCTCGCCTGTGAGTAGGGGAGGTCAGGACACATAGAATGGAACAACCTCAACGTCAAAGAATTGTTTTCTTGGAACATGAAAAAAATACAACTAAGATAAGTAATCCAGAAAAGAGTGGAATTCAAACCTGAATTTAATATATAACCCAGAACTAAAAGTCAGAACCCAGAATCCCAGGCTTAGAGAGTGGGCTTGGAGAGTTGGCAAGCCACCTACTCCTTGGCGTTGCCCCACTCACTTTTCTCAGCTCTGTTCCAAAGAATCTGGGCAACCACTCAGCCTCAGTCTCCTCATCTATAAATTGGGGGTAAGAATACTTGCTTCACAAAATGAGATAATGTGTACGAACTGTGTGTCGTGTGATTAGCAATGCAACCGTAATGCAGTATTTCTACTACAAGCAGTACTGTTTTTGTAGGAGGTAGGCTAGTGAGTACCATGCTGTGTGGAAACTCTGAGGCCATTAGAAACCGATCTGAGTTAGAATCCCATGTCTGCCTCTTGCTGGTGGCTTTTGGTGACTTCTACACCTCTCTGAGCTTCTGTCTCTTTACAGGATCATTGTAAGAATTGAATCTGGTAACATCAAATGTTTCCATCAGCGCAGAAAGCTTTCGAGTGGTCCTGATATGTGTATTAAAATATCCAACATGAAGGTTGGCATACAGTAAGGGCTCAATAAATGTTTTCCTCCCACTTCTCTCCTTCTCTCTGCTGTCAGTTAGTGAATTATTTGACCAGGTCTGACCTCATGTTTCTTTCGGGAGTTTCTCTCAGCTGTCCATTTGCAAAAATCTTCTATTCTCTCCATTCTAAAACAAAAGCAACTTTATTAATGAAAAAAATATGATGAGGTTTGTTGAGTCACCTTGTTTTTTTTCGTAAAGACAACCATGTACTATGTAGTTAGGGTAATTACGCAGTCAGTTATTAGGTTGATTATTCAATAATTAGGGTTCATTATGAGGACAGATTTATATTATCTTGATTGGTCTTTCCTACATTCAAGCAAGGATGACTGAGGGTTGAGAAATCATATTGTAGAAATATTGGAAACATGTGATGCCCTTTCTAGGATGGGTAAAATCATTATCTTACAGGGAATTTTCTAGGATCACTTTACATAAGAGGGAAGTTACATAGCCTTAAAAAATAATTTATGAGGAGCACCTGGGTGGCTCAGTGGATTAAAGCCTCTGCCTTTGGCTCAGGTCATGATCTCTGGGTCCTGGGATCGAGCCCGTGCTCTCTGCTCAGCGGGGAGCCTGCTTCCCCCTCTCTCTCTGCCTGCCTCTCTGCCTACTTGTGATCTCTCTGTCAAATAAATAAAATCTTACAAAAAACAATTTGAGCTGACTGGATTTCCTCCACTTCTAACCGATGTTGTGAGATGTCCCAGAAGGTATAAGCTCACCTTTTTTTTAATTGTTTGGTTGAAATTTTTTTTTATGTTTTAAAGAAGTCTCCATAACCCATTCTAACTCTAAGATTCCCAAAATTGTGCTCATTTTATTATTTTTTTTCCTCTAGCAATATGCCTTTTTAGAACTGGGAGCAGCAAGAACTCGGAACTTCTAGCAGCCCTCAAGAGGAAATACCCAGGAACGTCAGAATGATGTATCTGCTAGTGGAGTGACAACCTTTAGGTAAGATCTCCGGAATCGTGTAACTCGGCCTTTCTTTCTGTGGGCAATCATGCTGCCACCAGGACTTTTGAGATGGAGCAGAACTAATGTAATGAGAAAGTAAATGCTCTCTTGTGCCTCTTATGCCTGAGCGTGGGGGATGAATATCAGCCCTTATCACTACTGTAACATTCCTGCATCACAAGTGACACCGGACAGCAGCTGGTTGCCTTACATTTTTTGGATTTTCCATATAATTTATCTATAAAGGATGAAATACACAAAACAGGTTTTCCCGAGTCCAAAAAGTATAACAAGAAAATATCCTCAAATACCTTTGTTCACAATTATTTTCAGTTCTTTTGCCATTTTTCCTGGAAATTGTCTTTTGTACCAATTTCTCCTCCGATGGCTCTCTGGAAATGCAGCCCCCTCTTGAGTTCCAGGCTCACCCCATGATCTTACCTGTTCCTGCAGGTGGCTGATGTTTTCCTCATACTTGGAGTAATTTTGCTTACTGCCAGGATCTCTCTGCTCGTGCCACTTCAAGATGCGACTTTCGAGCTGCTCGTTGGCCTCCTCCAGGGCGCGTACCTTGTCCAGGTAAGAAGCCAAGCGGTCGTTGAGGTTTCGCATCACCTCCTTCCCACTTGCAGCAGGGAGGGAATTGCCTCTTCTAGATCCCCAAGGGTCTCCAGGAGGCAGACAGCTTGGTGAGCTGAAGGAAAGGGAGATGTGGACACCCCCGGCCCCCCCATGGACACTGGGAGCCCGAGGGAAGGTCGTCAGCTGGCGCCAGCTGCCTCCCGTGCCACGGAGGGAGGCTGAGGGGCTCTGGCTAAAGTTGTGGCTGGAGTTCATGGTCCCATCTGAGTTTGGTGCAGGGCTGGGCTCTGCTCCGTTCCCTGGCACTGCAGAACTGAGCCGCCCCGGACTGCCCTGGATGGTTTTATGCCCTTCACTGTGGGAGTTCCCTTCCCTGACGAGTGTACCAACAAGATCGTATCATTGTGCAACAGGTGTTTCCTCTTGGTCAATCCCGAAGTGCCCCTGGGCCTTCACATACATTGTTGTTGTTTAGAGCCACATCAATATACCAGTTTGCTTCTCCTTCTTGTTGTAACTGGGAGGTGTGGCCCACGACATGAGGTGGGTATTAGTCTCAGGTGTCTTTCTGATCTTTCTGTGGAAATTTTCCTTTGACCATTTCTCTGAGAAGGATCAGACTGAAGTTTACAAAAAGGTTATTTGTGCTATGTGTAGTACAGATTTCCTTTTAAAGAGTAAACATTAAGCACACAGACACACACGCCTTCCCCGGCCCCAAACGAACCCCAGCTCTAAAGTGAGGGTGGGAGAGACTCCCAAGGGAAGAGCCAGATCAGAATCTCAAGTCCTAGAATAAAAATACTCATGCTGAGGAGATGGAGAATGTTCTGAATATCTGATGGCTTTGTGGCAGTTACTGTTTGATGGAAAGTAATTTCAAAGGATCGTTCTTAAGAACAAACCCTCAATTATAATTAATTAATGAATGACCGAGCCTTCCACTTCCAGGGTGCCTTTCATCCCCAGCACACCTCAAAACCAAACAACCCAGCCTGCACCAGGACTTCCTTGGCCCCTGGGAGGAATGCAGCCCTTGGTAACTGGCCAGCAGCCCTGTCCCGGCCGAGCCCTGAACAGGCTGGCTTCTGTGCGTCTGTGACCTGCAGAGGGGATGGAGGAACACAGGAACTGTGCCATGGGCTGTCTAACATGCTTGATGAATCTTAGGCTTCATCTGCCAAGGTAAAGGTTAGGAATGGATAAAGAAATAGTCTGGGGGTGGGGAGCCACGTGCTGATTACTAGCAATTAGATTTTAAAGGGGACTTTGAAGTAAAATGGCAACATTGGAAGGGACTTTAGTGTACCTCCATCCAATCCACTAATTTTACAGATGTGGAAAACTGGCCTGGGTGGGGGGGTGGCAGGGCATGGCAGAGGACAGATCGTGGGTTAGAGGTAAAGCCACGGTGGGATTCTTTCCACCACACAGCACTGTCATCATTGAGTTGAATCTCGACAGAGTCCTGTAAAGATTCTCTTCCATCATGGTGGTAATGGGACTTCTCAGGTTACACAGCCCTTTGATGATCTTTATTAAAGGTGCTTGACCACTCTCGAGGTAGCCATGCAAGGGTTATTGAACCCCCCTCCTTTTTTTTAATAGATAAAGAATCAGGGGCTCATGTGCAATGTCATTCAGTGCATGAATGCGTCGGCGTCACTGCCTTGGTCTGTGCTGTTTCCTCTGCTTGGATACTCACTGCCTGACTGCCCGCACCTGCTCCCCTGACTTCCAGATGTAGTTCAGGGGTTACCTCCTTCCACGAGATCATTTACTGAATTTTCCTGCAGGAGTTGGGTGCCCCTTCTATGAAGAAACCACCTTTTCTGGATCCTAAGACCCTCCGGAGGGGCAGACAGCTTAGTATCCCCACCACACCATGGAAACCGGGAGCCCCTCACCTGGGCCCAGCCACCTCCCTGGACCTGACTCCACCCCTGTTCTTTCACTCATCATTCTGCATTTGTCACACTCCTCTGGGACTTCAGGCATCTTGAAAGCTGGGATTATGTCTCAAACACCAGAGTCTGGTGGCGGCGGCAGCTGCTTCTTCTTCTTCTTCTTTAGAAGATTTTATTTATTTATTTGAGAGAAAAAAGGAGAGAGCACAGGTAGGGTGAAAGGCTGAGGGAGAAGCAGACTCCCCACTGACCAGGGAGCCCAGTGAGGGACTCGATCCCAGGACCCTGGGATCATGACCTGAGCTGAAGGCCGATGCTCAACCAACTGAGCCACCCAGGCATCCCAGAGTTTGGCTTCTTACAGGCATTTCATAAATGTGTGTTAATTCAGTAATGAACTTTTTAGAGTTAGGATTTTAGCTCTGCTCCTCTGATGTCATCACCTTCTGCCCCTTTGGGAAGCGTGAGTTGTAAAATCAGAGAGTAAGAAGAAGCCACTCCAGGAGGTAAACTAGCCAGCCATAAGGGCAACCTCATTCCTCATTGCAAATAAAATTACCTAAAGCACACCAGCTCTCCTTGTCCACCTTGGCAATAAAACTTTGTAAAAGTCCTCTGGATTTCTTCATCTCACTGTGGGCAAGATGGAAAAATTTAGTCAAGACTAAAGGTAGCCTTGAGGATGCTGAGAGGGAGTGTCCTTTTAAAGTGTCCTATGGTCACTTACATCCCTGAACACGAGAAAGAGACAAAAGGGAAACAAGATGAAAAGAGAGCAAATGAGGGAAGCATAGAGACTTATTTGGATGTGCAGATGGTGACTGATCATTTATTTTGACTCATGGTTTGGGTTAGCTCTGGATTGTGTTCACATGGACCCAGCCTCACAAATGACAACATCCATTTGAAGGTTGTGTAAAGGGCCAGTGTGTGCGCCATCTCCTCAAACTACCCCTCAGTGATTGGCGATGGGAATGATCACTTCGCTGTGCATTGCAGGCATATCTGAAGTAGCCATGACCTATTAGCCCCGTGAATTGGCCCATGCGTCATTTTACATCAGTGTGTGGGAGTTTGGATTTATAGGTGTTAACCTGAAGCAAAATACTTCTTGTGTTATATATGGCAGGACCAGGATAGGGAAAAAATGGTGGTGCCGTCTTTCTGAGAAGACTGGAGAGAAGTCACCTCTTCTAGAACTATTATGCAAAGATTTTCTTTGTAGTTCCCAATCCATAGAGCTCCACCGAATTTTAAAAGAAATGGTGGATTTTTGTTTGTTGGTGGGTTGGTTGGTAAAAAAGATTCTACCACACAGACAACCATCGGTAAATTAGTGAACATTATTTCAGATACTCTCAGTCTGTATATATTGTAGACATATGGATGACTAGAATAATTTTAGAAAAATGAGCTCATAGTTTATTGTAGAAGAATTAAATTTTAAAAACTTAGTTGACAAATAAGCTGAAGTGAATTCACTTTAGTTACATGTTTTCTATAGGATTTTTAGACTTTTTGTGACATTCTTTTTACAATTTGTAAGGGGAATAAAATGACCTGTAAATTTGTGGAATCACAGAGCTGGAAGGAAGGGCAAGAACAGGCCATTCGTTGCAGCTTTCTGCTTCTATGTTGGTCAACCACAAATTTCTGAGCTTATTTTTAAACTAATTTTTAAATAACTCAAGGAATAAAGGTTCAATTGCCTTCTTTATAGATGCCAACATTTACTCATCTTTCTGGTCAATGACCATTTCACCTATGATCTAGTTTCATGAATATATTTTGTATTTCTATGGGGTTCAAACTGTTTCTAAATTATTCTTCTTTGTATGACTTGGCAGCTAAAAGATTTGTAATTTTCACATTTGATTCATCTTTCTGATAAATTGAGATGTAGTTGGTAGAGGGGATGGATATTTTGCAGGGGAGCTTGGGCAGTGAGTCTGTGAAGAAGATTGCATGTGGGCACATCGGGGATCAGAAGGGAGCCCTGGCAGCCGTTGGCTGTCATTTACTGGGAGCCCAGTGTGTGTATGCCTTTTAAAGACAATCATTCCATCACTGAGACTTTCCCCAGGTACCCTTTTCTTTAGATTGAGAGAAATACAGCCAGAACAATCCCCAAATAGATTTTTGACTCTGCATGGCATTTCAGAACAAATGAGTAGTATATCTTCAGGCAAAATTGCTATGCCATCAGAAAGGATGAATACTCAACTTATGTATCAACATGGATGGGACTGGAGGAGATTATGCAGAGTGAAATAAGTCAAGCAGAGAGAGTCAATTATCATATGGTTTCACTTACTAGTGGAGCATAAGGAATAACATGGAGGACATTAGGAGAAGGAAAGGAAAGTGAATTTGGGGAAATCGGAGGGGAAGATGAAGCATGAGAGACTGTGGACTCTGAGAAACAAACTGAGGGTTTTGGAAGGGAGGGGGTGGGGGGGATGGGTGAGCCTGGTGGTGGGTATTAAGGAGGGCATGTATTGCATGGAGCACTGGCTGTGGTGCATGAACAATGAATCTTGGAACACTAAAAAAATAATAAATTGCTGTCATTATCCTGTGACTTGGAGGGCTACATAACAAGATTAGACATTTATAGAAATAAAGCATAGTGCCTGCTGTGCAGCCAGGCCAGACATTCTCTAAGTACCTAAGTTTATCAAACTGTGGCCAAATAAAAATAAAATTTTTTCATATTTTGATTTTTCCAGGAGAACAGGGCCAACAGGTAGAAGGTTTAAGTGAAGAAGTATTCAGTATAGTATTCCGGACTAGGAAGGGAAGGCAAGCCAGCTTAAGGTGCTTCCAAATAATATGTGTATATACGGACTGATGTACAAGGAAAAGTAATAAAAATACGCACAGGCAATAAGAATTTCAGGGTCATAGAAGGAAGTTTTCTCAAATGGTAGGTGATGAGGCAACTGTGTTGGAAACTCTTCATGATCTGATTTTGAAAAGCAGGAAAGAATTAGATGAGGATGCAGAGGTAGACAGAGCCTCATAAGTGACTGCAAACAAAGAGCATGTGTGGCCTTATGGGAAGAGTTAGGAAATTTGAAGAGAAGAGAGCAGAATAAAGAAAGAGAAAGCAGATTTCAATTCAATTTATTGACGTCTTACTCAATATTAGCATATTCCTGAGCAATTTGGTTATATGAGAATATAAGAAGCAAGAGACACGTTTGGTGCGTTTACTGCACATCATGCAACTGCCTGGTTACCCCAGCACTTAATAGTAAGGAAGCTGAAAGGCCCAGGCTCTGGCCTGCCCACCTTTGTCTTCAATACTATTTTCAGTTTATAGAGGGCTATGTTGGGCCTTCCATAAATGTTTATTAACCTTGGTCTCGGGAAGTTCCACTACTGCTCTCTGGATTGCGTCAAATATACTATGTGAGATACAGAGGAGAAGAAGAAGGAAGATGATGGTGGCTGGGTGTGGTTAAAAAACAAGCTCTCTAATGGAGGGGATACTTGAAGGACTCTCGTAATTGAGAGGGAGCAAGAGGTCCCAGGTAATGGAGTCAGAAAGAATGGCTGGAAAGGAAAGACAAATCCCACAGAAGTTCCCAAATTCTAGATTCTGCTGACCGCATCCCCATGGAGTGTTTTGTTTGTTTTGTTTTTTTTTTAAACACATTCCCCCTGACCCCTGTATATCTTGTAAGGAAGTAGTTTGAGCTATAGGCTTAATTAAATTCATGTCTGACATTTTTGGCAAGAATGCTTCCTGAGGAGAGTTGTGTTCTTCTTCTTGTTCATCCTGTAACAAAATGCCTTACATCAGCCTTGCTTCACCATCGGCGCTGAAGTTCTTACAGCTTCTGTATTCCAGGTGAAAATTTCCCAGGTGAAAAAACAAGACAGTGCCTCATTCCAAGCTGAGATTTTTTGCTTGAAATTCAGTGGAGAGACTTCAGGAAATTAGTAAACATCTCTGAAAGTGTGTGCAAAATTGTCTCTGCACGTTCGTATGTTTACTCTTCAGAGAGAAGTGAAGCTTTCATTAATTTGTGCAAGGAGCATATAAATAGAAAAAGTTAGGATCCCATGGTGTAAAATTTTAAAGGTTTATTCTCTCATTGGCCTTTAGTTCCCAGTAAGATGTGTAGGATTTTCATGTTTTGTAGGGACACAACATTGGACTTCAAAATGAACCGTATTTATCACCTGTCTCATACCCATCACTTTATAGACAGAAAAAATAAAGAAGGGAAGTACTTAGAGCAAGGCCCCTTGGCCAGTTAATAGCAGAGCTAGGACTAACAAAAGGATTCCATGACATTGTTGTAGAGCTCCTTAGCGTCTCTACTTTTACTATTTTTTTAAAATCATAAAGCTGATGCTTCAGATTCACTAACATTTTTGCACTAGTGGGATGTCAATTCATGCATTTGTTCATCTACAAATAGCCAGCTATGTTTAAGATGTTTCTGTTCCTTTTTACTCCTGCCCTTGAACTATGCATTTGGTCTCTGATTCCGTTGTTACTTAAACTCCATAGCCACCCATAATTAGGGTTAAAATCCTCTAATTTAATTAACCTATTTATTTTATTGAGAGTTCCCTTTAGAGGTACTCTGGACTAGACTGATAAGACACAGTCCCTGCCTTCAAGCATCCTTCAGTCTATGGATATGGAGGCTTCGTTTTGCTTTGTTTTTTGCAGTCAGTACTCTGCCACTGATGCAAACTGTTATGTGGGGGTCTGTGCTGGGAGTGCCCAGGAGCAGTTACTGATCTTTACTCAGTTAGACCTTGAATTCAGAGTTGCCAGATCTCAGGGAGACATGGCCGTTCAGCGTTACCATCAACAGAGAAAGCCATGTTTTCCTGGTTGTTGGGATCTTTTCACCCAGTAGCGATGAAGTCATCCTCATTTGAGTGACACATATGTCATTCAGCCCTCATCGTGGAGCTTGGGGAGAATGGGTTGGCCTATCTCCTGATGCTGGGAGTTCAGTCTCATTCATCACTATCACTTTTAAAAAAGGAGGCTCATCCCCTCCCTTTTCCCAGTTTGCTTTTCCAGCTGCCACCAAACATCTCTGAGAAGGTAAGAGATGTTCCAGCCAGATAGCTTCTTTGAAAGGAGTGCCAGGACAATCCGGGCTAAGCCTGGCTTTAGAAAGATCCCCAAGTCCTTCTGCACTACCTTTGGCAGGTCACCAGGCCTGTTGAGGTAATTTTGTTCATTTAAGGCTGCAGAAGACAAATAGATCCCACCAGTGGGTGGGGAGTGCTAGTGCGAGACTGAAATGATTTCATTTTTTCCTCCTTTTTACCGTCTTAATCTGATGAACATGATAGGTAACAGAAAAATCCCTTATACAAAGGTTGTTGTCATTGATAATCCTTGAATTAACCTGCATGTTAGCTTCAGTGCTCGTGGGGCGTTCCTTTCTTTTGCCATTTAAGGAGACGTTTTGGGTAACTGTGATGTTGGCTTGCTGAGACATCATGTCATGCAGTTTGCTGAAGTCTGTCCTGGTAGCTTTTACCTCTAGTCCAGTGTGGTTCATGCTGTGACAGGGCCAGGGTATGGAGGGCCGTGGGAAGTCCTTGTGCTCCAGGATTCTTTCCCCCTTGACAGTTGTTGGTGCCTGAAATCCAACCATTTATTTGTTTGGTTCACCAAAATAGTGCTTCCTAGTAAAACAAAAACAAAAACAAAAACACCTTAATGTATTGTTCACCTTTTAATCCACTCATCCATTCCTCCAACAAGTACTTATTAAATACCTGCTCTAGGTGATTGGAGTGGAGAGAGCAAGGGGAATGGTGATGAGATGAAGTTGGATGCACACAGGTACTGGGGTGTTCCAGGCTTTCCTGCCCCTGAGTATTTTGATCTGAAACGTAAGAGTTTCTTACAGAGAGATTTTAAGTGGGGGAGTGCCGTGCCGTGCCTTGTGGAAGATGCATGAGAGCAAGGGTAAATGTGTGGGGTCAGCTGGGAGGCCATTGCCCCTATCTAGAAGGGAGACAATGGTGGTTTACTCATTATTTTTTTTTTTTTGTAGGAGAATGATTTGATGAAATATGCAAGGATATTTGAGGAGTAGTGCAGCGTTAGTTTTCCGCCGTGCGAAAGAAAACATTGTCATAAAATTCAGTTTATTTTTTATTCTTATGGCATCCACAGTATGTATGTGCTGCGTTGACATTTTCTACAGGCTTATATCATAAGCGCAGTGTTGACTATGCTGTCTTAGACGGTACATGTTTGATACACGTCCTAATCAGTCTGCTGATTAGACTGATCATGTAGGCGGCTAACCTTTTTAAGGCTAAAGGTTAAAGCCTTCAAGGCTCTTAACCTGTTTTATGGACAAGTAACTACTATGATGAACTCTCTGTTACAGCTAAAAGAATTCACACAGTAAAAGGAGTTAGATTTGCCTGAGGTTGTCCCTTGTCAG
The DNA here is from genome assembly GCA_028533885.1 of Nasua narica. Lineage (NCBI taxonomy): Eukaryota > Metazoa > Chordata > Mammalia > Carnivora > Procyonidae > Nasua > Nasua narica. Next base: position 17,781,220 of record CM052804.1, on the reverse strand, counting down.
TGGCGCAGGGGCCGGGGGCCCATCCGTTACTTAACCACTGGCTTCAAATTTCACCCATGTATTTACCGTGACTTCATGTGCGTTTATAGCATCTTTGCAGATTTATTCCTAGGTTGCTCCTCTTAATATTTGTGAATGATGTTCTTCTTACCTATTTTCTTGCTTTTTACTATTCATGGCTTGGCTTTTGGTTTGGGAAAATTGGATTTATTCTTTCCCCATTCTCTCCTTTCTTTTGGTTAGGAATGATTGCTTTTTCTTTTCTTTTCTTTCTCCCTCCCTCCCTCCCTCCCTTCCTTCCTTCCTTTTTTTTTTTAGATTTTTATTTATTTACTTGAGAGAGAGAGAAAGAGCAAGCAGAAGAGCACAAGCAGGGGAAAGGGGCAGAGGGAGAGGGAGAAGCAGACTCCCCGCTGATCAGGACTCGATCTCAGGACCCTAGGACCATGACCTGAACTGAAGGCAGGTGCTTAACTGACTCAGCTACCCAGGCGCCCCAGGAATGATTGCTTTTTCTATGCTTCTAGTTTCAAACAATTCCCTGCCCCTTTTAAAAATCACCCTGATGATGCCGTACCTTTTCCATGTCTTTGTTATGGTGTGGATTAGTGGAAGGGACTTTGGCCTGGGGCTTAAAGACCCTGCTCTGCTACTAACACACGGGGGCAATCTTAACCTCTTGGTCTCAATTTTCTTACCATTAAAATGGGACTAACAATCTTCCCTGTAATTAACAGGGCTGTTGTTGGGAGTGAATGAGATAATATACATATGTGAGGGTATAAACTGTATGTAATGTACATACATGAACTATGTAATATTCATGCTACACACACACACACACAAACTATGTAATCTGTGTACAGTGTATATCCATGAGCTGAGTAATTGGCATATAATGTAGTCATATGAGCTTCATAATCTGTAAGCTTCAGTACACAGTTCAGGGTAGATAGGGATGGTTGTAAATACTCCTTGTCTGCCCTGCAACCATGATCCCAAAGGTCTTGAGAGAGAGGAGACCCATGACGTTATCAGGAGGTCACAAGGGCTCAATAAAAAAGCATTGCCTAACAGGTATACTTCTGTCCCTAGATGAACTCAGAAATAAACATTGATTGCAAGAGTTTACATTTTATAGACACGGTCCATGTGAAGGTTAGTCTACATTTATGCTGAATGTTTTAGTTACCAGCTTCAAGTTAAAATTTTGATTTTGCCATCTGGTGCCCAACCCCTCAGGCCTCAATTCCCACAAATGTGCACTGAGCTTAATACTCACTCTGATGGATAGGGGTTATTGTAGGTATTAAATTAGATAATTCATGCACTGCCCATAAAAAGTGCTCAGTGGTACTTATTGAAATGTGTGTGTGTGTGTGTGTGTGTGTGTGTGTATCTGTCTGTCTGTGTTAGGGTAGTCTATTCTGGTCGGGTAAAATAAGCCTTCATCACTTTGTGTTCTGGCTTCAGACAGTTTTCTGGGAAGTTATAGAATGCTCTAAACTTATACATTATTTCAGCATCCTTGGTGTCTTTTAAATTCTCACTTTACAATTAATTATATCCCAATTTCTTTGTTTGGTGTATTTTATTCTTACTCTTACTATGTTACCTGTTTAGAGTTATTTATATTTTAGGATGGACACTTTTTCCCCTTCAAGGAAGTTACCAAAGCATTCTCTATCTTATGTTGTGTTATAATAACTGGGGTTTAAGATAGCATGAAGCACAGTGAACCAGACTTACAGTTCTTCCCTAGGACCTTCCCTCATTTCCTTTGAGCAAGTGAAAGCCATTCCCGAACACTGTTTGTTAGGTCTCATTCCCATTTTTTCTTTCTATCTCTGTCTCTCTCATTTCTCCCATGGACCATGACTCTTTCTCTCCCGTTTTTTCTCTCCACTCTCTCCCAGAGAGGAGAGGTCAGGAGAGTGGCCAGATTGGCTGGAAAGATAGGATCATTCCAGCTAGTTGTCCTTTTTCTTTAATCCTGAAGTCGTAACAGTCAATTAGGGAATGAATTCTTGCAAAGTGTATGTGGGTTAAAAAAAGAGCCAGGAGTTTTGCATGAGGGCTAGAAGTGCAGGGTCTGAAGTCACACAGTCCTGGGTTTGAATTGAATACCGGCTCTCGACACTAAGTATCCATGAGACTCTGGTAAGTTATGAGTCTTTTGCCTGAGGCTCCTCCAGGATGAGTGGGTGTGTAGGAAATGCACATAGAGAACACTGAACACTTTGTTTGGCACATGGGAAAGACTCAGTAAGTGTTAATTGTTGTTTTGTTGCTATAAAAAGGTGACCCCCAGAAGGTTATGGAGTATGTTTACATCTTTAAACTATTAGTTAAGGTATAAGCCTAAGTATACACTCTCTTTACATCACTTGTGTTCCCTGAGGCTTGACGTACAACGTGGAACTTGATTGGTTGCTAGACTTAAACCCTCATGACTTTGTTATCAAGCTGCAATTTGGGTTTTAATGTTCTATGGAGAGAATACATGAGACCTCTTTCTCTCTGATTTTCTTTTGGTTTAGTTGGAGAGTGTGACAGGCAGAATAATGCCCTCCCACCCACCCCAGCATGCCTGTCTCCTAATATCTAGAACCTGCGACTGTGTTATGGTGTGTGGCAATGGAGAGTTAATGTTGCAGACAGAGTTAAGGTTGCTAATAAGCTGGCCTAAAAATGGGGAGATTATCTTGAATGATTCAGGTGGGGCTGTGTCTTTAGAAGTGGAAGCGGGAGGTAGAAGAAAGTCCTTATCTGGGAAGGAATATGGTAAAGGCAGAGTCGGAGTGATAAGGTTGCTGCCTTCGAAGGTGGAAGGGGAACCCAAGCCAAGAATGTGGGAGGCTGAAAGAGGCAAGGAAACAGGTTCTCCTCCAGGACCTCCAGGAGGGAGCACAGTTCTGGCAACACCCTGTTTTAGCTCAGTGGGACCTGCCTCAGACTTCTGAAACAAGATAATAAATTTGTGTTGCTTTGAGCCACTCAGCTTGTGCTGATTTGTTACAGTGGCAATAGCAGATTAATAAAGTATGTGTGTGTGTGAGAGAGAGAGAGAGAGAGAGAGAGAGATACAAATAGGAACTCTTGTGATGGATTTTTGCTGAAGATTAAATTAAGGTGCATAGAATATTTTCCATGTCATTTGTAAAATGTATATTTTCACAGGTATCATGGATTTTTAATTGTTAACAGACTAGCAAAGATAGTTGTAGAACTATTTAATAAACTCCACATTATCCAAATTATAGGCAGATTTTTAATTTGAAAGTTAATGTGTATTACATATCTCACAAAATTAAAGCACTTAGACCACACTTACTTAAACATTTCACAAATGATTTTTACTGAAAAGTGTAAAATTACAAAACACCAGGGCTTTTCTCGAAGAACTAGGGTGTCTGTGAGTACCATCATTAGCGTGGATGTGAATATTTGTTTTTCAGTTACAAACCAAGGCTGTGTCCCACGTGATCTCCTCCTCTGGCCACAGCTCCGGAGCTTCTGTGTGGACCTTCCTCTCCGATAGAGCTGCCTGAACCACAGGTTTGTTTATCACTAATTGCTGTCTACTGCACGGGCTTCATATCATTAATAAGGAGCGGTGGGGCTCTAACCGCGGAGCTGGACGTGCTGCCTGCAATCCGTTCCCACCAAACATTCTGTTCTCTTGATGTGAGCTGCAGACGACCTCTTTCTTAGCTCACTGTGTAGCCACAAGAGCATACCTGTTTTTCCCCTTCTTCCTTCTCATTTTATCTGTGCCGCCCAGCATCTCCCCTGAATTTGCCAATCATAGCATCGTCTACTTTTACTATCTAAACCTAGCACATTTGATTTCACTTCTTAGTGCTACCCACCCCCCCAGTAATTTGTAGCCTATATTAAAAGAGATTCTGGGGGTGGATTTTTGACATCCTCTCCTGATACCCTATATCCACTCCATCTCAGGGTCATAACCAGAAAGTCCCCTGCAGCTTCAGCAACTCGTGATTGATATTGAAGCTCCTGATCAGCTGTTGGAAACGTGGATGGCTGGCAGCTAGTGTGAGCTTTGCTCACCGTGACTATGAACAGGGTCAGAACTGAGATCTATGCTTTCCTGACGCTTCTCCAAATCCAGACCTCTTGGTTTTATGTTTAAGATAGAGCGGTGTCATTCCGTGCCTGTCCTCAAACAGTAAACCTCATATGAACTCAACCACCTAAGTCCTGTATTTGGAGTGAGATGAGCTGGAGGTGCCCTCTAGTTGGGCTGAGAAGGAGCTTCACGGGGTGACACTCCCTTGTGCAGTCACTGTGGTCTCAGTCTGTCCTTAGGCTAGTGAATTCAAAAGCACCATTTTATTAGTGCACCAGAACCAAAGGGGTTCTCAGGAGCGACTCACCTAATTCTTAGGTGTCGGATGAACGAGCCAGAAGGCAAACTTAATAATTTAACATTGAGAGGTGATCCAGGAAATTCCCATCTGTGTTGTATCGAAGCATTAGAGAAACCAGACTGTGATATGGAAGTTGGTTGGTAAACATGGATCCAGAAGAGAGATGTGGGATCTTAAGGAATGCGGCCTGAGGAACCGCCCTGACTCCCCATGCGCTGCCGTGACTCCACGCGGCGCCACTCCCTCCTGGATCGGGCTGGGTGTGAACACTGCCGAGTTGCCTGTTGGGTTCACCTTCTTCAGAACTCCATGGCAGGCACATTTCCTTAACTATTTGTGCCTTTGATTGGGCTACTGATATAGCCCACAATATATAGCCATATATAGGCCACAATATATGGCCAAATTTGAGTGATTAGAACCAGGGTGTTTAGAGTACAGAAGACACGAATTTGTTTGAATTTTAACTTGGCCATGACTAACTGTGTGGTGCTAAGCAAGTCAGTTAACTTCTGTAAGCCTTTTCACTTATTAGTGAAGCGTTGTAAGGTTGTTGTGAGGATTGAGCGAGATAACCCAGGTGAAGCACTTAGCACAGGGTCTGAGGCAGAAACTTCAACTGATTTTTATTGACTAGAAGAAGCGTTACTCTTTCTACTTGTTCACCACAGGAGGCACTGTGGCTTCCGTGTGGATCTCAGTGCTTTCATTATGTGTTGATTGTTCCGTGTTAACTGGGACGGGTGTTTTGGAGGGTTCCCGCTGCTTTCTCTATTGCGCCCATAACCTGACTCCAGGGAACACTGGGGGCAGGAGAGACAAGGGCAGCAGGAGCGGTTCTCGGAGAAGGGCCACCAGTCCTCCCTGGGCTGCCCTGTCATGTCCGATCTCCACAAAAGTGATCCTGTTTATAGGGCTGTCTTCCCACTGTTCTCCCTCCTCCTCCTGGGCCATCGTCCTGTTGGCTGCCAAAGAGTAGGAAAGTTGATATATTATGGGGAGGTCCTTTCCAACTGAGTTCTGTAACATTCTGGAAAAAAGAATAGTTGGGCCTCCATGTGGTAATCATTTCCTTATGTAGATGTATGTAAAAACATCTTAAATAGATATAATTTTTACTTAAAAAATAAATAGTAAAATAAAAAAAAGAAAGGTTCCATCCTTAATCTGGTGCTCTCATGAAGTTATTGGGATGACTTTGCTTGACAACGTCATTGTCAGCTCCAGTGAAATACTTCCTTAGCGTGAGTGTGACTGTTTGGCAGTGGAATGTGAGTGTCTCAGAGCAACAGTGAAATCACACTCACAATGTCACTGGGTGCCAGGCATGCCTAAGAGCTTTGCATGTGTTCATTAACATGATCATCTCAACCCTATGAAGCAGATACTATCAATAGCCCCATTTTAAAGACGAGGAAGTGGAGATACAGAGGTTCAGTGAGTTGTCCAAGATCTCACAGTAGGTGGCAGGGCTGAGAATCAGACCTGGCTGGTCTGGCTTCACAAATCTGTTCTAAATCATCATGTGATTGTGCTTCTTGGCCCAAAGTGGCCAATGTTCTTTTCTGGCTTTTTTTTTTTTTCCTTCCTTCCTTCCTTCCTTCCTTCCTTCCTTCCTTCCTTCCTTCCTTCCTTCCTTCCAGATTTTATTTATTTGACAGAGAGAGACACAGTGAACGAAGGAATACAAGCAGGGGGAGTGGGAGAGGGAGAAGCAGGCATCCCGCTGAGCAGGGAGCCCAATGCAGGACTCGATCCCAGAACACGGGATCATGACCCAAGCTGAAGGCAGATACTTAAAGACTGAGCCACCCAGGCACCCTCTTCTGGCTTTTTCTAGTGCCTCGGTAGGCACAACTTCGTCTGAATTTTCACCTTAGTCTCGTTTTCTCCCTCAAGTTATAGAGTTCTTTTAAATGGGATGTGGTTTTTATTTGCCTTCCACTGTGAGCCTTCCCTCAGTACCCACAAAAGCTATGCTGGGGGCAGGGAGGTGGTCTCTTGGAGAGTGGCAGTGATGGAAGAGGGCACAGTTAATGTTTTTCTGATGGGTGGGTGGCAAATGAGCTGACAAATACTTATGAAAGAGAAGACCTTTCTATCCTTACATACAAGCTGGGGATAGGCAATTCTCTATAACCAGCTATATGGATATGGAGAAATTCAGCCCAAAATGTGGTATCTCTAAGTCTTCCTGTTTAGTAGAGTGGTGTTGCTTCTTTAAGAGCCACAGGTATCAACTAGGTAAGTACCGTCCCTTCTAGACTAACTCTGAAGCACTTGCTGGGCCCATTGGGCCACCACAATGAATTATAAAGCAGAGGGTTTTACCCGTGGCTTAGAAGGCCTTTTTGATTTTTTTTTTTCTTTATAGAAAGACACAAGGAAGGGAGCCACAAACCTGCTTCCTTTCTAGGAAATAGTAAGATAAACTTTAATCTCAGGTGTTTTCTTCAGGTACCACCAATAGGTCCACCCTGATTCTTATGTTGTTCCAGAGAGAGAGGTAGGAGAGAGGAGAGGGGAAGGGTGGGAACAGAAGAAAGCATGTTCAGAAAGTTTGCTACTGGTAATACCTGAACTAGAATATTTAGAAACATTGGCATATTACATATTTTCTTATGTGGGCATACATGGTGGCCTGTGGTTTAGAAGCATCATCTAAGAAAACCCTCCAAATGCAATGCTCAGCCTGAAACGATCATCTGACTACGTAAACCTTTCCAATGTTGCCAAATAGGGTTGATTGTTCACATTTGAACTGGGTATGTGGGTTGTTCCCGTGAAGCTTGTGAATCATTCATGAACATAGCAGATATTTCCAGCTAGCCAACCAGCCGAAGGATTCATTTCCTATAAAGGCATTTGATTACAGTGTTGCAACTGTGCATTCCAGGCTTGCTTGCATTGATACTAAGCAGGGCATTGTGTCATGGTTCTGGTTGCCTCAGTCTACAAATTCTTCCTAATATGGATAGTGTTCTTCCCTTCTCTTCTGGGACACTTTCTGTTTCTCTTGAATTTTAATCTCTTTCTCCCTCCTTGTTTGGAGAGGGCACTTGCTTTTAAAATGCTTTTTATTATGGGCAGAAGACATGAACAGACACTTCTCCAAAGAAGACATACAAATGGCTAACAGACACATGAAAAAATGTTCATCATCATTAGCCATCGGGGAGATTCAAATCAAAACCACATTGAGATACCACCTTACACCAATTAGAATGGTCCAAATCAACAAGACAGTAACCAACAAATGTTGGAACGGATGTGGAGAAAGGGGAACCCTCCTCCACTGTTGGTGGGAACTCAGGTGGGTGCAGCCACTCTGGAAAACAGTGTGGAGATTCCTCAAGAAATTAAAAATAGAGCTACCCTATGACCCTGCAATTGCACTACTGGGTATTCACCCCAAAGATACTGATGTAGTGCAAAGAAGGGCCACATGTACCCCAGTGTTCACAGCAGCAATGGCCACAATCGCCGAATTGTGGAAAGAGCCAAGATGCCCTTCAACAGATGAATGGATAAAGAAGATATGGTTTATATATACAATGGAATATTATGCCTCCATCAGAAAGGATGAATACCCAACTTTTATATCAACATGGACAGGACTGGAAGAGATTATGTTGAGTGAAATAAGTCAAGCAGGGAGAGTCAATTATCATATGTTTTCACTTATGTGTGGAGCATAAGGAAAAATATGGAGGACAT
>CM052804.1:17755846-17772609 GCA_028533885.1 Nasua narica | reverse complement strand
GTATTTTATGCAGCCACTAAAACAATGGTCACAAGACAAATTTATATGTTTATGGAGATTGAAAATGCTTATGTGACATAGTAAAAAAAATAGGCTACTCAACTATGTGCATATATAAATATGATTACCACCATACGGAAAAACCTACTATAAGAAAGCAAGCTATAAGCTCCCAAAATACGGACAGTGGATGTTTTGGCTGTGGAATTGTAACTGATTTTTCTCCCTTTTCAAGTTGGGGAAAAAAAAAAAAAAGGATCCTGTACTTTTATAATTACAAATAAAATAACATTTATTCCTAAATTTCCTCTCAGAAAGATACATATGACTGTCTTCCAAGATCCATGACATTTTGCATGGATTAGTTAATCTATTTGTATTTGAGGAGTTAAAAATACAAAAATACAAAAACACTCTTTTCAGCTTTGGTTTGTGCAAAATCAAACTATCGCCATGGGTTTAGGCAATTACCTTGGGATCACATGGTTATTATATCCACAGTTATAAGCCACCAAGCTCTGTTTACCGTGTTAAAGGAATGAAACACATTTTATTTGGAGATTAGCAAGAAAGTTTCATAGACTCCTAGAAATAACACAAATAAGCAGGCAGGAGAGGAAATGATAAAGCAGAGAGCGAGGAGGTTTAGAGGACACTTTTAGGGTAGAAACGCCTTCTTGATTTTCAGGTTCTGCTGTTGTCTCTGATTGCAGCCCCATCTGCTTTCCAGCAGCGCTCCCCTCTGATTCTTTGGTTCCTCCATCCACCACACGGGGGTTTAGGGTTCACGTACAGCAGTTTTCGACCGTACAAATCACATACGCCGAGCATGGCTCACAGGTGTTGCTTGATGTGCTTATGGCAGAACACGGGTTACAGGGGAGCCTGGGGAAATTTTGAACCAAGCTTAGCAAGGGAAAGCCGGATAAAATTCCAACTCAGGACAGATCATGCCAAATCTGCCCTGCAAGTGATGTTCTGAACACTCTGCCGAGTAGCATTGGACTTCAGCCTATCTCAGGCCTGGCCCCAGCCTTGCGGCTCCGAGCACCCTGCAGCTACGCCAGCTGAATACAATTCTATGTATTACTTCGCTTTGCAAATGTCGTTTTATGCATGCTCCTGATTTCCCTTCGGCGGAAGACAGGAACAAAGGGAGACCGCCAGCATGGGATCTTATGTATGATATTTGTTAAACTTTAGAACTTCAGAATACGTTTGAACCCTTCTGCCGTCATGTGATTAGCCTCGGCTATTTTTTGTTTGTATTTTACCCTTGTAAGGAGACCCTTTAATGGGTTAGGGAGGTTTCACCTTGGGGAGATCTTGAGGAAGCAGGATGCTCCTGCGTAAGCCTCTTTGCGACTTGGGGGATTTTGAGAATAATCGTGTGGAACTTGCCTGCTGTCCTCACTCTCGAGGAGACCGCGGTACGTGTTGATCTCGCACTCCAGGCGGGCCTTCGTGTCCAGCAGCACCTCGTACTCCTGGTTCTGCCGCTCCAGGTCGCACCGGATCTCGGCCAGCTGGATCTCCACACTATCAATCAGGCACTGCATCTGGGCCAGCTGGGTGCTGTACTGGGCCTCCGTCTCTGCCACAGTGCACTCCAGAGAGTCGGTCTGCAGAAGCAAAAGAGTGTATTCGGAAGGGCTGTGTAGCATAGCCCCTGGGGCCAGAGCACCTGCTTTCCAATCCTTGCTCTACCCTAGTGCAGCTATGTGACTTTGAGAAAATGACTTAGCTCCTCTGAGCCTCCGTTTTATTCTATCAGAAAAGGGCAATGCCAAGTCCCTAACTCATAGGATGGTTGTGAGGATTAAATGAATTAATATGCGTAAGGCACTTTGAACAGTGCCTGGAAAAAATTTTAAAAGCTGTATAAGGGTTCATTATTCCTACCACCTCTGTGCCCACTGCAACCTGCAACATACCGGCGTAGCTTCAGGAGGGTCAACAGCATTTGAGAGGAGAAACTGAGCATGGCCTTGAGGCAGGGAAGAGCCGTATAGAGTGGTTCAGAGAAGAGGCTCTGGGATCGAACCAGCTGGATCCGGCTTCCACTTTTGCCTCTTAAAAAACTGCAGGACCCCTGCTATGTCATCTGAATCTCAGTCTTCCTCATCTATATAATGGGGTTAGTAAAGGGATATACCCCATAAAGCTACTGTGAGGCTTTTAAGGCTCTCGGAGGATGAACGTGCAGCTTTATTCACCCAGACAGTGTCTGTAGGCCGTAACGTGGCACAGACAGTGGCCTTTGACTGGAACCGGCTGGTGTGATCTTCAAAGCACGGTATTCTTTTTTTCTTAAATTGTTTCTTTATTTTAAGTAATCTTTATGCCCCGTGTAGGGCTCGAACTCATGACCCTGAGCTCAAGAGTCGCACTCTCCTCTGACCCATACAGCCAGGTGCCCCCATTGCATGGTATTCTTGTTGCTTGGTGGAGCGGGGTGCCGTGAAGGGTCTGGCTGAGGTGTGGATCCTGGGAAAGTTTAGGGTAGTGAGAGAATAAAAGTTTGAATACCATTCTTTTATATGATGATGAGCTTGGGAACTTGGCCGAGTGAAAAGAAAGTTAAAACCCACCAGAATGCTTGAGTGCCTTTGGCTCAGAGGTTCTACTCTCATTCTGCCCCTGCCCTCCTGCTGTCTCTCTCTCTCTCTGTCTCTGGAAGGTGCTGCAGGAACAAGCCCAGGAGGGAAGGTCAGGGCATCCCGTTGGGACAGTACCAAGCTGTTGGCCTATCACCTCTGCTTCTAGCTGGGGAAGCAACAGTACTTGGGAAAGACAAAAGAATACAACTGTTGCAAATTGGAAATTCAGACTTTCTGCCCTGTGAACTGCGGGTGTCTCCTTGGGGTTCCGGAAGAGGAAATAGCATCTCAGGGCCTGATTCCTTTGAGTGAGGAAAACAGAGCTGTCTTTCCTTTCCATACCAGGCTTTGCTGCGCTTGGAGCTCGATTTCCAGAGCATTGGCTGTGCGTTTCAGTTCCAGGATCTCTGCCTGGCAGTCCTGCAGCTGCTCCGCGCTGCACAGCTGCTGCTGGTTCAGCTCCTCGGTCTGAAACACAGGCATGATTAGAGGACGCAAAGAAGGCCGACGTCTGGAAGCCTGTCCTTTTCTCGCTCTGGGTGCTGACCTGAACAGCGAACCATTCTTCCACGTCTCTGTGGTTGTTGGCAAGCACTGTTTCATACTGACAACGCATCTCCTCCAGGACCCTGTTGAGGTCGACGGTGGGGGCAGTGTCCAGCTCCACACTGAGGCGGTCACCGAGCTGTCCACGGAGCAAGTTGACCTCCTGAAAGAGGAAATGGAATAAAAAAGCCACAGAAGGGTGGAGAAAAAATTCACTTTGACATCCCAAGGGCATCCCGTTTCTGGAGAAGTGAGTAAAAATGTGGGATTTAGATTTAGATTGCTTAGTTGAATCTCTTGTCGTTGCTCAGTTTCTGCAAAATGGGTATAATAATTTTGCTTTCCCCAGGGAGTTATTGTGAGAGATACGAGTTAATGTTCATATAAAGCACTTATGAAAGTCTTTGGCACAGAGGAAGGTCTCAATAAAGGCTATTATCATCATCATCACATGCTCAAAGGGAAAATATACGATGTTACATCATTCAGCTTTTCACTTTGTAGCCTCATCAACGAGAGATAATCATATGCTTCATATTTTATGATTTTAAAAAGCTTATAGACATAGAATATTTTAAAATACTGGCCCAAATATTGCATAAGATGTTATCCCCATTCTGAAATGGCCTTCGCACCCTGTGTATATCAGCCTGATTTTCATACTTTCTGGATTAGAGGTACACGTGGCATATAGCCTCCGAGGAAGGCCATTTATTAGTTGCCTCCTTCACAAAAGCAAGGGCAGGTGAACAGTTTGGTTCTTTCAGGTGGTACCGGCTGGGGGCCATTTCACATGTACATGCAGAGATATGCCGGAGTGAGCTGCCTGAACAACGTTAGTGCTGTTAGAGGTTAATTGGACACTTGCATAGTAAGGGCCAGGGTCCCCAGCAAGAAAACTGGGAGCCGGGATGCTAAGACAAAACTGTGCTAGCACTCTGTTTTATAGCATAGACAAGACCACAATAGCCTCCCATCTGGCAGCCTCTGCAGAAGTGACTTTTGCCTAACATCCTGAAACATCATAATTACCCATACAACATTGGTCACTATCCCAAGTTGAGGCAGTTAGTCTCCAGATGTCAGCCGAAAAGACCAGCAACACATGAGCAATAACCTCATAGGTAGACAGGTGCATGATCAAAGCCTTGATTGGCACAACTTAGCAGCCAATCCACAGGTGACCCACACTCAGGATGCTCAAGATAGTTCCTGGAAAGAGCTTCTAAAAACTGCTAGATTGGAGCGCCAAAACGGCAACCCTCTCGGGTCCCCTCCCTCTCCAGGAGCTTTATATTATAACTCAATAAATTTTGCTTTGCTGCCCACCACTCTTTATCTGGTCTACTTCTTCATCCTTCAAAGAGGCGTGCCCAAGAAGCTTGGGCACTAGGGGAACAAAAACCCTGTAGCAGTGCCTCGAGTAATTTCATTCCAGCTTTAGCAACGTCTGTCCAAGTTGGATTTATATACACAACCTGAAATCTGTTGATTTGACTTTGTCACTTCTACATTCGTTCAGCAGTTTTACCCCTTTCCTCACCTCTTCGTGGTTTTTCTTAAGGCAAAGAAGCTCCTCCTTCAGAGACTCCACGTGGGCCTCCAGGTCAGCTTTGCACAAAGTCAGCTCGCCCAGGATCCCACGCAGGCCGCCGATGTCTGTCTCAACCAGCTGGTGAAGAGACAGTTCAGACTCGTACCTTCCACGGCAAAAGAGATACAGACGGTGATTACTTTGCTAGACACTGGGTATGGTGTTGGGCACGCTGGTGAGTGACACAAGGACTCAAGGAAGCCGTATCCCAGATAATAAATGTGAACTTTGCGAGTATTCTTAGCTTAAAATAAAGCTTATATAGAGAATATTGGTGGTGTTTGCACGGGTGTGTGTGAGAGAGATTGAGAGAGAGAGAGAGAGAGAGATGGAGAGAGAGAGAGGCAGCCATAAATTATTTTCAAATTCAAATTTAACTTACTTTGACCTAAAATCATCAGCAGCCAGTTTGCAGTTGTCCATTTGAACAGCAAGTCTAGAATTCTCTGCCTTCGTGCACAAGATCTGGTGAGTAAGTTAGTTATATGTAATAGAGGGCTCTTTGAAAGAAACCGAAATAACTATTTCTTTAACCACTATGCCATTACTTATCTTTTAGAAGTCTTTATAAGAAAGTATAAAATAGCTTTCAGCCTCTTTTTCTTGTTAACCATGTCACTTCAATAAAGATAAAAACAGGACCAATTTATAAAAGAAACAAAAAAAAAAAAGGGGGTTCGTTTTTCAGTGACCTAAGACATTTTGCAATATTCCCGACAGCTGAACTCAGAGTTTTCTCCATAGGTAGTTTGTATTATGACTGTATCCCCGTCCATGATGATAAAAATTCATCAGTCAGAAAATGATTACTAGGGTGACATTACATGAGTAAAGAGATGACATTTCAGTATCTATGTTAAAGATAGCAATATAAATGTCCCGTGTTACAGACAGAAGTAACTTTAGGTGTAATGCAGTTTCTTCTCATTCCCTGGATGATACGGTCTAGATGTGATGAGTTTATTTTGGCCACTCCGGGATTACTGGCAGCCGTGCAGCTAACGCTGATGGTTGCTGACGCTCTCAGCCCACCACCTTCTCCTCTGTGTCTCGCTGCCTCTTGGAAGACCCCTTTCCCTGGGGCACTTCCATAGGACAGACTTCTTCTTCCTTTTTTTTTTTTTTTTTTTTTTTGTATAAAGATAAAACAGATCACGGATTGGGAGGGTGAAGCATTAGGGCAATGAAACACCAGACCTTTTGCTGGAGCTCTTCGATGGTGTCGAAGTAACACTGATAATCGGGACACACCAGTGGGAGATCCTCTTCACATTGTTCTCGGATCCTGCATTCCAGCTCCGCGTTCATCTCCTCCAGGCCACGCACCTTCTCCAGATAGTTGGCGAGTCTGTCATTGAGGAACTGCATCGTCTCCTTCTCATTGCTGTTGAACACTCCATCCTCGCACCGAGCGCAGTTCCCCGCCAAGCATGGAATATTACAGTTCCCAGCCAGGTAGCACGGAGTGAGACAACCGGTCGGCAAGCGAGCCCTGGATAGGAAGCTGGGAGTCTGGCATCTGGATGTAGCAGGGGACCTGGGGGGGCAAGTGGTTTCCACGGAACAGGCTGAAGCAAATGCACAGTCAGAAGCCCTGGCACAGGATTCAGAAGAGCAGCATGTGGGGGAACAGCCAGAAGTCATCCTGTTAGACCCGAAGAACAAAGACGGGTTGCGAAACTCCAGCTGACTGGCTCCCGAAGCCTCTTTCCCTCCTGAGACTTTTATACAGCCCGCGAAATGGGTATTTACAGAATGTACCGGATGTTCTGTTTATCATTGTTGCTGCCGGTTTTCATATGAACATTCATTAGTGTTGTTTGTTTGCTGAGAAGAGTTTTATGCCTCATAAAAGAGGCATAACTTCAGGTTACCAAGGAAGGACACTATTTCCATGTGCCAGTAGGGTAAAATGCTTGGTTCAGAAAATCTTCATAGGAAGCATTGTCTTTTTGGTAGAATATGGAAAGGCAGAGAAAATGTGGCCACTCAGTAATTACAGATATAATTGATTACAAATAATGAAAATAATATTCCCACAGATTTTACTCTTGTGTATTGGAAATTGTTTATGTATCCTTTTAAAATTCATATTACTTCTCATTAAATGCCATTTATTTGTTTGCACCAACATCATAAAAATGTTCCATGAAGTTAGCAATCTTTGCAATGCTTTTTATGGTCTTGCTGTGCTCACATGGTGGAGGAGTGAGGTGTGTACTGGGTTTAAAGTGTGTGTGTGTGTGTGTGTGTGTATGAACCATGTCTACCTGTGTGCAAATCAAAAAGTTAATTTATATAACTGATGTGCATAATCTGTGTCCTCCAGGCCAAAATACAAATTAGTTGTCAACATCTGGAGTCATGATCTTTGATTTCCTGAAACTTGTTTTTTCCATATTCCTATGCCTCATTTTTAGATTAGGGATACTATTTTTCACCTGTATTAATAATAAGAGTGAAATACTATTTCTTTTTTTTTTTAAGATTTTATTTTTTTGAGACAGAGAAAAAGAGAGAGAGAGAGAGAGAAAGAGAGAACAAGCAGGGAGGAGGGGAAGAGGGAGAGGGAGAAGCAGACTCCCTGCTGAGCAGGGAGCCCCATGCAGGGCTTGATGCCAGGAACCTGGGACATGACCTGAGCTGAAGGCAGATGCTTAACCGACTGAGCCACCCAGGTATCCCAAGTGAAATGTGATTTGTAAGTTATAATCTTTTAGTCTTGGGAAACTAAACCCCTCACTTCAGAATAGGGGCAAAGAAGCTAGAGAGGGCTTCTCTTCTGAGATAGAATCTGTTTTCTCTTATTTACTTATATTTTAAGGCCACAAGTTCATAAAAAGTTGAAATAATGGGACTGAGGAATAAAATTTTATAATGTGAGTTCCAGATCAGCAATTCCATTGTATGAGAGCCCTGGTACATTACCAAATGGGCAAGGATTTGAGATATAGCTTTTTTGGATTATGTCTTAAACTTCATCTCCATTATGTAGAATAATCTCTTTTACTTTGCTTGGAGTAATTGTGATATTTCATTTCCAAAGGTTGGGAGAGCAGATCACCTCCAGAATGTTTAAAATTTGGAAAAAACCACTATTCTTACAAAGTCACAATTTTCATGATCCAGAAAAAATTAGTTTTTTTTTTTTTTTTCTGACTCTGAACACTTTTTCCTAGCTAGCTGATAATGGAAAAACCAAAACCAAAACCAAACCAAGAGCTCTTAAATAGATGGATGTAAATAGCCTCTTAGGATTTATTACTCTCCCATCCAAGTACTAACCAGGACTGACTTTGCTTAGCCTCAAAATAGGATTGGGCATTTTCAGGGCAGTATCGTTGTAGGCTCTTAGGTCTTATTATTCATTGAGTGGAGTTGGGTTGGATTTTAGTGATTCCCTTTACATTTCAACAATGCTAAATGTTCTTTTTTATTCTTTCATCATTTTATTTAAATTCAAGTTAGTTCACACATAGTGTAGTGTTAGATTCAGTACAGAGTTTAGTGATTCATCAGTTGCATATAACACCCAGTGCTCATTACATCACGTGCCCTCCTTAATGCCCTCCTCCATCACCCAGTTACCCCGTCCACCCACCCACCTCCCCTGCAGCAACCCTCAGTTTCTTCCCTATGTTTTAGAGTCTCTTATGGTTTGCCTCCCTCTCTGTCTTTATCTTATTTTATTTTTCCTTCTGTTCTCCTACGTTCATCTGTTTTGTTTCTTAAATTCCACATATGAATGGAATCATATGGTATTTCTCTGACTCAATTACTTCGCTTTGCATAATACACTGTAGTTCCATTCACATCATTGCAAATGTCAAGATTTCTTTGTTTTTGATGGCTGAGTAATATTCTGTTATATATTACACACCACATCTTCTTTATGCATTCATCAGTTGATGGACATTTAGGCTCTTTCCATATTTTAGCTGTTGTGGACAGTGCTGATACAAACATTGGGGTGCATGTGCTCCTTCAAATCACTATATTTGTATCCTTTGAATAAATACCTAGTAGTGCAATTGCTGGGTCATAGGGTAGCTCTATTTTTAACTTTTTGAGGAAACTTCATACTGTTTTCCAGAGTGGCTGCACCAGTTTGCATTCCCACCAACAGTGTAGGAGGGTTCCCCTTTCTCCACATCCTCTCCAATATCTGTTTTCTGAGTTGTTAATTTCAGCCATTCTGACCGGTGTGAGGTGGTATCTCATTGTGGTTTTGGTTTGCATTTCCCTGATGCAAATGATGTTGAACTTTTTTTCATGTGTCTGTTGGCCATTTGTATGTCTTCTTTGGAGAACTGTTTATGTCTTCCGCCCATTTCATATTCTTGGAGTGCTGATGGTATATTGATGCTGTTTTGCAGAGGATATGAGTTCAAGGATTCAAAAACATATTTGAAACTCAGAAATTACAAATCTCTGAAGGGAAATTCTAATTTTCACAGTAACCTAATGAAAAGGAAGGATTTCTTTAACGAGAATCCGTGTCTTGGTTGTCTATCATAGATTCCAGTTAATGAAAATGCAGCAGTGTGTCATTATTTTAAAGTAACTGCAGGTAAAAATAAGAAATATTTCCTTTTATCTTGAGGTAATTTCTATTTGTAAAATGTTGATATATGGAAAGAGAGAGAGGAGATAGAAGCAGTGAGAGCATACAGGACTATTTTATTTTGGGTTTGATTAATTAGGTAGTGTTGTATGACAATCTATAGCTTTAGTTCCCATCTTAGAATATTGAAATTGCTGGGGTGCCTGGCTGGCCCAATTGGTTAAGTGTCTGACCCTTGATCTCATCTCAGGTTTTGATCTCAAGGTCGTGAGTTCAAGGTCCATGCTGGGCTCCATGCTGGGTGTGGAGCTTACTTAAAAACAAAAACAGAACAACAAAAATAATATTGAAATTGCCCAGAATTCCTTTTTATGGCATATCATCCTCAAAAGGAGGGAACATTGGGAATAGAGAAAATAAATAGATGCTGTTAAAGGTCATGATAACATGACACCATTGTTTCTTCTTGTAATGTGCCCTTATCTCAGAACATCCACTTACTGGGGCTGGACTCATTTTAATAAAATGAAGATCCGTTTTTTGCCACTTTCTACCTATAAAATCCAAACTTCCTGGCTTGGCAGATGACCTTGTCCAATCTGCCAATTTACCTTTCGAGGCTAATTTCCTGATACTTTCTCTTACAAACCCCAGACTGCGGCCATCTTTCAAGCTTGTAGGTGGTGTTTCCTTGGTCCACTGCTCTTCTGCCACCCCAGATGAACCCCCTTGGTAAGACAGCTGAAATGGAATCCAACCGCCTCACGTTGAGATGGAGGCCTTTCCCATTGCACACACTTCCGTTAGGCAGTCGTCACATCTCTTAACATTATCAGTATTTCTGTGTCTGCTGGTCTTTCTCCTTTTTGGAAAATGTCTCTTTTAAGACCAGCATATCTTATTTGTCTTATCCTCAGCACTTGGGACATAATATAATAGCCCCTTAATAAATGTTTGCTAAAAATATAACCACTTGGCTCAGTAGAGCTTTCTGTTTGACACATAATTGCTAAGGAAAGAAGCTGAATGCTGCAGGACAAGGAAGACAGGTGGAGGACAAACAGCGATGTCCTCCTGGTCATGTTTACATTCTCGTTCCAGGGCTCTTACTAACTAGCTCTATTGTCTTCATCTAGTCATGCAACTCCTTTGGGACTTAGTTAGTCCTCGTTGTAGGGAAAAAAGAATAATCTGTCACTTCTACCTGGAGTTGTCAAGGCATAAACAATATGGATATATTTCACTTTACAAATAGTAAATTTCAGGGGCACCTGGGTGGCTGAGTTGGTTAAGCGACTGCCTTCAGCTCAGGTCATGATCCCGGGGTCCTGGGATCAAGCCCCACATGGGGCTCCCTGCTTGGTGGAGAGCCTGCTTCTCCCTCTCCCTCTGCTGCTTTGCCTGCTTGTGCTCTCTCACTATCTCTGTGAAATAAATAAATAAAATCTTAAAAAAAAGCAAATAGTAAATTTCATGCCAATGTAAGGTCTCCAGCTGATCAGTCTTGGTCCTCAATAACTCCTTAATTGCCAACTATATATTCTTTTTTTCTTTGAAAAATTTTAAATTGAGATGAAATTTTGCATATATTGAAACACAGTCTTGACAAATGCTTATACATACCTATGCAACCCTCATCTCAGTCAAGATATCTAACATTTCCATGATACCAGAATGTTCCCGAATACCCTTTTTCACTAGTCCCTACCTCCCAAAGATAAATACTCCTCTGATTCTGGTTACCAGAGACTGGTATTCCCTATTTGTTAGTTTCATAAGTAAAATCACAGTGTGTGTACTTTTTTATTTGATTTCTTTGGCTCAACATCATAGTTTATTTCATCTATGTTGTCACTTATACCAGCAGTATAGTATTCCTTCCTCCATCCCTCCCTCCCTCCCATCCTACCTTCCCTCCCTCCTTCTTTCTTTCCTTCTTTCTTTCTTCCCTTCCTTCCTTCCTTCCCTCCCCTCCTCCCTCCCTCCTCCTTCCCTCTCTTCCTTCCCTCCCTCCTTCCTTCCTCCCCTTCTTCCTTCCTCCCCTCCCTCCCTCTCTCCTTCCTTCTTTCCCTCTTTCCTTCCTCCCTCTCTTCCTTCCTCCCTCCCCTCCTTCCTCCCTTCCCTCCTTCCTTACTCTCATCTTCCTTCATCCCTCCCTCCCCTCCTCCCTCCCTCTTTCCTCTCTTGCTTCCTTCCTCCCTCCCTCCTTCTTTCTTTCCCTTTCTTTCCTCCCTTCCTTCCTCCCTCCCCTCCTTCCTTCCTCTCTTCTTCCTTCCTTCCTCCCCTCCTTCCTTCCTCCATCCCCTCCCTCCCTCTCTCCTTCCTTCCTTTTTTCTCTCTTTCCTCTCTCCCTTCCTTCCTCCCTCCCTCCCTTCCCTACTTCCTTTCTCTCTTCTTTCTTCATCCCTCCCTCCCTTTCTCCTTCCTCCCTCCTTTCTCTCTCTTTCTTTCTTTCTTTCCTTCCTTCTTTCAATTAAAAAAAATACAAAGTTGCTGAGGAGTATTTCATTGTATGAATATGCTACACTGTGTCAATTCTCCTTTGTATGAACATTTGGAGTATTTCTTATTTGGGGCTGCTATGAATAAAACTCCCATAGATATTCTTGAACAAATATTTTTGTGGATATGTATTTCATTTCTTTCTCGTAAATATTTAGTAAAAAAGTTGTGTCATTCAGTAGGTATGTTTCTTTTTATAAGAAACCACCAGACCTTTTCCTAAAGTGATTGTACCCTTTTATACTCTTACCAATAATGTAAGAGAGATTTAATTGCTCTATATTTTCACCAATATTTGGTGTTGTCAGATATTTTAATTATAAACATTTTAGTCAGTGTAAAAGTGTTCTCTCATAGTTTAATTTACATCTCTCTGATGACTGATGTTGAGCAACTTTTCATGTATTTATTGGCCATTTTGATATCTTTTTCTGTGAAGCAACTATTCAAGTCTTTTGCCTATTTTTCTTGGTCTGTTTATCCAGGAGAAAGTATATGCCCCTTGGCAACACATTCTTTACTGTCCCTCTGAATTTACAATTTCCAGTGTTCCTTAATGCTTCCTGTGGTCTGAGATTCCATCTGGTAAAATTACTATTTTAAACCAAAAGGACTTCATTCAGAGTTTCCCTCATCATAGGGATAACATTTTGTAATCCAAGCCAATCAATTTCAGTGGATGAAAATACCATTAGGGTAAATGCACAGGAGCTATAAAAAAGTGGCAATAAAATCATTGTTTTGCTTAAGATTATCAAAAAGTAAAAATTAAAAGAAAACTTTCTAAAGTGGTTATTACGTACTATAGCATAAATGAAAGTTTTTTCTGGAAGTACTTTCTCTTAGTTGTTTTTTTTCAATTCCCATCTCTTTTTGACAGAATATTATTCTTCTGAATTAAAATGAAATTTAAAGCATTTAAGGATTACTACAGATAACATTTAGCAGTGTTAGCATCATGATGATTGTGGGCTAAGATAGCTGAAAAAATAGTATTGGTAAAATTTATTGATGGTTTTTCTAATGTCCGATCATGACAAAAATATATGCTTTTTTATTAGAAGGACATTGTCTTTGTTGATTATAATTTTTGTTCTGGATTATAAGCTTCAGAATATATTTATTTAGTTATTTTTGTTTATATTAAAAAGTGATTTATTAATTTTTAAAATTCAATATATTTAAACTAAAGAAATAAAATGGTTCACCCCTTTCTTCTACTCCCCACTTCTCTGCCTCTGGCAACTAATCTTTTCTCCATAACTACCAAATTGGTTTTATTTATTTGTTTGTTTGTTTTTGATTCCACATATGAGTGGTCATAAGGCATTTTATCTTTCTTCATCTGACTTATTTTACTTATCATAATGCCCTTGAGGTCTATCCGTATTATTGCAATGGGAAGATTTCATTCTTTTATATGGCTGAATAATATTCCGTATATGTATATAGGTTGTTTCTATATTTTGGCTATTGTAAATAATGTTGCAATTAACATGGGAGTGCATATATCCTTTTTTTAAAAAAAGATTTTAATTTGAGAGACAGAGAGAGAGAGAGCAAGGAGTGAGCACAAGCAGGAGGGTAGGGACAGAGGAAGAGGGAGAATCAGGCTCCCTGCTCAGCACAGGCTCGATCCCAGGACCCTGGTCTTGATCCTACAGGCTCAGTCCCACAACCCTGGGATCATGACCTGAGGTGAAGGCAGACACTCAATCGACTGAGCCTCCCAGAAGCCCCTGGGAGTGGATATATCTTTTTGATATACAAAAAACATATAAAATATATAACTATATAAAATATAAAAATGATGTAAAATTATATAAAAAATAAAAATTATATTAAAATAGTATTTTTATTTTCTTCAGACAAATACATAAAAGGGAATTTTTGGATCATATCATAGGACCTTCCATACTGTTTTCCATAGTGTCTGCACCAATTTACATTCTCACTAACAGTGCACAAAGGTTCCCTTTTGTCCACATCTTGCCACCACTTGTTATTTCTTATCTTTAAAAAAAAAATTTTTTTTTAAGATTTTATTTATTTGACAGAAAGAGATCACAAGTAGGCAGAGAGGCAGGCAGAGAGACAGGAGGAAGCAGGCTCCCTGCTGAACAAAGAGCTGGATGTGGGGCTTGATCCCAGGACCCTGAGATCAAGACCTGAGCTGAAGGCAGAGGTTTAACCCACTGAGCCACCTCGGTGCCCCTATTTCTTATCTTTTTAATAGTAATCATTCTGAATGATGTGAGATAGTATGTCATTGTGGTATTGATTTGCATTTCCCTGATGATTAATGATGTAAACATCTTTTCATGTATCTGTTGGCCATTTTTATGTCTTCTTTGGAAAAATGTCTATTCAGAACTTATGCCCATTTTTAAATTGGATTGTGTTTTTGGTATGGAGCTTTATGAGTTCTTTATACATTTTGGACATTTGCATCTTATCGGATATATGATTTGTAAATATTTTCTGCCATTCAATAGATTGTCTTTTCATTTTGTTGGTGATTTCCTTTGCTGTGCAGAAGCTTTTTAGTTTGTAGTACCACTTGTTTGCTTTTGTGGCTCTTGCTTTGGGGATCAAATTTAAAACATCATAGTCCAGACCTATATCCAGGAGCTTACTGCCTATGTTTTCTTCTAGGAGTTTTATGGTTTCAGATCTTATGTTCCAGTCTTTAGTCCATTTTATTTTTATCTCATTCATTTGAAAGATGTTCCTCTGTTTCTTCATCTTGCTTTATTCTTTACGTTGGGTTCTATACAGATGGAGTGGCCTTATGTAGGAGATGAACCTTGTTGTTCAGCTCTTCCCTGACTCTTCATTGTGTTTCAAACCTCTGTGCTTGTCCAAGTAGCCTATTATGTTTTTAATAACTCCCAGCACTAAGGATGAGCTAAGACCAGTCAGTGCCCCAAAGGGGCATCTTAGTCAGCATCTAGACTCAAGCTGATTGGGAACCAGACCTTTAGGCATCAGCTTTTTAAAGTATGCAAATAAATATAGTCCTGTGAGACCGTAAGCATGAGCCCCACTGGCCAGCAAAGCCAAGTGATCTGGAGGTGTCCTCTGAGCAGTAGTCACAAAAACAGGGGCTCAAGCTGAGTATATAAGCCCTTTTCTGGGTCATACCACTGAGCTGGAGAAAGGTAGAGAGAAAGCGCCAGGATGGTGTCCCTAATCTGTGTTCCTTGAGAGCCACTAAACACTAAATGCCTGCTGGGTCTGGAGCCCTCCCTTCGGGTTGAAGCTCCAGGACAAGCAAGAGGCCTCTTCCTTACAGAAAGATGAGGGAGTGAGGGGGGGGGGGGCAGGGAAATGCATTGTCTGCGTAGTTCTTTTGGGGTGGCAGCCTGCCAAGAACTATCTCCCCTATTGCCACAGTCCTGTGGCCCCCAAAAGTGCAAAGTAATCAAGGGTGTCCCCTCAGGCACCAGACAAAAACCAAGGCACCAGGTTTTTGTCTTTAGACACCAGGTCTAAAGTTCCGTTTCAGGGGACACTGGTGCTGTGAAGTGCTGCAGAGCGCGAAGGTGAAGAAAGTGCCCACCCTATGAGGTTTCTAGAAAGGATTGCAGATGTATGCTTAATTATAAATCTGCCTTTCAGGTGCAGTCATGATGATTAGCTAAAGTGGTGTTTTTGTTTTTGTTTTTTCTTTGGTGTGTAGAAAGGATTACAGGTGTGTGTTTAATGAGAAATAGGCCCCTCAGGTGCAGTCATGATGATTAGCGAAAGGCCTCTTTTTTTTTTCTTAAGATTTTATTTATTGATTTGACAGCGAATGAGACAGTGAGGGAGGGAACACAAGCAGGCTTCCCTGCCGAGAAGGAAGCCCGATGAGGGGCTCGATCCCAAGACTCTGGGATCATGACCTGAGCCCAAGGCAGCCGCCTAACCACTGAGCCCCCCAGGCGTCCCAGGTACAGGCCTCTTGGCAAGACCAAGCTCCTGGGTAAAAACTCTTTCTCCTTTGGTTACAGTCCTCAGGGACACATGAACATAAGCTCCACTGGCCACAGTAGGTGTCCCCTTGTAGCACTCCCCAAAATTGGGGTGCCAGACGAGGTTCTGAGCTTCTTCCTGGGTGACACGGATTATTACAGTCCCACCAGTCCAGGAACACACGCTCCCTCTGGCCTCCAGAGCCAGGTGATCAAGATGCATCCGCGAGACAGCCGTGGCTGCGGAAACCCGGGCACCAGCTGAGTCTAATAAAGGCTGGGTTTACGGAAACGCTCCAGCTCGGGGGCAGGAAGGGGAGAGCGCCAAGATGGCGCCCACCAGCCTCGAGTCGGCGCGTGGGCCTGCGGGCTGTGTGTGTGGAGAGGTGCCTGGCCCCCAGCCACCCCCGCTTTAATATAAGCGGGAGCGCCTCCTCCCTGCCGAACTCCGGGGCCGTGGGCTGCCTGGAGCTGGGCCCTGCACCGGTGAGTCCACGCGCGCGCCCCTCCAGAGCCCTTTCTCACGCCGCCGCCTCGTGGGGCTTGGGACACGAGCCCCCGCTGGTTTTCAGGATTGGATGTTTTGGGGGCTTGTCTTTCAAGCGCGTGTCTGGAAAATTGGGATGCCGGATGTGGGGTTCGAACGCTTAGCTACTCGGGGAGAGGCTCCGGGTTTCGAGTTCTCTCCTGGTGGCGGGTTTCCCGCCCCACCCCCCCCCCGCGACCCCAGACCCCAGGCTGGGCCCCGGCCTGTCGTACCCGCTTCGGTGGCTTTAGGTTCCTGTGAGAGAAAGTTGTTCTAAATGGAGCTGTCGAGCTGCGTATCTGTGGGAAGACGGGCGTGCCACAGCTTCTCGGTGGTCACCTTGAACCAGACCTCGAAAGTGACCTCTCAGATGGACACTTTTTATGGGCTTTATCTAAACGTGTTTTCATTATCCTTCCGTTTTGAAAGTGGTTTTAACAAAGTATAAAACTCTGAGTTAATAGATTTTTTTTTT
>CM052804.1:17728058-17755346 GCA_028533885.1 Nasua narica | reverse complement strand
AGCAACCCAACTCTCAAGCCAGCTCCTGACCATGGCCTGCTGCTCCACTAGCTTCTGTGGATTTCCCACCTGCTCCACCAGTGGGAACTGTGGCTCCAGCTGCTGCCAGCCCAGCTGTTGCCAGACCAGCTGCTGCCAGCCCAGCTGTTGCCAGACCAGCTGCTGCCAGCCCAGCTGTTGCCAGCCCAGCTGTTGCCAGACCAGCTGCTGCCAGCCAACCTGCTGCCAGACCAGCTGCTGCCAGCCAACCTGCTGCCAGACCAGCTGCTGCCAGCCCAGCTGCTGTGGGACCGGCTGTGGCACTGGTGGTGGCCAGGAGGGTGGCTGTGGAGCCGTGAGCTGCCGAGTCAGGTGGTGCCGCCCTGACTGCCGCGTGGAGGACACCTGCCTCCCCCCCTGCTGCGTGGTGAGCTGCACGCCCCCAACCTGCTGCCAGCTGCACCATGCCCAGGCCTCCTGCTGCCGCCCATCCTACTGTGGACAGTCCTGCTGCCGCCCAGCCTGCTGCTGCTACTGCTGCCAGCCCACCTGCTGTGAGCCCACCTGCTGAAAGCCAGTTTGTTGATTTCTAGTTGCCCAGGACACAGTATCTTTGAATAGCGCATCTCCTCAACCACCGCTAGACCACCACAAGTCCTTAGACTTCCACTTGTGTTTTTGTTACGTGGACTACCAAATATATGAGTTTTAGCTGATTTCATTCTGCAGTGAATAACCTGTCCACTGCAGACACAGCAATGCTGTGAACCTACCAGCTGACAATCAAAATGCTTTGGATGTACTATGTCTGATTTTTTTTTTTTGGAAGGGTTGAAAATTACTGATATACTGTGGAATTAATCCTTGAGAACTACCCACAAGTCTAACTCTTCCCTGCTTTATAATCTATTTTTAGCTCTGTTTACCTAGCTTTTTTTTCTAACATCAAAAGCACCAGAATATAGCCCAGAGACTTTCCTCAGTTGCCACCAGAGAGAATGGAAGCTCTTCACCCAACGTTCATCTTCTAAGAAGTAGGCTAGACTTTTTCATATTTCAACATCTGTTCCATCCCTTCTTTTGCAGGGGGGATCATAATGATCTTGCCTGTTGGCTATTTCAATTACATCTGTGATACAGTGTTTTCTGTCATTTCTTAATAAATATTATAACTGAGCAAACAAATCACAGTCTGTGCTTCCATTTGTACATAAAATGGGTTAACCCTGATAATTCATGACTGCCTACTTGAAAGAAATACATCTATTTCTTTAAAAGAAACTGAAATCATATATGGTGTCTTCATTCATTCTATAAACATTTATTGACCACCACTTCTAAAGCAGGGACTATAGAGATCAGAAAGATGAAGATCTAATTCTTATCCTTGAGCAATTTGCTATCCAGTAAGAAAAAGTATATATGTGAAAATAGCTACAATTTACAAGATAAGCTATATTCTCT
This sequence comes from Nasua narica, assembly GCA_028533885.1. Classification (NCBI taxonomy): domain Eukaryota; kingdom Metazoa; phylum Chordata; class Mammalia; order Carnivora; family Procyonidae; genus Nasua; species Nasua narica. The sequence goes on along the minus strand of CM052804.1, from coordinate 17,753,903 downwards.
TAATAGTTGGTACAACTATCTCTAACTATCTTAGAGAGATGCTCTTGTGGCAATAAGTCTCGATGGTCCAACTTACAATAGGTGCATCAAATGTGACATGCACGTTGGCAAACCCAAAACCCTAAGACAAGGATGTAAAATAAGGGCGCCTGGGTGGCTCAGTGGGTTAAAGCCTCTGCCTTCACCTCAGGTCATGATCTCAGGGTCCTGGGATCGAGCCCTGCATCTGGCTCTCTGGTCAGCAGGGAGCCTGCTTCCCCTCTCTCTCTGCCTGCCTCTCTGCCTACTTGTGATCTCTCCGTCAAATAAATAAATAAAATCTTAAAAAAAAAAAAAGGATGTAAAATAATTACACGAGACAGAAGGATTTTTTTTTTTAACTCCAGAAAAGGAATGAGAAGAAGGAAGAAAGAAGAGATGAGAGACTCCGTCAGGAGGTCATGAATGCTACTCTATGATTCTTCCCTTAAGTTACCAAACTCACACAATCCTTAGGGTAGGTCAACTTTCCTGTGAATACCAGTGGAAGATCTGAGTTTCATGTATGGGTTGATTCAAAGGGAGTTGGATACAACCCAGGACCCAGACAGAGCAGGGGGAACTACAAGAAAGTAATACCTCTGCTGTGGAAAGTAATATTTTGGTTATGTATAATACAAAGAAGATGATGGAAGGGCCAGAAATGAGATTTCAAAAGGAAAAGATTACTTTGGAATCAGCAGCGGTTAGGTCTGGAGCAGCATCTGGAAAGACTTCACAAGGGAGGTAATCTTTGAGGCCCTAAAGATCATTCTAAATGGGAGGAAAACAGTTAAAAAAAAAAAAAAAAAAAAGGTCAAGCTGCACCATTAGAGTGGCTAAAATCTAGTGACAACATCAAATGCTGGTGAAATAATTGCTGAAGCAACAAGAATTCTCTCTCATTGCTGGTGGGAATACACAACGGTATGGCTACTTTGGAAGACAGTTAGTTGGGCTATTTCTTACCAAGTCACAAACATGGGCTTATCATACAATCCAGCAATTGTGCTCTTATGTATTTATCCAAATAGGCTGAAAACTTATCCAATAAGCTGAAATCTTAGAAGAGTAATTATCTACTATTATTTTAAACTAATTTAGGTAATGGCTCCAATTGGAGCCGATGTTCCAGATGGAGTGTCTTTCATGGAACAAATCAACATGGCCCCAGGTAATTAGAAGTATGAAGCTTTTGACAAGAAAATGCCTTTTTCTCTGTATCAGTTTGCAAGGAAAATCAGAGGTAGTTTGCTTTTAACTGGCATGACTAACCGTAACTTTACAAATACCGCCTCAGGGCTGTGTCAACTCCCCCGCTTCCTGTCATAAAACGCTCAGCAGAGATCTTAATCAGCTTGACAGTCCACACATCACATCAGTCCACTACAGTCATACTACAGATCACATCATGCTAATTGTTTCTGAGGAGCAGGAGGCAGCAAGTACTTTAGATGTCTTAGTAAACACATGTCAACTCTGGGTTGGAGATAAACCCCACAAAAAATAAGGAGGTTACCACCTTAGTGAAACTTCTTGGAGTCAAACTGTCTAGAACATGTTGAGATCTCCTTTCTAGGGTGAAAGAAAAACTGCTTTCCCTTGAACTATCTTCATCTAGGAAAAAGCACAACTCTTGGTGGGCTTTTTTGGATTCTGAATTCAATGTATACTCTATTTGAGCGTGCTAGTGTAACCCATTTACTGACAACCTGAAAAAGACAGGACCACTATGGATTCAAGACCTTTCAGACATGAAAATTTAAATCATCCACTATCAGATAAAGAACCTTGACCAGCTCAAGTCCTGATTGAGCATAAAGAAAACATAAAACAGGTAGTGGAGGAAGAGAGTTAATAAGTATCAACTACAGTCTTGTGACCAATTTGAAGGATTATAGAAACTCTGTGTATTTTCTTCCTTATTTTTCTTCTCCTTTCTCCTTTCCTTGTTTAGTGCCATATGCTGTACCCAGACTAAACTTCAAATCAATCCAATTTCACTTAATATTCCATCAGTTTTGTGAAACAGATAGTTATCTTGGTTTTGTAACATGCGTAAATTGAATCTGAAAGAGGTTAAACTGAAATCAAGATCTCAAAGAGACAGATGTACTCCCATGTTCATTGCAACGTTATTCACAATATCCAAGACATGGAATGAAAGTAAGTATCCAACAATGAATGATGGATTAAAAAAAAATGTGGTATTTACATACAATGGGATATTATCCAGCTTTTAAAAAGAAGGAAAATTGTGTTGTTTCCAATAACATGGATGATTATGTTAACATAAATAAGCTAGATACAGAACAAATCCTAGATGATACCACTTATATGAGGAATCTAAAATAGTCAAACTGATAGAAGCAGAGAACAGAATGGTGGTTACTGGTGCGGAGAAAAAGGCAAAAAAAAAAAAATTAAATCTCCTTACAATTTACAAGTTGTACTGACAAATATTTGAATACAGGCAGAGTGACCTTTCTCCAGGAATGCAACTGCTTCACTGTTAATACTTTGCTAGAGCAAATGACAACCTTAGCTTGACATTAGCTAGACCTCCAGGATCCCGTAAAAATCCCTTTGGAAACTTCCTTTATCTCTACCCTGGTCCAAGATATATGTTAGCAATCATCCTCCAAGTATACGGTCCACTGATATTCACTGAAGGATCTCATGATTAAGGTTTTGCTAGACAGTAGTAAATGGAGTTTTCCTAACAACTGTTAGTCCCTCAGGGTCTTGGAAACCTTGCTTCCAAGTTCCTTAGAGACTCAGGCTATCCCTAACCCCCTCCCAACTTGAAAGTATACCATCAGCCACTCCACAACTCCAGTACAGCTCTTTCTGCCCACAGGTCCTGTCCCCGTGCTTTAATAAAACCATCCTTTTTGCACTAAAGATGTCTCAGGAATTCTTTCTTGACTTTTTGGTCCTGAACCCCAGTATTTCACATCAGTTACCAGAGGTTCAGGGGTGGGGAGAAATGAGGAGGTAATCGTCAAAGGGTGCAAAGCTTCAGTTATGTAAGAAGAATAAGTCTTAGAGATCTACTGAGTATCACAGGGTCTATAGTTAATAATACCGTATTGTATACTTCAAAATTTGCTAAAAAGATGTTTATTAAGTGTTCTTATCACAAAAAAGAAAAGAGGAAAAAGAAAAAAAAAGAAGAGGAAACTTTGGGATTTTGTGGCATTGATTGTGTTCACTGGTAGATACTTATCTCCAAACTCATCAAGTTATTTACATTAAACTTAAGTAGCTTTTTGTATGTCAATCATATCTCAAAGTGGTTTTTTAATGAATAAAGAAAATTAAATAGCTTGCTTATAGTCACACAGCTCATAAGTAAATACTAAAATATGAACCCAAGTCTGACTCCAAAACTCATAATGAGACAATGAAATTAAGGAACTGGAAATAATGGTGTATGGAGGTTCAGATGATTTTTTATTTAAAACCAAATAATTAACATATAGTATATTATTAGTTTCTGAGGTTGAGTTTAGTGATTCATCAGTTGCATACAACACCCAGTGCTCTTTAGATCAAGTGCCCTCCTTAACACCCATCACCCAGTTACCCTATCCCCCCTACCCACTTCCCTTCCAGCAACCCTCACAGTTTGTTTCCTATAGTTAAGAGTCTCTTATGGTTTGTCTCCCTCGCTGATTTCATTGGTTCAGCTGATTTAAAGATGCCTATTTGGGAAGCTCTGGGCTTTCAAAGTAAGTTCCTCTGTGCCAGGTGCTAAGTTACTATCTCAGCTTCACGCCCTCCCTGCTCTTGTAGACCTTGGGAGGACGCTCTGCAAACTACTCTGTCGGGCTTTGCCACTAGGGGGTGACAGAGGAAAGCTGCAAAGCTGAAGAGGAAGAAGGCACGTGCTCCTTCCTGTTTGCTTCCTTCTGCTTAATTGGGACTTCCTGAATGCTGACAATTCCCAGGATTTTCTCCCAGTAATACTTGTTCACTCCAGCAGCTGCAGATCCTTTCAGAGAAGCACCTACATCCAGTCTGCACTTTTCTCAACACCTGTAGAACCTGCTTCACACACACCCCACTCAGAGTCACCAGCCAGCCAGTTTTCCTGAAACGTCTGCAGGACAACCCCCTCTCTAAATTTCTAAGTGTTAATTTCCTTCCCTTTTCCCTTGAAAGAAACTATCTTTCCCTGGGTTTTCTACAGTTCCTACATTTGTAACATCTCTGTATCCCTTTTCAACCCTTTGAGTTACCTAAGAGCTTAGTTTAAAAGTCTCCATATAAAATTCACTTGATTCAAATAATGGGTGTGGTTCTTGTTGCTTGAAGGGACCCTTACTGTTATACTCTTATTGCCTTTAAAAATTCAGATTATTTACTGAACCATTTGTTCAGACTTCCCACCTAACTTTGGTTAATCCTGGGAACTGACTATGGAGCAAATAAGTCTCCAAGCTTTGGTGGTGGCAACCAGAGAATTACATTAAAGGCCTGACAGAATCTGACTGAGGAACTAGAAAGATTACTCACCACCATTTAGCTCTGTAGTTAAGAAAGCTCTGCCATGTCTATTAAAAACCTTCTATGCAAAGTGGGCTGTGCCATGGAGACGTGACAGCAGGTGGCCCTTTGTTAATTACTGACTTATCCCCAAAAACCATAACCCTGACTTGAGAAACCTGCTTTCCATCATAGTTATTCTATGAAACACCAGTAGGCAAACTTATTTTTAAAAGCCCAAGAATACAAAGGGATTTTGAGAAACTTTAAGGGAGAAAATGTTGAATGATCACATCAGCTGAAGCATGAAAGCCTTAGGTGAGCCTGAAGATTTGAGAGGTAAGTAAAAGTGTTCTTGTGAGATTCAGAGAGACTAATCCAAAGCACCAAATATATGTTCATATTGGGGCTTTTTTTTTTTTTTAAGATTTTCAATATAGTATTTATCTTCAGTGGAAGAGATAAACTAAATCTTTTCTCAAAAGGATGGGAGGAATCTTGGTCTGAATGGCGCCAGAATAAAGATAGTATTCATCTGTTCAAAAGATGAGACCTGTACACCTGCAGAAAAGATCCCAGTAGGTTTATAACATTGTGGGATGGAGAAGTGAAGGAACTCAGGATTTTCAGAGCCTCTGAGGTGGTGAGCCATGAGAAAGTTTGAGAAGAGTCAAAATGACAGAGGTTTATGTAGAGTAATATCCAGATCTTGAAGCAGGAGGAATTCATGGTTCTCCCCTAGGGAGCATCATGGGGGAGGCAGAAGACAATATAATGAATCCTAAAGATAGAATTCAGGGAACTCTGAGGTTAGAATTTTTAATTTCACCCCAACACTTACTGTTTTATTGAACAGAAGTGACAAAAATGAGAGAGAAGCAAAGGTTAGGAATAGAAATTCGTGTGGAACAGGGGTTGAGACTGGAAGTAAGCCAAACAAGTACCTTGTTATAGTGTATCTGAGTATAGATTATACACTTTGATCACTCTAAAGACCTTTTTAACTGTAGGAAGGGACAAAAAAGGAATCAGAAGACCTAAGATGAAAATCACCAACTACCCAGTTTTATCTCGCCTTATTAAATGGAGGTTCTAATATCTCACAGTGTCCCTGTATCAAATAAGTTTATCAATAGTAATATGCTTGGCATGTAAAAAAATTAATAAATAATTTTTTTCTCTTCCTCCTCTCCATTCAATTGTACATCTTCAGGAGCACAAAACCCTGTTGACTATTAGGAGGCTAACAATACCCAGATACACAAGAGTAGAGGATAAAGGAAGAGGGCTGCCCAGGGTGATATTTTACTCCATTTGGGTGGTTGCTCCTTCTTTATCCAATTCATCTGCACTCAGAAAAATCAAAATGCTCTTAATATTTATGGAAGTTTTTTCCCCACATGTGATGTTCCTCTCCTTCTCTTCCACGTCCTTCTTCCCAACTGACCAAGAAGCCAAATTCCTATGGATGAATGCTGACCCACTATGATTATAAGCTGTCCTAATACATCATGGTTCTCCAGTTAAAATTTCAAACTGAATTTCAATGTGAATTGCATCATTTCCCATAAACCATAGATATTAATGAGGAACGCAGAATGGAGAAATTCATACTCAAGCTGACAGAGATGTGCTTCAGTCCCCTCTAAGTAATAAATCTTACTAAGGGTTTTCGAGGACTACCTCCACAAAATGGCAACATGGCAGAAAGTATTAGAGAGGAGACAGTGCTTCCCAGTAGCCTCACAGGGTTCCAGCAAAGCAAGGCAGAGGGCCACTAGTCCTTCCTTTGTAGAGGTGGAGTGGAGCTCCTACTGGTTGCAAAGTTATAGTGAAGACTGAACAGGCAGAAGACTTTTCAGACATTGAGAGACTGGAAAGCTAAACTCCTAGGATTTACCCCTAGATCACCCCATTGTTAAATAGGAATAACACCTGTAAATGATGGAAAAAGAACTCCAGCTTCCTTTCATTTAATTAATAACTACCCTTTATTTAGAACCATTTATTGAGCACTATGTTCCAGACACTGTGTTAAACATTTTAATGCATTATTTAATTTATTCCTTAAATGTTCTAGCGATGTGGTATTTTACAAATGGAGAGATTAATGAAGTAATTTCCCTACTTTAGAAAAACATGCCAGTGGCTCTCAATGGTCTGTCTACTTAAATTCAAACTCCTCAGCCTGCAAGTCAAGACTCTCCATCTAGCTTCTACCTCACAAGACTCTTTTCCAGACACAGTACACTATTCACTGCTCCCTAATGACAATTTGTTCTTGTCCATATCCATGCATTTATTGTAGCCACTCACTACAATTGGAATGACCTTCCTACTCTGCTTTGTCAAGTCCTATGTGCCCCATGAACTCCAGTAGAAACTAAACTGCTTGAAAGTACAATTGTGTCCTGCCCATCCCTGAGTCCCCGAAATCTCCTAGCACAGTGCAAGGCAAATAGCAGGGGCTCAACAAAGACTGGCTGAAATAAAGTAAACTACAAATTTTCTCCTCAGAAATGCAATAGTCAACAATGGAGAGATTACGGATTAGTATACAGTGATTAAGAACACAGACTCTGGAGGCACCTGGGTGGCTCAGTGGGTTAAGCCTCTGCCTTCGGCTCAGGTCATGATCTCAGGGTTCTGGGATCGAGCCCTGCATTGGGCTCTCTGCTCAGCAGGGAGCCTGCTTCCCAAACCCTCTCCCTCTGCCTGCCTTTCTGCCTACTTGTGATCTCTCTGTCAAATAAATAAATATTAAAAAAAAAAAAAGAACACAGACTCTGGAGCCAGATAGCCAGGGTTCAAATCCCAACTCCACTATTTACCATTTACTGACCTTAAGCAACTTATTTATTCTATGCCTCAGTTTCCCTCATCTGTAAAACAGAGGATACCTTCAATACCAACCACAAAGGGCTGTTGTAGGAATTAAAGGATATAATACATGCAAAGCATAGAACCGTATCTGCTACATAGTAAACCCTATATAAGGATTGCTGTTGTTATGCAATCAGCTGTATGTTATAGTAAACTAGCAACTCAAAGCAACTCAAAATGTATTTTAAAGTCATCATGTCAGTTATTTAAATACATAAACATTTAATTATCCAAACATCCATTTTCCCAACCAAATTTTATTTAACACATAATTTATACCTTCCTTAACTGTGTATAATTTCCTGTTACTACTGCACATTCTACAGCCCACAATAACACAGGAGAATTAACCCTCCAAGAAAAACAGGCAGCACTGCCAGCGAGCAGAAGCCGGGCAAGCGTGCGTGTGCCATGTGGTGGAGGACTGCGAGACCTGCTTGGGCATCCTGCACCAGGATCAAACGTGTCCACAGAGTGGAAGGGCTCACTCACCCCCTTTAAGCCAGTATCAGCTGTCTTCAAGTCGCAAAACATTTCCATTTCAAAGAAACCCAATCAGCACAAGCAAATAAGCTAGCAAGCCTTGTATCTGTCTTGGCTATAACCACACACTAGAAAATATCCGGAAAAGGCCCCCAAAGTCCACCACTTAACCCAAACCCAGAATCCTTTGCCTGCCTGCTCAGCAAAGAATAAAGTGGACATCATGCAATGAAAGGACTGATGTCTACAGCCATCTTGATCCCAACTATTTGTTCTTCCAAATGATATTATAAAGGCGTTCACCAGAAATGGAAAAGATCATACAATTCAGAAAACAAAGACCAAATGTTTTTACTTACAGGCATTTTTATTAGGATGACAAACTGAAAAGGCTCCTATAGCCTGCTTTTGTGAAGGGATGAAGTGCTCCATCAGGCTTAAAGAAAATTGAGTTGCCTCGAAGTGTGAAATCTCCCCACACTGACATTCCTGCTGACTCGGGAGGTGCCGTCATGGCAGGGTTTTCCCCGACAGCACCCCAGAAATCCAGGACGCGGGTAAGGCACACGGAGGCTCACAACAAACTGTGACTAACACACATAAAAGTGACCTTTCATCCCAGGCCAAGAACTTGGCAGTAAGCACATTCTGCATCTGGGTGTTGGAGTCTCCCGTGTCTTCAGCCCTGCTCCCTCTCAAGGGCTTCAGGCTGCTCACCCTGCAAGTCCCACACTGACCTCATCATCCGCCCTTCCCACCACCCCAGATGGCAGTTCTGTGGGTCTCAGTTCCCCTCTCGCCTATGAGTAAATCTGAGACCTACACGTGGTCCTCGGTCTCTCTCTCCACACATCTTCCTGAACAGCACGACCTACCATCTCTACTTTCAAAATGTCTCCCCGACTCTTCCACCTCTTACCAGTTCATCCAGCACTGGCATCACAGCTCATTCTCTCACCTGGACCACGGATTGTTTGCCTGTTTCCACTTTGGCCCTGTAGCACCTACCTTTCCTCAGAACATAACACATGTTTTCACCCCCTGCTGCAAAGCATCCAGTGCATTCTCAGTGCCTTTAGAATAAAACCTAAACTCTGTTGAACCCACAAAATCCTACATGGCTTGGCACCTGCCGACCTGTGAACCTCATCTACTTTCACACTCATCTTCTGCCACACACACACCAGCCACCTGGCAAGGGCTGCCGCTGATCGCCCCGACCAGCGGAGGGCACTCGCTGCGTCACCTCCAACCCCCCTCTATCACTTCACCCTGTTTCATTTTCTTCTGGCACTTGTCACTTGTCGTGGTCACTCCACTTTTTGTCTGTTTTCCCCTACTAGAATGAACCTTGACAACAAGGACCTTATCTGACCTGTTAACTTCTGTATGCAGAGCACCCACCACAGAGCTGGGTGTTCTGTGAATGAATTAACTAACTTAAAAAAAAAAACAAGTGAATGAACACAATTTACAGTTATGTAAAATTTTTATTATTAAGTGTGAGGAACTGCTATTAGACAAGGTGCCATTCACTCTCAATATGACTTTAAATCATTATTTAATATCCTTACTCTCAGTTTTCTCTTCTGAGAAGTGGGTGTAGTAACAGTCCTGGTCTTACAGGGTTGTAAGAAATAAGGAAGAAAATGTGCATAAAATACTATGCATTATGCCGGGCACATGGTATATATATTCAATAATTGCTACCTATTAGCTGAGGATAAGATGACCATATTGTAGTTGTCTTAAAAACAAGAATATTAGTTTTGTTGTGGAAACTGATATGCCACCAGTGGTCCCCAGGAAAGTGAATAATCTGATGAGAAATCTCAGATACATCCCCTCTACTCTATGATACCCTCTAAGACAGAAACCACATCCTCCTCAATACCCCCACAGAACACTCAAATAGCTTCCCATCCACTGTCCCTGCCTTCAAATTATCTCCTTCCCACTGCTAGCATTTTGGTTAAGAAAACAGGCTCTAAAATCAGCTCCTCCTTTTTAGGGTCCCAAGCACTTCAAAAACCTGATCCCACCAATCTTACATCAACTTATCTTCAGGGCTGTCTTCGCTCTAGTCAGAACACCCCCCTGCGCACCCATCCACCAAGAGGAAATACGGTAGAGCGGTTGAGTGTGCCCAAACTGGAGTCAGACTGCTTGGCTTCAGATGCCAGCTCCATCACTTACTCACTTACTAGTTGCTTAGCCTGTCTACGCCCCAGGTTCCTCCTGTCAAATGGCAGGGAGAGCAACTCTGCGTAGATCATAAGCTTGTGGTGAGAACTGTGCAACACACATTAAGCACTCAGCACAAGGCCTAATAGTAAGTGACAATGCTGCAGAGCCTCTACTCAAAAACTAGTCATCTTTCTAAAAACAAATCCAAACATGCCCCATATCTGTTCAAAATCTTTAATTAATGCCCATTGCCATGAGGATGAAGGTCAAAATCCTGAGTGGAGCCTACTAGGCACAGGTCAAATTCTTCCTACTGTGGCACTAATCCACCTTTCCAACTCCATCTCCCACTGTTCCTCCTCCACAGCCTCCCTAAGTAAGGGAGATCCAGAGTCCATGCTTTGTGCTCCCCCCCAATCAACCCTGTTGCCATCCCATGAATGCACCATGGCATTTTGTTTCCTTGCTTTACTTGCTGAAATTCCCTTCCTATTCCTTCCTACCTGCTAAGCTCCTCATCATGCTTCGATACCCACACAACTGTTCCCTTTTCATGAAGTACTTCCTAAATCTTCCAGGTAGAGTCAGGGGTACCTACTTCTAAACTCCCACACCTCACCTAAAAAACCTGAATGTACAACCCCGTTGTCATTTACCAGTTTACTTCTCTGGGTCTCTTCTATACAACTTCAAGGGCAGGTCCGTATTTGTTTCTTTTTTATGCAACCTCTGACTTGCAGCAGGTGTTCAACCAATGAGGGTCTGACTGAACCAAGAGATATCTATGGAAGTAATATGGACAACAAGCAAAATTCTAGCAGAGGAATCCAAAACCACAAAAATCATTCTAGTAGTGAGAAGATGGCTAAAAAGAAAAGAGTTTTAATGTTAAGCATCTTTTGGATACATCATCTTGTGGATTTTGGCTTCTTACACCTTTTATGTGGTACAATTTTCTACTTATTTTTTAAAGCCTGGGCCATTTTATATGAAGATTGGTCAAGAAAACACATTCTTTAAGACTTTCAAAGTAAGGGCCCCTGGATGGCGCAGTTGGTTGAGCGACTGCCTTCAGCTCAGGTCATGATCCCGGAGTCCCGGGATCGAGTCCCGCATCGGGCTCCCAGCTCCATGGGGAGTCCGCTTCTCACTTTGACCTTCTCCCTTTTCATGCTCTCTCTCACTCTCTCTCTTTCCTAATAAATAAATAAATAAACAAATAAAATCTTTAAAAAAAAAAAGACTTTCAAAGTAAAATATTTCTGAAGGTTTACTAGTTTAATACTTTTCCTACTCCAAAGCAATTCTAAAACATCACAGTAAGTTTTATGCCTTTATTTATTTAAATAATTAGATCACTAGGGCTTTAGTAGCTTAGACATAACTTGGAAATCTTCCCAAGTATGCTCCATAGAATACTAACTCACGAAGCTAACCTATAGAAACTAACAAAATGATTCCATGGCCAAGTAAGTTTGGAGAAAAATACATGTTATATCTCTTTATTGGAAAGTCACAGAGCACTCTCGCATATTAAAGGCTCTGGAAGGTCCATCAATGAAGAACTCTATTTCCCAAATGTATTTACCAGAGAACCCTTTAATGTTGCTTAAAACACGTGTTCATGAAACTTATTTTACAAAATACTGCACCATTTAGTTTCTACATGGCCCCATACAACTGTTCTTTGGGTCACAAATAATCTTAGTCCATAATATTGTTGCATGGAGTTTTATTTTTTTAAAAGATTTTATTTATTTATTTGACAGACAGATACCACAGGTAGGCAGAGAGGCAGGCAAAGAGAGAGGGGGAAGCAGGCGCCCCACCGAGCAGAGAGCCCGACGCAGGGCTCGATCCCAGGACCTGAGATATGGACCCGAGCCGAAGGCGGAGGCTCAACCCACTGAGCCACCCAGGCGCTCCTAGGATGGAGTTTTGAAGGGCATCTGTCACCGTACAGTTCCTGACTCTCATCTGCCTGTCCCTGACAAGTTATCGCTCACGGCACACATGGAGGGCACGGAAAGCGAAAGATTTTTATAGCTAAGAAAGTGTTCTTTACACGGAATCAGAATCTCCTTCTCTATAGATCCCATCCGTTCATCTTAATTCAGCTTCTTGGAGCCATGAAGAATAAATCTAAGACTTTTAGCACTTTTTCAGCCAGAAGACCTAATTTATCACATAGAATCTTTGGTTGCTGATAGACTAGCAATCAAAAAGCCTACTTATCTCTTCATCTGAAAAATAAAGAAATGTGGGGATGATCTGCAGATACCTAGCATACCAGGCCATCACTAATGATGTATAATGATTAGAGGTTAATGACTCGGTGCCTTTGAAGACTGAAGTGTCGTTAAAGTGACAAAGAGCCAACATGAAGAGTCCTAATTTGACAACAAAACAACCTAAACCCCTTTTATGAGGTAAAGAATGTGTCTCCGGTAATAAACACTTAAGTAATTAGACCGTTTTAATGGAGATAGCTATAAACTGAAACACGGGGAAAAAAAACCTTGGTAATAGGCTGACGCCCAGGGAGATGAGTATATAAGAGCCAAGGCAGAAGAGAGATGCATTGAGACACCAACAGACTTCTCTTCTCAACCCAACAAAAACCTAACTCCTGACACCATGGCTTGCTGTGTTCCCTGCTGCTGCAGCGTCCCCACCGGCCCGGCCACCACCATCTGCTCCTCTGACAAATGCTGCCGGTGCGGAGTCTGCCTGCCCAGCACCTGCCCCCATGACATCAGCCTCCTCCAGCCCACCTGCTGTGACACCTGCCCCACACCCTGCTGTGAGCCTGACACCTATGTGCCAACCTGCTGGCTGCTCAATTCTTGCTACCCAACTCCTGGAATGAGTGGAATCAATGTGACCACCTACGTTCAGCCTGGCTGCCAGAGTCCCTGTGAGCCCTGCTAAGCAGCCATGTCTCTGCATAGGCTCAGGGATGTGGGGCTCATCATCTGACCTTCAACACCTGCTACTACCTACATCAGGTTAAATCAATCCCAAGTCCCTGGGCCATGTTTTCATGAATTCACCCAACTTCTTCACTCCTCCTTTGAGTGGATTTAGAGACCTTCTTTCTGTCTTTTACTTATTAGGCCATTTCATGGCTCTTTGAGAAATAACTATTTTGACTATTCCTTAATAAACTTTATTCTGGCTTAGCAAATGTGGCTTTGTGATGATTCATTCTGTTTCCTCTCAGGGAAAGTGGAATGCCTACCTAAACCTGAACAGTAGTTCATCATATCCAAGATTTATCCCAGCAGAAGGAGAGCATGTGTGGTGGCATCATTGAAAAATTAGATACTGGCTCTTTGTTATGGGTTGAAAGTGAAAAATTCACGAGGTCATTCTGTAGGATTTTTTACTCAATAGGTATTTTTTGAAGACAATCACTATGCCAGGCCCTATGCTGGAACCTGGAGATTGATATGTTTAAATGTTTTACTTGTTTTAATTTCCATCAACCCTGAAATTAATTTTCTTTCCCTAGCTGACTAAATAAATCGGTCACTTTGTAGAAATAATTTCGATTCCCTTAGTTATAGTCATCAGCAAAATTCCAAGGTCAAAATGCAATGTAATTTGAGGAAGAATACCCATTTCTTCATATATGCTGTCTTCTAGATAAATCAATTCTGAATATTAGCATTTACTGGGTATTCCTTGCTCTCTCAAATGAGGATTGGTTTACATGAGTCAGAATTATCCTTAAAAGTTTACTAGAATTCTCCTTAGAAGTTTACCAGTCCAAGTGTCATCTAATATCATAGTGTTAAAATGAACTGAAAATATCAGACTATGGTGCAGTATTCTCCATCCACAAGAAACAGGCACACAATTCTGGAAGCAAAAACACACAGTTCCTCTTAGAACAAAACTTTGATGCTGACCACTAATTCATCTCCTTAGTTGTCCTGGAAAATTCCAAGTGTGCAAGGTTTTTACAGAAAATACTCAAAGTGCAATATCATACATTTTCTTGGACTTGCCTTGGAACTTTGGGCCATTCACTTCCTCTCAGCCTCGGTTTCCTTGTTATCACAGCAGAAATGATACTCTTATCCCTGCTTATGTCTCAGGATTATTGTGAGAATCAAACAACCCAACATGTCGACAGCCCCATTCTGGATGGTGAGAGACACTCGCCATTACTGCCACACATGGTTCCCACCTTTCTCACAAAAAGGCATCCCCTTATTTCTTGAAAAACATTATTTTTCCCATGTACCTTTGTTAAATAATAATTCATCACTTCCTTCATATTTGTTCAAAATACATTTATAAATAAGCATTGATGAGAATTTTAGGATTAATATACCCAAGTTACCTCTTTTTTTCAGTCAAAAGCAAATAAGTTTGACGTTTTCATACATAAATATTTAGACTTTATTTTTTACAATTTTTTTATAAGATTTTATTTTTAATACTGAAAATAACTCTGAGTGTCCTAGTACTACCACTGTGGACCTTTAGGCATTCAAAGACCCTTGGCGCTAGTTAAAATGCCCCAGATGGAACCCAGGAAATGTGTGGCCCTGAGCCAGTCACTGGAGCTCTGTGGATCTCAGGTCTTAAATCAACTAAATGGGTTGGTTGACCAGAAGCTCTCCAGGGCACTGTCAGCTTTAACGTTCTATGGTTCTAGATCTTCCAGAAGCATTTTAAGTAACAAGTACCCCACGCCACTAACCAACTCCACCCCCATTTTTTCACTTTTGTTACTTTCATTTACAATAGCTAACATTTGGTGAATATCTATTGAGCATTCTAATTTATGCTTCATGGGCATTATTTCATTTCCAACAAAAAACACAGGCAGGTAACTACCATCATTCTCTCTACCTTACAGGAAGAAAACTGAGACTCCCAAAGTTACACAAATAGTAAGTGACGCAGGGATTAAATGTAAAACCACCTGAACCCAAAAGCCGCTTCTCTTTCCACTGCACCAAAGCACACACCTCCTTTACAGACAGCACTATGTTCAAACAGGATTGCGTATGGCTCTCTTTACCTAGGAGAAAGTATACGCCACTTAATACATTTTCCATTATCCCTCTAAATTGTATATTTGGTTGTATATAGTTAACTCACTTTCTCTGGGGTGATTACAGTTTAAGACAAAACAAGTATATACAGTGACTCTAGGAAAATCTGTTTAGGTTCTACGGTGAAAACAAATCATCTTTTTTTTTAAAAGTCAGACACTGATTAGCAACCTCAGCACAGGAAAAACATGGACTGGGTTGGTCATTAACCCTGCACTGAAATACGGAATGTTTGGCAACTCGAACACATTTTCTATTTTCTGATGAGTTTCAATAACCTAGTTCAAGGCAAACGCAAACTGCTAGTAAAGTTAATAATTGTTTATCCCTGATAATAGAACAGAAAATCAAGTCATATCATTTTTCTTTCAAATTTATCCTGGCCTCCAGGCCTTTCTTTCCAGCTTCACTGATTCTAGCCTAATTTAGATACTGATCACCAGACCCCTGATCACAGCCTCCTAGTTAACCTTGGTTCAATAATCCCATGCCTCTCCCTCCATCCAAACTAGATCTCTGTGAGACCAAGCTTCTATCCCTACTATAAATATTGACTAAATTGAATTGCTCAAAACTCTAGGATAACTCAAAATTTATTTTTTTTTTATTTTTTTACTGAGTCAAGGCTAAAGTGTTCAGTGTGGCTGTCAAGACCCCCAATAACCTGGTATAGTCATTTCTAGCAAATCTTACCTGCTACTAATCCTGGGGCAATGTGCGACCTACACTTGTCAGAGCAATGTCCCCTATATGACAGTCAACAGAGTAGTCTCTGCAGACTGTCTGGCTTTAAATCATATCTCTATCATTTACTAGCTATGTGTCCTTTGGTCATGTCATTTAATTCCTCCCTGCATCAGGTTCCTCAACCATCAAATAAGATTAAAAATAGTTTGTACCCTACATAAGCACAACACCACAGAACTGTTCAGGTCATGAAAAACGAGGAAAGACTGAGAAAAGATTGTCCCTGACCAAAGGAGACTAAGGAGATGTCAAAACTAAACATATTTTGGGATCTCAGATTGGATCCTGGAACAGAAAAAGGACAGTAGTGGAAAAAGTAGTGATACCTGAATAACATCTGTAGTTTAACTAACAGCAATGTACCAATGTTGGTTTCTTAGTTTCAACATATGTACAATGGTATTGTAAGATATTATCATTAAGGGAAATTGAGTGAGGGGTAATAAGAATGCTGTACTATCTGCAAACTTTCTGTAAATCTAAAATTATTCAAGATTAAAAAGCTAATTTTTTAAAAGTACATATAAATACAGAGAACTGGTGGTTTCAAGAGTGGGGGTAGGGGATGGGCAAAAGGGGTGAAGGAGAGTGGGAGATACAGGCTTCCAGTTAGGCAATGAATAAATTAGAGGAATGAAAAGTACAGCACAGGGAATACAATCAACAGTATTGCAATAGTGTTGTATGGTGACGGTGGTGGCTACACTGTGGTGAGCACAGCACAATGTACAAATCTGTCCAACCACTATGCGGCACACCTGAAACTAATGTAACATTGTGTGTCAGCTATATTCCAATTTAAAAACGTTTTTTAAAAGTACCTTCAAAAAATTTCCAATGGAAAAAAGACCATCTCTTCAACAATTGGTGTTGGGGAAATTGGACAACCACATGCAGAAGAATGAAACTGGACCATTTCCTTACACCATGCACAAAAAAGAGACTCAAAATAGATGAAAGACCTCAATGTGAGACAGGAATCCATCAAAATCCTTGAGGAGAACACAGGCAGCAACCTCTTCAACCACAGTGGCAGCAACTTTTTCCTAGAAACATCGCCAAAGGCAAGAGAAGCATGGGCAAAAATGAACTATTGGGACTTCATGAAGATAAAAAGTTTCTGCACAGGAAACAGTCAATAAAACCAAAAGACAATCGGCAGAATGGGAGAAGATATTTGCAAATGACATATCACATAAAGGGCAAGTATCCAAAATCTATAAAGAACATATCAAACTCAATACCCAAAGAACAAATAGCCCAATCAAGAAATGGGCAGAAGACACGAACAGACATTTCTGCAAAGAAGACACCCAAATGGCCAACAGACACATGAAAAAGCACTCCACATCACTTGGCATCAGGGAAATACAAATCAAAACCACAGTAAGATACCACTTCACACCAGTCAGAATGGCTAAAATTAACAAGTCAGGAAACGACAGGTGTTGGCGAGGGTACACCTCCTACACCTTTGGTGGGAATGCAAGCTGGTACAGCCACTCTGGAAAACAGTATGGAGTTTCCTCAAAAAGTTGAAAATAGAGCTACCCTATGATGCAGCAATCACACTACTGGGTATTTACCCCAAAGATACAAATGTAGTAATCAGAAGGGGCACATGCACCCGAATGTTTATAGCAGCAATGTCCAAAGTAGCCGAACTATGGAAAGAGCCCAGATGTCGATCAACAGATGAATAGATAAAGAAGATGTGAGATATACACACACACACACACACACACACACACACACACACACACACACTGGAATATTACACAGTCATCAAAAAATGAATCCTGCCATTTGCAATGACAAGGATGGAACTACAGGGTATTATGCTAAGTAAAATAAGTCACTCAAAGAAAGATATTTATCATATGATCTCACTGATATGAAGAATTTGAGAAGACAGAGGATCATAGGGGAAGGGAGGGAAAAATGAAACAATACAAAACCAGAGAGGGAGACAAACCATAAAAGACTCTTAATCTCAGGAAACAAACTGAGGGTTGCTGGAGGGGAGGAGGGTGGGAGAGATAGGGTGGTGGGGTGATGGACATTGGGAAGGATATTGCTATGGGGAGTGCTGTGAATTGTGTAAGACTGATGAATCACAGAACTATACTCCTGAAACCAATAATACATTATATGTTAATTTTAAAAAGTTCAAAAAAAGTATATACCTCCTAAAACTGTAGTCAAGATTAAATTAACTAAAACATGCACAGCCTTTAGAACAGTGTGTACCGACTGTCAACCTCCAGGTCCACCTTTTTATACTCTGTGATGCTTGGGGTGAGGACTCTTCCCCCCGCCCAAATACTTTTATTTTTTCAGTGTTACAAGATTAATTGTTCATGCAACACACCCAGTGCTCCATGCAATACATGCCCTCCTCAATACCCACCAACAGGCTTGCCCAACCCTTCACCCCCCCCTTCCAAAGCCTTCAATTTGTTACCCAGAGTCCATAGTCTCTCATGGTTCATCTCCCCCTCCGATTTCCCCCCATTCACCCTTCCTTTCCTTCTCACAATACCCTCTATGTTTTTCCTTATGCTCCACATGTAAGTGAGACCATAAGATAATTGACTCTCTCTGCTTGACTTATTTCACTCCGCATAATCTCTTCTAGTCCTGTCCATGTTGATACAAAAGTTGGGTATTCATCCTTTCTGATGGAGGCATAATATTCCATTGTATAGATGTACCACATCTTCCTTATCCACTCATCTGTTCAAGGGCATTTTGGTTCTTTCCACAGTTTGGTGAGTGTGGCCATTGCTGCTATGAACATTGGAGTACATGTGGCCCTTCTTTGTACTGCATCTGCTTCCTTGGGGTAAATACCCAGTAGTGCAATTGCAGAGTCATAGGGTAGCTCTATTTTTAATTTATTGAGGAATCTCCACAATGTTTTCCAAAGTGGCTGCACCAACTTGCATTCCCAACAACAGTGGAAGAGGGTTCTCCTTTCTCCTCATCCTCTCCAACATTTGTTGTTTACTGTCTTGTTGATTGTGGCCATTCTAACCGGTGTAAGGCGGTATATCTCAATGTGGTTTTGATTTGAATTTCCCTGAT
The DNA here is from genome assembly GCA_028533885.1 of Nasua narica. Classification (NCBI taxonomy): domain Eukaryota; kingdom Metazoa; phylum Chordata; class Mammalia; order Carnivora; family Procyonidae; genus Nasua; species Nasua narica. The sequence continues at coordinate 17,734,935 of CM052804.1, read as the reverse complement.
GGCTAAAGATGATGAACATTTTTTCATATGACTGTTGTATGTCTTCTTTGGAAAAGTGTCTGTTCATGCCTTCTGCTCATTTTTTGACGTGATTATCTGTTTTGTGGGTGTTGAGTTTGAGGTGTTCTTTATAGATCTTAGATATCAGACCTTTGTCTGTAGTGTCATTTACAAATATCTTTTCCCATTCTGTGGGTTGACTGTTTGTTTTGTTGACTGTTTCCTTCCCTGTGCAGAAGCTTTTTATCTTGATGAAGTCCCAAAAGTTCATTTTCACTTTGTTTCCTTTGCCTTTGGAGACATATCCTAAAAGAAGTTGCTGTGGCTGATGTCGAAGAGGTTACTGCCTATGTTCTTCTCTAGGGTTTTGATAGATTCCTGCCTCACGTTGAGCTCTTTTATCCATTTCGAGTTTATTTTTGTGTATTGTGTAAGAGAATGGTCAAGTTTCATTCTTCTACATAGAGCTGTCCAATTTTCCCAGCACCATTTATTGAAGAGACTGTCTTTTTTCCACTGGATATTTTTTCCTGTTTTGTCAAAGATTATTTGACCATAGACTTACAGATCTATCTCTGGGCTCTCTATTCTGTTCCACTGGTCTATGTGTCTGTTTTTGTGCCAGTACCATGCTGTCTTGGTGATCACCGCTTTGTAATAAAGCTTGAAATCAGGCAATGTGGTGCCCCCCACTTTTTGTTTTTGTTTTCTTCAGCATTTCTTTAGCAATTCGGGGTCTTTTCTAGTTCCATACAAATTTTAGGATTGTTTGTTCCAGCCCTTTGAAAAATGCTGGTGGAATTCTGATCGGGATGGCTTTGAAAGTATAGATTGCTCTGGGCAGTATAGACATTTTAACAATGTTAATTTCCGATCCATGAGCATGGAATGCTTTTCCACCTTTTTGTGTCTTCTTCAATTTCTTTCACGAGCGTTCTGTAGTTCAAGTACAGATCCTTTACCTCGTTGGTTAGGTTTATTCCCAGGTGTCTTATGGTTCTTGGTGCTACAGTAAATGGAATTGATTCTCTCATTTCCCTTTCCATATTTTCATTGTTAGTGTATAGGAAAGCAACTGATTTCTGTGCATTGATTTTGTATCCTGACACATTACTGAATTGCTGTATGAGTTCTAGTAGTTTGGGGGTGGAGTTTTTTGGGTTTTCCATATAAAGTATCATGTCATCTGTGAAGAGAGTTTGACTTCTTCACTGCCAATTTGAATACCTTTTATTTCTTTCTGTTGTCTGATTGCTGTCACTAGGACTTCTAGTACTATGTTGAACAAGAGTGGTGAGGATTCTTAATCTCCTTCGCCTGATTTTCTAGTAGATTCCACCAACAAAGGGTACTAGAAGGAGCCTGCAAGGCCTGAGGAAAAGACGGTCTTGTTGCCCCAGCAACCAGTCCTTTATTGGGCAGCAACAATAGATTCTAGTCTCCAGCTTCTTTCGACAAGGACGCTCCAAGAACATCATCACTGCAGCCCCTCAGAAACATTTGCATCAGCAAGGGGGTGACTCCCACCGCCCACCCACGAAGGCCCACACCCTGGCCCCACGGGGCCTCTCTTCTGAGCTTCTGAAGCAAGAGCAGAAAAGCTTCTGGGCAGTCCCTGGGGTCTGCACCCAACTCTGCAGGGCCAATCTGCCAAGCATCTAGGCGCAGTTACCCCCAACCTCTTCTCCCCAGTCCCCGCCCTAAGGCTGGTAGCCTGCTTCTTGTGTTAGTTACCTCAGTTTTCCTTTTTGGTTTTTTCAGTCCTCCAATAACTATTTAACAAATCCCCTATCTTAAAATTCCCTCTGTTGAGATACTTTGTGAGGTTTTCTTCTTTGCTTGTTTTCCTGACTAAACTTGATACAGAAGTATCTGCATAAATGTTAGTTGTCTTTATTTTCCAACCTTCCTTCCTCAACCATTCATTCCAAATGTTCCCGCCCCAAGACTCCATCCCATGATCCAGGCCCTATGAGTAGGTACTACAGAAACCAAGACAAATAAGACATAGTCTCTGCTTTGAAGGAGATTACATTCTAGTTAAGAACCAACACGTGTACAAAAACTGCAACCAAGTTTTATGGGTAGATAAAGGTTGCAATTGAGGCACAAGAAGGCCTGGCCAACTCTACCAGGGACAGGGGTAGCGTAGGGGGAAAACATAGAAGAAGTCATTGTTTTCCTTGCCCCAAAGGTACGTATCTCTTTTCTAAGCATTGTCTAATCAAAACAATTTACTCCAAACCCTGTAGGCATCTCTGATCACTGAGCCTCTCCACTGTATTTCCTCTTGTGGACATTCTCACAGCGCCCAGGAGAGAAACTGCACCGAGGAGATGACCTGACTGTGCCACACACAAGGCTGAATGATTTGCACAAGCAATTCTCATTTCATCTTTATTTAACTCTTGCAGTAAGACTATAGTAGGTGTATATTACTAGTTTTCCAAATTTGTAGTTGAGAAAACTGCAGCCCAAATAACTTGATCTAGGTCTCACAATATGTAATTTATAATCTGGATTCAAACCTAGCTCCAGCACTCTTCCCATTACCCTGTCTTGTACCTAATTATACATTGTTTGAATCATATGCAAAGCGGTTTCTAGCCTTTTCCATCAGATTTTGTTCTTTTGGAGGACAGGCACTATGCCGTCTATTTTTCTATCTCTCCCACACTTATCAGAATATATTAGAGATTGAGTAAATATTTGACTTATGATGAATAGACTTGCTTACCAGTGTCTTTTACTCTAGTTATGTACTAGCTTTGGCCATAACATGTTAACATTATCCTGAATAAAAGAGGAAGGAATTCTTTAAAAGGTTGATGTGAAGTGACTACCCACTTTGGCAGTAGTTTTGAAAAATGAAATAGGCAGGTCAGCAGTTTGGTTTTTCTGAAAAACGTCTTGCAAAGAGAGGGAAGCTCATTTTTCAGACCATATACAGTCGTATGGACCTATGTTTTAATATGTTTAGGCTCCTGGTTAAAAAAAGTCCTTTGAGAGCTTATTTAAATATTTATACATAATTGCATACATAGACAATGTTGTGGATCAGTACAGAAAATCATCTAGCAGGCTCTGAACTTCCCAATCAAGGTGATTTCTTTTTTATTTCTGATGTTCATTTATTCCCTCAAACCCATGAAAAGATAGCAACATGAATCTGGCAGGAAAAAAGTCCCAGAGGTCTCGACTTCCCAAATATATCCAGAACACACATTTTGAAAAGGATCATTTCTTACTTTCCAAGGAAATCACTCTTGATTCTTTACACTCAGCAACGATCCTTTTTAAGAAAAAATTCTTGTTGGTGAAGAAGAGGAAGGTTAGAAAAGACAGTGACATATTTACCTGTGATTAAGTGGAGAACCTACACTGATACCATTTTGAAACCGCAACAGGAAACACGTTTGAAATGTAGCAACACAACCAAATAAAACTGAAGGAGAGCTCATCCCGCAGCTGATAAATAAGAAGTTAGTGAGTTATTTGTATGGGATTATACAAACACCAACAGGGAAACTTTATGATGGACAGAAGCTGTGTTCCCTGAGACAGCTGCATATAAAAGACTCACAGAGAACAACTCTGTAGGACATCTTCCTTCGCAACAAAATGTCTTGCTGTGAGTCTCGTCTTCGAGGCTGCGGCAGCGTCCCCACTGGCCCTGCCACCACCATCTGCTCCTCTGACCTATGCTGTCAGCGTGGAGTCGGCCTGCCCAGCACCTGCCCCCACGAAATCAGCCTCCTCCAGCCCACCTGCTGCGACACCTGCCCCCCAGCCCGCTGTGAGCCTGACTCCTACGTGCCGTCATGTTGGCTGCTCAACAGCAGCCACCCTCCTCCACCCCTGAGTGGGATCACGGTCACAACCTGTGTCCAGCCCTGTGAGTGTGAAGCACCAGGCTGCTAGCCAAAGATATGCCCAAGAGCTTGCCCACACTGCCCCAAGGGGCAACAGTAGTCATTAAGGGCCACTCGGCAAAAGGTCTTTAATTAAAAGCTCTGGAAGAAAATGTTCGGACCCTGGACCTTCAGTTTCGCAGAACAGTTCTATGTTTTGAATGATGATTTTCAGTGAGAAGCCGAAGAACTGCTGTCATGGACCTCCTCACTTTAAAACTAAATAAACACCACTGCGCCCCAAACCACGTGCTGTCTAGTGTTTAATGCTATAATTACCAAACAACTCTGGACACATGTGTACACATCATAAACCTATGAATAGGTCTAACAGAATGACACTATCTGATGACATCAACATAAATCTCATAGGCAAAAGGAGGCCTCACAAGGATATGTACATACTTGAAGAAAATTGCCTGAATAGTCAAATATATTACGCTCTAAGCTTAAAATCATTTTAAATTCCAAGGTCAGCTCCTACTTTTAATTTTAAAGTAACTTTTGGGCCCCTGGGTGGCGCAGTTGGTTGAGCGACTGCCTTCGGCTCAGGTCATGATCCCGGAGTCCCGGGTTCGAGTCCCACATCGGGCTCCCAGCTCCATGGGGAGTCCGCTTCTCACTCTGACCTTCTCCCTTCTCATGCTCTCTCTCACTCTCTCTCTTTCCTAATAAATAAATAAATAAAATCTTTAAAAAAAAGTTTTAAAGTAACTTTTAATTTTTAAAGTTAATTTTAAAGTAACATTTTCCTTGTCTCTTAAAGTAACTACATCATGTATCTCCTTTTAAAGATTCTGAGAAACTGGCGATTGAACATCCACATACAGAAGAGACCCCAAAGACTGAGCTGAGCCATATTTTTTTCATTGACTCATTTAGGTGAAGTTTTGAATGTAAAACCATTTTGGCAAGTGTAAAAGCACTTCACAAATGAAATGAATCGTTCTGCTTAAGTATTATTATTATTATAAGCGGCTATTCTAAAAATACATAACTTTTTTCATTCTAATCTGTAATTTAATTCAAAACACATTTATCAAATGTCTGTGACCTAGACATTTGACAGAGACAAAGAAGGTGAAGACATAATTCCCACTTTCAGAGAATTTGCATTGGAGTGAGGAAGACAGATAAAAACAATGAGCCATAATATATAATAGACTGCAACAAGGTCTAAATGAAAAGATAGGTGGCATACTTTGTGAAAGCAAAGAATGAAAACATCTATAAGAACCACCTAAAGGTTGCCGTGAAGGAGATATTTGAGCTGATGCTTGAGGAATGAGGACTTGAGAAGCAGAAAATTAGGGAAGGGCATTGCAAGAGATGATCACACAGAGATCCAAAGTACCTAGAAGGCGCTAACCTTCATTTTTATTTGGTAAACTTTGTGATAGATATCAATATTTAATTTCTTCTCATAAAATGCATGAAGCTTATTTACCAATGACAATTAGTATTTTCCACTGATTGTTTCAGCCAAGTTTCTTCTCTTTTAAATAGGCCAAGTTGGTTTTCAGTAACATCCCCTCAGATACACCCCACCAAAGAATCCATACTGTGTGTTTCCTCAACAACTTGCCATCCAACAAATTATGTAGTTTAGAGTCTACCTCCTAAATAGTTTCGTGCTGATCAAGGGGAAGTATGTGAAGATGCTGGAATCAGGATATTACACCCTGGAGATTATTCAGTCCAACTTCCTCATCTGCCAACCTAAACTCTGGCAAATCAAGGCCAACTGAAGTGAAGAATGCTGTATAAGGTATTCCTCAAAGGAATTTACAACCTAATTGAAGATCCAAGATATGAAAACAAATAAACATGCACAGTAGGAAGTCCACGAAAAAAGGATTTCTATGGTTCTAAATCACATAGGATCAGATCCACTTCCAGAACCCACTGTTGTTTTGTGAATCTTATGACTCCCCCTTTTAGTTGTTTCAACTTATTTTAAATTTAGTATAGCATTCATTTGAAAATGAATAAAGATGAGGTGAATTTTCTTTTAACAGTACATTTAACAAAAGTCAGCAACTGAGTGTGGGTCCTTCTTCCCAGTGAATTTACATTTTGACATAACTTTGAGTAAAGAATGTAAAAAAAAAAAAGTAATATAGCCTTCGAAAACTTGGAAAAGATTAAAAATAATGAAAAGGAGTTTCATCTTATTCCATTCTGGCTATCACCCCATTTTCTCAATAGAACCTGAATAACAGCCTTAATAAATAAAATAAATATGTCTGAGATGCATACAGCCATATGCAACATTCATCTAGAAGCAGCCATGTCCTTGATGACTTTATTGAGAGCATGGTCCAATTAACCATTTCAGTTATACAAACCAAAATTAGTAATTAAAAATTGTATGTTATGCATTTTAAATTAAGGGGGGGAAAACAAGAAAAGAATATGGCCTCTGAAACTATAGCTAATTGTCTCTCAAACTGATTAGCTGTAATTCATATAAGGTTTGGCATTCCAGAATCCTGTGAAGATAAAATGTAATCATTTTATGACAAAAATGACAAGTCAATGAGTCAAAAACATGATTTACCTTAATAAGGGCAGGACTCTTAATGGACAAGTAAATACCAAACTGATTACAGAATCTTAGTGAAGAAGGGTGGGATAAACAAAAATGAGAGAGGAAGCCTTCTGGTTGGACCAACACCCATTGGGGAGAGTATATAAGAGCCTCAAAGCAAGAGGAGACATTTGTACCTCAGAAACCTCATCTTTCCAAGAAACCAAGAGCAAACTTGATTCCCAACGCCATGGCTTGCTGCGTTCCCTGCTGCTGCAGTGTCCCCACCGGCCCTGCCACCACCATCTGCTCCTCTGACAAATGCTGCCGGTGCGGAGTCTGCCTGCCCAGCACCTGCCCACACACCACTTGGTTACTGGAGCCAACCTGCTGTGACAACTGCCCCCCACCCTGCCACATTCCTCAGCCCTGTGTG
>CM052804.1:17699208-17727558 GCA_028533885.1 Nasua narica | reverse complement strand
TTTTTTTTTTCCTTTATACAGAATATTATCAAGGAAATTAAGTATGGAAACAGTACTGGGATTTGAGCTAACCATACAATGGAAATTTTACCTTTGAGGCATCTGCAATTTCTGCAAAGCATCATGCTGCATATTATCTGGGATTCTCTGAAGAGATGGCTGATTCATAATAGGGGATGGAGATAAATCAAGGTAATGATATTTATCAATTATATTTACATGTTGGTCTAAATCCATGTTCCTCTACCTTGGCATTGTTGATATTTTGGGCCAGATAATTGTTGGTTGGCAGGGTGGAGGGGAACTGTTTTGAGCATTGAAGAATGTTTAGCACCATAGCATCCTGGCTTCTACCCACTAGATGCCAATATCTACCCTTCCTACTTATTTCAGAAAGAGCTAAGATAGATGCAGAAAGTGGATAAATGGATAAGTGGATAAAAAACTCGAGTGGAATCTTATAGAGGAATTGTCTAAATGTATAAAATTTAATAATAACACATGACAAAAATTCATAAGGTGCAATAAAAGCAGTGTTCTGAGTCTAATTTATTTGTTTAAATATTTATATTAAAGGAGAAGAAACCTCAAAATTAAAGTGCTTAATGCCCTATCTTAAAAATTTAAAGGAGGAGAGGAGTTAAGATGACTGAGGAGTAGGGAACCCTAGTTTAGTCTGGTTCCTGGAATTCAGCTAGATAGTTATCAAATGATTCTGTACACCTGCAAAATCAACTGGAGATATGAGAAAAGAATTGCTACAATTCTACAAATAGAAAAGTGACCACTTTTTGCAAGTTAGCGGGTGCGGGGACACGAATCCAAGGAGACATATCAGAAGAGAAACCTCAGGGGGAGGGAGCCTCTGTAAGCCGGTACTGAAAAGTGTTATACGCAGCAGAGTACAAATTCAGAACTTTTAGAAGTCTGCTCTGGTGGGACTGAACTGAGAGCCTCAGATCGTGAAGCAGGGCAGAATCCCAGGCAAGAGAGCTAGGTTTCAGGACCCCTGGGGTCACAAAAAGAATGGGTGTACCTGAGTGCAGCAGAGTTCCCAAGCTTCTGAGCAAGGAAACCAGCTGCAAACAGTGAGTCCAGGTACCAGCTTTCTTCTCAGTTTGCCACAAACTGAGAATGCTGCAGGATGGGGCAACTGCTCTGCGCCGGTGCCCAGTGGGACACAGAACTTCAGTGAGACCCCCTACCTTCCCCCAGGAGGAATGGTGTGGGTGAACACTGCACCAAACTGTAAAGTTTGGAGACTCAAAAAGGTGTCATGTTATAGAGATATAAACGATTGCTCACTGGCTGGATGAACACAGAGTTTAGATGGAAACCAGGGAGACAAGAGTAATTGACTGCTTTTCTGTGAGGACTCATTGAAGAGTTGGGGGTGCAAACTTTCAGCTTTGGGCCTAAAGATCTAGGTTCCACCATTTTCATCCCCTACATTAACACTGAAAACCTTCAGGCAGCAAAACAACCACAGAGAGCAATCTGGAGCCACTTACATCAAATCTGGCCACCTGGCAAGGGCAGTTCAATTCTGCCTCAGCAAAGACATCTGAGAATCAGCACGACCGGCCCCTCCCCCAGAACATCAGCATGAAATTCCAGCTAATATCAAGTTTACCGATCATAGAGATCCGTAAACTCCAGCTCTTGAGGAAAGCAGTATTTAGCATTCCTGGAGTTTTTTTCTTATTATTCTTTAGTCTTTCAGTTTTATACTTTTTTCCCTTTTCAGCTATTTTCTTATGTTATCAATTCTTTTTTAAGTCTTTCTTAATTTTCACTTTTATATTACTTTTTTCCCCATTTTACTCTTTTGTTTGCTTGTTTTGCTTTGTTTTTATTTATTTAATTCAATTAGCCAACATATAGTACACATTAGTTTTTTATGTAATGTTCAATGATTCTTAAATTGTGTATAACACCGAATGTTCATAACATCACATGCCTTCTTTAATTCCCAACACCCAGTTACCCCATTCCCCACCTACGTTCTTTTCCACAACTGTGTTTTTTTTCCCCAGAGTCAAGAGTTTCTCATGGTTTTTCTCCTAATTGCTTCCCTTTCAGTTTTCCCTCCCTTCCCCTATGATCCTCTGCACTATTTTTTATATTCCACATATGAGTGATACCACATGATAACTGTCTTTCTCTGATTGACTTATTTCACTCAGCATAATCCACTCCAGTTCCATCCATGTTGATGGAAATGGCAGGTAGTCATCATTTCTGATGGCTAAGTAATATTCCACTGTATATATGATGCACATTTTCTTTCTGCATTCATCTGTTGAAGGACATCTCAGCTCCTTCTACAGCTGGGCTATTGTGGATATTGCTGCTATGAATATGAATATTGGAGTACAGGTGCCCCTACTTTTCACTGCATCTGAATCTTTGGGATAAATACCCAGTGTGGCAATTGCTGGGCCACAGGGTAGCTATGTTTTTAACTTCTTGAGGAACTGCCATACTGTTTTACAGAGTGGCTATACCAGCTTACATTCCCACCAACAATATACGAGGGTTCCCCTTCTCCACATCCTCACCAACATTTGTTGTTCCCTGTTTTGTTAATTTTAGCTATTCTAACTGGTGTAAGCTGGTATCTCATCATGGTTTTGATTTGTATTTCCCTGATGGCACATGATGTGGAGCATATTTTCATGTGTCTGTTGGCCATTTGCATGTCTTCTTTTTTTTTTTTTTTTGCATGTCTTCTTTGGAGAAATGTCTGCTCATATCTCCTGCCTATTTCTTGACTTAATTGTTTGTTTTTTGAGTGTTGAGTTTGATACATTACATATATATTTCATTTATTGGCTTCTTTTCATCGTATTCAATTTTATTTTTCTACATACATGTTTTTCCTTCCTATTTTGTAATTTGGCTTCTAACAAATGCACTAAAACATACCCATGATCTAGTTTATTATTCTGTTCTGTTCAACTTCTTGTTCAATTTTATTCTTTTTGTTTGTTTCTGTTCTGATTTGTTTAGTGTATATTTTCTGGTGTCATTGTTGCTATTTTTGTATTTTTGCTCTCTCATCTGTTCTTTTCTGGACATAAGGACAGGATGGAAGAACTCACCCAAAAAGAGAGAGAGCAAGAGGCAGTATTCACTGTCAGGGATTTAACCAATATGGATATAAGATGTCAGAACTAGAATTCAAAACAACAATTATAAAGATGCTATCTGGGCTTTAAAAAAGCCTAGAAGACACTAGAGAACCCCTACTGAAGAAATAAAAGAACTAAAATCTAATCAGGTCAAAATTCAAAAGGTTATTACAGAGATGCAATTAAAGATAGAGGCTCTAACTGCTAGGATAAATGAGGCAAAAGAGAGAGTGTTATAGAAGACAAAATGATAGAAAGGAAGGTGAAAAAAAAGAGATAAACAACTACTGGATCACAAGGGGTGGATTTGAGAGATCAATGATACATAAAATTAAACAATATTAGAATAATTGGGATCCAAGAGGAACAGGAAGTTGAGAATGGGCAGGTTTATTTGAACAAATTATAGCAGAGAACATCCCTAATCTGGGGAAGGAAACAGGCATTAAAGTCCAGGAGCTATAAAAAAAAAAAACCCTAAAAAATCAATAAAAATAGGTCAACACCTCAACAGATAATAGTGAAGCTTGCAAATCTCAGAGATAAAGAGCAAATCCTGAAAGCAGATCAGAACAAGAGGTCTTTAACCTATAAGGGTAGAAACATAAGGCTGACAGCAGACCTGTCCATAGAGACCTGGCAGTCCAGAAAGGACTGACATGTTATATTCAAGGTGCTAAAGGAGAAAAATATGCAGTCAAGAGTACTTTATCCAGCAAGGCTGTCATTCATAATAGAAGGAGAGGACAAACAGAAACTAAAAGAATTTGTGGTGACTAATCAGCTCTGGAAGAAATGTTAAAGGGAATCCTTTAAGCAAAGAGAGAGCCCAAAACTAAAAAAGATCAGAAAGGAACAGAGACAATATACAGAAATAGTGACTTTACAGGTAATACAATGGCACTAAATTTGTATCTTTCAATAATTACTCTGAATGTAAATGGGTTAAATACTCCAATCAAAAGACACAGGGTATAAGTTGGGATTAAAAAAAAAAAAAAAAGCTCCATCAACATGCTGTCTCCAAGAAATTCATTTAGACCCAAAGCCACCTCCAGATTGAAAGTAAGTGGGTGGAGAACCATTTATCATGATAATGGACCTCAAAAAAAGAAAGCTGGGGTAGCAATCCTTATAGCAGACAAATGAGATTTTAAACCAAAGACTATAATAAGAAATGAAGAAGAACACTATATCATAATAAAGGGCCTATCCAATAATATCTAACAACTCTAAATATTTACATCCCCAACCTGGGGCAGCCAATTATATAAAACCAGTTAATAACAAAATTAAGGAAATATATTGATAATAATACAATAATATTAGGGAACTATAACACCCTACTCACAACAATGGACAGATCATCTAAGCAGAAGATCAACAAGGAAACAAGGACTTTGAATGACACACTGGACCAGATGGACTTTACAGATATATTCAGAGCATTTTAATATTAAGCAATAGAATACACATTTTTCCCAAGTGCACATGGAGCATTCTCCAGAATAGATCATATACTGAGTCACAGATCAGGTCTGAACGAGTATCAAAAGGCTGGGATTATTTCCTGCATATTTTCAGACCACAATGTTTAAAAACTTGAACTCAGTCACAAGAGAAAATTTAGAAGAAACAAAAATACATGGAGGTTAAAGAACATCCTACTAAAGAATGAATGGGTCAACTAGAAAATTAAAGAAGAACTTTAAAAATTCATGAAAAAAAATGAAAATGGAAACATGACAGTTCAAAACCTGTGGGATGTGGCAAACACAGTCCTAAAGGGGAAATATATAACAATTCAAGCCTTTCTCAAGAAATAAGAAAAATCTCATATACATAACCTAACCTTACACCTAAAATAGTTGGAGAAAGAAGAGCAAATAAAGCCCAAATCCAGCAGGATAAGAGAAATAATAAAAATTAGAGCAGAAATCAATGAAATAGAAACCAAAAGAATAGTAAAACAGATAAACAAAACTAGGAGATGGTCGTCTGAAAGAATTAATAAGATCAACAAACCCCCTAGCCAGACTTATCAAAAAGAGAAAGGACCCAAATAAATAAAATAATAAATGAAAGAGGAGAGATCACAACAAACATTGAAGAAATACAAGAAATACAATTATAAGAACATATCATGAGTAAATATATGCCAACAAATTAGACAAACTGGAAGAAATGGATGCATCCCTAGAAACATATAAATTACCAAAACTGAAACAGGAAGATATAGAAAACCTGAATAGATCCATAACCAGCAAGGAAATTGAAGCAGTAGTCAAAAATCTCCCAACAAACAAGAATCCAGAACTAGATGGCCTCCCAGTGGAATTTTACCAAACATTTATTATTTTTTTCAATGCCTAATTACCCAGATCAACCTACCCACGAAGTTGATTTTTTTTTTCATTTTTTTCATTGTGTTCAGTTAGCCAACATATATTACATCATTTGTTTTTGGTGTAGTGTTCAATGACTCATTAGCTGTATTTAACAATAGCCAAACTGTGGAAGGAGCCAAGATGTCCTTCAACAGATGAATGACTAAAGAAGATGTTCTTCATATATATGGTGAAATGTTACTCAGCCATCTACTGAATATTTAAAGAAAAATTAATACTTATTCTTTTGAAGCTGTTTCAAAAAATAGGAATCGAAGGAAAACTTCCAAATTCATTTTATGAGGCCAGCATTATTTTGATCCCAAAACCTGACAAAGACCCCATCAAAAAGGAAAATTACAGACCAATATCCCTGATGAAAATGGATGCAAAAATTGTCACCAAAATACTAGCCAGTAAGATCGAACAGTACATTAAAAGGATATACCACGACCAAGTGAGATTACTCCTGAGCTGGAAGGATGGTTCAACATATACAAATCAATTAATGCAATACACCACATTAATAAAAGAAGGAATAAGAACCATATGATCCTCTCAGTAGATGCAGAAAAAGCATTTGACAAAATACAGCATTCTTTCTTGATTAAAACTCTCCACAGTGTAGGGATAGAGGGAACATAACTCAAGATCATAAAAGCCATAAATGAAAAGCCCACAGTGAATATCATTTTCAGTGGAGAAAAAGTGAGAGCTTTCTGCCTGATGTCAGGAGCACAACAGGGAGGTCCACTTACCACTGTTATTCAACATAGTACTAGAAGTCTTAGCCTCAGCAATCAGACAACAAGAAGGAGTGAAAGTACAAATTGGCAAAGAAAAAGTCAAACTTTGACTCTCCATTGTTGACATGATACTCTCTATGTTGAAAACCCAAAAGACTCCGCCCAAAAATTGCTAGAACTCATACAGGAACTCAGCAAAGTGGCGGGATATAAAATCAAAGCACAGACTCAGTTGCACTTTTATACACTAACAGTGAAAGATAATAAAGAGAAATGAAGGAATTGATTCCATTTACAACTGCTCCAAAATCCATAAGATACCCTGGAATAAATCTAACCAAAGAGGTAAAAGATTTGTATTCTGAAAACTATAGAACCCTTATGAAAGAAATTAAGGAAGACAAAAAGAAATGGAAAAACATTCCATGCTCATGGATTGGAAGAACAAATATTGTTAAAATGTCTGTGCTACCCAGAGCAATTTACACATTCAATACAAACCCTATCAAAATACCATTAACATTCTTCACAGAGCTGGAATAAATGATCCTAAAATTTGTACGGAACCAGAAAAGACCCTGACTAGCCAAAGTAATGTTGAAAAAGAAAACCAAAGCTGGAGGCATCACAATTCTGACTTCAAGATATATTACAAAGCTATAATTATTAAGACGGTATGGTACTGCCACAAAAACAGACACATAGATCAATGGGACAGAATAGAGAACTCAGAAATGGACCCTCAGCTCTATGGTCAACTAATCTTTAACAAAGCAGGAAAGAATATCCAATGGAAAAAGGTCTCTTCAACAAATCCTGTGGGGGAAATTCAACAGCCTCATGCAGAAGAATGAAACTGGACCATTTTCTTACACCATACACAAAAATAAACTCAAAATGGATAAAAGACCTAAATGTGAGACAGGAACCCATCAAAATCCTAAAAGAGAACACAGGCAGCAACCTCTTTAACCTTGGCCACAGCAACTTCTTGCTAGACATGTCTTCAAAGGCAAAGGAAACAAAAGCAAAAATGAACTACTGGGACTTCATCCAGATAAAAAGTTTTGCACAGTAAAGGGAACAATTGACAAAACCAAAAGACAACCTACTGAATGGGAGAAGATATTTGCAAATTTCTTATCAGATAAAGGGCTAATATCCAAAATCTATAAAGAACGTATCAAACTCAACACCTGGAAAACAAATAATCCAGTCAAGAAATGGGCAGAAGACATTTGTTGGCTACAAATAGCCAATAGAGATATGGAGAAATGCTCAGCATCACTCACCATCAGGGAAATAACAAATAATTTCCCTGATTAGATACCACCTCACACTGGTCAGAATGGCTAAAATTAACAAGTTGGGAAATGACAGATGTTGACTAGAATGTGGAGAAACAGGAACCCTCTTATATTGTTGGTGGAGATGCATGCTGGTACAGCCACTCTTGAAAGCAGTATCAAGGTTCCTCAAAAAGTTAAAAATACAGGGCTACCCTATGACCCAGCGATTGCACTACTAGGTATTTATCCAAAGAATACAAACATAGTTATCCAAAGGGGCACCAGCACCCCAGTGTTTATAGCAGCAATGTCCACAATAGACAAAACACAGAAAGAACCCAGATGTCCATTGACAGAGGAATGGATAAAGATGTGGTATATATTTATATACAATGGAATATTACTCAGCCATCAAAAAATGGAACTAGAGGGTATTATGCTAAGTGAAATAAGCCAATCAGAGAAAGACAATTATATGATTTCACTCATATGTGTAATTTAAGAAACAAAATAAAGGATCTTAGGTTAGGAAAAAGGAGAGAAAAATATGATGAAATCAGAAAGAGAGAGAAACCATAAGAGACTCTTAACTATAGGAAGCAAACTGAAGGTTGCTAGAGGGGAAATAGGTGAGGGGATGGGGTAACTGGATTATGGGCATTAAGGAGGGCACTTGATATAATGAACACTGGGTGTTATATGTAACTGATGAATCAGTCAACTCTACCTCTTAAATTAATAATACACTATATATGTTAATGAATTGAATTTAAATTTTTTAAAAATTAAAGGAAAAGCAATATAAATGTGTCCAAACTACATAGAAAAAAATAAATACTTTTTAAAAAGAATGGAAATTAATAAAACAGAAAACAAAGGAAAACAGTGAAGTTCAATAAAACCAAAAGTTTGGTCTTTTAAAAAGGTGAACAAAATAGTCTGGGAAGATTGATCAACTAAAAATTCCTTAAAAAGATAAAAATATGTAAGGAAAAGTTGGGCATAAAATATAGATGAAATGGATTTTTAAAATAATAACAAGATACAAAGAGGGGCAAAATGGCAGAGAAGTAGGAGACCCTGTTTCAACCAGTCCCCTAAAGTGGCTAAATATCTACCAGAACACTCTGAACACCCATGAAATCAGCCTGAGATGTAAGATTATACACTTCTGGATCTCTATGAGGGCAGAAGACATCAGTGGAGAGACAAAGTGGAGTGTGAACGCTTGGACTGATATCAGAGAATAAACAGAAGGGGGAGGGAGCCACCAGAAGCGACCCATTGGAAAGTAATATCCCAATATGAAAGAGTCCTGTGATTAGGGACTAGTATTAACTTGGAGACTGGTTAAAAGCACTCAAAAAGAGCAAAAGATCTTAAGAGGCAACTGGTAGAATTGGGTGGTCACGGGCATGGGCCTAAGTCCACAGTCCCAGGATGGCCACCGCCAGGGACCACCCATGCCAGAGAGAGCCCAGCGGGGTCTCCAGTCCATGGTCCCTGAGCCCGTGGCTTTCCACTCCTTGCATCACCACTTGGTCTGGGCACACTCCCACCCACGCCTGAGAGAGCCAACAGCCATTGGTCTCTGGGCTCACAGCCTTCCGTGAGGGCCATGGGGTCTGAGCGCACCCAGCCCTCACCTGAGAGAACAGGGTGTGAACTCCAGTCAGGGCCACAACTTTCCACAACCTGTGCCTCTGCCAGGTGTGAGCACACCCAGTGTGGGTATGGACCCCAGACAGCAGTCCCAGCAACAGCCATCACCCAGGTTCAGGCTTGCCTGGACCAATATCACTCACGGTTTTAGTGGCACGGGGGTGCAGAGACAAAGCGGGGGCCTCAGGCGACCACTGAGATGGTGGCTGGGGGTGCGCACCACCTGTGGAGTTTGCGGAATTCAGCAGATTTTGCAGAGCGGGAGTCTGTGTGTTCTGGACTACCCAGAGGGGAGCAGACTGAGTCTTCCTCTCTTAGATGGAGATCTGGGTGCGGACAGTTTACTTTGCACTAAACATCTGAAAAGCCACAAAAAGCCACCAAAAAACAAAAACCTCCAGAGAACAAAAGCCTGAAAAACCTGTTTCCACAGAGCCAAGCCCCTTGATAGGAGGCAGAACAACTCAGCCCAAGCAGGACTGACTGAAAATCAATGCGGCAGGCCCCTCCACCAGAAGACAAGCCAGAAGAACAAGTAGACAACCACCACAGGGTCCCCATAAAACTGTAAAACCCCAACATCAGGGGAAAACAATATATGAAGCTCCTGGTATTGCCCCCAAACCTGTATATTTCATAGACACAACTACTCTCTTACTTTCTTTCTTTCTTTCAATTTGTTCTCATGATTCTTGTTCTTTTAATTTTTTTAACCTACTTACCATTACAACTAGAGGTTTAATAAAACATATTCCATAATAACATTTTAACTTGAACTTTTTTCATGCATACACCTTTTTCTTTTTTTTTTTATACATATAGATACAAGCTTCAAGGTAATAATCCTTTTTCTCTATTCAATATTACACCTATATATAAACCAGTTTTAATTTCCCTGTATCTCTGGAAAGTTGAGTCCTTTAACAAACGTAACAAGATTCACCCAGGAAGAACTGAAATAACCTTCTTTGTCCACATTGAGGGTTTATAACCACCTTTCCATCTTTTTTTAAATTTCTTTTTTTATTTTTTCAGTGTTCCAAATTTCACTGTCCATGCACCACATCCAGTGCTCCATGCAACACGTCCCCTCCTCAACACTCACCACCAGGCTAACCCATCCCCCACCCCCCTCCCTTCCAAAACCTTCAGTTTGTTTCTCAGAGTCCACAGTCTCTCATGCTTCTACTACCCCTCTGATTTCTCCCAATTCACTCTTCCTTCCCCCTTCCAGTGACCTCTATGTTATTCCTTATGCTCCACAAGTGAAACCATATGATAATTGACTTTCTCTGCTTGACTTATTTCACTCAGATGTAGTGAAAAGAAGGGCCATATGTATCCCAATCTTCATAGCAGCAATGGCCACAATTGCCAAACTGTGGAAAGAGCCAAGATGCCCTTCAACAGATGAATGGATAAAGAAGATGTGATATATATACAATGGAATATTACGCCTTCATCGGAAAGGATGAATACCCACCTTCCCATCTTATTCTTCTGTTAGTGTTTCTGTGTATTTGTTTTTGCTTTTGTACTATATAAATCTTATTCCTGGGGTTCATTTTGACTAGGATTTTTTTTCTTTTATTTTTGTCAGTCTTTTTGGTTATTCGCTTTTGTTTATGTACCTTATAAATCTTACTTTTGGGGCTGATTTTGGCTGGGTTTTCTCTTTTTTCCCCCCCTCTCTTTTTCTTTCTTCTTTCTTTTTGGTGGTGACTTCTAAATGCTCCACAGCCTTCCAGGGTGCACCTTGCCTAGATCCTGGTTGATATATTCAGCTATACATTCCCTCAACCATCTCTCACCAAAATGACTAGGAAGAGGAACACCCAACGGAGGAAAAATTCAGAGACTGTGCCCTCTGCCACAGAACTATTGTATATGGACATAAACAGTATGTTGGAAAGGGAATTCAGAATAACAATTTTTCAGGCAATGGCTAGGTTGAAGAAGACCATTGGTGGCAACATAGAAACTCTAAGGGCAGAAGTGAGGGAGGATCTGGCAGTACTAAAAAATGCTATCAATGAGATCCAATCTAAATGCTCTAACAGCTAGGGTAACCAAGGGAGAAGATCAAATTAGTGATCTAGAAAACAAACTGATAGAAAGAGGAGGCCTAGAACAAACAGCTTAGAAGTCATGAAAACAGAATTAGGGAAATAAATGACGCCATGAAACATTTCAACATCAGAATTATTGGGATCCCTGAGGAGGTGGTGAGAGAATACTAGAAGATATAGTTGAACAAATTCTGGATGAAAATTTCCCTAACCTGGGGAATGGAACAAGTGTTTGTGTCCTAGAGGCAGAAAGGACACCCCCCCAAGATCAATGAATCTAGAAAGACCTCCAGACACTTAATTGTGAAATTCACGAATCATAATTTTAGACAAGAGGTCTTAAGGGGAGCTAGGGGCAAGAGATTCCTTACATACAGAGAAAGGACCATCAGAATAATGTCAGACCTGTCCACAGAAACCTGGCAAACCACGAAGAGCTGGCAAGACATATTCAGAATGTGGCAAGACACATTGTGCATGAGAAGAACATGTAGCCAAGAATATTTTATCCAGCAAGGCTGACATTCAGAATGGATGTCTCTTTACACCTTAAAGAACTAGAAAATCAGCAACAAATTAAACCAAGCCCACACACAAGAAAGGAAATAATCAAGATTAGAGCAGAGATCAATGAATTAGAAACTAGAGATACAGTAGAACACATCAACAAAACTAGAAGTTGGTTCTTTGAAACAATAAGATCAATAAACCATCGGCCAAACTAATCCAAAAGAGAGGACCCAAATTAATAAAATTATGAATGAAAGCAGAGAGATCACTACTAACACCAAGGAAATAGAAACAATCATCAGAAATTATTGTCGGGGCGCCTGGGTGGCTCAGCCCTTCAGCGGCTGCCTTAGGCTCAGGTCATGATCCCAGGGTCCTAGGATCAAGCCCCGCATCGGGCTTCTCGCTCATCAAGAAGCCTGCTTCTCCTTCCCCCACTCCCCCTGCTTGTATTCCCTCTCTAGCTGTTTGCTGTGTCTCTCTGTCAAATAAATAAGTAAATCTTAAAAAAAAAAAAAAAAAAGAAATTATTATCAACAGTTATATCCCTGTAAGTTAAGCAACCTAAAAGAAATGGATGCATTCATGGAAACCTATGAACTTCCAAGACTGAAACAGGAAGAAATTGACAACCTGAATAGACCAATATCTGGTAACGAGATTAAAGCAGTGATCAAAAACCTTCCAAAAAAACAAGAGCCCTGGACCTGGCGGATTCCCTGGGGGTTAGGGGTGTTACGGATGTTAGGACCTGCTTGGCTTAAGTGACTCCATGTTGTCCAAGGAGCCATTTTGTTGTTTGTTCAGTGAACGCAGGCTGACCTTGCCTTGAAGAAACTGAGTCAGTCTAGAGGAATTTTACTTAGAAAAACAAGTCCAGGAGACTAGTAAAATGTGGTCTGCTAGTTCCTGATGATAGATCCCAGAAAAACAGGAGTGAAGGCCAGAGTCGGGCCAGGTGGAGAAGCAAAAATGAACTTTTGGGACTTCATCAAGATAAAAATAACATAGGTAACTTCCCTTAACCTCCCTGTTTCTGACCAGTAAAAATAAAGATTAGCTCCTGGCAGCTACGTGCTTACAGTCAGCTTGTGATTTGTGGTTTTTCCCTATGAAAGATAGCCTGTAAGACTAGGCAGGATCGCTCTCTGCATAAAGACGACCCTGACTGGGTAGTGTGATTCTTGATGCTTGGCGTGAAATAAAGCTTTGCTTGACCTTCGCTTTGTATCAGTCTCATCCCTTTGATCATGGACCCTAACAGGGGATTCTACCAAACAATCAAAGAAGAAATAATACCTATTCTCCTGAAGCTGTTTCAAAAAATAGAAACAGAAGGAAAACTTCCAGACTCTTTCAATGAAGCCAGCATTATTATCCTGATCCCCAAACCAGGCAAAGACCCCATCAAAAAGGAGAATTTCAGACCAATATCCCTGATGAATATGGATGCCAAGATTCTTAACAAGATCCTAGCTAATAGGATCCAACAGTACATTAAAAAGATTATCCACCATAACCAGGTGGGATTTATCCCTGGGATGCTAGGGTGGTTTAACATTCGCAAATCGATCAATGCAATCGAACAAATCAATAAGAGAAGAGAGAAGAACCACATGGTCCTCTTAATCAATGCAGAAAAAGCATTTGACAAAATACAGCATCTGTTCTTGATTAAAACTCTTCAAAGTATAGGAATAGAGGAAACATTCCTCAACTTCATAAAATCTATCTATGAAAAACCCACAGGAAATATCATTCTCAATTGGGAAAAGCTGACAGCCTTCCCTTTGAGATCAGGAACACGACAAAGATGCCCACTTTTGCCACTCTTGTTCAACGTAGTACTAGAAGTCCTAGCAATAGCAATCAAACAGCAAAAAGAAATAAAATGTATTCAAATTGGCAAAGAAGTCAAACTCTCTCTCTTTGCAGATGATATGATACTTTATATGAAAAACCCAAAAGACTCCACCCCCAAATTACTAGAACCCATATAGCAATTCAGTAATAGGGCAGGATACAAAATCAATGGACAGAAATCAGTTGCTTTCTTATACACTAACAATGAAAATACAGAAAGGGGGAATTAATGAATCGATTCCCTTTACTATAGCACCATAGAACCATAGATACCTTGGAATAAACCTACTCAAAGAGATAAAGGATCTATACTCTAGGAACTACAGAACTCTCATGAAAGAAATTGAAGAAAACACAAAAAGATGGAAAAGCATTCCATGCTCATGGATCAGAAGAATAAACATTGTTAAAATGTCTATACTGCCCAGAGCAATCTACACTTTCATCGCCATCCCAATCAAAATATCAATGGCATTTTTCAAAGTGCTGGAACAAACTATTCTAAAATTTGTATGCAACCAGAAAAAACTCCAAATAGCCAAGGAAATGTTAAAAAAGGAAAACAAAGCAGGGGCATCACGTTGCCTGATTTCAAGCTTTACTACAAAGCTATGATCACCAAGACAGCACGGTACTGGCACAAAAACAGACCAGTGGAACAGAATAGAGAATCCAGATGTGGACCCACGACTCTGTAGTCAAATAATCTTCGACAAAGGAAGAAAAAATATCCAATGGAAACAAGACAGTCTCTTCAATAAATGGTGCTGGGAAAATTGGATAGCTATATAGAGAAGAATGAAACGACCATTCTCTTACACCATACACAAAGATAAACTCAAAATGGGTGAAAGACCTCAACGTGAAACAGGAATCCATCAAAATCCTAGAGGAGAACATAGGCAGTAACCTCTTCAACATTGGCCACATCAACTTCCTTCAAGACATGTCTCCAAAGGCAAAGGAAACAAAAGCAAAAATGAACTTTTGGGACTTCATCAAGATCAAAAGCTTCTGCACAGCAAAGGAAACAGTCAACAAAACAAATAGGCAACCCATGGAATAGGAGAAGATATTTTCAAATGACACTACAAAGGTCTGATATCCAATATCTATAAAGAACTCCTCAAACTCAACACCCAAAAGACAAATAATCAAGTCAAAAAATGGGCAGAAGACATGAATAGACACATCTCCAAAGAAGACACACAAATGGCTAACAGACACATGAAAAAATGTTCATCATCATCAGCCATCAGGGAAATTCAAATCAAAACCACATTGAGATACCACCTTACACCAGTCAGAATGGCAAAAATTGACAAAGCAAGAAAAAACAAATGTTGGAGAGGCTGTGTGGAGAAAGGGGAACCCTTTTACATTGTTGGTGGGAATGCAAATTGGTACAGCCACTTCAGAAAACAGTGTGGAAGTTCCTCAAAAAATTAAAAATAGAGCTACCCTATGACCCAGCAATTGCACTACTGAGTATTTACCCCAAAGATACAGTTGAAGTAAAAAGAAGGGCCATATGCAACCCAATGTTCATAGTAGCAATGGCCACAATCATCAAACTGTGGAAAGAGCCAAGATGCCCTTCAACAGACAAATGGATAAAGAAGATATGGTCCATATATACAATGGAATATTATGCCTTCATCAGAAAGGATGAACACCCAACTTTTGCATCAACATGGATGAGACTGGAGGAGATTATGCTAAATGAAATAAGTAGAGAGAGTCAATTATCATATGGTTTCACTTATTTGTGGAACATAAGGAATAGCATGGAGGACATGGAGGATCAGAAAGCGAGACAAACTGTGATAGAGTATGGACTCTGAGAGGAAAAACTGAGGGTTTTAGAGGGGTGGGGGTGAGGAGATGGGTTAGCCCAAAGATGGGTATTAAGGAGAGCACATATTGCTTGGAGCACTGGGTGTTATACACAAACAATTAATCATGGAATTAATAATGGAAACTACATCAAAAACTAATGATGTACTGTATGGTGACTAATATAACATAATAAAAAAAATGACCAAAGAAAAAAAAGAGAGAGAGACAAACCAAGAATTAAACTTTTTTTTTTTTATGTTCAGTTAGCCACTGTATAGTACCTAATTAGTTTTGGGAGTAGTTAAATGATTAGTTAAATATAACACCCAGTGGTCATCAAGAAATAGACTCTTGGGGCACCTGGGTGGCTCAGTGGGTTAAAGCCTCTGCCTTCGGCTCAGGTTGTGATCTCAGGGTCCTGGGATCGAGCCTCACATTGGGCTCTCTGCTCAGCAGGGAACCTGCTTCCTCCCCCTCCCCCTGCCTACCTCTCTGCCTACTGTGATCTCTCTCTCTCTCTCTCTCTGTCAAATAAATAAATAAAATCTTTAAAAAAAAGATTTATAAATATAAAAAAAAAGAAATAGACTCTTAACCTTAGAGAACTGATGGTTACCTGAGAGGAGGTGGGTGGCAATGGATGAAATAGGTGATAGGAATTAAGGAGGGGACTTGTGAAGAGCAACAGGTGATGTGTGGAAGTGGTGAATCACTATATTGTACACCTGAAACTAATAACACTGTATGTTAACTATACTGGAATTTAAAATTAAGTTAAATTAAATTAAAATAAGATGGAGTAAGGAGGCCAGAGGTGGGAATTCTCATGCCCTACCACTCTTCATCCCTTGCAAACCCCGTCAGGAAGAGACACATTTTGCAAGTACCTTGCAAGTCCAAACTTTACCTACTTTATTACCCCAGCAGGACAAACGAAGTTTTCTACCCCCTCCCCTAGCAACAGTCCAGTCAATGAGAGACCATCACAGCTGGTGATGAATGAAAAACTACTATACTTCAAACTCCCAGTTTACTCTAATGGACTTTTTGTTTACAACAGCCCTCCCAACTTCCACCTTTTCTCTTAGGACTTGCCAATGGTTTTGCCCTAGCTTGCTCATCCCAAGTTACAATTCTCTGCTATACTAGAATAGACTCATTATCTCTCGTAAGATATCTGACAGTTTTATTTTTAAGGTTAACGTGCCACAATCACTGTGTGCCTATACCCCCATGCCACCAGGCTAGGGATAAAACATGGCCTTTGTATCCTTGAACATGAAGCCAAATTACTTTCATATATCATGTCTCTTCCTGTCCATGGTTGGGACTTGCATGGGGGAGGAGAGAAAGAACTGAGAGTTACATCTGAATATTATAAGGGTCCCTTATTTCAACAAGAGTTACTGAGTACTTACAGTGTGCCAGGGCTGGAACTACAGAAGTGAACAAGACATTCCAGGTCCCCACCCTTACTGTGCTTCTAGTGGAATACAAACAGGAGATGAAATTTACATTCCATAAGTAGGGTTGATGAGCCTTTATCACTAAGGATGTAGGAAGAGTGGGATGAGAGGTCTCTATCTATGCAGGATTGTATCTGACCAACCCAATCAGGGAGGGACAGAGAAAAATTCCACATGGAACTCATGAATCAACTTGTAATGTAGAACAGAAGGAGTGATACCAAAAGAAGAATTGGGGTACGGAAGCTCCCCCAACAATGTATGTGCAAAAAACAACGAAAGATAGTTAGAATGTATTAACTTCCCCAAAAGCCTGTCGTTGGTCAGTGGCAGAACACAAATAATGTAAATACTCAACTATCTAATTTCAATCCCCATGGCCCCAGCCTCTCCTGTCTTCTTCTGCAGTGGAGAAAATACAGATGAACATAGAAGGAGAGATGCATAGATGAACTCTCATCATATGAGCATGTTAGATAGCCTTCCTGGCCAGACACAGAAAATCGATGATACAATGAAAATGTGAATCACAAAATGGCACATATGCAAGGGAAAGGAATGAAGGTACCCCAACTCTCTAGATATTATATGCAGGATCTCAGTGTAACTAAAACAGAGCAGAAAATTCTTAAGCATCCAAATAAACCCCTCTGGACTTGACCTTTAATAGCGAGGAGGATCTGGTGAGCAAAGTTAATGATAAACTTGCTACAGAAGGACTATCTTAAAATATGTGATAACCAGTCAGGGAAATGTGTGCTTAATTGAAACTGCTTTAGAGCAGAGCAGAAAGATAATTGCCATGTTTAGAGGAAAAGCAATGAGATTTCCTGGCTCAGGACATTGAAATAGAGAGCAGAGCTAATAAGGGTAAGGAAGTGCTCAGAAGTGCTATTCTGATTATACAGTCACAGATGCTTCCAATGGAGGAAAAGTTCGGAGAGCCAAAGTGAAAGTAACAAAAAATGTGGAGACACTCTTTAAAATAATTTCCCGGATAGACCACCCTAGGTGTATGAATGTTTTATTACTTACTAGACATTCCAGCATTGGAACTGACAACTACTTGGCAGGAAGTTTATCAGGATTCCTTCCATGCCTAAGATTCTTTGAGGCCCCTAAACACTCTGTGCCTCGCCCTATCATTATTTGATTGCTTGCTTACTAACATGTTTTCATTTTCTGAAGTCCATAATGCTTTAAAGAAAACACATGATGTTTTGTCATGATAATAGGCAATCTCTTGGAGGCTGTTTTCCAAAAGCCATTCAGGATGGAATTCATCGCCTTGGCAGAGTTAGATATCACATTGAGGCTCCCTGTCTCTAAGATCTGACTTGGTTTACACACTAAGGGTGGAGCCGCCTCTTGAGCAGACTCGTGGTAGCCAAGCCCATAAAGCAAGGATGCCTATTTACCTACTTACAGAGAATTAACGATAACAGGAACTTCTCAACTACCCCATGAGCAAGGAATCAGTACAGAAGTTAAAGAAACTAAATATCAGATGGCATTTGATGCCATCAGATTTTTACAAAATGTACAGTTTTTACAAAATTTACAGTTCTGTGACTAACGCTCTGTCTCCCTTTGAGCAGTACTTGGCTGGGGACTGCCAACATTTGCTTCAGTGCTTGCTCTAACTCTGAGTTTCCATGATTCACAAACACCTTCAGTCAAGCTTCATATTTCTTTTATCTTCAATCAGATCTGAATCAATTGCTCAGACTTTGAAGATACCTTTCGTTTTAAGGTGACTTCACATAATTTACTTGGGTCCTTTTTTTTTTAAGATTGTATTTATTTATTTGACAGACAGAGACACAGCAAGAGAGAGAACACAAGCAGGGGCAATGGGAGAGGGAGAAGCAGGCTTCCCGCTGAGCAAGGAGCCCGATGTAGGGCTCGATCCCAGGACTCTGGGATCAAGACCTGAGCCGAAGGCAAATGCCTAACAACTGAACCACCCAGGCGCCCCTACTTGGGTCCTTCTTAATGTAGATTCTGAGGCTCGGTGGTATGGCTCTATAGTCCTAACCTATCGTGCATTTCCATTCACACCGCTGCATTGTGAACATACATGATGGCATTTATGTTTTCATTCACTTCTCCCATAATACCTGTTGGCTACTTCCGACATTTCTAGTTGTATTTCAGGATGACTTTGGATTTATTTGTTTTTCTCTTCTCTACCAACTTAAAAAAAAAAAAAAAAAGGATCCTCAGTGATATAGAGTTATCATTAGAATGTTGAATTGATTCTTATCTTTTTGTGTCTTTGTTCACTGGGTTATAATCTAATATCACCAGCTTGTTGTGAATGACGCACATATCATATTTCTTCCTTCCCTCCCATGAGTTGCACTAGAGCCCCTAATCTAGGGATTGACTTTCACATTTTCACCAAATCATAAGAAGAATAAATTAACTATGGTGTAACACTTGAAAGTCAATCCCTAGGTTAAGAGTTCTAGTTCAATATAATACTTATAGGGAAAGAACAGGGGTTTAGTTCAGAAAACCAGTCTCGGTTTTTGTTTGCTCCATTCAGAATAAGGAAAGCTCTTTGATCACTAGAAACCTTCTCCTTGAGATCTCTCCTACAGTACACAGTTCAGAAATTGTACCTTAGGATTTTTTGTGTGTATCATGTGCTTGAAACAACAAAGAACGTAAGATCTGACCTCAAACACCAAGATAGATTTAAGGAGAACAAGAGAACTTTTAGAAATGATAACAAAAGCAGCAATTTCAAAGCCAAATTAGTCACAAAGGAAATAGGAATCTTACAGGCTCAGAGGTAACTTATATAAAAAATACAAGATTATAAATGAGAAATCAAATTATGATTTCCTCTTCAACAAATATAGACATTATTCTAGGAAAATAAAGGGTATTTGGCAAAGAGAAAATTTAGATTATTAAGAATCATTAGTTGAAGTTGACCAGAGAGATGTTCACAACATTTCAGTCTCGATGTAGCCCCAGCTCAAGTGGTTAGAGTCCTTTGCAAACGATGACAAAAGCTACCATCCCAATGAGATTCCAGCTCAGTCTTTTCATATTTCTTTAAAAACCATATCCTCAGCCAACTATTGAAAGAGCCCAGATGTCCATCAACAGATGAACATATAAAGAAGATGTGATACACGCACACACAAGAATATTACTCAGCCATAAGAAAAATGAAATCTTGCCATTTGCAACAACATGGATGGAACTAGAGGGTATTATGCTAAGCGACATTAGTCAGTCAGAGAAAGACAATTATAGGATTTCACTCACATGTGGAATTTAAGAAACAAAACAGATGAACATATGGGAAGGGAAGGAAAAATAAGATTAAAACAGACAGAGAGGCAAACTATAAAAAACTCTTAACTATAAGAAACAAACTAAAGTTTACTGGAGAGGAGGGGGATGGGGTAGCTGGTGATGGGCATTAAGAAGGGCACTTGATGTAATTAATGAGCACTAGGTGTTATACACAACTGATGAATCACTAAATTCTACCCCTGAAACAATAAAACACCATATGTTAATTGAATTGAAATTTTTAAAAAAAATTTTAAGGCTTAATTTATAAATCTGACATAGTTAAAACATAACGGACATCGCAGTTCAAACATAGGCCTTTTGTCTTTGATTCTCACGTCCCTTGACATGTTGGTATTTGTACCATCAGTGCCCTCCTCTCCATTTCCCAGTCCTTTAGTGGACTATCCCTAGACTGAGCTACCCACAGAGGCTGCACTCCTCTTGGCTTCTGCCAGACCCATGAATCAAACCCATGATTTTAGGTCACCCTCATATTTTTTCCTCCAGTCACCCTATTGCTAAGAACTTATGGGAAGATCTAAAAGGGTGTAGTAAAAATGTGCCTTTTTACCAATGTTAACAGAAATTGAGTGTACAGGGCAGGCTGTGCCCAATCTGAAAAGACACAACTCTCTCTTCCCCATCTCACCTCCTCCGGACAGCATGAAAACCTCTTTTTTTTTTGAAAACTTCTTGATTAGAGGCCATTTCTAGGAAGTGTAGAATCCAGTGTTAGTAATGAAGGATAGTCAGAAGAAAGACAGGCAGGGACAAGGCTCCTCTCCCCAAGAGGAAACCACCCTTAAAAGGATTTTACACCACCCTGGAAGTAGCCCTCCAACCCTTTTCCCATGTGGACAACTACCTAATAGGTCTGTAAGCACGTGAACAAAAACCTGACTGGATGAGGGACACATAGACAGTTAACCAGATTAAAATAGCCCACTGGCAAACCCATAAAAAACAAAAAACAAACAAACAAACAAAAAACCCTAGACTTAAAAATTCCAGTGGCAGCCCTTTTGGGTCCCCTCCCTCTTTGAAAGCTTTGCACGATCACTCAATAAATTTTGCTTTACTTTCAACTTTGCTTTGCTGCCCACCACTCCTCATCTGGTCTACCTCTCCATTCTTTGAAGTGACCTGACCCAGAACAATGGACACTAAAGGAAAAGAAACCCTGCACTGTTAGCTCTCCCCAGGCCTTCTCGTCTGAGGATCCTTGATTTACACACCAGAAGGGTCCATTATCAGACTCTTCCTCCATGCCCAAAATATAAATCCAAAGCACCTAAACTGTATAGTGGGAACTCAGTAAGGGAAGCATGCATGCTTCGCTCAGCCTTTATTACCCCTGTGTTTGCAGGGGTTGTAACCAGTCCCTGGCCAGAAAGTCTTCAGCCCCTATTTCTAAACAAAAGCGTTCTTCAACCAAGATAAAGGCCTTCCAAAAACTGAACTCATCATCTTCATTCAGATTCTTGCTTAGAACAAAGATGTAGATGAAAAGGGACAAATATCAAAAGCTCCTATACCTCTTGAAGTTGATTCTTAGCAAAGTCAACCCAGTTCTACTGAAGCACGTCCTTGTAATTGCCCAATGGTAAGAAATACAGCAAAGCAAAAATATACTTAATGTATAAAATGAACAACTGAGACTAAAAAAACCAGCATTTTCCCCCACAAAAATAGGCGACTGTAAGAAGACATAAGCCTGAATGCTGCTCACCTGAGCAGCTGGAGTGCTTGCCTTCCTGCAGCTGCAGCCGAACCCAGCTGTAGTTTTGCCTGCACTTGAAGAGCTAACCTCGTGGTGCCCCTCAGTGACGCCCCACAAGCCAAACTGCACCCGCTTCTCTCAGGAGGCCGAAGAGAAGAATAGCAGCAACTCTAGGAGCAAAAAAGCGACCACTTACTAGAAGGCAGGACGTGCGGGGAAGTGAATCCAAGGCGACGCGGGAAGAGAGACCGTGGGGGGAGGGGCCGGCTCCCGGCAGCCGCCGTGCGGGGAGCACAAAATCGGAACTTTTAGAAGTCTGCTCCACGGAGGGACGTCCCTCCAGAGGCTAAGCGGGGTGTGGAGCCCTCGCGGGGACAGTGTGGTCTCAGGACCTGCGGGGTCACAGAAAGGCCAGGGGTGTCTGAGGGCAGCAGAGCCCCCAGGTATCCGACCTGACCGGGGAAACCAGCTACCAAGATGGAGCCAGGGAGGGAGCTCTCAGCTCAAGGTTACCTTAAACCATGATTGAGGTACAGCTGGGCCACTGCTCTTGGAGCAAGGACCCCACAACTGGGGAGACCCCCTCCTTCCTCTTCTCGGAGGTGCGGCGCGGGAGTGGCTGCAGGCATCTGCTGGGTTTGGAGACTTGAAGCGGGGCCTCGCTCCAGAGATAGAAACGCTCGGTCACAGGCTGGCTGAGCTCGGAGCCCGGCCGGAGAAAGGGAGACGGGAGGGACTGACTGCTTTCCTCTGAGGGCGCGCTGAGGAGTGGGCCCCGCGTGCTCCTCCACGGAGGCCGCCATTTTTATTCTCCTCCTCCAAAGCCCTACGGAAAGCGTTCAGGGAACAAAAGCTTCCGAGAGCGAACCCGGGCATATTACTTAGCCCAGCCCCTGGCAAGGGCGGGGCAATTCCACCTGAGGCAAAGACATTTGAGAATCACGGCAACAAGCCCCTCCCTCAGAAGGTCAGCAAGAACTTCCAGCCAAGCCCAAGTTTACTAATCAATGAGAACTGCAAAACACCAGTGCTAGGGGAGTAAAACACGTAGAATTCATGGCTTCTTCCCCATGATTCTTTAGTCTTTCAAAGTTAATTTTTTTTAATTTTTGTTTTTTTTCTTTTTCTATGTTTTTAATTTTTCTTCTTTCCTATTTTAACCTATTTTTATTTTATCTTATCAATATTGTTTTTTAAATCTTTTTTAATTTTCATTTTTATAGTCATATTCTATCCCTTCATTGTATTTAACCTTATTTTTTGTATACATATAAGTTTTTCTTTAAAATTTTGAGATACGGTTTCTTCTAACAGACCAAAATATACCCTAAATCTAGCATATGGCTTTGTTTTAGTCTCCAGCCTGATCGCATTCTCTCTTTTTTTTTCTCCTTTTTTCAACCAACTGCTTGTCTTATCAATTCGTTTTTTAAAATCTTTTTCAATTTTCTTCTTTACAGTCACATTCCATCCTTTCATCGTGTTTACGTGTGTGTGTGTGTGTGTGTTTCTTTCTTTAAAATTTTGGGAGACAGTTTCTTCTAACAGACCAAAATACACACAAAATCAAGTGTGTGGCTCTGTTCTATTCACTAGCCTAATCATATATTTTTTTCCCTTTCTTCTCCCTCCCCCCACCCCAGTTTCAGGTCTCTTCTGATTTGGTTAGTGTATGCTTTTCTGGGGTCATTGTTACCCTTTTGGCATTTTGTTCTCTATTGTTATCTATTCCTCTCTGGACAAAATGACAAGGCAGAAAAACCTCACCTCGAAAAAAAGAACAAGAGGCAGTACTGACTGCTAGGGACCTAATCAATACGGACATTAGTAAGATTTCAGAACTAGAGTTCAGAATGATGATTGTAAAGATGCTAGCTGGGCTTGAAAAAAAGCATAGAAGATACTAGAGAATCCCTTTCTGGAGAAATAAAATCCCTGTCTGGAGAAATAAAAGAACTAAAATCTAACTAAGTTGAATCAAAAAAGCTATTAATGAGGCTCTTGAGCCTCCATTTTTTTATTGCACCTCATTAATAGCTTTTTTATTTCAACTTAGTTAGATGGCAGAAGACATGAGCAGACACTTCTCCAAAGAAGACATACAAATGGCTAACAGACACATGAAAAAATGTTCATCATCATCAACCATCAGGGAAATTCAAATCAAAACCATATTGAGATACCACCTTACACCAGTTAGAATGGCCAAAATTAACAGGACAGGAAACAACAAGTGTTGGATGTGGAGAAAGGGGAACCCACTTACACTGTTGGTGGGAATGCAAGTTGTTGCAGTCACTTTAGAAAACAGTGTGGAAGTTCCTCAAAAAATTAAAAATAGAGCTACCCTATGACCCAGCAATTGCACTACTGAATATTTACCCCAAAGATACAGATGTAGTGAAAATAAAGGCCATCTGTACCCCAATGTTCATAGCAGCAATGGCCACAATTGCCAAACTGTGAAAAGAGCTAAGATGCCCTTCAATAGATGAATGGATAAAGAAGATGTGGTCCATATATACAATGGAATATTATGCAGCCATCAGAAAGGATGAATACCCAACTTTAGTATCAACACAGATGAGACTGGAGGAGATCATGCTGAGTGAAATAAGTCAAGCAGAGAGAGTCAATTATCATATGGTTTCAATTACTTGTGGAGCATAAGGAATAGCATGGACATTGGGAGAAGGAAAGGAAAGATGAATTGGGGTAAATTAGAGGGGGAGATGAACCATGAGAGACCGTGGACTCTGAGAAATGAACTGAGGGTTTTGGAGGGGAGGGCAGTGGAGGGTTGGGTGAGCCTGGTGGTGGGTATTGAGGAGGACACATATTGCATGGAGCACTGGGTGTGGTGCATGAACAATGAATCTTAGAACATTGAAAAAATAAAATTAAAGTTAAAAAAAAAGAAAATAACTGGATCTTGACCTAGGTTCTGATCATGTCCTTTTTAAAAGGAATATTGAATAATTGAAAAGTGTCTTGAGGAAAGCAACTATCCTGGGAATGGAACTGGAATTCAAGTCACATCATGAAGAATGGAGGTATCTATGGTATGCCTGAGTGGCTCAGTCAGTAAAGCGTCTGCCTTTGGCTCAGGTCATGATCTCAGGGTCCTGGGATTGAACCCCACATTAGGCTCCCTACTCAGTGGGGAGCCTGCTTCTCCCTCTCTCTCTGCTTGTGTTCTCTCTCTCTTTCTCTAGCAAATAAATAAATAAAATATTTAAAAAAAAAAAAAAAGAATGGAGGTATCTGGTTATAATTATCCCAGAGAAAAGATCTTTAGGAGAAAAGAGTGCCCCAGTGTATCTGAATATGGAAATATCTGTCTGCAGAAGACTTAGCTTCTGTTGTCCTTATGAAATCTAGGCACAAGACCAATGATGGGGACTATCAATATTAATTTAGGCAAAAATAATTGAAAACTCATTCTTGGAGCTGCCCAGCAAAGCAGTGTTTCCTTGGAAAGTGGAGCATCACATTCTCTGAAGATGGTCAAACATAGACTAAAATAAAAGCTAAGAGGGATGTCACAGAATGACTGTAAATAAATGTATAATTTGGCCAACTGATTGGCAAGATTCCTTAAGCTATTAAGATCTAATTAAAACAGTGATCATTTAGGCATCATTGTCCTGCATCTTGACCAAGGCATTAGTCGGAGTAGAAAACCTACTGCTCACAGTGGCTTTGCCACTAACAATGTCATTTTTCCCTTTCCTTCAAAAACTTTAGTTGCTTTAAGTTCACACCGTCAAATTTACTGCCATTATCCTTCCTTTTGGATAATTTATCCCTTTCATTTCCCAAGTCTATAGATCTAGACGTGTACTTTGGAGTTATCTTAAGGGGTCACACCCCAGGAGATTCACCCACACTTGGGCCTGATTTCAGTGATGAGATTCTGGAGTTTGAGCTTATGGTGTAATAAGATGAGATCTGGGAGGACTTTAGTAGTGAGTGAGTATATTTAATATGTGGATCACGGGGAGGATAAAAAGCCGAGTGTAGTTGGCAATCTTTAAGATGACTACCAATTATCCCACCTTCTAGTGTTCATGCTTTTGTGCAATACCTTTCACTTGATTGTGGGCTGGATTTACTGACTTGCCTTTAACAAAGAGAGTACAAAGAAGGTGGTAGGATCTCATTTCCAAGGTTAGGCTATAAATGACCTGTGACTTTCATACCAGGTGTTCATTCTCTCCCTCTAGGACCATTTGCTCTGAGAGAATCCAGCAGCTAGGCCATAAGGACTATCAGCCAATGTATGGAGAAGCCCATGTGGCAAGTAAATGATATATCTGGCCAACAGCTGGTAAGAACCTATAGCCTGCCAATAGCCACATGAGTGAGCTTGGAAGTGAATCCTTCCCTAACCAAATCATGAAATGAATGAAGCCCCAGCCAACACCTCCACAACTACCTCATAAGAGAAGCTGAGCTAGACATTCCTAGCTAAGCCACAGATTTCTAAACCACAGAAACAGTGAGATAATAAATGTTTGTTGTTCTTGCCACTAACTTTTGGGGTCATTTTTTATGCAGCGATAAC
The DNA here is from genome assembly GCA_028533885.1 of Nasua narica. NCBI lineage: Eukaryota > Metazoa > Chordata > Mammalia > Carnivora > Procyonidae > Nasua > Nasua narica. The sequence goes on along the minus strand of CM052804.1, from coordinate 17,700,988 downwards.
TTCTATAATGAAACATCATATGTCAAATGGAATAAAACACATTTATTCTTAATTCTTAATAAAAAATTATATTAATGATTGATATAAATCTTAATTCTTGATTTAAAAATGTCATTCTTAAAAGCAATAGTGAAGGAAAAAATAAAATTGCTTAATTTTACATTGTATATATAAACTCTTAAATTTCCAACTCCTACTGTTATATATTAGCTACTTCATAAATATTAGTCACTGTCTATACTTTTAAAGAAACAGTAACTGGAAGGGTACACAAGGTTGTATCTGAGAAGGGGAGAAGGTAAATGTTTTGGAGCTGGAGACCTATACAAAAGGGACTTCAACTTTATCAATAATGTTTACTTCAATTACGTGTTTTAAAGATCTAAATTAGATGTAAGAAAATGTCCATTCTGTGTGGTGGGCATTTGTAATATTTTTCTTAAAACTTCCCTGTATTTTGCTCCCCCATTTGGGATGTAAGTATAAATAAAGATTTACTTATAAGCATGCTCAGGCTTGGTAGAACATTGTTTATAATAGGAGGTTCAGACATGTCATGGACAAGTCCTAGCAAACCTGAAAGGAGTTAAAAAATGCTCTGTTATTTAAACTGTTAGCAAGTATGGAAGAAGTACATGGTTTCCCAGTACACCATTTACACTGGCCATGTTTAAAATGTGGAGTTTGCATATTGGCAGGTAGCCAGTGTAAAACACTCACCATTACAACAGAGAAATCCACAACTGGAAAGGTAAAAAAAAAAAAAAAAAAAAAAAAAAAATTTAACATACATAAAGAGGAGTCAAAAACTATTGCAAAATGAAATTTGAAATTCTAGCTATTCCAAGAATTCTGGTATTAGAAATCAAATGATTTGAGGAGATATAATTCCTTAAATTTATAATGTAAGAAAGTGAAAGTGTTGGCAGTTATGTCCAGGACTAAGGTGAGATGCATCACACTTTCCAGAGCCTCTTTCTTCCTCTGGCTTGACTGAAATCTCCAAGGAAGATGTGGAGAGAGAATTTAAATGGGGCATCCATCAAAATGGCATTTCTAGAAGACATTCTATCTATGGTCATTCTTTTGCAGTATCAAGGTTCCTCTCTTCTTCCTGTTTTTAATTTTCTTTTTGAACTTCAGTTCAAATTATTCAGCAAATAATTGAGTTAATTATATTCCTTATGGCACATTGCCATTTTTTGTCCTTGGACGATCTCTGTCTTATTTTTTCTTTCTTTTTTTTTAAGAATGGGGGAAATCAGAGGGGGTGATGAACCAGGAGAGACTGTGGACTCTGAGCAACAAACTGAGGGTTTTGGAGGGGTGGAGGTGGGGGGATGGGCGAGCCTGGTGGTGGGTATTGAGAAGGGCACGTATTGCATGGAGCACCAGGTGTGGTGCATGAACAATCAATCTTGTAACACTGAAAAATTAAAATAAACATATTTGGGGAGAAAAAAAAGATTTTGTTTATTTATTTGACAGAGAGAGAGAGAGATTACAAGTAGGCAGAGAGGCAGGCAGAGAGAGAGGGGGAAGCAGGCTCCCTGCTGAGCAGAGAGCCAGATGTGGGGCTCGATCCCAGGACCCTGAGATCATGACCTGAGTGGAAGGCAGAGGCTTTAACCCACCAAGCCACCCAGGTGCCCCTGTCTTATTTTTTTCTTTACGTACTTATATACCAATTAATTTAATTCCTATTCTCCTTATGCCCCATTATCTTCCTGTAGGCAGCTATTTTATTTTCTTTAAAGTATTTTCTCCAGCAGACAGCCTT
>CM052804.1:17651986-17698708 GCA_028533885.1 Nasua narica | reverse complement strand
CCTTCCCTCCTGGGCCTTTTATACCCCATCCCAGGTGGGTGTTGGCTCCATGCTTTGACCTCAGTGCCTTGATTCTCTCCCTGTTGTTGTACCGTCATCCTGTTACTCAGCTGTTGAGTTTACCATTAAGAGTTCCCTGCCTCATTAAAGGAATGTTGATGAATTCAAGGTGCCTCCTGGCTCTTTGATATCAGCTTGTCTGTTGATGAAAAGTCAGAAGCTTTTTATTGCTTTTCAAAGAACAAAATCCTCTTGGCCATCAGAGGTTTATTCCTTGACTAAAGTTGGCCTCCCATTGATGTGTCCACACTGAAGGCATGACTGTTCCTTTTTGTCACTGGAATGGCAAAAGAGATGAATCCCTATGACCACAATGGTGCTCACCTGGGCTAAGACTAACCCAGCCTTCCCTATCCTGGGAAGAGACTGCTTCTTTGCTGGGTTTTGATTGCCAAAAGTTTCACATTTCTTCTTTCTTCAGTTGTGTGTCTTTCAAACTCATTTTGAGGGACAATAAAACTTTAATAAGTCCATTCATTGAACATGCATCTCTTGGCACATTCTATGTACCAGGCACTATGCCACACACCTGCCATACAGTTATTTAAGCCAGGTATAGTTCCTGTCCATCAGGAAGCAACTCAAACTTGGGTAGCCATGGATGTTTTAAATAGGTTGTCTGAGAAGCTCATCAGTGTGAGGACGACCCTGAACCTTACCTAATCTGGACCAGGAAAGATGAGTTCAATAAGCCAGAAACAAATGAAAATGAACAATAATCTTTTTTTTTAAAGATTTTTATTTATTTATTAGAGATCGAGAGACTGAGAATGAGAGGGGAGAAAGTCAGAGGGAGAAGCAGACTTCCCGCAGAGCCGGGAGTCCGATACGGGACTCCATCCCGGGACTCCGGGATCATGACCTGAGCCAAAGGCAGTTGCTCAACCAACTGAGCCACCCAGGCGCCCACAATAATCTTTTTTTAATCCCAAATAAGAACCTGTTCATAAAACTCAATGGGGTACTGAGCTATCAGAGTCAGTATGGGGGAGTTTTTCCTGCCTTACTTTCTTGATTCTAAAGTTCTTCGTTGAGCACTTACCATATGTGTTAGGGGATTTATCAAAAATTTTGTTTAATCCTTCCTACCATTCTGTAAATTGTATTTTCTTATCTCAATTCTACAAAGGACATAAATAAGGCATTGAGGGCCAGAGATTTGAAGTCGTTTTTCTAAGATCTACCCCCATTATGAAGTGGCAAAGCTTGTTGTCGCTATCAGTTTCTTTTGATTCCAGAGGCCATTGTTGTTCTCTTCACCTTGACTACCAGCACATCCCTCATCTCTACCCCCAAAAGGAGAACAACTGTATCATTGCCAGAACTAATAAAGATTGATTATAAGGTCTAGAAACTGGATAAGAAATTAAAATTAAGAGAGAAAATAAGAATCTAACATTCAATATTATTCTCTGCATCTCAGAAAATACAAATGTTGGGGTATCAAAGCAATAGGGCAGGGTTTCTCTAAGGACCATGCAGAAAGATGCCCAGGAGAAAGTTCTATCTCTAAATTCATTATATTACTCCCACACCCCACTAGCTCTTGGTACCGGGGAAACAAGACAGCTGACTGCTAAGACCCCACAAGTTTCCTCTCAAAATTTGTGGTAGGAGATAGATTGTCCCCTAAGACTGAGAAAGACCTAATGTAGAATAAGACCACCCGAAGTGGTTATAACTATATCTTTGTGAAAATGAGTATTTTCCTATCCTCTGGGCATTGAGCAAAACCTGAACAAATATCTCTATAGGGATGAGATATGTAATCTGTGAAACATAAGCTAGTGGAGTTCTAGCAAGAAGAAATACAGAATTTGAGACTTCTGTCCACATTGGGTTTCCCAGGAAAGGTAACTAGTGGTCAGTTCTGCCCTAAGGGTTACTCAGAGCTCATCGATGCATAACTCTTTATAAGCACGATAATTAGAAGACATCACCAGGCAAGGCAATCTCATCCTTCATAGGCCTCTGGGTGCAATCTGCATAGGTTACATCTTCAAACATCCCTTTGTTACTATCCTCTGCCTCGTCATATAGCAACAAGCTTCTCTATTAAACCAGAGAACTAAACTTATAAAGTCTTTTTTTTTTTTAACTCACTAAATAGAATCTATCTTTGGGCCTTGTTCTCTGGCAGGATTCATTCCATTAGCTAAGACTCATGATTTCTTCCATCTCAAAATACACAACAGTTGTTACTTCATAATGTCACTGTTGCAGCTTTCTACATCCGGGTGACGCTCCTCTCTACTGAAGCCTTCTCATGGTCCTGGCGTGGGCTTCTTCTGAGTATGCTGCTTTGCATAATGACACTGGTGTTGCATGTCTCTTCGTAAAGTTGCTTGGTTCCACGGATTTGCATTTTTCTAAAAGGAGGTCAGTGCGAGGTGAGGATCCCTGCCCTCATCTCTAAGACCGCCTTCCTTCCTGACCCTTTGAAAAGAGTCTCTGTGGCCCTTGATGACCAAATATGAGCCAGATTCAGTGACAAGAGGTGGTGAAGACAGAGTGTAAGAGACAGGAGCTTTAACCCTACTTCACTCACCTGTGTGCACAAAGTTCTCTCACTGATTCTGACTTGAGAAATACCAGTCTCTAGAGGCAGGAAGCCTACTGCAAATGGAATGCCTAAGCTATGGTCTTGAGATGCTACTTTCAAACGTGGTGTTGTTACAGACAGATGCATCCCAACCAGTGGGAGGGAAAGATGTGGACTTGTAGACTAGCACCCAGAAATTATGCCTAATCCACAGCCTACCTTTCTGTGTCATGGCTCTTGCTCCAGGAAGATGCATGGAGCATCCAAGGGTCCGTGCCCTGTATAGGAACATTACCCATCATATAACACAGTGGATCCAAAGGTTGAAGGCAGCTCCTGTGTGTGGAGCTTCATACTGTCATGTCTCTTCAGTGTTAGGAAATGGTGCCAGAGAAAATTGTAGGTCAAGAAAATCATGAAGATTCTTGAGAGAAAAATAATAAATAATAATTGTAAGTGATAAATAATCAATTTATTATTCTTGGTATGCAACTCTTGAGGCTTTGACAAATGGAGAAGGCACACTTTTATTCAAATTAGATAGGATTTACCATCAGATTTCTTAAATACAGTCCTATAATCCACAAAGCTTGTTCACTTATCAATGTTATTTTCCTCTTACCATTGGGAGTACAGCTATAAAAAATAGAGTCCCTGACTTAAAGTGGGGGAGACATTTGTGACAAGACACCACAGTGACTTATGGGGGTGTTGCCACACTCGCTCTGAGGTCTGCAGACATGTGAAAAGATGTGATCTTTTTCCACCAAAAAGATGGTGATCTCTTTCCCAATTACCCTGTTGATGGCCCAAGAGCAGAATCTACTTTTCTTTCACAATTGCCTATTCTGTACACCAACCAGTTCTCTGTGACAACCACTCGGTGTCCTATAATTCAATTTAATTCTGACATTATCCACCTGGATTTAGCATCAGATCTCTCAAGGTAAGGACTCTGTCCCTACTTCAGACACCAATCACAAGTCCCAGTTTGTCAGCTATACTTCTGAATGATTAGCTATAGATCAGGGTTCCCAGGACCCCTTCCTTGGGTTTGATAATTTGCTACAATGGCCCACAGAACTCAGGGAAACATTTATGTTTATCAGCTTATTATATAGGACACAGATTAATAGCCTAAAGAGACACATAGGGCAAGATATGTGGGAAGGGGTACAGAACTTTCAGACCCTCTCTGAACAAGCCATACTCTCCATACCTCCACATGTTAGCCAACCCAAAACCTCTATGAATCCTATACTTTGGGGATTTTTATGGAGGCATTATCATGTGGGCATGATCGATCAACTGAGGTGGAAAATGCCAAGATTCTAATCATGGCTTGGTCTTTGTGATGACCAGCCCCCATCCAGAAGCCCACCAAGAGTGGCTTCATTAGAACAAAAGATACTCCTATCACCCATGAAATAGCAAGGGATTTAGGAGCTCTGTGTTGGGAATCAGGGTCAAAACCAAATATTAGAACAAAAGATGCTCTTAGTGTTCTTATCACTTAGGAAATTACAAGAGTTTTAGGAGTTCTGTGCTGGGAACTGGGGGCAAAAGACCAATATACTTATTTTTTATAATTTTCACAGCAGTAGGAATAGAAAATACCCAAACCTCAATTTCCGAGCTGCCTGACCTCAGCCAAGTTACATAATCTTTAAATGCATCTGTTTCCTCCTATGAACACTTACAACGATATTTATACCTAGGGCTACTGGTAAGAGTAAAGGATACCAGGTAGACAGAACTCCAAACATAATGCCTAGCACAGAGTAGGCACTTAATAAATGTCAGTTCCCTTCCTCTTCAGGGTCTCCAACCATCACCATTACCTCCTTTAAAAATCCTAGTGTTTTTTAGAAAAATAAAAATCAGAACAGCTTATAAATACATGAATGCATGCTAACTTTTTGATGTCGTCCCACTTGTTTTTTTATCTTGTTGCTTGCACTTTGTCATATTCAAGAAATCATGACCAAGACCTATTTTTTCCTACGTTTTCTTCTAGGAGTTTAATGGGGCTAGGTCTTGCATTTAAGTCTTCGATCCATTTTGGGATCCATTTTAATTTTGGTGAGCGGCGAAAGATGGGGTGAATGGCCATGTTTTCCCAGACCATTTATTGAAGAGACTATCTTTTCTGCATTGAGTATTCTTGTCTCCCTTGTCAAGTATTAATTGGCTGTATATGCATGGGTTTAGTTTTGGGCTCTTGATTCTGTTCCATTGGTCTATGTTTCTGTTAGTGCCATGCTGTTTTTATGTCTATAGCTTTATAATATAGCTTGAAATCAAGGAATGTAATGCTTCCTGCTTTGTTCTTCTTCAGACATCAGTATTTTTTAAAGCTTCCCAAGTGGTTCCAGTGTATAAGGCTAAGCAGTGACTTAGAAGGACAAGGAAAGAGAGAATGGGAAAACCATTGTATGTTTGTGAAAAACATCACTTTGGAGCCACACAAGTGCCATTTTGGCTAGCCTACCGTTTTTAAGCTACAGAGCTTTCATTTTCTCCTGTGGAAAGTGAAGGTTTTAAAATCTACCCTGGGAGTTACTTGGGAGGATTCACACACCCCAAAAAACAGAGTTCAGTTGCTAATGAAACTACTTCTAATAAAGCAGCACAAGACCAGAAGACCTTATCTGCAATACTGAGATCCAAAACATTCTGAAAAGCCAAGTTCTCTCCTAACTTTTTTGTCTTTGTCTAGTGTTTACTTATCCCACTTAGTAGAACTATCCATATACTTCATGGCAGAATCAGTAAGGAATTCGCTCACAAAGTCTTCCCCACAGCTATCTGAGGTCTGGGAGAAAGAGCCCCCAGCCACTGGGGCTCTGTAAGGAATCCACTCTCTCACGCTCTTCAGGTAACTTTCCAGTGAACACCAGGATTAATATGTTGAATCTGGTGTGTGGTTGAAGTCCTTGAGGGTAGAGCCACGCCCCTGTGCTCTGTGGGTACCCATCCAACATGTCCATCACCGGCAGAGGAGGGGCAGTGACGGAAAGGAAAGAAGCACTTCAAGGGCGCAGCTCCTTCTTGGCCCAGCGTCTGGGAAAGAGCTCCTGGGAGCCCAGGGGCTGGATAGGGTGTCCAGAACACAGAGGGGGGCAGGGGGGCTAGAAGGAGAGGGTCTGTGAAGATTAGGACAGGTCCGCATGTCCCACAAGTAGACTGTGAGCCAGGCCATCTAAACTCATGACCCATAGATCCCTTTTGCTGTCATCAACATGGAGCTGAACCCCCTCTCAACCACCCATCCTCCACACTGTGGCAAGGAATCTGGGTCCTTTACTCACTATTGATCAGTATCAGAGAGAAAGAAGGCTCCCAAGTCCTGGCTGTGGTACTTAGTGACAGTCCCTAAGGGCAGGTGACCCACAAGGCAGGACCAAGTTATTTGGCCCCTTCTCCACCCCAGAAGTGCCTCCTTCTAGGGCTGACAAGGCAGGATTAGGACTTTGTTTTCATTTAGGGAGGGGGTTTTTCCAGGCAGTTTCTGCTCCCAGCACTGCCCCTCACTAGCTGGGGGGCCCAAAGCAAGTCAGCCAAGTCTCCTGGTCCCCGGTCCCCCACTGAAAATGCAGACTCTAGAACAGACCATGGGCTTGAACTCTCCAGCACAACCCAAGGAAGAATTACGCTGCACATTTTGCTACCCAACACACATGTACATACTATTTTCTATTCTGTTCTCTCTCTCTCTCTTAGGTTGATCAAAATCCACTAAAACGACTTCACAGACCATCAAGGGGTCACGGCCATACTTTGCTTTCTTTTTTTTTTTTTTTTTAAGATTTTTTACTTATTTATTTGACACAGAGAGACACAGCGAGAGAGGGAACACAAGCAGGGGGAGAGGGAGAGGGAGAAGCAGGCTTCCCACCCAGCCAGGAGCCAGGAGCCAGACGTGGGGCTCGGACCCAGGACCCTTGGATCATGACCTGAGCCGAAGGCAGACACTTAACAGCTAAGCCACCCAGGCGCCCCACAGCCATAGTTTCAAATACACCACACCCATGAGCTCTGTAGCGCCGAGAAATAACCTGACAACAAGAGACACACTCCGTAGGCAACTTCACTTATTCATTTATTCATTTAATGTATTGGCCAGGATCCAGAAGAGAGAAGCAGCTCTCCAACTGCTCCAGAAGGAAAATGGCCCCGCTGAGAACACTTGAAAGTCAAAGCCCAGGTGGGCTCATGAAGTCATGAGAAGCTGCAGAGCTGCAGGGGCGCCCGGCCTCAGAGGTGAGCCATCCGTGAGTGGGCGGCAACCACAGGAGGTCCCTGACTTCCTGCGTCCCTCTTATGTGTGGCGATGGGAGGATCCCCATACCCCGCCCCGCTCCGTACAGGATGGGCGCCAAGAGTGGGCTCCAGGAGGAGGTGCTATGTGGGGCTGGTAGGGTACAGGTCACAGGACGCCCTCGTGTGTTGCCTGAGGGAGTGGCACGTGGATTGAAGACCTTCTACCACCCAGACACTCAAGCACCAGAGCCCCAGAGACCAAATGGTAGAACAGAGAGGAGCAAAGGTGTTGAACTAAAAAAAAAAAAAAGAAAGAAATTAGAGTGACTTCAACCCCGTCCAGCTTCGGCCAGAGACAAGAGGGGCTGTGAGCTCCTTGGGGTTGCAGAGCTAGTCAGCCACGGGGTCCGGACCGTGGCCCAGGGCTCCTGACTCCAGCACGTTCTCTTTCCCCTACACCAAACTTTTCCTATTAAATAAGCCAAATGGTGACTAGTTTAGGCTTTGCGGGCCGTACAGGCTGTTGGCGCTATAAGCTCTCGACTCGGCGCTTGTGGGACAGGGCAGACAGAGTGGTATGGACGCACATGAGTGGGGTCACGTTCCAATAAAATTTTATTAACCAAACTGTAGGCAGCAGCTGGATGTGACCTGTGAGCTGTCGCTTGCCAAGTGTGCTCGACGCAGCCCAGTGAATGAGGCCGAGAACTTGGATCCCTCGGAGCACGTGGGGAGCATGTCAGCCCGCCCTGGGGCCGAGGGTGGGGGCGGGGGAGGGGCCTCGCCCGGCTGGACTCCAGAAGTGGACACTGGACCCTCCACTGCCCGGAGGCATTTAGACCGAGACCAGAAGTCCATCCGGATGCTCTTCAACCTCAGAACAAAACAAAACTGCCAGACCGTGCTGGTGGGTGCGGTGGTGTCGCTGTTCTTTCTGAAATTTGGGGATGAAGTGATGAAAAGTGACTCAGCTGCCATAGTCACTAGGGGACGTCACAAGAGGGACCTGTTGCCAATGCAGATTTTCTTTAACTGACATGAGTCGAGCACTCCGGGTCTGCCGGACATCAGGATGGACAGTTGAGAGGCAGCGCTCCGGGCTCGGTATCATATAAAAAGTTTTAACAGGCATTTCGGTGGTCAGACAGGTCTCTGCAAGTCAGATGACACAGAAGGGTGGAAACTGGGACCCGGCTGGATTGGACAGGATGCTCTGAGGGAAAAGGAGCCTGCAGAAGTCCACAAAGGGTCCAGGGGCCTGGGGCCGGGCCTTCAACCCCTGTGTGATTGCTACCACTCCGGCCACAGCCAGGGGTCTGTGCTCTTACTGAGCCGCATGCTCCGAGGATAAGGAGATTCTGAGTTTGGTGGTTTCCAGTTATTTTTTTTTTAATTGGATGGAGTTGGATGGAGTTTCAGCATCTCAGAAAAAATGCCTCTGTTCTTAAGGACATGAAAGGAGGAGAAAGGAAAAATATTTATTAGCCTGAAATAATAATAAAAAACCTTGGTGCTCGGAGGGAACACGAAGGGCTCAGAGAGACTCACTAGACTTTAATTTCCCATCCGTTGGTTGTATGCCTATGAGCACATCTTTCCAACTCTCTGGGTCTTAGACTCCCCATGTGTAAATGGAAGAGGCTGGGCCAAATCATCTGGAAGGCTCCTTATGATTCTGACAGTTTAGGACAGTGCTGGAGAATAGAACTTTCTGGAATAATGGGAATAGTCTACATCTGCACTATCCAGTATGGTACCCCTGGGCCTCAGGCAGCTATTGAGCACTTGAAGCGGGGGTTGTACAGTTGAGAAACTGAATTTGCCACTTTATTTAATTCAAAATTCAAAAGCCACCTGTAGTTGGTGGTGGCCATATTGGACAGAACAGGCCTAGGATTTTAGAACCAAAGATCTGGCTCTGCAAGCACATTCTAGGCAAATTTGCACAGGGATTGAAAACAAGGAGGACTGCTGGTTGGACCTCAGTTATGAGAGTATCCCGTTGGCCAGAAGGCCCTCTCCCTCGGCATTCCAGCTCGCTGAAATGCTCCCCTCACCTCCGCACTCACGAACCACAGCTGGCTACGCAGTGTGTTTGTGTCTCCTGTCAGGCTCGTGCCCCAGCCTGCATGCGGGATCATGTCCCAAGAGCCGCAGGCAGCTTCAGGAGCCAATCCGTCTCTCAGCATTTCTTGGCAAGTCCAGAGGACAGATCTTTAATAGAAACATCACCTCAGCTCATTAGGGAAGAACAGTGTGTTGGGAGGTTGAGGTTCAGAGATGGGTGCGAGATTCGCATTTCTGGCACTCTCCTCTTCATCTGCCATGGCCGGCCTTGCCGAGCGGGCTCCTTCACTGAGCCTCTCACGTTGACCTTTCCACTGTCACAACCTGAGTTGAGGTCCTCTTAGCTTCCTCCACACGCTCGTGTCAGCTCTCCCCGTGTGCCTCAGCCATCCTTCTGACACTCCTTGGTGAAACTTTCTAAAATATCACTCCGGCCATGCCATCCTGGGGCTCAGAACCCGCAGCAGCTCTCCCATGGCCTTCGGGATGGAGTCTGGGCTATCTGTGGGGTACCCGAGGCCTCCCCCCACCATGGTCTGATACCTTGGGGCCTCACACGCACTAGCCTCAGCCCCCTCCCCAATCCTAGGCATCTGGACAGTGGGGATCACGTGCAATTTTTTGTAACCCCTGCACCCAGCTGTAGTTTGCAAATATGAGGACTCAGAATTATGAATTGCTTGAGTCTCCCTGGGGCCTAACAGCCTAGAATGAGTCCTGGATCCACTTTTTACTAGTTGTGTGACCTTGGGCAAGTTTCTTAACCATTCCGGGTCTCAGTTTCCTCATTTACAAAGAGAAAATAATGGTACCTTTCTCACGGACTGTCGCAGGGTGTAAACGGGGCATTAGCAAATATCTGGAGGGCTACCCGGGGGGTGGGCCGGCCCCTAATGCCCAATCTGCACTTAGGAGGCCATAGTGAAGGCTATTTGAGTGAATGAATGAATGAATGGTCCCATTGTACCAGCCGTAATGAGGTAGAGGGGTGGGGTTATAACAGTATTATTCTCAATTACAGTAGTTTGGCCTAGGTTTCTGGCATAATTATCTCCCTCTTCTCTTTATTCTTTTATTACTTGACTCTGGACCTATTGCTTAGCTTTAACTAGTATATGACATGCGGGTGTCTTTCTAGCAAGTGCCTCCCAAGCCTCTGTGGAAGCAGGCAGGGCATAAAAATAAATACAGAGTTTATTTACACATTTCTCTTGAGTCCCGCGGAGTAGGACTGGCTGGTGGATACAGCCACAAAGTGACACGGAAAGATGTGTTTGCAGGGTCACTTGATGAGCTTTATTTACCAGTTAAAAGAATATGCTCTTGAGGCTGAATAGACAACCATAAACATCAACAAATAGCAATCGGCCGGTGGAAGTGAGAGGCAGCTTCGAAGAAGTGGGAGCTAGGGCGCCCCCTGCAGGTAAGAGAAGGTTGCACACAGCTCACCTCCCAGCGTGGCTGCTGGAGGGCTTCCTTGCTGGCCCTTGACCGAGGTCAGACCCTGCCCTAGGAGGCTCCAGCCACCCAGCTCAGGTCTCTGCGGGATCCACCGATTCGAGAGGCTTCAGTAGCGGCCCGGAGGGCAGGGAACGCAAGGCACACAGACAGTGCGCGGCACACAGACGGTGCGGGGCATGCTGGGGGAAGGTGCACAAGGGGGGCGGGAGGGAGTGGAGCAGGGGTTACAGGGCAACCTGCGGAAGAAAGCCACGTGGGCAGGATTAGAAAAAAGTCCAACTCAGCAACACATGCCGTGGTTCTGCCCCCCAGATGCCTCTCAAACTCTCCCACTGCTCTCCTTCTCCACTCAGCTTCCCTAGTCCCACCTCCATCATCCCTGCCTGTATGACCCCAGCAGCCTCCTCACTGGTCTCCCCAGCCCCACTCTTGCCCCTCCTAACCACCATCAACTTCGAGGGCAGAGCGATCTTCTACAAACACAAATAGAAGCATGCCCCTTCCTGCCTAAAACCTTTGGTGGCTCCATGTGGGCCATGATGAAGAGCAGCTTCCTTCAACGGCCACATCCTCCTTGAAGCCCTCCCTGATCTCAACGTATCAAGTCCCCCAGGGGTACCATGTGCCTCCTCCCAGAGTGATTCGTGATTATTCTGTTACGGTCCGTGTCCCCATTAAACAGTGAGGTCAGCAGCCACATACATATGCACACCCTGCAAACCCGGCCTGAAGCAGGCGTATCATAAGAATGTGTTGAATAAGACGGGCTAAGTAATTCACGCAGAAGGAATACATGGCAAAGGAGAAAGGTTGATCTCAGAGACTGACAGGTGTGGGCTCAAAACCAGAAACAACACACTGGACAGGAGATGGGAGCCAAAGAGCCCAGAAACTGGACAGGCACCCAGGGACCACCTCCAGCCTGAAATGTTTCGTATGGCTGGCACTGTATTTTTTCTAATTTGTTGAAAATATTTAAAAATCAGAAGAATTGAATGCTTAAAAGACATCAACATTCCCAGCTTCTCTGGAATGATCAAAAGACCCAACAATACTGGATGGTAGGAATGGCCCCGAGGGGGACAGTGCCCTCCCTGGGCTAGGCATCGCTCTCTGGTCCTCCACAGCCCCACAGTGACGCGTGTCACTCATGCATGGTAACAGCCTGCTCCCTGAAGAGAATTTGACTTTGCAACTCTTGCCCCACAGGGTGAGACTGAAAGACCGAAGAGCAAGGCTGAATGCAGAATAAGAAAACGTCTGCAACAGCAATCAGCCCACCAGGTGTCCACGGTCCCGAGGCGTCCCACGGCCAGGTGACCAGCAGGCCCTGCTGAGCCTCCCTGCAGCTCTGAGTGTTCGTGGACTCAGTCAAGGAACGTTTACTGAGCATTTACTGTGCGCCAGGTGCAGGAGATAAAGATAATTTATAATGTCTCTGGGTTCCGGGTGTTTACCATCTCACCGGGGAGATAGGCAGTTGAGCAAATTCTACCATTTCCTCCTCAAAAAAGAAAAAATATTAAGGCTTCTCAATTGTCTGTGAAATAAGGTCTCCCTCCCCGGCATGGACTTCGTGGTTCTCCCAGAATGGACCTCACTGATCTTTCTTGGTCTCCTACCCACCCCAGCTCAGTCACATTAAGCTACCCTTGTCCTCCCAAATGCAGAAAACCTTTCCCCCAAGTACGATCTCCAGTCGCTTGTCTGTCTCCCTAAACAGATGGAAACAACCTGAGAGTGGAGAACTCGTCCCCATCTCTCCCCATGTCCCCACGGTGCCCTGCACCTGGAAAGCCCTTGGAAGGAACACAACGGTCTCCAATGGGCCAGGTTTGGGATGGCGGCACGAACACCTGCTGACTTTCTTTGGATCGTACCGGCTTCCCAACTGTTTCTTAATTACGGCAGGGCTCTATCTCATGGGTAGGCTCAGTTGCTTCCCAGAGCCTCCTCCGACCGTCGCCCACAGCCATGCAGCCTCAGCAAGGCCCACTCACTTGCAGTCCTCGCTCTCCAGCAGGCGGCGGTACGTGGCGATCTCTGACTCCAGCCGGGCCCGCACGTCCAGCAGCACCTGGTACTCCTGGTTCTGCCGCTCCAGGTCAGCCCGGATCTCGGCCAGCTGGGCCTCCACGTTGCTGATCAGGCACTGCATCTGGCCCAGCTGCGAGCCGTAGCGCGCCTCGGTCTCCGCCAGGGTGGATTCCAGAGAGCCCCTCTAAGGGAAAGGGAAAGGCAAAATAGCTGAGGAATAGACCTATTTTCCTGATTCAGAAAGAACCGAGAAGAGCCGCCTCTCTCTCTGGGGCTGGGAATGAGCCCTCCCCACCTAAGTCACTGTGGAAACTAACCCCCAAAAGGCTGGGTGACTTATTCAAACTTAAGCAGCTGGTAGGTAACAAGACTAGAATTTGAGCCCAGGTCCGTGTGATCCTCGACGCCTTCCTTCTTCAGCCCCGGCCTGGCTTTACACGTCAGATCTGAGGTTCACCGGGCTCACCCCCTATGACATTATTCAGATCTGTGGGCTTCAGCCCTGGCTGCACATTCAAGTCACATGGGAGCTTTCAGAAAATCCTGGGGCCCAGGACCCACCTCCAGAGACTCTGGTTTCACTCATCCAGAGAGGAGCCTAAGCGGGCGAAGTGGGAAAGTTGGGGTAGGCAGCATGGGTTTGGAAGGACAGCCCAGGCAGAGAATGAGGCTTCCTGGGGAGTTGTGTTCAACAGTGTCCGCCTCCCATGTCAGACGGGAGACAGGCCTGGTGGCTGAGTCTGGGCCTCCTCCTCCCTCCTGGATGCCTGCGCCTAAGCCCAATGCCCCCCGGGATCCAGAGACCACTCAGCGGGCAGCACCCACCAGGCTGTGCTGGGCCTGCAGCTCGATCTCCAGGGTGTTGACCGTTCGTCTCAGGTCAATGATGTCCGACTGGTAGCTCTGCAGCTGCTCGGAGCTCGTGGCCACCTGCTGGTTAAGCTCCTCCATCTGCAACGGGCGAGACAGAAGAAGGGCAGCTGTGCCTTCCCAGGGACCCTAGGGAGGCCGGCCCACCTGCG
This sequence comes from Nasua narica, assembly GCA_028533885.1. Lineage (NCBI taxonomy): Eukaryota > Metazoa > Chordata > Mammalia > Carnivora > Procyonidae > Nasua > Nasua narica. The sequence continues at coordinate 17,685,256 of CM052804.1, read as the reverse complement.
AGAGGCCCACCTGCGTGTTGAACCATTCCTCCACGTCCCTGAGGTTGGCCTCCACCACGGTCTCATACTGACACCGCATCTCCTCCAGCATCCGGTTCAGGTCCACAGGGGGGGCGGCGTCTACTTCGATGTTAAGGCGGTCCCCCAGCTGGCAGCGGAGGGCACCGACTTCCTGAAAAGGCACAAGGGTGAAGTCAAACGGTTTTCACCCCAGGGAGGCATAAAATGATGGAACAGAAGATGCTAAGACGTCTGTGTTAGAGGAGCCCTTTGAGGATTGCAGTCCACTGTGCAGCATGCCCGGTGGTCATCCGGCCGGATGCTCGCATAACGGCAGAAGCACGCCATCACACTCCCTGTCACTTTGGCAGAAGCCGAGGGCAACGTCGGGATTTGTTTGATCTCCTGCTGCTGCAAAGGGAAACCCATGCCCCTGTATTCCCAGCGCCCCCGCAGCCCGTGTACATCCGGGACGGAGGGCAGCAGGAGCCTGGCTTCACTTGGTTCAAGGCCTGAGTGTGAGCAGGCACCTCCCCAGGCTTGGCTGCCAAGGGGAGAAAGTTGTCTCGGAGGCTGCCTGGAGTGTGCGATAATGCCTCATTAGTGGCCTCTTGGTGCGGTTCCCAGCTCTCTGACTTAAGCAGGATGAGTCAGCTACCTTAGGGCACTCAGTGAGTATGTGGTGACTGATTGTTACTTTACATTTAAGCCTCAGGAAACCCAGCCAGGATTCTGAGACACTTGTTCTTTCAAATCCCAAGTCAAGAGGTTGAGAGTCCATTCAGAGAAGGAGGGGGAAAACACCAGAGCGCCAGTGGGCTTTGCAGCACGCGGGCACCCAGGGTCGAGGAATTGCCCTCGGAGGACCTGCAGGCGATGAGGGGCGACATCAGAAAATAAAGGGTTGACCTGCGGCTTTTGGATATGCAAGCAGGAGAGCAGGAGAAAAACAGAGCGGGGGACGGGGAAAGGGAAATCACTGCACTCGACCCCCCCTTGGAGGAGATGGGGGGTCACCCCTTGCAGCCGACCCGGCAGAGAGGGACAGGCCATTGCATGCAAGTCTGTAGCACAAATCCCTCGGGCCCCACTCCGCCCCCAGAATGTGGCTCGCATGAGAAAAACACAGGCAATGGCCGAGAGCCACATAGTGCAGAAGAGAAGGCTGCTCGACTCTCTGAGCCCCGGGCCAACTGACAAGTGGTTCACACCCGCGGCCTCATTTAAAGCCCACAGCAGCCCGTGCGATAGTGCCACTCCATTTTACAGACAAGGAGGCTCAGAAAGGTTCGGTAAATCGGGCAAGTCCCAGAAACATTACATGGCACCCCCCGGGAATTTCAACCCCGAAACCTCACATTCTTCCCGGTTGGCTTCCCAGGGCCACGTCAGCTTGACTTTAGGGCTCACCTGCTCGTGGTTCTTCTTGAGGCACAGCAGCTCCTCCTTCAGGGACTCCACCTGGGCCTCCAGGTCGGCCTTGCACAGGGTCAGCTCGTCCAGGATCCGGCGCAGCCCATTGGTGTCGGCCTCCACCAGCTGCCGCATGGTCAGCTCCGTCTCGTACCTGTGCAAGGACAGCAGTAGCAACTGGAGCTGTGGCGCTTCTCCTCTCTGCAACTAATGGGGAGCTGCCCCCAAAGACGTGCGGGGCGAGGGGGTGCCCCACCCCCCGGCCAAACTCACTTGGTCCTGAAGTCATCCGCAGCGAGCTTGGCATTATCAATGTGCACAATGATCCTGGCGTTCTCTGCCTTGGTGCACAGAACCTGGGGGCCAGAGCACAAGAGGGGGTTAATCCGGGACAAGGAAAAGGAAAAAGAACCCAAATGAGAAGCCAGTTGCCGATGGGGTTCGGCAGCCTGGGCGCCATCACTGCAGAAGCCCCCCTTCCCTGGAGCCCTAGAGAATATTTGATGGACTGCTAATCGTTGGAGAACACGGAATTTATTTTTTAAGCACTAGGTCTTCATAAATCCAACTGCCCCATTTGGGTTGCAATGAACAAAGTGAAAGGAAAGAATCTCATTAAGTCTGAAGTCATTCATGAGACAGACGGATCCTTAATAAGCACTAACATTTCCTGAAAACTCACCGTTTACCAGAGGCTGTGTTAACACTTTACCTGCCTCGATTCATAGAATCCTCTTAACAGCCGCACCAGGTGAGAACTCTTATCATCCCCATTTTACAGATGAGGAAACTGAGGCCTAGGGAAGAGAAGGGCCCTCCCCAAGTCGTGCAGTCGGAGAACGGAGACTAGATCCCAGACCTCTTCCACGTTAAGGGCTCTAGCCACATGCTCAAATTATGAGATAACCCCAAGCCCTGGGGACGTGTCTTCCCCCTGAATGTGGCTTAATGGATAAAGAAGATTCAAATCTGGAATGCTAGCTCTTTGGTCGCCTTCCACTGCTTGCCCTCACCTTCTGCTGGAGCTCCTCGATGGTCCGGAAGTAGGACTGGTAGTCGGGGCTCATGGTGGCCACTTGAGACTGGCAGGCCTCTTGGATCTTGCCCTCCAGCTCCGCGTTCTCGCGCTCCAGCTGGCGCACCTTCTCCAGGTAGCTGGCCAGGCGGTCGTTCAGGAACTGCATGGTCTCCTTCTCGTTGCCGTTGAAGGAGCCCTCGCAGAACCAGCTGCAGGAGCCCACGGAGCTGGAGATGCCGCTGGTGGGCCGGCAGCTGCTGGGCCAGCAGGAGCTGGAGAGGTAGGTCTTGGAGAGGCCGCTGGCGGGCCGGTAGATGGCGGGCACGCCGACAGAAGGCACGCAGTTCACGGGCTGACAGACATAACCCAGGCACAGCTCAGGCCGGCAGCTCATGCTGCTGAAACAGACAGAGGGCCGCGGGCAGCTCTTGACGGAAGCCGAACAGCTAGAAGTCATGTCGGGGAAGGTCCCTTCTCCTCAGCGGCGGCCACCTGGCTTGCCAGTGTCTACAGACCCCAACCTGCTTGGGCCTTTTTATAGCCCTGGAATGAGGGGGTTTGCTCTAGAAAGTCATCGTGGGGGGGTGTTGACGTGGATAGCCCCAGAGGAAGCTGCTAATTAATTTATAATTTGATTTCCAATAAGGAGTTCCTCTCCTCATAAAGGAGGCCAAACTAGTCATTTGGCTAAAGCAGGACACTGGGCTCCTGTCACTGATCACCAGGGGAGAGCTTCGGGACACATCTTCAAAGGGTCAGCTCGGTGCCTGGGCCCTCATTACCAGGGCGGGGCTGCCGGGAGACCACAGCGGCCGGCCCCTGAGCCGCCAACGTCCTTGCCCACTGCACCCGCGCCGGCTCAGGCCCTGAGAAAGGCCAGAGCTCTGTGGGGCAGCAGCTGTTCCTTTTAACGAGAGCGTTCCCTGTGGGGAGAGGCCTGCCCCCCAAGGAGGAAGTGTGTGGGAGCTAGAAGCTGCACAGATCACGGCAGCGGGATAAATCCAAGGAGATAGGAAACAGAACCTCGGAGGCTTCTAAGCCTGTATCATCTCCCCGCCCCGGGGAAGAAGTGAGAGCAGGGAGGAGAGAACAAACGCAAGACACAGACAGAAAGCCGAAGAATCAGGGGTATCTTTCAGCCAGATGCCGGTCAGAGAGACATGAGGACCCCACTCTCAGAGAAGGGGATCGGCGTCAGGGCCATCCCCGTGAGGCGGACGCTCCACCTGGACCGTCTCCGGATCCTCCCTTCGTTTAGCCCTGCTCCATGTAAAGACATGTCGAGAGTTCGAGGATTGTTTGTCGGAAGGACCGGGGTGGTCAGACTGGAAGAGGCTCGATTGTCACTTCCTGCCATGCAGGCCTCACTTCGGGACCTCGGAGACAGGAAGCAGCGTGAATCAGCCCCCTTGAGAAGCGACCCTCTGCAGCCCCGGGGCGAGCTAAGCCAGGGGACTGGAGAGATATCTCCAACTATAGAAGCCTTGGGCATTCCTTCAGAAAGCAACAGGCGAGGGGCCCTGGGGTGGTTCAGGCTGTTGAGCATCCGACTCTTGATTTTGGCTCAGAGCATGATCTCAGGATCGTGAGATCGAGCCCCGAATTGGGCTCCACACTGGGCATGGAGCCTGCTTGGGATTCTCTCTCTCCCTCTCCCTCTGCCCTCACTCCCTCTCAAAAAAAAAAAAAAAAGGCAATAGGCAAGACCAGTGGTTTTCAGTCCTGCCTACCATACCTGTGGGCTCGCATATCATGTGTTTAATATGTTGTTAGAGAGACACTTTTTATTCATTAATCTTCTCAATATAATATTAGGGTGTAGGTGCTAGTCTACTTTCTTCATCTATTTCTAGAAGTGTTGGCAGAGGGCCAGGGAAGCGAAAATGCCGTGCAGCCCAGTTCCCTGAAATTTGTTGCACCAATGGTAAATTCCAGTTCTTTTGTCTGGATTAATTATTCAGAGAAGACAGTGGGGCGTCAGATAGAAGGAGGTTATGATGACGATACCAACTAGTTGGAATGAGAGTCATGGGACCAGCCTGCAAAATCATAACCGGCATTTATTGAATCTATATGAGCCCCAAGCACCGTGCTTCGTGCTTGGCGTTAATTTGCCCACTTCATCCTCACCCAAAAAACCGTAAAATAATTATTATTGTGATAAGGTGTAGCCGTGGTTCTCCAAGTGTGGCCTCCAGACCAGCAGCATCACTCAGGAACGTGTTAGAAATGCAAATTCCTCACACCCAGCCCAGGCCAACTGAGTCTTTAACTCTGAGGGTGGGGGCCCAGCCATCTGTGTTAAATGAGTTCTCCAGGTGGGCTTAAGAAGCACTAAGGCGTAGGAGGCTCTATATCTTAATACCTGCCACCAGCATTCCTCTCGCAGGAAGAGCTGTACTTTTTTTTTAAGATTTTATTTATTTATTTCCCAGAGAAAGAGAGCGCACAAGCAAGGGGAGGAGCAGGCTTCCCGCTGAGCAGGGAGCCCGATGCTGGACTCGATCCCAGGATGCTGGGATCATGACCTGAGCCAAAGGCAGACGCTTAACCGCCTGAGCCACCCAGGTGTCCTAGAGCCATCTTTACTTGAAAAAATGCTTAAAGTTCTTACGGTAGAAGATGGGACCCCAAGGGCCTGGATATTGGCTGGCAAGACATCAGAGCGAGAAAAGGGAGAAGAACTGGAAGTTCCCAGGACAATCATGGAAGCAAGGGGTGAAGGGGAAAGGGTTGCAGGAGTGAGGAGGATGGACACCAGGAAGGAGCTGAGAGGCCGTGTTGTAGAGTGCGGTCCCACCCTGTGGCATCCACGGGACCTTCGGCAAAATCCACTAAATTCAAACTCTCGGCATGAGCACCGGTTCACATGACAGAGAGAGGACTGGGTCTCACACCCAGGTGTGTGTGAAAAAGGGAAACAGCGGTGTTCAAAGCTGCGATCGGGTGAACGATGGGGACAGGGACAGGTGGCCCCAGGGCAGGAGCACACACAGCCGGCTCTCAAACACAGTTCTGAGTCCAGAGCCTACCCACTGTACCCCAACGCCTCTGAGGCCAAAGCCAACTGCTGGGCAAAGAAGTGTATTTGAAAAAGGGAGAGAAGGGAAAGTCACTCAGAGAAGGACAAGGAAGTAGGAGCAAGCGAGGCAAGTGAGAGCTGGGAGCTATGTCCAGGGTGGAGGGCCCCTTTAAACAAGGGTAGGTTGGGGGCGCCTGGGTGGCTGAGTCGGTCAAGCCTCTGCCTTCGGCTCCCGTCATGATCTCAGGGTCCTGGGATCGAGCCCCATGTCTGCCTCCCCGCTGAGCGGAGAGCCTGCTTCTCCCTCTCCCCCCCCATTCATGCTTGCTCTCTTTTGCTCTCTCTCTCTCTCATAAATAAATAAATACAATCTTTTTAAAAATCTATAAAAATAAAAATAAACAAAGGTAGGCAGGATGCTCACGGGGGCCTGGCCCCCGACTGTCTCCTTCCCTCCATTCTTCGAAAAACCGGACTGACCCCAGACAAAAGACTTACCAAAGCTGAACTGACACTCTGGGCACGGAAGAGGCGGATGCCAGCTCAGGGCAATCCAGACCTCCAGCTAGGGTAGACGGTCAACAATATTGAGCCATTTTCAAAGGCCCAGCATATGCTCGGGAAAGTGGTACGGACCTCACAGTACGTTCAGTGTCCTGGCCTCTGTTTTACTGATGAGGAAGCTGAGACTCAGCAAGGCACCAGCCCCTGCTAAAGCTCCCACAGGCGCTAAGTGCCGGGAACGGGATTTGAACCCGGGTCAGTCTGACTCCAAGTTCAGAGCCCGTCTTCATCACACGAACTCCACGGCCCCTTCAGCAGGCCTCCTCCTACCACGGAGGCAGGGAGTAGGTCCCCTTCCTTTCCCACCCCAAGGCTCCCCTCTGACAAGGGTCAATCCAGCTCCTGGCACCGGAAACACTGCCTGCCCCAGAGAGGCGCCCGGCGAAGTTTTGTTGAATGAAGTGAACGATCGTGAGACCATCATCGTCTTCGGGGGCCTGAACCTCAACCAAACCAGTCAGGGTGTTCCAAGAAGACCAAAGTCAAGGCAGTGGAGGATGCCAGGAGTGAGGGGGCTGGGAGCCCCCTCAAAGCCCCAGGCTCTCCTTTATGGGGGCTTAGGAAGGGGGTGACTCTAAAGTTGAATCAGGGTGAATGATATCAAGCCCCCTTAAGGGGTGGGAGTCTCAGGCCCCTGTCTTTCCATAATCTTATCTTCCCCTTGTGTATTTGTGTGTGTTACAACTCTCCTAACACCACTCAAATTCCGTAGTGGTGCTCTTGGCATCTTATGAGGAGTACAAGGCTATCTGGAGACAACCCGTCTTCCTTTCTACCTGAAAAAGTTTTATCTTCGTTGCCATGTCCCGTCGGAATCCATGGAGCTTGGCATTTTCCGGTCTGTTGGGGGAGGACAGTCTGGACACAAATGAGAACCTTTGGGCCAAAATGCTGGGAGCTCCCACTGCCGTGCAGAAACGCTCTGGTCCCCAAGGCACAGTGTGCGGGATCAGATGCCAAAGGCACACAGAACGTGATGAGTCTCTTGGAGACAAGAATCTCTGAATCGCGGGTGCAGGTCACAATGGCAGGCTTATTCTTGCACCTGCAGGGGTGTGGGTTTTGGGGGGACCGGCCGAGCTGGAGGGCTGCATGAAAGTCTCACGGTGGAAGGAGGGAAATGAAAATAGTCCGGCGTGGGCTGTCCACATTGCTGCTCTTATGAGAACCCCAGGCATGAAATGAAAAGCAGCTTAAAATGCTTCACCTAGTGCTGGCCCCGGCTTTATCCACCTTCCTCTGGGATCCCCGGGTGGCCATGTAGACTGAGGAGGGAAGAAGGAGTGGTCTGGTAATACGGGTCACCACCTGGGAATCTTGGAGAAGCATCTTCATCAGGAAAGCTGAGCCGCTGAGCAAAAAGGCCCATTGGAGGCCCTTAGTCACCCCAAACAGGGCCATGGGCCCTGTCATCCCCCAGGTCATACATGGTCAGACATCCCTATCCATCCGCCCAGGAGGCCCCCCTCTTCACCCAGCAGAGACACACAACAGGGACACTGGACAGTGCCATTAGGCATCGAGAGCCAAAGTCAATGCACTTTATTATCCTGCCCACACAGGCCCTTTCAAGCATTCCAGAACCCACTACAGCAGCCCCCGGAAGGAAACCTGACCCAGGGGCGTCAGAGCCTGAGAAAAGAGAGCCTGGCTGGCACCATTGCCGTTGAAACGATGAGGAATTGAGGCTTCCAGGGGAGGCCAGCCTTAGCGACAGGCTTGAAGAGACTTGGAGGGATGTATGTGCAGTGAGCCTTCTCAGAGCCAGGCCCTGGCGCCCCGGGTTCTACACAGAGAGAGGGGATCAGGCTTTAGGGTCAGGGTTGAACAGAGGCCAAGTCCAGGCCCTGGAGACAATGGCCTCGGCTTTCTGGGCCAGTCCCTCTCAGAACCGGCCCCCCGGGCAGGGCACGCAGATGGGGCGGGGGCTGCAGGTGGTACGGACCACCCCGGGACCGCAGGAAACCGCAGGAAGGCAGGGGAGGCACGACTTGGCGGTCGGGTGGTCAGGGGCACACGGGTTACAGGGCAGCCTAAGAGAACAAGAAAGTTCGTGTTACTCCGATGTTCCAGTTGCTGTTCTCAATAACTCAGAGCACCTTAAAAATCACCTAGTCCTGCCCCTTTGTTTTACCAATGGGAAAACAGAGGCCCCCAAAGGACTGTTCGGGGTCGTGTGATGAATTTGTAATAAGACCAGAACTCAAACTCCAGGGATCCTGACTCCAAACGCTGGGCTCTCTCCAGGCACCATGCAGTCTCCCCAGAACTTTGTAGACTGCATTGGGAAGACGAGGGAGCACGGAGTGACACTCACTTGCCCTCCTCGCTCTCCAGCAGGCCCCGGTATGTGGCGATCTCTGACTCCAGCCGGGCCCGCACGTCCAGCAGCACCTGGTACTCCTGGTTCTGCCGCTCCAGGTCAGCCCGGATCTCGGCCAGCTGGGCCTCCACGTTGCTGATCAGGCACTGCATCTGGCCCAGCTGCGAGCCGTAGCGCGCCTCGGTCTCCGCCAGGGTGGATTCCAGAGCATCTCTCTGTGAGGCCAAAAGACGAAGGTGAGAGGTCAGAGAAGATGCACTTAATCCGTCTGGGTCTCCGTGAATCCTCAGAATCCAAGAACAGAGCTCAGAGAATCACTTTGAACCCAGATGGACCGTAATCGGACATCTCACTGGAGACTGCCGGTTAGCCCCTGTAGCCTCCCTGATCCAGAGAGCATCTCCCCTAGTAATGAGATCTCTGAGGAAGTGATAATTACTCAGAATGAACCTACTTACACAAGTGCAGGAGCTGCTGCCAGAATATGTCTCTTGCTATAGATCTCCTGTCTTTGACCCCCAGGGACGTTTGTGAATGGGGGCTGGGACCTCACTGCACCCCACACAGAAAATCCCGGATGCAAAGGAACTTGAACTCCCGGAGTCTGCCGGTCAGAGCATGGAGGCCCGGGGGGCCCATGTGCTGCTGGGTTTGGCCCCCGCAGCCCTGCTCAAGCCTCGGGCTCACCATGCTCTGCTGGGCCTGCAGCTCGATCTCCAGGGCGTTGACCGAGCGTCTCAGCTCGATGATCTCCGCCTGGCAGGACTGCAGCTGCTCCGAGCTGGACACCACCTGCTGGTTCAGCTCCTCCGTCTGCAACACACACACAGGAGCTGGTCAGGAACATCAGGATTCAGCCTCAGAGGTCCACAGAGGCCGCCTGGAATCATGAGCCAAGAAGGACCTTCCAGAACAGCCAGGCCAAGCCACTCATTTCATCCTTGAGGATGTTACTGCTTAGAGGACAGCAACCTGCCCCCGGTGCACAGCAAGGTCAAAACAGAGCTGAGGCTCAAACTCGGTTTCCTGATTCGGAGCCTCCAAGGTCAATTCTGTTTGATCCGTCCGGTGTCTCTGTTGCACTGAATCTCTCCAGGTACCTACCTGAGTATTGAACCATTCTTCGGCATCCCGGCGGTTATTCTCCACCAGGGTCTCGTACTGGCACCTCATCTCATCCAGAACACGGTTAAGGTCAACAGGTGGGGCAGCGTCCACCTCAACATTGAGTCGGTCACCAAGCTGGCAGCGCAGCGAGTTCACTTCCTGTGGCACAGATCAGGGTCAGCACCAACTGTCCCAGCCGGCTGCCTCACTCACCCTCCTCCTGCTCCCATGCTCACCTGTCCCCCTGCTCACCTGCTGTCCCCATGCTCACCTGTCCCCCATGCTCACCTGTCCCCCTGCTCACCTGTCCCCCGTGCTCACCTGCTGTCCCCATGGTCACCTTCTCCCTCATGTTCACCTTCTTCCCCATCTACTACTCCTTCCCCATATTCACCTCCTTCCCATGCTCACCTGCTCTCCCCTCCCCTATGCTCACCTCCTCGTGGTTCTTCTTGAGGCACAACAGCTCCTCCTTCAGGGACTCCACCTGGGCCTCCAGGTCGGACTTGCACAGGGTCAGATCGTCCAGGATCCGGCGCAGCCCATTCATGTCCGACTCCACCAGCTGCCGCATGGACAGCTCCGTCTCGTACCTGGCGAGTACATAACAAGATGCCTGAAGCTCCATTTCCTTTTTATGTCCAAGTCAGATCCCACCCAGGCTGTCCTTGTTCTGTGTGTCCCACCTTAATACGTCAGTGACTTAGGGCAGCAAAAACCCTGCGTCCTGGCATCGCCACTATCCAGGTCTACCCGCCCCCAACCAAAGAGCCAGCAGGACACTCACTTGGTTCTGAAGTCGTCCGCGGCCAGCTTGGCGTTGTCGATCTGCACCACCAGCCTGGCGTTCTCTGCCTTGGTGCACAGGGTCTGGGGAAATAAAGAAGTGACATCAGTGAAAGGAAGGACAGTCTGCTAGCTGGAACGCCCCAAAGCTGGCAAGAGCCACCTCCAGAGGGAAGGAGTCAACCATCCCTGGATTCCTGGCTTCCGAGGCTCCATGAAGGCTTACAGGCACCAAGTAGGGATCAGACAAGGAGGCCTCTACAACGCTTCCCAGAGCAGAGCCTCTTGGAGCCGTAACCTGGCGTAGACTGGGGGAGATGTGGAAATGCTGCAGCAAAGCCTGGCATGGGGGCTGACTCCTGCTTTCCTATCTCCCAGGCCCCCGGGGGCTCAGGGCAGGTCCTGACAACAGCATACTCTGTGATCCCTTGGTCACCAATGGTCCCTCCCAGGAGCCAGCAGGGACCCTCAGGGTTGTGGGCTGGCCAAAAAGGAAACTTCTGATGGGCTTTTCCTTCCCTGAATTCTTTATAAAACAACCTGACCTGCACCAAAGAAATCAAGTCCAATTCTCTTGCCTTAAAAAAAAAAAAAAGGAAGGCAGTAAAACTCATAGAGATAGACCATGCTAGCAAAGGTCATACAGTCAGTGAGTTCACAGAGCCTGGCGCTAGCTCTCCTGGACTGCCAGCTGGACCGCCTAGACTAAGTCACTTAATCAGCCTGACTTCGGTGTTCTCATCTGTAAAATGGGCTAACGGTATTTTCCTCATCAGATGACTGGGAGGAACAGATGAGGCCACAGATGCGAACTCGCTCCGTGACCTCTGAAGTGCGCCGTGGGGGCAAGGCTAGCAGCACAGGTGTCCTCGCTTCTAGTCCAGGGCTCGTGACTTCGGACTCCCGGGCGGCCAGAGCCACTCTGAACCCCTTACCTTCTTCTGGAGCTCCTCGATGGTCCGGAAGTAGGACTGGTAGTCGGGGCTCAGGTAGGGCACCTGCTGCTGGCACCACTCCCGGATGCGGCCCTCCAGGCTGGCGTTCTCGCGCTCCAGCTGGCGCACCTTCTCCAGGTAGCTGGCCAGGCGGTCGTTCAGGGACTGCATGGTCTCCTTCTCGCTGCCCGTGAGGACGCCGTCCCCAAACCAGCCCCCGCCCAGGCTGTAGGTGGTGGCAAAGCCCCCGGCTGGGAGGCCGAGAGCAGGGAGGCAGCTGGCCGCCCTGCCGCTGCTCCTGCCCAGCCCGACGGAGCACGCCGAGAAACTCCGGGCCCCGCGGGAGAGGCTGGGGAGCTTGCAGGAGCTGCTGGAGTACATCGCGGACACGCGAGCAGAGCCCCCGCCGGCCCCTCCCGGGCCCCTGAGAGACCCCGAAGAGAAGCTGGCCTTGAGACACTTGGAAGCCATGGCCTCGGCAGCCCAGACTCGAGCGCTAGGTCTTCGAGGCCGGACGCCCCCCACTGCGGAGAAGCAGTGCTTCACCCCAGGTTTATATGCCCGCTCCAGTGGGCGTTGGCCTTTACAAAGGGTTTTCTCCTCATTAAAGTTAATGCCGCTTTCTCTAAGAACCCCTCATTACCCTGTTATTTAGCTTCCCATGAACATTTCCTCGCCTCGTAAAGGGGGAGTCCCGTTGAACTGCCGGCTACATCGAGACGTCTCCTCCGCCCCGTGTTGCCGAGAAGACCAAGAATCCGTCAGTTCTTCAAAGGGGCCTGTCATCCAAGCCCAGACCTCAGCCTCAGCCTCCGCCTCAGGAGGTGTGGGAACCCACAGCCGCGGTCTAGACGTTCTCTAGCACCATCTCCTTTTATGGGCCTGGGGCAGCGGGGAGGTGGGGGTAGAGGAGGCCCACTGGGCGATGGAAGAGCAAGCCTGGTTGTTGCAGGAAGCAGAGACCTCATGCCCAAAGAGACGCAGAAGGCTCTAGAATGGCCCTGGAAATAGGGCCATGGTGACCAGCTGTCTCAGTTGCCGCAGGACGGTTCTGGTTTTAGTGCCGAAAGCCCCCTAACCCTGGGAACCTCTCAGTCCCACGCAATATGGGAAAGTTGGTCGCCCCAGACAGAGCAGAGCCCTGGTGGACAGACCCCCCCACACACAGTCACATTCCCTCCCTCACAAGGGAATCTGGCTGGTTGTAGAGCCCCAACGTCAGCCAAAACAACTAGAGGTCAGCTGACCGAGCCCCAGCCCGTGGTGACACGTACTGCACGTGGGAGGCTATGTCTCCCCAGCCCCTGGCTGAGAAGTGGGGGGCAGCCTTTCCTGCCGGCTGCCTGGGGGCCGAAGGGGAACGCGGGGGCATGATCACAGGCCTCCTGGGAAGACACAGTCTGAACTTCAGAGTTTCATCTCTGCTGCGGGAGTTGTCTAGGCTGATGTCCAGAAAACTTCACAAGGGTTCTTTTTCCAGAAAACCCAATGTGCCAAGGGAGTGAGGCCCGGGAGGGGGCAGAGAGCTGAGCCAGACGGCAGGGGAGCTGTGGCAGATGGGGCCTCATCAGGAGGAGCCCCGTGCAACCTGTCTTCCAGGCGGCCCTGCGGTTTGGGGTCCTGCTTACTCTTCCAGGGATAGGTTTTACCTTCTTGTCGGGAGAACAGCTGTGAGCTGAGGGCCAGCAGCCTCCCTGGTGTGGGGCTCACTGCTCTGCCGTGCAGGGTCTCACTTCACCTTCATGTTGCCCTACGAGCCCAGGCTTGTCACCCGCACCTCAGAGCCAAAACTTCTAGAACAGCACCTGCTCGTGGTGAGTGCTCAGGAACGGCAGTCACTAGGATTACTGGTCCCCACATGGGTGAGTCTTGCTGTAGTCAAGCTGACAATGCTAAGAAGCGGTCACTGAGGAGTGTGGGTGGCTCTGAGCACCTGGGCCGCCATCCCACAGGCCAGGTGCCTGTGTTTGGGGGCCTCAGATCTAAAACTCTCATGAGTCACCATGCCCTTCCCACACCCAGGAGCCTGGTGGGACCGGCACCCGCCCAGTACAATCCCAGGGCCCTCTGGCTGCCTCACCTTCTCCTCCCTGGAAATCCATGCCCCCGTGCAAAGGACGCAGCTGAGAGCCCGGATGAGCCTCCTCAGGCGTTCGTGTTTCCCATCCATGTGCACACAGGGCTCCCGCCGAGCCCTGCTAAGTCACAGCCTCCCGTGCTCTGGGCTCAGTGAGGGCTACCCTGGATCCACAGGACCCGGAAAAGCCACAGCAGCCGGGGCCTGGGAAACCTCATGCTGTTTATACAGCCCTGGGGGTCACATGGGTCCCGAGGCAGGGCTGCACACCTGTGCTGCCCGGAACAGGTTCGTCTACCCCACACAGCCCAGTGAATGACAAGGCTAATGGTACCTGCCGTCTGGCACCAAGCGCTCAGGACTGCCAGGCTCCATGCTGAGCTGTCTCCAGGCATTGTCTTGTCTCATTTACGGCTCACAATAATCTCATGAGACTAGCATCACCAACAGCCCCATTTAGCAGAGGAGTAAACTGAGGCTTGTAATGTTTCTGGAGCTTACCCCTGCTCCAGCCCCGCTTTGCCCTCCTGGCTCTGAATACCCACGGCAGTGACCGATGGTCAATCTGTTGGCTCTCCCTTCACCGATGTCCTCAAATTGTCTGGCGTTGGAGCCCAGGGAGACTCGTACATTCTTGGGGGCAAGGACAGATCTCCCATCTCTCTTGAAATCTCTGTCATTGAAGCACGGTGATGGCTTCCAGATGTCTCAGAGGGAAAGGGTAAATGAATAAATGCTTCGCCCGTGGTGGATTGTGCTAATTAAGAAAGCAAAGGAAGGATTTTGAGTGAAAGGGAACATGAAAAGGAGGGGAGGAATAAGATAGGAAGGAGGAAAAAGTGGGTAGGGAACTGGAAGAGAAAGACACTTCCAAAGTCAGTCTTACTATCGCTACTGCTATAGATGGGGAAACTGAGGCTCAGAGATGGAAAGAGATGAGGCAGCCCATGTAGGGGAGGGTGCCCACCCACATTAATACTAGCAAACTGTTCTCTGGGCCAACAGCCATTCTGCCAGAGGGAGACAGGCCCATAAGCCGAGTCTGTGCCAAAGGCATGGGTAAAAAAAATTCTCGATAAGTTTTCTTAGGTACTTTTATAAAACATAAAAGTAATATTTTTAGGGGCGCCTGGGTGGCTCAGTCAGTTGAGCGTGCAACTCTTGGTTTCAGCTCAGATCATGATCTCAAGGTCATGAGATGGAGCCCCACATCGGGATCTGGACTCAGCAGGGAGTCTGCTGGAGATCCTCTCTCTCCCTCCCCCACTGCTCCTCCCCCTACTCGTGCTCACTTGTTCACTCTCTCTTGTAAATAAGTCTTTAAAAAAAAACCATATAAGTCATATTTTTAAAGCTATGAAGTAGCCTCTAAATCATTCTGGGCTATTTCCATGCTTCCTTAGCACTCTTTTTATTAGAACAGAATAATTACCTGGAACCCCTTATCGGCAGGACCCAATCTTGCTTAGTAAGTCACCGAATTACTTGCCCTGTGGGACCTGTGCCCTCTGCTGAGATGGGGTCCAGAACATGCCATGGGCACTCTTGGCCATGCTCTAAAAGCCCTTTGCCCTCCTCCTTCCTGCTCTGCCCATCCTTCAGGGCCCCCATTAATTCCAAATCTCCCCTATACCCCCAGCCCTCCGTGATCTGTCCCCGTCCTGAGAGCCCGAGAGCCTGCCCCACCCCCACACCTGCCATGCCTGGTGCTGGGTGGCAGTGTGGGCGTCGTCTCTCCAGCTGGGCCGTCAGCCTCTTGAGGACAATGGTGTGATCCCACACTGGGTCCAGGTGCTCCCCCCAGCACCCCCACTTCTCCCTCGACATGCCCCTGCATTAGCACTGGGTTTTCCACACGTGGGGTATTCAGCACCTATCTGTGACTGGCTAACTGACCTGAGAGTGTGTCAATGAGCCAGATGGCATCTGGCAAAGTATAAACGAGATCAGAACCGCCTTGAAAGAAAGGATTATGTTCACTCTGGGGAAATGCGATAAAACGTAATGTTTTATATCATCTCTCTCTTGCTGTCAAGAAAAGAGCAATGCCGTGGGCGTCAGAAGGCTCGAGAGGGTGTCCTAAGCCTGCCACTCCCTGCGCCGGGGCAGGGCGGTGGGGGGCGGGGGTTGGGGGGGCCAGAGGTGCTGAGTTCTGCTCTGCCCAGTAGTGAGGGATTCAAGCTGGATCTCAATTAAGGGTGAGTTACAAGGTTGAGAATAGCAGGGCTTCCTTACCCAGTGCAGATACTCCAAAAAATTTCATAAAAAGCTAGACAAAGCTACATTAAGAGAGCACAATCCCACGGGGCAGCGTGAGCGCCTGAGAGGAGGCACCCCATACCCCGGGAGCGCGCCCATAGGGAGAACGCGCGGTGCAGGGGGAGGAGTTGGCCGTGAGGGCTGGTCGGGACACGGCCCTGTGCAGTCTGTCCGCCTGCAGCAGCGGGAGGGAGGCAGCTGGAGCAGAAGCCGGGACAGAATCCCATCCCTGCCCGTCCCTTGTCTCCATAGCAATAGCGCCAATGCAGAGGGGTAGGACGCGCTCTGTGCCCCCCGGCCGCCCCCCTCTCCTGTCCGGAGCCTCAGGCCGGAATAGAGAGAGGCAGACCTCAGAGGTGCGGAGCACAGAGAGGAGAGCGGCAGGGCAGGGCTGCCCCTCTGAGCTTGTCCAGCAGGTAGTGATGACTCAGGTCGGTGGGGCGGGGTGGGACAGTACGGCTGGGAAGAGCACCAGTGTCCGAATCGGAATGGCCGGACTGTGGCCTCGTCCCTGCCGCTCGCTGCTGTGTGGCCCGGAGCAAGCTGCAGTCGTCTCCGGCCCCGTGTTCTCCCCAGAGAATAAATCGGGGGGCTCTCCGACATGCTTCTCTCCTCAGAGGGGGTCCGGGGCCCGGCACAGTGAGGCTGGACTCCCAGAAGGACACAGCTCGGCCAGTAGAATTCGGGGCACTCTGCCCTCTGCCCCACAGTGAGCTTCCCTCCCCCTGCCTCCTGTCTGACCCCCCACATGTCATTGTTCCTGCCGCCCTTCACTTCACCCCTGTACCCGGCTCTGGGGACAGGGAGTCAGCTGGCCCTCCGGCCTTCGTCGCCAAGCTACCCTCCCTGAGGTGGTCCATCCAGGCTGGCTGACTGCAGTTTGCCTCTCCCTGCTCGGCCCTGGAAACCGCTCTCCGGAACTGTCACCAGGGTCAGGCCTGGGGGAGAGTGAGCAGGGTGGTGGAAGCTGGACGAAGGGAAGGGAAGGAGAGGGAGCCCCCAGATCCAGACAGGGCAACCGAGGAGGGCTGGCTTGGGAGCCTTTGCCCCCGGTGGGTACCCAAAGGCAGGGCCGGGCCTGTGGGTAATGGCTACACCTATCCTTTCTCGCGGGCCAGGGCCTGACGTATCCCCATTTTTTAATATTTTAATCGTCCTGTCACTTCCTACCACTCAGACCCAGGAAGAGTGACCTGAGACCAAAACCTGCAGCTTTACTCTGACCCTTGACCAAACGTCCCCACTAACTAACCTCACGAGAATAGACAGAGTCAAGTTTGCAATGCCAAGAGAACACACTTTATTGGGTATATTTCCAGGGGAGCCTAGTTTTGCGTAGCGTAAAAGCAGGGAAATCCAGAAACACAATATAAGAAGTATTTTGGTAGAAAAAATATCTGCTGAGCAGGGAGCCCCTCCAGGGAGCGGAGGGTCGTCTAGAACCGAGAGCCACAGGCGTGTCCTTCCCGGGGCTGGCTACAGCGGGCAGGGCTGCAGGTGCTCCCTGGAGGAGATGACTTTCCCGTCTCTGATCTCCTCGGTGATGGTGCGAATCTGGGCGCTAACCTGGGAAGCCGGGCCGCAGGGCACAGCCGGAGCACAGGGTCCGGTCGAGACGTAAGGTCCCCTCACGGAAGGCTTGCATTCCGTGGCACAAGGGTGCGCAGGCAGCCTGAGGAAATGAAATCGATCAGAGTGCATTTGGCATCGAGGCATGGGACTGAGGTTCCCGTTAAACAGATTTAGGGGATAGAGTGATTATAGGTGGGTGACAACAACGAACGGCTTCAGTGCCTCTGAAACCCCCAAGGGCTGCAGGGAGGAAGACGAGGAACCCCAGCCAAGCACGATGGTTGGGGAAGAGCTGTGGGGCGGGAGGGGGCAGCTTGTCCCCCCTGTGACGACCAAGCTGGGAAGAGAGGGGATCTCTTGAGAAAGGCTTTGGATCGATCCTCGATCCTCGTCCTCTGCACACTAAGCTGTGCAGAGACGGACACCTCCTCTGAGGCCCCGAGGACTGGTCCAGGGAGCCCTGTCCCCACACCTGGCTCTCCGAGACCCACAGCCACTCACTTGCAGTCCTCGCTCTCCAGCAGGCGGCGGTACGTGGCGATCTCTGACTCCAGCCGGGCCTTGACGTCCAGCAGCACCTGGTACTCCTGGTTCTGCCGCTCCAGGTCACACCGGATCTCGGCCAGCTGGGCCTCCACGTTGCTGATCAGGCACTGCATCTGGCCCAGCTGCGAGCCGTAGCGCGCCTCGGTCTCCGCCAGGGTGCATTCCAGAGAATTCCTCTGTAAGGGGAAAGAGGAAGGGCGGCTCAGGGGAAGGAGTCCCAGCCGGAGCCCCACAGCCCTGGGTGTCTGCATATCTGCTGTGATCACGCCCCAGGATACGGCCCGTGCCAGGGCTGGTGGGTCAGGGCTTGCCAGGGGCTGCGGCCGGTCCCTCGGGCAGAGGCCACTCACCAGGCTGTGCTGGGCCTGCAGCTCGATCTCCAGGGCGTTGACCGAGCGTCTCAGCTCGATGATCTCCGTCTGGCAGCACTGCAGCTGCTCTGAGCTGGACACCACCTGCTGGTTCAGCTCTTCCGTCTGCAACACAAGGGGGCCCAGAGCACGGTCAGACCACGTGAAGCTCCTTTCAAAGAGAACCCCGCTGCCCCAGGAGCCTGTGGTCCCGGGCGGCCCCAGCCCCACCTGGGTGTTGAACCAGGCCTCCACGTCTCTGTGGTTGTTCTCCACCAGGGCCTCATACTGGCATCGCATATCATCCAGGATCTTGTTGAGATCCACTGGGGGGGCGGCATCCACCTCCACGTTCAGTCGGTCCCCGAGTTGGCAACGGAGCGCGTTGACTTCCTGAGGAGGGGAGAGAGGCACGACGGCATCAAGGTTGTGGAAAGGGTGCCAGACTGAGGGTTCAGGTGGCTGGGTTCGAATCCTCCTCCCTCGGGGGCCGGCTGCGTGACCTCAGACAGGATCTTAACTTCTCTGAGCCTCGGTCCCCTCATGGACATACACCTACCTACCCTGGGGATTCGGGAGAGTGAAAGGAGATCATGCAAATGTCAGGCAAACAGAATAAATGTCATCGGGCGCTGGCGTCCAGAGGGAGACTTAGTGTTGTGGGCAGGAGTGTGGCATCTGTGTGACCTTGGGCAAGTGACTTAACTGCCCTGTGCCTCGTTTTTCTCATCTGTAAAATGGGACGATTCTGAGGATGAAATGAAGTGAGAACAAAATGCAAAGTATTTAGGGGCGCCTGGGTGGCTCAGGTGGTTGAGTGTCTGCCTTCGGCTCAGGTCATGATCCCAGGGTCCTGGGATCGAGTCCCGCGTCGGGCTCTCTGCTCGGCGGGAGACTTCTCCCTCTGCTGCTACCCTCCCCCTGGTTGTGTTCTCTCTCTCTCTCTCTCCCAAATAAATAAATAAAATCTTTTTTTAAAAATGCACAGAGTTTCAGCTAGCTCCTGGCTTACAGAATGCCCTCAACAGATGTCAGCTGGAGTTCCTGTGGGCGCCATGGTCACCGTCGTTGTGCCCAAGGGTCACCAGGGGCCCCCTGCTGGATGGAAAACGCTGGAAGGTTGCACGGCTGCAGCCTCACCTGCTCGTGGTTCCTCTTGAGGCTCAGCAGCTCCTCCTTCAGGGACTCCACCTGGGCCTCCAGGTCGGCCTTGCACAGGGTCAGCTCGTCCAGGATCCTCCGCAGCCCATTGGTGTCGGCCTCCACCAGCTGCCGCATGGACAGCTCCGTCTCGTACCTGCACACACAGAGCCCTGCTGAGTCTGCGGGAGGGAGCCGGGCGCAGGCTGCCCTCCATCAGCTGCGGGGACTGGCTAGGGGTCAGCAGCACGCAGAGCCTTTCCTCGGACCCGGAAGGAATCCAGGGCCTGGGCTGTGTTCCCACTTACGGTTCCCTCTGGCCTTCCTCCCGGCTCCCCAGCTCCCAAGGCCGGGGACAGAGGCGAGGGAAAGCACAGCAGACCTCCCCCGCTGGGGCCCACTCACTTGGTCCGAAAGTCATCAGCAGCCAGCTTGGCATTGTCAATCTGCAGGACCAGCCTGGCGTTCTCGGCCTTGGTCAGCAGCATCTGAGGCACAAGGGGCATCCCGTGAGCGAGGAGGGGCCCAGCAGGGTGGGGTGGATGGGCAGGGATCGCCCGCCGGGGGTCGATCGCCATGCTTCCAAGTCCCACCAGTGCCCTCAGCACCCCCAGCCCTGAGCCCAGGTATGGAGGGAGCATCAGTCCAGGAGGGCCATCCCTAGAGGTAGGCCCCAGAGTGGCACCGCAGGATGCCTCAGGGTGAGGTGGAAGGAACCAGGTCAGCCCAGATTCCGATTCTGCATCTGACACTCAGAGGCTGTGCGATCTTGGGCAAGTTACTGAACCGCCCTGATATTTAACTTCTGTATCTTTTAAATGGGTCCAGTAACACCCATCTCTCCAAGATGAGGAATAAATGATCCAACGGATACAAAGCATCAGGCACAGTGCCTGCATCCAGCAGGGGCTGGGTCTATGTTATTGCCCCTCCTATAGCTGAGACGGCGAGGGGAGGAGAGGATGGCTGGCATAGTTATAAGCAAGCGAAAGACTCGCACAGATGTCTGGGTCTCCCAGGAAACCAGGACCCCAGACAGAAGAGCTTGCCCTAGACAGAGAATTCCCCGAGAGCTACCATCAGTGAATAGTCAGTCCCTTGGGAGGGGACAGGGACCCCCAGGGCTCGGGATGCTGGAAAGGAGTCAGGTCTCCATTACCTTCTGCTGGAGCTCCTCAATGGTCTTGAAATAGGACTGGTAGTCTGGGCAGATGTATGGGATCTGAGACTCGTACCACTCCCGGATGCGTTTCTCCAGCTCTGCGTTCTCTCGCTCCAGCTGGCGCACCTTCTCCAGGTAGTTGGCCAGGCGGTCATTGAGGAACTGCATGGTCTCCTTCTCGCTGCCATTGAAGGAGCCCTCGCAGAGCCAGGCCCCGCTCCCGACAAAGCCAGAGGGGTGACACCCAGCAGACAGGTAGGGGCCGGGGAAGCAGCTCCCGAGGCTGGACAGGCCCATCCTGACGGAGGAGGTGGACCCCACAGCGCCAGCAAGACTGGGGACCCTGCAGGAGCCCACAGAGCGGACAGAGGACACCCGGGAGAAGCCGCCTGCTGGGCCGCATAGGCCCTTGGCGGACCCAGAGGAGAAGACCGGGGAGCAGACCTGGGTGGCCATGATCCTAGCGGAGGCAGGTTGAAGTCTATCAAGGAGCTCGGGTTCTAGGCTCTCAAGGCCTCTCTGGAGTATTTATACACACTCTCCGTGGGGTGTTGGCATGTTAGTCTTGGGAAAGCCTATTCCTCTTCCAGAAAGCTAATCTCATTAGAATGTGATTTTTGCCACCCATCCAGAATTTCTTACCTTATTAAAAAAATTTTTTTTTTATTTTGTTTGCTAAGTCAGGACTCTTGTCTGTTGTCATTTCCTGGGAGAATATGAATTTTATTGCCTCTTCAAAGTCTTTGCACCAGATCCCATAAATCGGGAGTGGCCTCACAAATGACATTTGGTTCCTGCTCTGGCTCCCGTGCCTTCCCCTGAGCATCCCGGTCGGCCCGCTTGTCACCCCCATCCACTTCCCCAGCGCTCGCAGGCACTCACAGACACCCGAGCCCCTGGGATGGTTGAAAGGGAAAAAAGGGAACTACGATTCATGGAGCTCCTATGGGCCAGGTCCTGGGTACTTCCTCTCTACCTCACGACAGCCCTGGGAGGTGGCCGATCTGTCTCCATTTCACCGATGTGCAAGTAGAGGCCAAATGGCCCAAAACACGCTTGCTCAAGGGGGTCCGGTCGTGAGCGACAGAGCCTGGAACTGAGACCAGGGCTCTCAGACCCCAAAGCCTACGCTCTCGTCCCACCGCTTCTCTCCTACAACCAAGAGCAAGTGTAGGCACCCAGAATTTAGGGACCAGAGACCAAGGTCCGAATGGTGGCTCTGCGATGTGAGCGTATGTCCCTCCCCGGCATGCCTCAGTGTCCTCATCAGGACTCTGGAGGTCGTCAGCCTACCCTGCCTGCCTCACACAGATACGAGGAGCATCACGCGAAGTAAACATGTTTTGGAAAGTCACTGTGCGCTATAGAAATACTGCTTACACGGGACAGTCTTTGATGATGGTTTATGGCCGAGGCCGGCTGAGGATCGCGAGCGCGAGCCCTCCGGGGGGTTGCTTTGGAGGGCGGTTTCCTTCGTGACCCACAGTTCTCTGAACGTAGAAGAGTAGAGGCTCGGGACCCTGGGGTGGTCTGCACTGACCCCCTAGTCCCTGAGAAATGGGTCAGTGCAGACTGTTTGGACAGGGGAGGAATAAGAAGGACAAACGAAGGCCTGCCAGGAAGTCGAGCGAGCTGGGAGGGGCCCCCGAGAAGTCACCACCACCGACAGCTAAGTTCCTTCTTCCGCCTCTGCCAAGTGGGATTTCCCAAGGCTCAGGCAACCTGCTCGCTCTTCTCCCACACAGACTTGGTTTGCAAGGTTGGCGTTTATGGAAGCATTTACGTGCTTCTGAAGCTGTAATTTAGCAACCTCTTAAAACGCTTTATAAGCTTCTCTCTAGAATTACTCAGGAGGGTTGGCTGTGGTGCACACGCCTTGCCCAGCGCAGTGGGCACCTTGGTGGGAGGCCTGAGAGCAGCCCCTCCTGGGAGTGAGAGCAGGGAACCGCGGGCTCTTACAGCAGCTCCATCGACCCTGCCGTCCCGGTGACCCTCAGGGTTTCTCAGCCTCGGCACGCTGACATCATAGACTACAGGATTCTTCGCGCTGGGGGCTTGGTGTGCACTGTAAGATGTCGACAACATCCCTGGACTCCACTGCCCGATCCAATAGCCACCTCCTCCCCCCAGCTGTGACAGCCCAAACTGTCCCCAGACATTGCCAGGTGTCCCCTGGGAGGCAAAACCACCCCTGCTGGAGAACCACTGGACCATCGGGGGGGACGGGAGCTCTGACCAGACCTCCGACAGACACCGCCTTTTACTCGTGCGAAAACAGTGCCGTGTCTGGCTGTCCCTGCGGGGCCCCCGTGGCAAGTCCTTAAGGCACCCAGGCTTCGACGTACCGCATTGGCGACGCGGCGCTCACACTCGGGGTGGTCCTCGCTGAATCCCGGCGTGGCTCTTCTTTGGGGTTGAGCATCTGAAGGGAGTGTTCTCATTTTCTGGGGTTTTTAAGCCCCTCCGTTGCGCCATCCGCATCTGAAGGTGAGGCTAGGTTTCCTGCCAGGGCAGCTGCTGCTCTGGCTGTTCCCGTCGCTCAGCCTGGGCGCCAGGAGGACCCCCGAGGGCCAGTCCAGGCAGGGGTCTTTCAGACTGTGAGGAGAGCCACGTGCCCCTCCTGGAGCAGGTGACAAGAGGGCCAGAGAAGGGCTTTTGGCCCCTCTTGTCCCCTGCCTTTTCTCCATGCTGTGCACTACAAGGCCACCTCTCGGAGGGAAGTGTCGGCCGGGGGGGCTCATGGGAGGAATTCCTCCACTTTCTTCTGCCCCAGAGCCGGGACCATCATGCAGAACAGATGCTCTACCTATGTCAGGGAAGAGAAGCTGGGACTCACAGAGCCGCTCGTCTCCCAGCACAGGCCCGGGGACCTGCCCCTGCCCCCCGCACCCCAACCCTGGAGAAAATCCACCTGTCCGGTGTGAAGTAAATGAGAAATGCCCACTCACCAGGTTTTATTTCAAAATAGAGTCCCTATTCCGAGACCATCCTTTTAACGTTAATCTAAAATACACGGGGCTGGGGCGCCTGGTGGCTCAGTGGGTTAAAGCCTCTGCCTTCGGCTCAGGTCATGATCTCAGGGTTCTGGGATCGAGTTCCGCATCGGGCTTTCTGCTCAGCAGGGAGCCTGCTTCCCCCATCTCTCTCTGCCTGCCCCTCTGCCTACTTGTGATCTCTTTCGCTCTGTCAAATAAATAAATAAAATCTT
Organism: Nasua narica; assembly: GCA_028533885.1. Lineage (NCBI taxonomy): Eukaryota > Metazoa > Chordata > Mammalia > Carnivora > Procyonidae > Nasua > Nasua narica. The sequence continues at coordinate 17,661,774 of CM052804.1, read as the reverse complement.
CAAAAATAATAAAATAAAATACACTGGGCTAGGGGTCAAGGGCCTGGACTCCAGGCCAAGCTCATCCCCAAACTCCCTGAGTGAGCCCCGTCCATTCCGGGCCCCAGAGCCCCAGTCAGAACAGGAAGGACCTAGACAGGACAAGCTTGAGGCCCTTCCATCTCAGAAATTATAGGCATTTCCTGTGCAAGGGGCCAGGGGTTACCTGGATATGTCTGTGACTCATTCTCCATCCCTCAACCACCATCCCTTCTTTGCCACTAATCTGCAGCATGAAAGAGTAAAGAGGAATTACAGTCCAGCTCACGACAGAGAGTTTCTTCTCTTGTTATTGTTCTGTTTCTGCATCCTCCCTTGGACCCCAGGTCGCCCTTTGCCCCCAGCCTGCACACCACAAGAGTGTGGCACGGGCTTCCTCCTGGCCTTCCCTCATAGGCAGAAGCCACATTAGGCGACCTCCCTGGGCTGTTCCCCAGAAGCCCCCATTCGGGGGGACAGAGTCACTGGGATATTGAGTGGGCATCCCAGCATGTCCAAGCTGAGATGACATCTCTGGCCACCTGAGCCAGGACAACCTTGCGAAAGAAGGGTAGATGGTGGGGGCCCCGGGCCTGAGCACAGCCAGACCTCGGTTCAAGCTACTCAGCCACTCTGAGCCTCGGACGTCTCCAAGAGGCACCCCATTCACGGGATTGCGAGAAGTAAGTAGAAACATCTTGATAAATAGGAACTAGGGTCATGGATTTAAGAGATCAAAACTGGTCTTAGAACCCATGTGGTCTGAGCCCACGTCAAATGCTATATCCAGGGGCACAAACCACACGCCCTGGTTTCATGGGATGCTGGCCGAGCCCCAGGGAAGGCGGCAGCTAGGACTGCGTTCAGAGCAGCAGGGCCCCCCAGACTAGGCCTCTGACCCTTATTCTAGCAGCTTCCAAACCAGCCTCTGCTTCCTGCTGGCACGAAGTGCTGGGTTTAGGGCTATCGAGCTGACAAGATGCTCTCTGCCCACCGTGGCCCCAGCTTCAGGGGCAAGAGGAGAAGGGGAGATGCTGCAGGAGCCTAACACACCCTAGCTTTTCCCACACCCACCTTGGAAGGCCACCAAGATCAAAACCAACCACTGGGTTTGTGGGCTCCTCTTTGGTACAAAGAAGTTTCTATTCCCAAATGAGCTTCCATCTGAAAGCCAAGGTTCTCTGCAGGCAACGATCCAAGAAATCAAGCCCGAGTCTCCCTCCCAGAGGATCAATCCCTTTAACGCGGAAGGGACCAGTCACAGCCCGTCGCAATGTCCCCGAGGAAGAAATCAGGGTCCCTCTTTTCCTGCTTCTCAGGGCTGTGGCTAAAAGGTGCCAGTTGCCACCACCAAAGGCATCGGAGGAAGCAGACAATGGACCATGGGGCAGACAGATCACCTACAACTGGGCACCCAAGGGAAGAAGATCATTCCAGAAGCATAATGTCTCTCTCTCTCTTTCTCTCTCTCTCTCTCAGAGTGGATTGCTGGCTTACACTTGAGCTCCCTGGCTTTCTCCTGGTACCTATTTGATCTCTGATGCCCGTACACACAGGTCCTGCAGAATTTCCCACCATAAGGGGCATCTAAGAAATACTGATCCCAGGAGCACCTGGCTGACTCAGCCAGAAGAGCATGTGACTCTTGACCTTGGGGTCATGAATTTGAGCCCCACGTTGGGTGTAGAGGTTACTTAAAGAAAGAAAGACTTAAAAAAAAATAACTTGTTTAATAAAAACAATTTTTAAAAAAGAAGAAATGCTGATCCCAAGCCTTCAACACTTTAGACCCTACCCAGCCCCCAACCCACCCGGAAACGGGGAGACCCACACTGATCTTCATTTCTTCCCCACACGCACAACTTGCCTTTTCCATTTATTCAAGCAACAAAGCGCCTGGGATTCCTGGCCCCTCCCTGAAAAGCACGGTTACTATATATTCTGTTTTTAATAATCACATCAAAAGCTTGTGCCAAATCTTCCGCCAGCTGTTGGGTTCTAGTGTAGACTTGCAGTAACAGGTACACAAAGTTGAAGGAAGCATTATGGGAGGGGAAAAAAAAAAAACTTCAATTAAGACATTTTGAGCCACCAATCTGATTTGTCCAAAGAATCCGAGAAAGGTCTCGCTTCTTTAGACTTGATGATAGGAGGCTCAGAGCTATTCCCAGACCTGCTAAGGAAAGGGTTGCCAGATTTAGCAAATAAAAATGCATACGATATCGGGATACTTGTACTACAAATTATTCTATTGACTATCTGCAATTTCGAATGAACTGGGCAGGGCTGCCAACTTTGTCCTCACGGGCAAAGCAGGACTCAGATGTCCCCCTTCTGGGTTGTCCTTTCTCTCGTCCGGCCACCTCAGTGGCATTCCGCCATCAGAGCAGCTGCCTTGAGCACAGTGACTCAGATCTTCTTAGGCAAGATTTGGCAAGTCCGTCCCTGCTCGTTTCCACTCCCCCACCTGTGTCCCCAAACCTTCACCTACCCCCTGCTGCTGCCTGCCCTCCCCGGGCTCAAGAGACACGCTAAATGACAGAGGGGGTCTTTCCCCACTCCCTGACCGCCCCTCTAAAGGGCCCAGAGCCCGTGCTCAGGGGCTTCAGGAGAGCTGAGGAGCGGACCACGGCCCTGAGCCGTGGCTCCTTCGGGGACTCATGAGCTCTCCAGGGCTCCTGGGGATGTGGCTTCCCAGCCTGCTGCTCCTTGCATGGCCCCGAATTCCCACTGGGCCTGGACCTCATCCAGATTAGGCCTTGAAACTCCCACTTCGCCAGCCCTGGAACTCCCCCCGGAACTCTCATTTCCCCCTAAAATACAAAGGTACTTTCTCTCTCCCTGGGGTGTAATGTTGGCGATTGCCCAAGGCTTCAGGATCCTGCTCCAAACGGCCGTGGCCTTGGAGGAGGCCCAGATAGCCCCCCTGAACCCCATCTTCAGCCGTACCTGTCCGGTTCTCTGTCGTGGGGCTCCACCTGCGGCATCCCAGGACCCACGTCCCTCACCTAGAGCCCGCTCTCCCTGCACAGCTGTGTCGGCCGACAGCTTCCATCTGGAAGAGTCCAGGGCCTCCCGCTCAGATCCACTCAGCCCCTCACTCCCCCCACCCACCTTTTATGGAAAATTCCAGAGCTGTCACTGCTCTCCCCAATTTGCCTAGAGAACTTGTGGTTTGTGGGAGACGCGCAGCCAAGCCCACTGGGAGAAGGAAGCGGAACCTCAGTCTCCCGCGTCCCCTCAATTCAGGTACCACTTAACCGAACTACAAAGCCGATTTCCCAAACAGCCTCTTTAATTGGATTCCGTCGTCCGCATTTACAGGACCCGGTGTGCCCTTGGTCTCAGAATCTCCTCCTCACGACAGCGTGTCTGCAAACCAGACTGCGGCTCCAGGTTGTAATTAACTATGCTTTATACTGTGGATTCCACTTTCAAACTAGTCTGAGATCCTTGGATGAAAGAAACCACAGAGTCGTTATGGCCGTTCATAAAAACGGGCGAGAAGAGTGCATACCAGCTCTTTGCCAACTGCCCCCTCTCCCCACCCCCCGCGGGTGCCTGTGCGGGTCTCAGCACCCGCCCACTAACCCGACCCCTCCCAACCTCTGCGGGAGGATGGAGGGAAGCGGGCTCAGCTCCCGCAGAACCTCCCAGAGGACCTGCTCAAAGGGACGCCGCCCACATATCCTGTCCCACTCCAGCCGCTAACAGTCCCAGGAACACCATTCAGTAGGAGGCAGGTCCCCGGACAGCCCTGAGATGTGCTGACCCAGGCAGAGACAAGAAGGGCCCCAGCAGCTGACGCGGGAAACATGGAACCGTGCACAGTCACACGTCCTTGACCACAGCCTTCCTGTGATACCCCTTCCTCCTCTTCAGCCTCAAGCTTCCCTTGGGAAGGACGTGAGATTCCCCTTCCCAGAAAGCCCCAGGTACGCTCCGTCTCATACTCTGGGTCTTTTGTGGACCCTTGAAGGTTGCCACCCAAAACAGAGAGACAAGAGGCACCCGAGGCCTCTTGGGGCTACAGTCCTAGCCTCCGCCGTGCCCTGTTCACCGGAGTGCCCGGCTGCCCAGGCCGGGGACTGGCCAGGCCCTCGTGTAGAGACCAAGCCCAGATAGGATGGGGTGTGGGGCTCTGTCCGGCCAGCCTGGGTCCCAGCAGGTGGCCCAAGAGGAGCCAATCTGCTTCCTGGGGAGAGCCTGCCCCCTGCAGGGCCCGGGCGGGACCTGCAGCCCCATCAGGGAGGGGCACAAGTTCACTGGGGCATCCATGGGGTGGAGTCTAAGGGGGAGGGAGGCACCTTCAGCTCCCCGTGAGGAGCAAGGTGGCCAAAGCAGCCAAGAGCCAGAGGCGACACAGCAATTAGCCACCCTCGGGCGGCACCAACATGTGGCGGCTCTCGCCTCGGGAGCCTGACCAGCTCTGAGGCACTGGGACGCCACAGGAACATTCCGAGGTTGATGCCTTTGTCCCCTGAGCATCGGGCTTAGAAGAGAGCCTCATCTCTTCCCCTAGATTCCCAGGGCTGATGGCTTGACTTTGACAGAGGGCCAGCCACAGTCTTGGAAAGCGCCTTGGAACACGGATCCCCGCTCTCACGATAGACAGGCCACTTCACCAGTCTGGTCCTCAGTCTTCAGATGTGTAAAATGGGCACAACAGCGCCAACTCACGGGCTTGTTCTAAAGATGAAATAGAGAATGAAAAGGAGCTCTGTGAAGAGTCAAGTGCTAGACACACTGTTCTCCCCTTTATTTTTACCCCCTCTGGGTTGGCATCTCTTGCCTTCACGTGTGCTCAGGGGCAATCATTGCGGAGTCTAGCCAGTCGCTGGCAGCCACAGCCCTGAGAAGCAGGGGTATGAGCCTGGGGAGCGGGGGTGGGGGGGCACCTAGCCAACCAGGGAGGGAAATATGGACCCAGCAGTCCTGATAAAGCTGTCCCCCCCTCCAATGGCCACCACCTGCAGATGACAGGGGAGGAAACTGAGTCCCAGTTGGAAAATCCCACCCCTCTGTGGCACTGCTGAGGTGACTACCTCTTCCCAGTTGGGGAAGGCTCTTGGGTTGGCTTGCACAGCCCCTCCTGGGCTTCCCTCCTGGCTTCCCTGGGATCCTGACAGGGCCTCATCTTGGGAGGAGCCCAGCTTCTCGGGGTCCTCCCTGGGGTCTGGGTGAAAGGACCCCAGACCAGAGCCCCCACTGGGCCCAGAGTCCAGCTCATTTCACTGCTCCACATGGACTACTAACCCCAAACCCCACCAGGCTCTTCAACACAAGCTCTGAAAAGGGGGTCTGCCCCCTAAAGAGCCTTGGCCTAGGTCTCAGGGAGAGGGGCTGCTCCTGGCCCACCAAGCCTGGGATATGGACCCCAGGGGCCTTGGACCAGCCACGGGGCTCAGCACTGAGGGCCAGGTCGCTCCCTCAGCCTGGGGCACCTCTTCTCCGGGTGAGCTCAGTGCAGCGTGCCTTCTTACCTCTTTCATCCCCGTGGCTCGTCTTTATCACTCTCTCGGGGATCCGCTCTCTCATCCTCCATCCAGCAGGTTTATTGAGCTCCTAAAACATTCTGGGTATGAGGAAGAGGACGACTACAAGAAGTGCCTTAGGGAGGAGAAGGGGAAAGCTCTCATTTACTGAGCACCTGCTGCGTGCCGGGGACTGCTCTAACCACTTGACCCCTGGAGCCTCCAAGGGCAGTAGTGCTGGGCAGGTGAGGGAAGTGAGCCCACAAGGTAAGTCTCTCGGCCAGGGTTAGGGACAGAGTGTGCGGCAGAGCGGGGACACACAGATGTTCTCCAGAGCCTGTGGCCCTCACGCCCTGCTCTCCAACAACTGCTGTGATGGGCATCAACACAGGGGGACAGATGGGGACTGCTGGGAGTGGTGGAGAGACCAGAGAAGGTGAGGCATGAGCTGAGCTTTGAAGGTTGTAGTCACCTATCGTTGGGGGTGTCTCCTCCCTCTGGCTGGTCAGTCAGTCGGTGAGCTCCTTGAAGACAGATGCCATCTTTGCCCTTCTCTCCAGGTCCCCACACGGTGCCTGTCACACAGCGGGCACTCAGCAAACACTGCTGACGAGACCGCATCGCAGACAGGCACAAAGCTTTCGGGAGTGGAGACCGGGTCCACTTGGACACCTCAGCTGGAGCACGGTTCTGGGCTCGGGAGCTAGAACCCAGCCCCGCCTGTTCTGCGGTGGGGTGGGCTCTAGAACCATCCGGCTTGGGCAGCCGGGCGGGCCATGTCTGAGTGACCCCGTGGGACTAAGCTAGCCAGCTGAGCCCACAGCAGGCTTGGGATCGGCGGAGGAGAAGAAGGACAAAGAATGAGGGGGATAAACTGTGCGGGGAGCTGGGGAGGGGAAGAGAGGGAAAATGAGGAGGTGGCAGGGAAGGGGGACAGCTGGCGGGGGCAGCAGAGCCCACCTACATTCTGGCCTAAACCCCAAGATGGAAACTAGACGGCATCTGCCAGGCACCTCCCAGTCCATTCATCATCTGTGCCTCCTACCGATCAGCGGTGCTGAACCCCCGCGGCCGGGCCGGCCCTGAGACAGAGACACAGCCCGGCCGTCCAAGCCCATGGTCAACACTGTGCGGGCGCAGACTTGCACACACCTGAACACACCCCACACTCTCTGGGGGCCACAGAGGAGGGAGTGTTCATCTCAGGCTGAATGTTGAATAAAAACCTGGTAGTCTCCAGTAACGCAAAGATGGGGGTCCAGAGAAAGAGATGAGGAAGGTCAGACTGAGGTCACTCACTGAACAAGAGCCCGAGGCTCCCGGCCACATGGCTGGGTCGCGGAGAGTGGTTTGCCGTGGCAGGACTGCAGGGAGTGAGAGGAGGCAACTAGAACTCAGGGCTAGAGAGAGGCAGGAAGAGGCCCAGGGTCCCTCTGCCAGGGAGGAGTTGGTGTCGTCCTCAGTGGCGGGGGTAGCTATGGAAGCTTCGCCAGGAGGAAGACTTTCCGTTTCCAGCAGTTGTCCCCACAGGAGTGTGGAGCAGAGACGCAAGGGAAGCTCAGACTGGAGGCAGGGAGGCCAGGGAGGCTGTGAGCAGATCGTAGCCAACAGCGTCCATGGGATGAACTTGGAAAGTGAGGAGGCTGAGGTGACTCCTGGGCCCCCGGCTTTCCAGGTCCTCTGGAACAGGGGACCAGGAAGGCACAGATCTGGGAGAATGAGGGGAGCTCCTTCCGACAAGTAGATCTGAGGAGGTCATGGCCAGAGCGGTGGGCATGAGAGTCTGGAGTGGAGGAGAGGGGCCTCCCTGAAGTGTCATTAGAATGTCTGAATGTCTTGGCAATCATGACCAAGGACATGTCCCAGATGGGCCAAGGGGAGAGTGAAAAGGAGAAAGTGTACCTGTGCCAGAACCCGGAGGACCAGACTCCATGTAAAGAGTGAGCAAAGCAGGAGGAGGTCGCAAGTCTACGCTGCGACACGGAGAGAGGCAGGGGACACGGGTGTGGAGGGGAATTGAGGAGGAAAGTCAGCTGAGATGGAGGCCACTCACTGAGTCATGTGGCCGATTCACTGAGTGTTGGGGTAGGCCAGGGGCAAGGGACAACTGAAGGTCTGAATGTCCCTCATCTTAAAAAAAAATGGCTCTGGGGGCGCCCGGGTGACTCAGTCGGTTAAGCATCTGTCTGTCAGGTCGTGATCCCAGAGTCCTGGGATAGAGCCCCGCATCAGGCTCCCTGCTCAGCGGGGAGTCTGCTTCTCCTTCTGCCCCTCCCCCACTCATGTGTGTGCGTGCTCTCTCTCTCTCTAATAAATAAATAATCTTAAAAAAAAAAAAAAGAAGGGCTCTGCAGAAAGCAAGGAGGCAGCAGGTTGGGCCTGGGGTAATTGTCCTGGGTCTCCTCCTTCAATCAGCCCTGCACTGGCCCCACGAAGCTTGCCCAGAGCCCTCTGCACCTCTTTCCCGCATCTCCCCATCACCTGATGCTACTAGAACCCATTGCTGCCGTATGTCCTACAGGGTGTTGAACTGGCTCGCGTGTCCCCCATGTCTCCGGTTTGCCCCATCTGTCCGTGTTTGCTGAGCACCATCATCCATGAGCCCCAGTGGCTGGCCCGGGTGCCTTGTGTCCTTCCCAGCCGGGAGCTCCCTGGGCCAGACTTGTTGGGAGGGAGTCACCCGGCCCAGGGGCCCCCATTCACCCACCGCCCCAAATCAGGGCCTTGGCAGGTGCTCCTCTCAGAGATCAGACCAGAATCAAAAATACATTTGCAAAAAGGCAGGAAACTTTATTGAATTATCTTTTTCTTTTCAGTAGAGAAGCTGAGAAGTCAGAGGTGCCAGGTAAGGGAGAAGAGGAAGCGCACAGGGAGAGAAGCAGGGAGCGCCCGCCCTCAGGAAAGGAACGCGGGGGCCGGGGAGCACCCGCAGTCTCCCCTTCTCTCTGGCGGGACCGTCAGCGCTCTCCTCTGGACGCTGAAGACAGAGGGAGACGATGCCGAGTGGATTTAAAGCCTGCGGGTGTCGGAAGTGTGGCGAGTGGAAGAGGAGGTGGCGGTGACCGTGACACTGGTGCTTCCTGAGACACAGAGGGGACAGACACACTCAAGCTGGAGAAGATGCACCTGGGCAGGTCGGGGTCTCCCAGGAGGGCCCCAAGCCCCCTCACGGGTCAGGTCGGAGGTTAGTTGACAGGGACTCATATTATTGTCCCCAAAGCTGGCTCTCTCCAAAGTATCCCCGTGGCTCTATGGGGAGACCCGGCTATTTTGCAAAGAAAACAGGCGAGCAAACGGCCACATCCCCCAGAGCCCCCTCCCTCCCTCCCTACACTGGGGCGTCCAGCGCGGCCTCTCTCCCAGCCGCTCCCAGGGTGAGCAGGAGCCCAGCTCTCCCCTCCCCGCCCCAGCATTGTCTCCTTACCTCCCGAGGAGGTTAAGCCAGCCATCCTGGAAGAGAGAAGAGAGGTCATGTGAGCAGGAGGCAGCCGAGGACAGCGGCTCACCTGTCCTCGGAGTCAGCGACTCAGATCATCATTCAGAGGTCCTGAGTTGGGCTTTTTTACCAACTCTGCCCTCAGCCCAAGGGGCAGCAGCTGGCACCTGCCAGGCCTGTCCGCTGTCTGTCTGTGGCCCCAGATCCAGGACATTTGCCAGAAGTTTTGTCCTCCCTCTCTGGTCCATTTGGTTCCACTCCCCCCACCCCCCTCCCCAAACCCACAAGGATGGCCTGGTTCTTGCAAACGGTCTGAAGGGAGTTAAATCACCACGTTCATAGCTTTGTTCAGCTGACCTGAACCCAAGGTAATATTCTGCCAATACGAGATGTTCTGTCTGTGGCCCCGGTTCCTGCCCGTCTAAGCCAAAGGCCTAAACTATAGAGTTTAAAGGGACAGACCCTGCAGCCTGCCAAGGAAATGCCCCCACAGTCTGATTCCAGAAAACAGGGAGCTCTGGTCCTGGATGTGCATCCAGTCTAAGCTCAGAAGGTCCCCTTCCAGGTGGGCCATGAGGACCTGATCCCTAAGGCCCTGCCCGCTCGGCTGTCCAAGGGTCCTGTGCTCACTCTCCCAAGAGAGAGGTTGAGAGGCCCTACCTGGAGTCCTGGCCCTCCAGCAGGGTGCGGTAGGTGGCGATCTCCTGCTCCAGCCGTGACTTGATGTCCAGCAGCATCTTGTACTCCTGGTTCTGGCACTCCATCTCGCTGCGCAGCTCGCACAGCTGGGCCTCCAGCCCGCCGATGAGCCCCTGGATCTGCTGCAGCTGCGTGGCGTAGCGGCACTCCGTCTCGGCCAG
>CM052804.1:17641210-17651886 GCA_028533885.1 Nasua narica | reverse complement strand
CACCTGACTGCTGAACTCCTTCATCTCCTGCAGGGATGGAAGAGGAAGACATGTGACGCTCCCCGTCCTCCCTCCCCTGGGCTCTGAGGGCTCCCAGCAGGTTCCGGGAAGCGCTTCCGGGTCCTCCAGCAGAGGGCTAACTAAGTCTGGCTGCTCCCCTTTCTGGCTGGAGGCGGCCCAGCCAGGCAGGCCCCTGCCGGCCCTCACCTCCTCGTGGTTCTTCTTCAGGTAGGCCAGCTCCTCGTTCAGGCTCTCGATCTGCATCTCCAGGTCGGTCTTGGACAGGGTCAGCTCGTCCAGCACCCGGCGCAGGCCGTTGATGTCGGCCTCCACACTCTGGCGCAGGGTCAGCTCGTTCTCGTATCTGAAGGATTTTTTTTTTTTAATTGGAGGAGCAACACAGAAATGATATTAGACCCTCCCCTACTTCTGCGCTGGACTCTCCAAGACTTTCACGCCTAGGATGCTCCGATTTCACTGTTGAGATGAGCCTTCGTGTCAAATAAAAGACGGTTTGGAAAGGCCAGTGGAGGACGATGAACTCACTTGAGCCTGAAGTCGTCGGCCGCCAGCCGGGCATTGTCGATCTCCAGGATGACCCGGTTGTTGTCGATGGTGGCCGCCAGGATCTGCAAAATACAAAGGGTCACCACGGGAGGGTCCACGAGCTTGGGGAGGAGGAAGAGAAAACATGGGCGGGGCTGTCGTTCTCAGACACCGGGCTGCCTCAGCACCCTCCCTGGGAGCCCGGGTCAGGCCCTGCGCTCTGGGCCTCGGTGAAGCCAGGGGCGGGGCAGGTCCCTCCTCTGGGTCTGGCGCTCTGGCATTCGATCCACGCCTGGTCGTGATGGGGAAGATCGGAATGTACATTTCAGGGGCATGACCTTGCCCAGGACAACTGTGGTTAGTCAGGTCTCGGCGACCTCAGACCGGCGAGCTCTCTAGGTCACCGTTGGGACAGCCTTCTCCTTAAGGTCAGGAGGGGGTCGGCCGGGGTCCACACAGCTCCAGGAACCTCCCTGGAGCTGGCCTCCCCGCTGAGTGGAAGGAAAAGCCAATAAACATTCCCATCCATTTGAATTCCTTATCTACGCTCTCATGTTCTGAAGCAGTTAAAATCCACCCCACATAACTGGGACCCAGCCCGGGCAGTTGGGATTTGTGTTCCAACAAGCTGGGACCCTCGTGTGACAGACAGGCCTTGATGAAGGAATCTCAGCTGAGCTTAGCACAGCCTGGGCCTCTCAGAGCCTCCCCTCCTGCTCCTCCGAGCCAGTTGAGAATAACAGTTTAAATGGGGCCCCTACGAAATCAGCTAGTATTCCCAAACCAGGATTCCTTTCTCTGCTGATTTTAGTCATTCTTAGCAGCTTTTAGAACTGTCATGGTTTCCAAACAGCTCCGTGGGTTGGAATTATAGGGATCAAGTCACTAACAACATAACTGTTTGGGAAGCAATAAAAATGCTGACATGAGTAATAACAGTAAAAGAACGCATTTGGGGAGCGGTGGCCTAAGAAAGCTTATCAGGAGTAGAGACACTTGGTAATAAAAGACTAGAATTTTCCTCCCAAGGCGGGGTGAGGATTCCACCACGCTGCATCTTCTGGTCCTTTGGGATGCCGCGTTCCCCGGCCTTCACTGCTCTGCCCTGCACGGAAGAAAGCTCGCCGACACCCGAGGACTCACCTTGTCGCGCAGCTCCTGGATGGTCTTGAAGTAGGGGCTGTAGTCCCGCTCCGGGCTGCTGGGGCTCTGCTTCAGGTGCCAGTCCCGGATCTTCACCTCCAGCTCCGTGTTGGCCTCCTCCAGGGCCCGCACCTTGTCCAGGTAGGCGGCCAGGCGGTCGTTGAGGTTCTGCATGGTGATCTTCTCGTTGCCGGAGAGGAGGCCGCCATCGCCACCGCCGAAGTCACCAAAGCCACCGCAAAAACCCCCACCAAAGCCACCTCCAAGGCCGCCTCCGAAGCCACCCCCGAAGCCACCGCCAAAACCACTACCAGCCCCTCCACCGAAGCCGCAGCTCGCACCGCCCCCAAAGCCCCCAGCTGAGCCCCCAGAGACAAAGCGGGTTGTGCAAACAGAGACATTGCGGCCTCCTCCCAGCTGGCAAGAGCCCCCCCCAAAACCACCTCCGTAGCTGGCGGAGGAGCTCTGCAGGCGGCAGCTCATGGTGAGGGCAAGAGGAGGAGCAGGCGTGGACAGGAGCTGGGCTTGGCCTGGGCCGAAGACTGTGGCTCTTCCCCGGGCTGGGTGCCTTTTATACTGCCCTCCACGCAGTTGGACAATTGCCCCATCTTCTCTCCTCCCTTCCCCACCCTCTGCCCGGTGCCAGCTGCACTCAGTTTCCCACAAGCCCAGTTACCTCTGCTCTCCAAGGTAGGTTGTGCCTTTGGGGGTGGCTTTTTTTTTTTTAAATCCTTAACAAAAGGGATGATTCAGAGGGCACAGTGTTCTGCCTGAGACTACCCTTTTGACAGCTGGATTCCATTTCAGCGCTGCACTTCAGGAGCTCCCTCCACGGGCTCTCAGCTCCACCCAGTCCTAGAGCGGCCATGGAGCTGCGAGGTGGCCCCGCGCTTTTGCCAAGTCACCGCAGCCCTCAGCTCCCTTCTTTCTATTTCTAAAACCTCGGACTAGGATGTTCTGCGTCCTTCTTAGCCTTCCCCCGACTCCGGTGCTCCCAGCGACTCTGATGACAAACTTCGCTTGGGCCTGTGCAATCAACCTCCTTGAAACTGTGTAGGCTGCTGGGGGAGGAGGGGAGGGGAGCGCCAAAACTATCGGATAAAGTCACAGTGGCAAGAGACCTTGGGGACCATGTAACACAGCTGGGAAAACTGAGGCACAGAACACGGAAGCAAGCAATCCTGCACATCGTCATAGCTACCGCACTCAGATCCCTCGCCACAAGCAGGCACAGGGCTAAGTACACTCGCTGTGTCATTCAATCTTTGCAGCAACCCAGTGAGCCAGGTCCTACAGGTCACCCCATTTTACACATGGGGAAACCAAGGCTTAAGGGTAATCAGGACTAAAACCCAAGTGTGCTTCACTCTGACACAAAGACTCCTTTTCTAGGTATATACTTCATAGGGTAAGTTGCACAAACTATTAGGGTCCAACTCGATGCATGCTTACCTATGTAGGAAGCTTCAAGCATGTGGTCACCTCGGTACCCAGCACCCAGAACATTCCAAGCACTCCATAAAGCTCCCTATACCTTTTCCCAATTACCAACACCTGCTGCCCCTAACGAGACCACGATTCCCACTTCTGCCCCCCTGTATTAATTCAGAGATCTCGGCTAAGGGCTCTTTTTCTCCCTAGAGAAAACTTGACAATGCCTGGAGACATTCCGGTTGTCACAACAGGGGAATCCCCCTGGTCTCTAGAGGGCAGAGACCAGGGGTACTGCTAAATATCGGCCCATGCACAGGACTGCCCCCACAACCAAGAATTCTCCGGCCCCAAAGGTCAATAGTGTGGAGTTGAGAAGGGCCGGATCGGCCCGACCCCTGTGTTCAATCATAGCACCACACCAGCTGCCTTCGAGGTGCGGTTAAGCCCAGAGAGGAAGTCTTACAATGTCTGACAGGGCTCCTTCTAGCCCCCCGGTCACAGGACATCTGTCCAGCCTGTGAGCGCTCAACCAAGAGGCCACATAGGAAGATGGGGTCTCTGCCAAGGGGCCTGGGACATAGCTAAAACTCAGGGACTGCTTAGTCTCCCTGCCAGAGAAGGCTTCAGGCCAGAATAAAAGGGCCTGCAGGTGGCCTCTCAGAGCCCAAGGGAGAAGGAGAAGTTTCCAGGGCTAAGAATGGAGGACTCTGGACTCGGGCTCCAACCCCCACTCAGCAAGGGGGAGAGAGTTACCATGAATGGCCTCTCAGGGGCAGCTGCTGGCCCACAGCAGCGAGGGGGTCTGGACCAGGCTAAGGACTAGGGTGGGGTGACCCAGGCTCGAGGTGATCCCGAGAACCCCTCTGCTGATTCAGCAAGCCAGGAAAGAGGGCTCAGCGTCAGGGCTTTCCTGCTCTTCCCCAGGTAGGGAAGGAGGCCTGTGTTTCGCCCAGCGGGTGTCAGCACCTGGGAGGGGGCCGCTGCGTCCTTGGGGTCTCACGGGGAGTCCAGGGCTTCAGGCTGACCTCTGACCCTGCCCAGCCCTCCTGCCCCAAACTGACAGCTCAGCGCTCTCGCTCTCGGAGAAGCTGCGTGATTCACCCAAAGCAGGAGCTCTCGGGCTCTCCCTCTCTTCTCTCTCTCAGTAGAGGATCAAAACTGACAAAAAGGTGATTAATAAAACCTGCCGGGCCTGGAGTGACGATCCTCCCCCCAGGGCTGACAGCGGTTTGAGGCCAACGCCTCTTAGAGGAACAATGCCCCAAATCCTCCGAAGTCCCAGTAGGACAAACACGGGGGTGGCGACATGCCTCCCTCGAGAGGTCAGGGCACGGTCCCTCCCCCCCCCACTCCCCTCCCCTCCCTAGCAGTTCTTACAGTGCATAACCCAGGAATGCCGTCCTCTGACCCACGGTGAACCCCAGGGCCCGCCTGGAGGAAGCTGGGCAGGGACCCATCCTAGGGCCCCAGCTTCATCTCTCCCGGCCCTGCTCCTGCTGGTACTGAGGCTTCCTTCTTCGCTTTCTGACGAAATCAGGCCAACTTCAGTAAGGCGAGGGGAAGCGCATTTGTGAACAGCCCCCCTCCCCACCCCCAGCAAACAAGGCAGGCTTCACACGCTGTCACTGGGTCCTCCCAACAACGCGAGAGGGCTGTTCTCGGCCCCATTTTACCGCTGAGGTTTGGGGAGGCTGAGTTACTTGCTCAAGGCCACCATGAAGGCAAGATTCAAAGCTCGTCCCTGGCTCTCTCTACCCCGACTGATGCTGCCTTGGAGCCTCGCTGTGAACTCAGTATACGATCTCTGAGGGTTACATTCTGTATTTTTTAAAGATAATAAAATAACACTAGCTAACATTTCTTGAATGCTGTGTTAGACACTCTAACCTCGAAGGAACTCTATGGTTTGGGTCACATCCCCTTGTCCCTGAGGACGCTGGAACCCAGAAAACTTAAATTCCTTGCCCAAGATCAGAACCCCTGGCTGCAGGGTCTGTGCCCTTTTCTCATGGGCGTCCTTGGTCGCCCCCCCCCCCCCCCGCGCTCCCAGGCTCCCTGTCACTGCAGGCCCGGCGGGTAGGCGGTCCCGTTTCCCAGCGGCTGGGCCTGTGCATCTGACACCTGGTGGGGCAGCCTGTCTGCCGTCTGCCCTGGTGTGAGCTCCCAAACCGGGCGGCCTGCAGGGTGCTCAATGCAGAATGTCAAAGCCAGAGTTGTCCCAGGACCTTTCCCATCCAGCGTCCCATCCTCATTCACATGTGGCGGAAATAAGACCCAGAACGCCAAAGCCCAAGGCAATGGGAAGCAAGGAGAAACGCACGGCCCTCCAGCTCTACCACCAGCTCCCTGGGGCCTTATGTCGAATGACTCCTAAGTCTTCTTCTGCAAGGCCTTTCTGAGTCTCTGATTCTCAAGGATTTGTCCAAAGTTGCTAGATTGTTCGCCTGCACAGCTGAGGCTTAAATCCTGTCCCCCAGCTCTGAATTCAGGGATCCTCGCTACGTCCTTGGATCAGGCTCCTCCCTCCTTCTCTTTTCCCTGGACCACATGGGGCCTAGAGCCCCGGATGGCTGACCCACCACCCAAAAGGTTTTGAGGGTCCTCCACAGGGAAGGAGCCTCTCCTGAAAAGCAGACCTTCCCCAGACCGTGGACCCAGGCCGTCCGGTCAGCCCCCCGACCCTCAGAGACACCTGCTCCACACCACAGTACTCAGCAGCCTTCTCCTGCCCAGTGTCAAGGCCCCGAGTCCTTACATGGCTATAATCCCTAGCTTTCTAAATTCCTTTATACCACCCGGGTTTCCCAGGAACCCAGGGAGGTGGGCAAAGGCTTTGAATTAGGTGGCATTGAGTTTCAACCCTATATCTGCCATAGACTGGCTGTGTGACCCTGGGAAAGTTACTCAACCTTTCAGTGGTTTGATGGTCACAGCAGAAAACCAGACGTTAGATGAGTTAGCATCTGAGAAGCGCCGGACATGCGGGAAAACTCGGCAGGCAGAAGGTCGCTGGGCTCTCCCTTTTACGAACGAGGAATTTCAAGCTCATCCTTGGATCATGACCTGTCCTAGGCCTCCATTCTGGGCCAGTCTGCTGTGCTTCCCTCTCTGGTCCCTGCAGCCACCACGGTGCCCTCAAGGACCAGACAAGTGACAGTTGGTGGCATTCCTTATTTCCCCAATTCAGCTTTATATTCCCAGAGGAAAAGGTCTTTGAGTGCCCCCAAATACTACTCCTGGCAGAGGGAAGCTGTCAGATGCCTAAGAAGCAGGTTCAGGGAGACTTTGCTGGCTTTAGGGGAGAGGGGATGGCGACCAGGAGAAGTATCCAATGGGGTCATCCCGGCCACAAATCTCCCGGGAGAAGCTGCCAGCCCCTGATTTCCCCCGACGCTGCCAGCTGCCTGTGCAGGGACAGGTGACCACCAGGCCCACACTCACCCAGAGTGCTAGGGAATGTCCGGAGCCATTTCTAAGGCAGGAAAAAGCAAAGGAGAAGCAAGGGCATGCATTAATTCAACAAATATTTGTGTAGCTCCCACTCTGAGGGCTCAGCAGGCAAGGAGGAGACCCAGCCCTGCCGCCGCCAATCTCACAGGCCAGCTTCCCCTCGGAGGTCCCAGGACACAGATGAACTCATAGAGAGCCTTGAGTCGGGTCCAGCCAGCCTCCCCAGTTTAAAGCTGAGGACCCTGAGACCCGGAGAGGGACAGGGACCTGGCAAAGTCCCCAGGGAGATGCGAAGTCATCCCCATGCCTGCTCTGGGAAGTCTAGCCTCGTCTGAGACTAGCCTAAGTCCCTGATCCCGGGCCCCAAAGTTAGCCTCTCAGGGAGAAGAAAGGCCTGCTGCCTGCTTCCCAGATTGGTTGGAAACCAAGCCCAACCTCAGCCCAGAGGCAGGCAGAAGGCGGGCCATCTCTGCCCAAAGCCTATTTAAAGGGCTTGGCCGGAAACAAGCTATCCCGGGGTATGAGCTTCTCTCTCCAGGGTCAGGCAGGAAACAGGATTGGGCAAGGACCTCCCTCGGACCCCAGAATCCCAGGAGAGCAGGAGGGAGCCCTCCAAGGAAACAGAAGCAGCTTTCCCTCCCCAGCCAGGGTCTGGCCCTGAGAGAAGGCCTGCTGGATGAGGGGGGAGCCCCACCTTGAGTCTCTGCACCTTTAAAGAGGTTATTTTGGCAAGCTGTGGGGTCAGAAAACCTTTTGTGGGTTGCTTTAAAGGCCTGAGACTCCTCGACAGAGGCCCAGAGGCCAGTGGAGCAGGAGCGGCAGTCAGGCCGTTGGGCCTGGGAGACTCGGGAAGAGGCCTGGCTATCCTCTATGTCGGGGACACGACAGCTAATGCTTTGGGCTTCAGCAGGAGCTTAAGCCCCGGTTGTGAGAGACTACATTAGATGTGAGAACGATCTTTCTGACAGTAATGGCTGGTTGACATTTGAACAGGCTTCCCACAGAGGTGAAGAAAGGGGCTGCAGATTAACACACCTTCTTAAGAAAGGTATTGCCAATTTCCATGAACTGCATGACATCCAGGGAAAAGTGAGGGTCTGAAGCCAGAGAGAACAGTCCCAGGCCGAGGCTCACAGATTCCCGTTTCGTGACTTCATTCGAGTTCCTGAACTTCCCTGAGCCTCAGTTTCTTCTCTGAAAACTGATGCGGTAGGTTGACCACACTTTTACAAAGCCTCCAGGGGAATAAATGAGATGCCATCCATTGAATGCACTGCCCAGAGCCCTGTGTAGTGTAGACACTTAATAAATTCTGTTTCATTTCTCCAGCCCCAGAGAAGTCGGCCTCAAAGTGTGTACTCAGGAGACACATTCTAGATTTAATCTCCCTCAGAAAAAACATGTGCCCTGCCCTCTCCAACCAGGATTGCTGCTCGAGGAGTTTCACACAGCAAGGCCCTCTCAGAGGGCCTGATTCTCCCCCCTCTCCCCGATTCTCAGGAGAAGAGAGGCACCTCCAACCTCCTCTTCCCAGCAGGACTAAGAAACCGGTTTTCCCTCTCCCCCCCAGTCCTCACCAGAGCCCAGCCCAGCCACAGCACCCAGAGTTCTCGGCTTCCTCATTCCTTGCTCTCTGTCTGAGGTTATGAATCCCAGAAGAACCAGCATCAGACCAGAGACAAAAAATCAAGTGTGTGTGAATGTGGCTGCTCCAGTGAGCCCAAGGGCAGAGATGCTGGGGATGGGGGAGCAGGAGCAGGGTTTGGACTGAGGAGGGCAATAGGGGTTGATGTTTCTTCGGACTTAAGCTTGGAAAAATCGTGGAGGGCTTCCTGGAGTTGGTGTCTTTCCCTCTGAGCACTTTAATTGCTTTATGAGAAGGAGATGGTGGCTTCAGGGGTTGAGGGGGTGGATAAGGTCCCTCTTTACAGGAGGCAGAGATGTGATGTGGCTCGGCCACTCTGGAGGTCAGGTGTGTGTGGAGGGAAAAAAGGAGACGTTCTAAGGATACGTGTGGGAGGGCCAAAAATAAGGAGGAAGGTCCTGGCAGTGAGCTGTGAAGGGCCAGGGTCTGGGCTCCCGGAACAAGTACTGGACTTTGAGTCATGCAGATGTGGGGCCCAGTCCCAGCCCTGTTGTTCACTATCCGTCCATGAGGCCTCTGGCAAAGTCACTTACCTCCCTGACTTCCTCATCTCTCAGATGGGAATCACAAATCCTGACCGCCCACAGTCACATTAAACAAAACCCATGGGTGCGGTTGCCTAGCACAGCGCCAACCCACACAAGGGCGAACCAATACAATCTACACGGTCAATTGTTCGGTAAACAATTGTTCGATGCGACAAGTGCTATGCTGCGTACACGGAGCTGTTCTGAGGCCAATCCCCGTCTCCTGCTTCCAGGATCACTGCATGGAATAAGCCAGAACAGCAAGTCGCCTGAGCAGCCCGAGTTGGTCCTAGGTGCCCTGGGCACCCCACAGAGTGAATCAGGACCATACGGGAAGAGGCCAAAGTAAGAAGAGATGTCAGCCTGTGGGTCCCAGGCCCCCAGATGCCCCCAACAAGAAACCCAGGACATACTACCAGGAGATATTTGCAAAAGGAAAAGCAATTCTTTATTGCATGGACAGACACGATACAAATGTCCTAGTGACACGATCCAGCAGCTTCTTGCCCGTCGCTGCTCGAAAGCAGATGGGGAGCGCTGGAGGGGGTGGGAGGAGGAGTATGCTAAGCACCCAGCAAAGGAGCTGGACCCTCTGAAAGCAGGGACTGGGGTTTGCTCTTCTGGCCCCTCTAGCCAGTCCTCCACTCAGCCTGGGGGAGGGGGGAGGTGACGAGGGACGTCTCTCCTGCACCCGGCACTCAGACCTCTCTCTTGCGAGAAGAAACCACCTTCCCATCCACTGTCTCCTCGACGTTGATGCGAACTTTGCCGCCACCGCCTCCCAGGGAGGCTGTAGGAAGAAGGAGCAAGCTTCAGAGTGGGGGCCCCTCGCTGTTCTCCCTCCCAAGGCAGCCAGGACCTTGGCTGAGCTCAGGGAGAACTGGACAGCACCCCGGAGAATAGCCACTGGCTGATCCTTCAAGAGTGGCCAGAAGCAGGGCACCTGGGTGGCTCAGTGGGTTAAAGCCTCTGCCTTTGGCTCAGGTCATGATCTCAGGGTCCTGGGATCAAGCCCCGCATCGGGCTCTCTGCTCAGCGGGGAGACTGCTTCCCCTTCTCTCTCTGCCTGCTTCTCTGCCTACTTGTGATCTCTCTCTCTGTCAAATAAATAAATAAAATCTTAAAAAAAAAAAAAGAGTGGCCAGGAGGTCTGGGGTTGAATCACTCATCATAGAGGCAGGTGGTAGCAAGAAAGTGAGGGATTTAATTGCAAGTGAACAGGAAGTGATTGGGGGCTTCTTAGCATTAAATGCAAGAAGGTGGGACCTGGGGGAAGCTATTCCCTGGACAAAGCCTCCTCAGCCTGCAAGGTTCTCAAGAAATCTTTAACCCCCACTCTACTGGGGCTGATAGAGAGTCCTTGTGGAAGAGATACCCCCTGGAATGGGCATGTCCCCTCCCGACTGGCATGTTTGGCGCCTTTCTCCTTCCAGCCCATTCCAGGGGGAATGGTGGCTTCAACAGCTCCCCTTGCCACCCCACGCAGGAAGCGTGAAGTCTTCTTACCTTCTCTGGTGCCAATGCCAGCCATCCTGAAAGACAGGGGAAGCAGATGTAAGAGAAGGGCGTGAACCCAGGTCCCCCGAAGGGAGGCCCCAGTGGCTGGCTAAGCAATGGTCTCCAGCGCCCCCCACCAGCCGCACATCTGACTTCTCTAGGGGCCGGGACGTCCTGAGAGCCTGTCCAGACGCGCCACCCTCAAGCAGATAGATTCCGAAACACACCAACAGCCCGTCTGCTTCCTTTTGTCCCTCCACCCCAACCCCAGCCGGCCCCTCCCGCATTCCTCCCCCTGCACCCTCGCCCCTACCTGGAGTCCTGGCCCTCCAGCAGGCTGCGGTAGGTGGCGATCTCCTGCTCCAGCCGTGACTTGATGTCCAGCAGCGTCTTGTACTCCTGGTTCTGGCACTCCATCTCGCTGCGCAGCTCGC
>CM052804.1:17585141-17640710 GCA_028533885.1 Nasua narica | reverse complement strand
CACACACACACACACACACACACACACACACACACAAAGGAAGCTTTCATTCCTGACACCCAGACCTGCGACCCAGTCACCTGCCCCACCTGTGTGGGCCCAGACCCCGCCCCACAGCCACATTCCAGGGAACTCTGGGGACTAGCGGAGGGTTTCAGCTGTGACAACAGAGGCTTTCATGAATAGGGGACAGAAATCTCTGGGCAGTCCCAGCCTGGGGGTGAGCCAGGCCTCTAAAATTTAGTGGGAGAGGGGGACCGTGGGCGCTAGAGGCCACAGCAGAATAGCTAGGGAGGCGGCAGAAGGGGCTCCTGGCCCAGGGAGGGAAGGAAGAGCTGGGTCTGGGGTCCCCAGTTCTGTGACCTGAAGCAAGTTAAGGAACATCTCTAAGACCCATAGGAAACGCAGCAAGAGCGCCTCCTCCAGGATTCTCAGCATAGGGTACAACTGGATCTCAGCCTGCTTGGCACAGCGCTGGGCACTCCCGTCCGCCACGAGACCTACTGGGGGCACAGGGTGGACTGTCCCCCCTGGCCCCCTCCAGCACAGGATCAGGTAGATCCATGGGGCCTAACAGACCTCATGAGGTTCAGCCTCAGCCTG
Organism: Nasua narica; assembly: GCA_028533885.1. Lineage (NCBI taxonomy): Eukaryota > Metazoa > Chordata > Mammalia > Carnivora > Procyonidae > Nasua > Nasua narica. The sequence goes on along the minus strand of CM052804.1, from coordinate 17,640,107 downwards.
AACCTCCCAGCCAAGGGGAAGTGGGACTACTTATTTACCCTTAATTGGCCTCCATTCTTGGCAGCTGAACTGTAAACCACAGGGGCAAGACCATACCCACACAAGGGCAGAGTTAGACCGGGAAGCTGGGACTTAGTTCCTTTGCTGGCCTGGGACCAGATTAGGCAAGCCAGGCTGGGGGTCTGTACGGGAGGTCCGGGTCACAGCTGGGTCCCATTCCAGGCTCTGGGCCCAGGTATGAGCTGGTGGGCATAAGGGGCTTTTGTGGGGCTGCCCAGGGATGGGTGAATGTGTTAGTGCATGCACGCACAGAAACACGCCCACAGGTATACCCTCTTCGGCCTTCTGAGTGGGAGGCCTGCCCCCATCACTCAGGCTCTGACCTCCGAAGCCCCAGGCTCTCCTTCAATTAGGCGGAGGAATCGATCAATAGGACCTGGCCCAGGGGATCCCAGTCCCAGACCCTCACTTGGAACAAAACTGACAGGTACTGAGGACCTGGCATAAGGAGCATCAGTCCCAGGAGACTGGGGTACAGGGTGGCACCATCAGGAAACCTAGTTTCTGGTCCAAGCTCTGCCATGAAGTCACTGTGTGACCTCGGACAAGTTACTTACCCTCTCTGAACCTGTTTCTTGCTCTATAAGATGCTACTCATGCGAACTGCCTTTTAGGGTTGTTTGATCCAATGGCACATACGAGATGCTCAATTAAATATTAATTTCAGACACACAAATATACACCAACCCTTGAGGGAGTGAAGTGGAGAGAAAACTAGATCTGAAGGAAAAAAAAAACACTTTCAAACCCCCCCTTTGGGATTGGTGTTAGAAGAGTTACATATTAGATGTTAGAAGAGTTACATATAAAACAAACCCCTTCATCTCTCTGACCCTTAGTTTACCCCTCCACAAAAGGGAAGCAATGTGGGTCGCCTGGATGGCTCAGTCTTTTGAGCTCCCCATTCTTGGTTTCGTCTCAGGTCATGATCTCACGCGTCCTGGGACCTGGCCCCTCATTGCGCTCCCCGCTCAGCAGGGAGTCTGCCTGGAGATTCTCTCCCTCTGTTACTCCCCCAACTCATGCACACTTGCTCTCACGCTCTCCCTCTCTCTCTCTCAAATAAATAAGTCTTTTAAAAAGGGGCCGGGTGGGGGGGACAATGCTTGTTTCACAAGCTTGTTTTAAGGAACAGGTTAGATAAACAAAGAGTTCTGCAAACAGGAATCACCCTACCGGTAGGAGTTGATGAGCACCCTCCCCACCCTCCCCTGGGACAGGGTGCACTCTGATCTAAATAAAGCCTAAACAGGACCAAGAAGTTCTGGCCGATCTCTATGGGCCAAAAAAACACACCCAACATCCGCCCTCGAGCCATAAAACTTTATTGGCAGGTCAGGGGGAGGAGCCAGGGGTAGGGTTCCTCCCCTCCCGTGGCCCCGCCCAGGGGTCTCCTCCGCAGGAGAGCTGGAAGCCCCGCAGGCCGGGTGACTCAGAGAGTCTTGGGGGTGGGCAGGTTGTTGTAGTGGGCGTCCTGGCCCTCCAGCAGGCTGCGGTAGGTGGCGATCTCCTCCTCCAGCCGCGACTTGATGTCCATGAGCAGCTGGTACTCCTGGTTCTGGCGCTCAGTGTCGGCGCGCAGCTCGCTCAGCTGGGCCTCCATGCTGCAGATCAGAGCCTGGATCTGGGCCAGCTGTGCTCCAAAGCGGGCCTCTGTTTCCGCCAGCGTGCCTTCCAGGGCGGCTTTCTGAGGGCAGGGAGAGGGAAAGAGACTCAGCGAAGACTGGTTCGCAGAGACCGCGCGGGCACCGCCGCGGCCAAGGCTGCGCAAGGCTGCGAGGGCATCGGTGTGCGTGCCGCAGGGCGGGGCGTACGGACCATGCTTAGCTGAGACTGCAGCTCAATCTCCAGACCCTGGAGGGTGCGCCGCAGGTCAGTGACCTCCAACTTGCTTATCTGCAGCTGCTCTGTGTGGCTGGCCACCTCCTTATTCAGCTCCTTGGTCTGCAAGAAGAGAAGAGGCAGAAGGAATGAGCACTGAGGCAGAACTCTGCCTGAGAGCATGACTCTCCCTCCCCGCCACCTCCCCCAAGGACAGCCGCTTCCCCCTGAGTACCTGGCTGATGACCCAGGCTTCTGCATCCTTTCGGTTCTTCTCAGCCATGACCTCATACTGGCTTCTCATGTCACTCAGGATCTTGGCAAGGTTGATGCCTGGAGCGGAATCCACCTCCACGCTGACCTGGCCCCCCACCTGGCCCCTCAGGGCGCTTATTTCCTGGAAAGACACAGCAGAGATGGGCATGTTAGTGCCCAGAGCCAGCGGGGCCTGGGCCAGGTGGCTCCTCCATTCCCCAGACAGAAGGGGCTGGTGCGGGTGCAGACCTCGGAGCCAGCACCGAGAGGCAGACTAGGTGGCCACCATCCACTGCTGGAGCCCTGGGAGCCCCGCTCCACACCCGGGGCCGTACCAAGGGGGCAGCAAGTGTGGCCAAAGTCAAGAGAACACAGGATAAAAATGTCTTCAGCCCTGGGAGGTTGGGGTGGGATGGACAGGAGGCCCAGGCTGAAACCCACCTCCTCGTGGTTCTTCTTCAGGTAGGCCAGCTCCTCCTTCAGGCCCTCGATCTGCATCTCCAGGTCGGTCCTGGCCAGGGTCAGCTCGTCCAGCACGCGCCGCAGGCCGTTGATGTCGGCCTCCACGCTCAGGCGCATGGTGTGCTCTGTCTCAAACCTTTCGGAGGAAATAGACGTAGTCAGGCCAGCGTTTCCTCTGAACCCCTGAAGACTCCCCCCCATCTCCCGCTGGGTTCAGGAGTCCATCGGGGGGGCTGCTTAAGGCCAGCGGGGGTGCGTGAGGACAGAGTCTAGTCCCCCAACTGCACTGAACCCCCGAAGGGCCTGGCATCGGCACTCCTCCTTCGCCCCGGCTTCTGCAGCCCGCTGCGGCAAACACCCTCACTTGGTCCGGAAGTCATCGGCAGCCAGACGGGCATTGTCGATCTGCAGGACAATCTTGGAGTTCTCGATGGTGGCACCAAGAATCTGGAAGACAAGAGGCAGGAAGTTGGCATCAGTTTAGCGTACCGGCACTGCCCACCCACTTTCTTCCTCGAAAAGAGAGGAGAGCAAAGGATTATGCCTCTACCCCTTAGAAACCAAAGCCCAGCCCTCTGGGAGGTCTTGGAAATCAGTCCAGGAATCAGTCCAGGCCCCGGAGCTGCAGCAGGAGAAACCATCATCAGGGGCGCTGAGCTGGGGGTAGGGGACGGGTGTGGGAGGATGGGGAGGTAGGTCTGGGAGAAAGTACAGTACAGTCTGAGACCTGTACCCAGGGAAACTCTAAATGGTCTTATGGGAGGCAGACTCTAGCGATCTGCCAACTAGATGCAGTGTTGGGGTACTTTTGCCCGCAGCCCCATTCAAAGCACATTCTGCCCCAGGAAAGGGAAGTCCCCTTTGTCGAGCATCAGTTATGGGCCAAGCACTTTGCCCCTCATCTTTCATGCCAGGTCAGTGGGTGTGCCTATTTTATAGAGGCAGGAAATGAAGCTCAAGATTCCTTGTCCAAGTTCACCCCCCTCTGAGGTCCCTCTGCTGTGACGGGCATATTCTCACCAATGTTTAAGGTACTTGGGTTTATGTTTTTCAAAGAGCAAATCATGACTCATCAGTCATTGTACTGGGAGATAATTTGCATAGTTTTTTGATACACTTGAACAGAATAAAAAATAGGAGATCACCCACAGTACAGTAAGTATTGTTTTATGAAAGTTTCACTGGGGCACCTGGTTGGCTCAGTTGGTTAAACAGCTGACTCTTGATTCTTCCCTCAGGTCATGATCCCAGTGTCCTGGGATACAGCCCCACTGTGGGAGACTGGGGTACAGGGTGGGCGATTCTTCCCCCTACTGGGCGGGAAGCCTGCTGCTCTCTCTCCCGCTCTCCCTGCTGGTGTTCCCTCTCTCGCTGTGTCTCTCTCTGTCAAATAATAAATAAAATCTTTAAAAAAAAAAAAAAAGGAAATTTTGCTTCCATTTTGAGTGGGTGTAGGACAAAGAATGGGTGAAGGTACATGGTAAAATGTATTTATATCAGGTTACAATTTTTTAAAGTGTGTAAGCAGTATTCTACTTTGTGGTTTACCACTCTAGCTGTCCCTTCTGTCCACAGGTCTGGTCTACCTGCTCTATGCCCCTGGCACCCAGCACCGCGTGGGCCACATGGCAGGCACTGGGTGACATTGTGGAGAGCTGCGTGTTTGGAGCCCCAGCATATGGGATCATTAAATGTCCCACGGGCTTCTGATACATTTTCTTTGGGGCGCCCTTCATGCCTTTAGGGCCTCCCTGTTAGGCCTGTGACTCCAGCATCCCCAACCCTGAAAAGGGGGAGGGGGGTGGCCTCTGCGTGTGTGTCCGGCCTTTACCAGATCCTTAGGCCATTTGCGTATGTCCCCTCCCATTCTTCCTTGAAGTTTCTAAGTACGGTGTGCCCCTTGGGGGGGCGGGGCAGGAGGGGCTTCAGCCTGAGCCTGATGGAAACCAGAGCTCTCCACCAGAGAAAAGGAATGCAGAGGGGCCCATCGGTGGGGGGGGCAGCAGAGGTAGGTTTGGCCCGGGGTGGGCTGCATTCCTCTCGGGCCAAATTCTTGCTTGTCGCTGCTGCTACTGCGGCCCCCGGCCCCCGGCCAAGGCCCCTGGACAGCCCACAGCCCTGTCCCACCTCCTCCAACTCCTTCCGACATCTCCCAGGCCTCCCCACCCACCAGCCCCGCCCGCGCCGCCTCTGCACACCCCACCCACTAACCCGCCCCCTTCCCGACACCCGGACCTCTACTTCCTGCCCCATTGTCCTGCCCCTCCTCACCTGCCCCACTACCCCCCCCCACCCCGCTCTCGGCCCCACCCTGCGGCCCTCCCACCTACTAACGGGCTAGCTCCCGCCCCGCCGGGTGGTGGCGCCGGTCCCTCCTCCAGCCTCGCCCGGCCCGCGGGGCTGGGTTTGCGCCGGCTTTGCGCGGCAGGTGCACCTCCCGCAGCTGGGCCGCCGCCCACCTTGTCCCGCAGCTCCTCGATGGTCTTGAAGTAGTGGCTGTAGTCGCGGGCGGGCCCGGGCCCCTGCTTCTGGTACCAGTCTCGGATCTTCACCTCCAGATTGCCATTGGCCTCCTCCAGGGCGCGCACCTTGTCCAGGTAGGAGGCCAGGCGGTCGTTGAGGTTCTGCATGGTGAGCTTCTCATTGCCCGCCAGCAGCCCGTCGGACCGGGCCAGGCCGCCCGCAAAGCTGCTGCCGAAGGTCCCGCCGTAGCCCCCGCCGTAGCCCCCGGAGGACGAGGACACGAAGCGGGCAGAGGACACGGACACGCCGCGGCCGCCCGAGCCCCCATGGATGCTGGGCGCGCGGAAGACACCTCCGGGCCCGAGGCGCAGGGAGCCGCCGCCCAGGCCCCCGAAGGACGAGGAGGCGGACGACTGGCGATAACTGTAGGAAGTCATGGCGAAGGAGGACTCTGGCGACACTGGTCAGAGGAGCAGCGGTTGGCGAGAGGAATGGCGAGGGCCTCACCTGGCGCCTTTTATCCCCGGGGCGGGCGGGGGAAGGGGGAGGGAGAGGGGGCGGATATCTGAGCCCCGAGGAATTTGCAGGCTCCTGGGTGCAAAGACTGGGCGGGCGCTCTCCCAATTGGTCAGTTCCTGGTGGCTCTACCTCCTGCTCTTCCTTCCCGGACCCTGTGGGGAACTGCCCCACCCCGACTGCATGCTGCCCACCTCCTAGGGCACTCAGTCCTTTTTTCACCCCCATCACACACAGAGACGACCTCATTCACACCTAAGCTGGTAAGATTAACCCAGGCTTGAAACCCCCTGGGGAATTAAGTCCCCCCAAGAGTAGACTCCTACACCCCGTCCTCCCTTCAACCCCCCATCACTCAGAGACCCCCTCTGGAATTATTTTCTGAAGCCCCTTTCCGGGGATCGGAGTTAAACACTTCCCTCCAATGCATTCAGGAGAGTCCTACACCCCACTTGGAAGGAATTACACCTCTCAGAGCCTGCCCCTTGGGGATCGCCCACAGCCTGACTTCCTCTCAGTCCCCCAGAGGAGGGTGCTCTGGCCGCTGGCCTCCGGAGACAAAGCTGCCCCGCCCTGCTAGAGCCAGACAAGCCCTGGGGCCACCGGAGGCTCCTGAGAACAGCTGCGGGGAGGCTTCTGTGGCTGGGCTGTAAAGGACTTCCTGGCAACCCCAAACTCAAGCCTGCCCCCACTGGGGGCTTCTTACCACCCACCCTATCCAGGACAACCCCAACCTGATGCATTCATTCAACACAGTTTTACTGAAATCACGATGGGGAAATCTGAGCCTAAAGGAGCCCAATAACCTGCCCATGAGACATTTAGCACCTGCCACCCGGACAGGAAAATGGGATGGGATCCCTTCCTCCTTGTGAGCATCTGGAAGGAGGGTGTCAGGCTGAATCCTGGAGCCTGACAGGGTCCTGTCCTAGTCCCCGGATCCATGAGCGGACTGCTGGGCCCTGCCGGGTGCTCACAAAGGGAAGGGCTTCGAATAATAAGAGGAAGGAGCCCCCCTCTCCCAGCCCCGCTCAACAATTTCACCCGCCCTTTCTGATCACTTGGGATCCAGACACTGCCTGTGCCTCACCCCAGTTCCTATCCCCAAGGACCTCACCCCTCCTCAGAACTGCCCCCGTGGTTCCTTAGGTCAGAGCAGTCACCCAGTGGCGGGACAGGGCCCCAAGCCCTTTTGAGACACTGTTAGGGAGGTAGGCCAGCAACGGGTCTGCTTCCCCCAGTGAAATCTCAGCCCTCCTTCCCACACATCATCGCCTGGGTCACCTGTGACTGCAGGAAGACTTGTCCCAGCCTCTGAGGCCGGTCCCCAATAAATTGCCTTCCAGCCACCCACTTATCCAGGAGCGGGGGCAGGAAACCACCTACACACCCCTTAACCCACCGAGAGCAGCCCTGAGCCCCTCAGGAAGGCCAGCCCGAGGCTGTGTGAACTAATGGATCAGACCCAGACAGGGCCCGAGGTGCCCGAAAGGGAAAGGAGGCGGGCGTGACCCAGGCTGGTGGAGAAAGCAGGGTGCGGCTAGGCCTCCACACAGATCGTAGCCGCCAGGGCTGCTCTGAGGTGAGTCACCCTTTACATGACCCTGAGAAGGCGGCCCGCTCCTCATGGGCCTGATAGTTGCTATGCACACCAAGCCCCAGCTGGGATCTCTGGTTTTCTGGCCTGATAGGAAGCTTCGGGAAGGGACTTTGTGTTAGGAAACAAAATAACAGAACCAACAATCCCCCCAGATATTAAGGGGTTGTGTGCTCCTTAAACTCCGGAGGAGCTTCGGGTCCCAGTGCCCACCCCAGGGCCGCAATCCCAAGAACAACTGACTGAAGGGTGTCCAGCTTACAGTCTCTGCGGGTCTCCTTGGATCCTCCAGCGGCTGAGCCCATTCACACAGGAGAAAACAGAGGCTCCGAGAAGAGCAGCAACCTGCTGGATCCCCAACCAGGTGTGTCAGAGTCTGGCTTCCAGCCTCTCAACCCTCAGCCCCGTGGCCTGGGCTCCTGAGTGGGACAGAGGCTCTGCTTTCCCCTCTGAGGAGGCCCCAGTTCCAGAACAACTCCTTTGGGTCCCTTTTCCAAAATCGTATACCAGTTCCCAGGGCAGTAAGGCCCAGGCTGAAATGCAGGTGGAGTCGAGAAGAATCCCCCATTCCCGCTCTCTGGCCGGCACAGTGTCCAGCACCTTCCACCATGAGCCGTGGCTTCTGACCAGTTCTCCAGTTCATCAAGGACTCAGGAGAACAATCTGTACAGGCTGCCCTCCCCAGAGACGGAGGAGCTGAGGGGTCAGTAACGGACTGCCCACCACCAGGAGTCATGGATCCGCTCCTGGAGGCTTGAGGGCAAAACCTGGCCAGAGGTGCTCCCTTCCCAAGCTCCGGTCCCCGAGCCAGGGTTCTGTCGTCTCAGGGGGAGGTGCACACAGGGTCAGAAGTGGGAAGGGAACATTGAAGCATGAAGGGACCCCACAGCGGATCCTGCCCAGCCGCCCCCAGCTCCTGACTGCAGAGCCTGAGCATTGTGAGGTCCCTGCAGGAAAGTGGGGCTCTGTCCAGTAAGATCAGAAACACTGACTGTTAGAGAGTTACACTGTATGGTACCCAAGTCTCTGATGGCCTGAGTCACTTGTAAAATAGAGATAAAAGTAATACTAGTAACAACCTGGCTCATGGGGTTGTTTTGAGGGTTAAATGAGATAGTGCTCGTAAGGGTGCCTGACACATAGTGAGCACTCAACAAATGTTACTATGTAATGTGAAATAGTAATATCACAATATTTCACAATATTATATAATAAAACCTGACATGTATTTGTTATATTATCATTATAAGTAGAAGTATTCAAGCCCAGATCTTTCATACCCCAAAGCCACAGCACCAACTAGGAAAGCTGTCTTCCTCTCACAGGATGGGGGTCAGGGTTCCTTCCTCCACTGGCCTGGAACAGGAGTCATCAAGCTGGGAAAGGCATAGGGTCACCTGTTAAGATCCTAACTTGTCCTCCTGCTCCACTATGTGATTATTTATTTGGCCAATCCGTGCGTCATTGAAACAAAGCTCTAATTCAGCCCCAGCCCCACAGAGGAGGTAGACTTATGCACATGAACAGAACTCATAAGCTGGAGGAAAGAAAGATAAAGGTGTGGAGATTTCATGAACTTGCTTGTTGTATAAGTTGGTAACCGTCCCCAGACACCATCCCCTTCCCCAGGGACCAAGAGCACAGATGCTAAAGGTACTTTCTGACCTATCTCTGTCCCCTGTCTGCCGGGCATAGGACTCGGTGCCGGGATACAGAAGGATATACAAGCTTTTGCTGCCTCTAAGAAGCTAACACTCCCGCAGGGGATTATAGAGATGGATTGGTTTTGATGAAATGTGTTAGAGTGAATACTCACATTAATTTCCCCTCCTTCCTCAAACCCTGTTAAGCTGACAGTTAAGGAATATTGGGGAGACTAAAACAAGAGGAAAGAGAAGATGATTAACTCCCACAAAAAGCTGAAACCCCCAAAATGGTAACTCACCACAGACAGGAGGAAGCTGAGACCACAGCTTGGGAGCATAGGGAGAGGAGGGAGGGGCAGAAAGCTCGGAGCTCAGGAACTGGGGTACCGGGTGCCCTGAGTGGAGCAGTGGAGGCTCAGACTGAACGTTTCCATAAACAGCGCCAGGCTCCCCTCCCAGACTCCCTGCCCAACCAAGGGCAGCCAGGAGAAGACAGGAGCTTCACTCCTTTCCATCAGCCAGGCACAGTTATAAAGTCTGATCATGGCAGGCGCTGGGGAAGCTGTGGGCCAACGACCCCCTCAAACATGGTGGGAGGGGACCCGTAGTGGCCACTTTGCAGGCCGATTGGGCAGGGTCTTCCCACAAAAATCCGCCAGTGCCACTCTTTCTCATTTACCCCAAAGAACTCCTCGGCCCTGTGTTCAGGATGCCCTCGGAAACGCCCTTTGTCAGGGCGGAAAGACAAACCACTAGTGACAGCTGAGTAAACTGGGTAACATACACAGAATGAGTAATGTCGATATACAGTGACACAAAAATCCCTAGAGAATGAAGTCTAAGATAAAAGTGGCAAGAGAGCGGGGCGCCTGGGTGGGTGGCTCAGTGGGTTAAAGCCTCTGCCTTTGTCTCAGGTCATGATCTCAGGGTCCTGGGATCGAGCCCCGCATTGGGCTCTCTGCTCAATGGGGAGCCTGCTTCTCCCTCTTTCTCTGCCTGCCTCTCTGCCTACTTGTGATCTCTCTCTGTCAAATAAATAAGTCAAAAAAAAAAATCTAAAAAAAAAGTGGCAAGAGGGCAATGCATATGATAAATTAATGCTGGTACTAATGTACATATGATTATGCACGTAACCACATATGATTATGCATGTGAGCATATATGGTGTGCATGTGAGTACATATGATGTACATATGATTGTACGTGTAAGCATATGTGGTATACATATGATTTGTGAGCACGTGAATGTGCATGTTGTGCACGTGTACATATGTACATATGATTGTGTGCGTGAGCACATATGATGTGCATGTGATTGTGCACGTGCACATATATGATGTGCCTGTGTGCCCATACATACATATGATGTACATGTGGCTGTGTGTGAACATACATGGTGTACATATGATTGTGCATGTAAGCACATATGTGCATGTGATTGTGCATGTGCACGTATATGATGTGCCTGTGTGCCTGTACATACATATGATATACATGTGGCTGTGTGTGTGAACATACGTGGTATACATATGATTGTGCATGTAAGCACATAGATGTGGAAGGAAATGCACCAGCCTGAAGACAAGAGTTTCTTCTGAGAGAAGCCAAGTGAAGGCTCGTAGTCAAGGGGAGGCTTGTGTCAAGGGGAACCCATACTTATCTCTGCTGTTCTTATTTTTATAAGGATGTATTTATGTGGAACCTGTTTCATATTATGTATTAACGGGTAATAATTTCTTAAGGAACATTATATGATGGACATTGAGAACCAACTGCATTTGATTCCTCTCCATCGGTGCCCCACTGACATCCTCGTCTCATACACTAGAGGGGAAGTTTTGGAAAGGGCAGCAGCAGAGGTGGGGAAAAGAGAGCCCCCCCAAAAGTTTTCTAGGCTCCTGCCTCTACCTCTGCCTCCCTTGCACTGGTTTTCCCTCTTTAGGAAGCAAGAGGATAGACGGGAAGAGGTGGCAGAACTTCGAAGGGGAACTGGGAGAGAGTCTGGGTGCAGGAGGGCTCCTTCAGGCCTGATGACATGGAGTGGAGGAGGGGTGCGGTGGGGAGACCCCTGCTCCCCAAGACCGGAAGTTTTAGGAACGTCCGGAGTCAGCCCGTCAGCAGGGACACAGACGTTCACCCCGGGTAGTGCACATGGACCGCGGGGGGAGGAGGGGCGGCGCTGGAGAGAGAGAGAGAGGCAGGGTGTCCCCCACCAGGGCCTATAGCCAGCAGACACCTTGGCAGCCCCAGGGAGCGTTCCTCCAGGGGACCTTCCGAAATAACTGGGGGATTTCTAGAGGTACTGGAGCGAGGAGCCCCTGGTGGGCCACCTTTCTAGAACTGTTGAGCCAGTAGGCATTTAGGCCTCAAACAGACCCGTAGAATCAAGTGTGTAGGTGCTGGGAATTGGAATTTGCACAGGAGCAAAGTAGGGGCAAAGGGAAAGAGCCTTCATTTGTGCCTGGAAGCATGGAGAGATGTTTCGTGGAGGGCACGACCCTTGAGCAAGAGGCTAAAAGACTAGTAGGTCTTTATCAGACAGGGGGGCAAGGGGACAGGGGCCTGGAAGAGAAGCATCACTGGGGCCAGTTTGGGGGACCACTGGTAATTCGGTCTGGTTGGGGTACGTGGGTGAGGGCAGGGATCAGGGAAAGAGTGGGGGAGGGGGCTGTAAGCTCAGCCAAGGGGTTGGCCTTTATCCTAAAGACAATGGTAAGTTATTTTATCCAGAGATGTGATGTGGCCAAACCTATACTTTAGAAATCGCTGCAGGTTCCATGTGGTGAGGGGGCTGGTGGGACGGGGAAGGTAGACACGGCCTAGGGTAGGGAGACCAGTTTAGGGTCTGCTGATGGAGCCCAAGTTACAGATAAAGAGAGCCTGAATTAAGTCCTAGCAGGGCGCACAGGTTGTAAAAGGACAGAGACAAGAACTACCGGTCACACTATGAGAAGCTCAAGGCCTCGCTCCGGCCAGGTGCGTGGTGTCGTCGGGCCCCAAGGCCAGCAGCCCAGGTCCAGCTACCTCTGTGGTGGCTCATCGCGGTCACTTTTCCCCAGTGGGAAGCCAGGGAAGGTGAGGCAGGGCAGGCCGGGTCAGGATGGACCCTGGTGTTCCTCTTCAAGCCCCAGGGGAGGAAAAACCAGCCTGACAGGAACCAGAGCCAATCCCGGGGGAGGGGAAGAAGCTCTGAGTCCTAGAGAACTGCCCCTTGTCCAGGCAGTGGGGGAAGGGAGAGGGTCAGCTGCCCCCCCCCCCAGGTGCCACATTCCTCGCTCCCCTCTGGGACAACCGGGTGCCTCTCCCTCCCGCCCCACCCCTCCCGAGGGGCTCAGAGTACGTGACCAGCCTCAGGTTCCTCGGCACACAAGGAGGGGCTGGCCGGCAGCCTGTTGGCCGGGGTTCGTCTCTCTGCCTCCATCCTGCCCCCGGGCTCTCCGGTCTGGAGCCTGGTGCCAAACTTCAGCCCATCCCACCTGGACTGGGGCACCGGGAGGGCCAGAGGCAAGACCGACAGAGAGAAAGAAGAATGTCTGGTGTCTGCCCTGATTCCATCCGGATGGTCCTCCCTTTCCAGCCAGCTAACTTCCTTCCCACAGGGAAGCGGCGCTGCCTCCCTCGGGGACAGAGACTCTCGGACCTGGGGCTCTGTCCATTTCAAGCTCATCTGATCCTGTGAATCCCTGGGCGAGCCCTACAGAGCCCTTACTAGCCGCGCCCCCGCAAGGCTCCTGTCGGGCAGCTGACACGGTCTTCCTCAAGGTCAGGTGTGGCTCCAGCACAGTGGCTGCCGCAGCCGTCTCACGGAATACCTACTATGTGCCGGAGGCTGACGCATGGCCATGAGGGCGACATCCCTGCCCTCCAGGAGGGACCAGGGCCTCCCTCAGGCCTGGAGAATCCTCCCTCCTCGCCTGCCTCCTCCCTTTCCCTCGACGTCAGGAACTCCAGCTCCTTCTTCAAGCCCAGCGCTCAGTTTGGGCATCACCTCCTCTAGAACGTCCTCCCTGATACACTCAGGCCGGGCCCCTGGACTCTCCTCATTAGAGGCACAGCACTGTCTTCCCAACTAGATGTCCTCGGAGCTTCCCCCCTGCCTGCGGCCCCGGGGCTGACTCCGGCCCTAGTGAATGATTAACGAGGATTTGCTGGGAAGGAGGACGCAGAGAAGCCCTTTTTTCCATTCAAGCAATAATTATGGACCACCCTCTATGGGCCATGCACCTTGTGGATTCTGGCCTTCGGGAACAAAATGGTCAAACACTCCCTGCCTTCCTGAGCTTTCAGTCTGGGTGGGGCGAGCACACAGGGGCGCCTGGGAAGGAGCTGATCCGGGAAGGGGTGAAGGGCCACTAGCAGAGAGCGGCCATCGAAGGAGGGCCGGGAACAGAAGAGGTGGCACATGGACAGAGAGACCTTAATGAGGCAAAGGAGCCTGCAGGCCCCTGGGGGAGCCAGGCCGAGGGCAAGGCAGGAGTGAGCTCCCGGAGGAAGGATGAGCCGGGTGTGTCCCAGGAACAGCCAGCACCCCCTGGCTGGGAGGGGTATGCGGCCAGCGGGGAGGGGCGTGCAGGGGCGGAGGCCAGGCCAGAGCACAGCACGAGGGCTGGGCTTTGTCCTGAGAGCTTTGGTCCTTCTCGGAGCAGCTGGGGGCTCTGGGGCTGCTCTCTGGAGCTCGATGGGGGCAAGGGTGCGAGCTGCAAATCTGCTAACTCTTATAAAGTTAGAGATGCTGAGAGCTTATTCTGGGGCCAAGTGAGAGAACGTGCGTGCGTGTGCTGGTGTGTGCATGCGTGCACGCGTGTGAGAAGTGGCCCGGGGGCTTTCGGAAAGCAGAGACTTCTGAACAGGCGCGGGTTCCCTTGCAGCAGAGGGAAGAAGAGGCATCCGGGTGACTCAGAGCGGAGTTTGAGGTCTGAGGCCACATTTGCACTGCGCCCAGAGGACTGATGGGCGGGGCCCACGGTTTCCCTGCCGCCCCTCCCGGTAGACAGTGGTCAGCCCGGGGTCATCTCCAGAGCCGGGTCGTCAAGCAGCCTTGGGTTCTCATTGGGTTCTACTCATCAAGCACTCACTGTGCCCAAGCCTGGCAGCGCTGACACCCGCTGAGGGAGGGGGAGGGACAAAGGCTGTGCCGGCCCAGGAAGCCCACGGATGGGGGAGGGAGTAGGGAAGTGACCTCGGACGCGTGGTTTCCTCCATTTCCAACAAAGCTACAATGAACGGGTCCCGCCTCTATAATCCAAGGCGAGCGGCACTTATATATTTTCAATTCTGACTTGCCCCGGATTCCACTAGCTTCAGGTTGGCAAGTGGGGCCTGGCAGCCTTGGGGTGGGGATGGTCAGGCTAGCAGAGTTTCTGGAAAAGCTGCTTCTTCGCCAGAAAGGAAGACAGGCAGAGAGTGGGGGGGACATTCTTGAGAGCAGCTAGGATTCAGAGCTGCTCCAGAGACAAAATGCTGAGCCCCCACCACCCCCCCCCCGGCCCCACCCCTCCTGGCTCTGGGCCACAGGGTAAAGAATCCCATAACAAAGTGGGCTGCCAGAAGCCAGGAATGCCAGGAGGGCCCAGGTCTGGGGTCTGATGGGTGAGATGACCTTTACCCGGAGAAAGAACAGCTGAGGCCCCACCCTCTCCCAGGGGCCTGGTATCAATGGACAGTTGATTGGGAGAGAAAGGGAATCTACACCCCAGCCGAGACACACACACACACACACACACACACACACACACACACACACACGGCATTACCACAGGACAAAGCCTCATTGGCTCCCATGGGCACCTCACGGCTACTCGAGGCAGGACCTAGGAGGCCCAGCCCTCATCAAGGCACCCAAGCACCAGCCTGAGGCCTTCTGGCTGGGCCAACACCAAAGAGGCCACGGGAAGCAGCATGGAAGCCACAGGGTACTAGGAAGCCCTCCAGGCCTACCCAAGACCCAGCCCCCCTCTGGCGGAATGTGCTGGAGCTGGGGAGGGGACGCTTCTTCAGCAGGCCTCATCTGGGATTAGGGCAGGGGCCTGTGGAGATCAGAACATCGAGTAGAGACATCAGCCCTAGCTCAGTAAACACACAACGAGGGCCCCCGGCACACAGAAACCAACCAAACGTCTTCACACACACAGATCGGTATCTGCGGTTTCTGAAGGAAGGGATTGAGCTCAGGAGGGGGGGCGGCGCTTCAGGAACCCAGAACTTGCCAGTTTTGCCAGGCCTGTTTTCCCGTGTCCTTTTCCTCCTGACCACTGAGGAACACTCGGAGTTTCTCTACTAGGAGCCTAGCGACGTGAGTCAGACGAGCTCCTACTCTCGTATGACGTGAGGGTAGAAACCTCCTCACCCAGAGGTTTCCAAGCGTGGCCCGCAGAGCCCCCAGCCCAGAGCAGCCGCTGACCAGCCACACTCACACACACGTGCAGTCACGTACACACGCACACACTCAACTCACTCATACACGCACACGTGCATGCTTGCACACCCACACACACTCAACTCACTCATACACGCACGCCTGCGTGCTCGCACACTCACACACATTCAACTCACTCATACATGCACGCATGCACGCTCGCAGGTACGGGTTCACATGGTCACACGTGCACTCACACCCTCACATGCTCATACACCCGTGGGCACACACTCACCCAGAGCAGCTCGGTCATCTCTCGTGCTACACACACCACGCCCGGCAGGATTCTGCTTAAGCGGAAGGTCTCCCTCTTTTAAAGCCCAGTAGCTGGCACATCAGCTCAACTCCATCCGTCTGCAGATCAGAAAACTGAGACAGGAGCCCATCCTCCACCTTCTTCCTGCTGACGCCGCAGGTTTCCCTCTGAACCGAGCCCCACCAGCAGGCGTCCCGGATGTTGGCCCCTAGGGGAAGATCTGCGCTCACAGGAGAGTAAGGTAAACACCAGGGCCAGAGGAGGGATGCAAATCAGAGGGCTGCTGGGGCTCAGGGAAGGGCAGCGCCTGGAGGGAGGCCTGGGGTGAGCAGGGAGGGCCTCCTGGAGGAGGAGGGCTCTCAGTAGAGCCCAGGGTGAACCACCATAAACAGTGAAGGGAGTGAGGACACAGAGGTGACAGATGGGCGGAAAGTCCCAGGAACAAAGGATCCTGACAAAACGGTCCGTTATCTATTGAGTCCTTACTACAGGCCTGACTCCCTAAGTGCACGACAGGCACTGACTTGTTTGAATCATCAAAGCTCCTACGCTGTAGACACGGTGGCCAAGAGCAACATCCCCATTTCACTGACTAGGAAACTGAGGCCAACTGGCTTAAGCTTAGAGTTCGGTAAGTGGCCAAGCTGGGGTTTGAACCCGGGAGGTGTGGCCCTTGTGCCTCGTGGTCTAACCTCTGTGCCAAAGAGGGATCGCGGCAGTGGAGGCTGCAGAGCTGACTCAGACAAGGAAGGGCCTTGCAGACCAGGTCACCAGATTTCTTTTTTTTCTTTTTCTGGCCGCAGAAGCAAGAGGTGACACATGCAAAGCGTCAGAAGAGTCAGACAGCTGCTGCTGGATGCCCCGAAGCCGGGACCACAGAGCCATCATCCCAGCTGGGCGTCCCCACGCCCCCTTCATTCCTTCCCTCTGCCGCCCCCCTAATCCAAGCCTTATCACCTCAAGAGCCAACAACAGCGGCGCCTCCCTCGGAGCAGATCTCCCGTGTCTCTCCCAGTGCCAGGCTCCTGCGTCTCCAGCCAGCTTTGATCAAGTCACTCTGCCCACGAAATGCAGGGGCCGCCAGCTCACAGCAGGGACTCTCCGCCTGCGGTCCTTAGACCCCTGCCTCAGCATCGCCCGGAGGAGCTTGTTTAAAATGCTGATGCCTGGGGGCCCCCTCCCCCCCCCAGGGTTACTGAATCAAATCTCTGGCGGTGAGCCTACATTTTTAATAAGCACTCATCTTCTTTTCTTTTTTACGATTTTATTTATTTGACAGAGCGAGATACGGCGAGACTGGGAACACAAGCAGGGGGAGTGGGAGAGGGAGAAGCAGGCTCCCTGCTGAGCAGGGAGCCAAAACGTGGGGCTCAGTCCCAGGACCCTGGGATCATGACCTGAGCTGAAGGCAGACACCTTAATGAGTGAGGCTCCCAGACGTCCCAAGTCTGCAGCTTCTATATGCTCATGGCTCTGAGGCTCACTGTAGCTTGAGAACCACCAGCGTCAGAATGAGATTCATCGAAACCCCACGTTGGAAACATACAGGAGGCGTGGGAGAGATGCATAGCTAGATCAGCCTCAAGAGCCTAGCCATGGCCAGCTTCCCCGCCAGCAGGGGAAGGCTGTGCCTAGCCAAAGCTCGGCGTGGGAAGGAAGAGACCCAATTCCAGGCCCAGCCTTGCTGTGTTCTGTCCGGGTGACCTTGGGCTCAGGCGAACAAAGCCTCACTTGTCCAGCTGCCAGATTGTCCAAAACCATAAGGGTCTGAGATTTACTCTTTAGGCAAGCTAACAAGTTAGCCTGCCACGGTATTCTGGGCGGTGACAGACCAGAGATTCCCGGGTCAGAGACAAAGGACCTGACTACTCAAGGCACAGCAAGCAGCTGCAGGGTCTTGTTTGCATTGATGCCTCTCACCCCGTCCGCCACAGACCATGGGCAACGCAAAGCTTCACCCAGCCGGGTGCTCCCCAGCAATGGGTTTTGAATTGCAGGTGAGAAACCCTAAGCTTTGAGAAACCAAGTCTTTTCTAATGAGCAGCAAGCGAACCTGTGTGGCCTTTGCTCCACCAGGAAGCATCATCATTATTATACAGAACACGAAAAAAAATAACCTTCTTCTGCTCATGTGGGAGATGCTCTCTCTGCCCTCCACGGCAGTCGGCTCCTAAAACATCCCGGAGAAGACAGGCCACATTGAAAGCCATTCGGCGCCTCTGGTTGCACAGTGTGCAGAATATACACAACAGATTCGTGGATAAAACTATCTCCCAACATAAATGGGAATTCATCTTGCATGGAGCTTATAAGCTGTAAACCAGATCGCACAAGTGAAAGACGCCCAGCCCATGAGAGATAATTACGGAGGAGATAAGACAAGCAGGCCAGTAACCAGAGTCAAAGGTGGAAAGCGATAAGCAGGGAGCCCTTCACAACAGCCTTTCCTCTTGGAAAGCACAACAGGGAAAATATTTGCAACCTATATCATGGGCCAAGGTTCAATATCCTTAACACATATAAAGACTTCCTACAAAGAACTGAATAAAAGATCGGTAACCCAGGAGGGAGAAAAAGAGCAAACAGTTCCCAGAAAAGAATATAAGAATGGCATTTAGATATATGAAAGTGTTCAGCCTCACAGTAAGAGAAATGCAAATTTAGACTATCAGAAAATCTCATTTCTTACAGGTGTCAGATAGGCAAAGATAAAAAAGGGTTGATACCTTACAGTTTGTTGAGAACAGGGGGAACTAGACCCCCACACGTTGTTGGTAGAGGTAAAATCAGGGTAACCTGGATGAGCAATGATTGCCAACGTCTATCAAGATCTTAAATCTCATTCTTCGTCCTACCAACCTCTCTGACAGGTATTTTATCTTTCAGGTGTAGGTTTGCACATGTGCAAAATGACGTCATGTACTAGGATCTTCATTGCCGCGTTATTCGTAGTTGCAAAAGAGTGAAAACACCCGACATATCCATTATGTGATACCTCTTGTACCATTAGGATTCTGTGCAACCTTCAGAAAAAAATGTGTCCAACGGACTGATTTTTCAAGATATTTTATTAAATGAAAAAGTAAGCCGGGCCAGCTCCCCGGATAGCAGCTGAGGGGGAGTTGGGGCAGGAGAGATGTGCACAAACAACAAGGCAGAGGCTAAGTGGCATCGTGTGGCAATTAAGATTAATGAGTGACCCCATAGTGAGACAGGGACAAGTGTGGCCTTTGAAACAAGCCACACCCTGGTTTAGGAGCCACTCTTCAGCCTGGCCCAGTTATTGAATCTCCCCAGGCTTCTCTTCCCTCCCTTATAAAATGAGGCATGGTTTAATTCATGGACCCACTATTTATTTTAAAGTCCTGTCACTCAAGGCCAGTTACCTGCCAACTCTCAGAGCCTCGGCTCCCTCTTCTCCGAAGTGGAGCCACCAAGATCAGTCTCAGAGGTTTGTTGAGAAACCGTGTATCAAGAACAGTGCCCGGGGGACACCTGGGTGGCTCAGTGGGTTAAAACCTCTGCCTTCGGCTAAGGTCAGGATCTCAGGGTCCTGGGATGGAGCTCCGAATCAGGATCCTTGCTCAGCAGGGAGTCTGCTTCTCCCTCCGCCTGCTCTGCCTGCTGCTCCCTGCTTGTGCTCGCTCTCCCCCTCTCTCTCTCTCTGACAAGAAAATAAATAAAATCTTAAAAAAAAGAACAGTGCCCAGCACACAGTAAGTCGGCCATCCTTACCCCCAGTAGGAGGACTGAAGGTGATGCATCCATCAGCATCCAGGCACTGGATGGCCACTCAGCAGGCACAGGCTATTGTAAAAGATTCCTTGGAAGCCTCAATCAAGCAAGCGGCTTGGTGGAGAAGAGGCAAGGGGGAGGCAGCCTTCCCAAGAGCTGAGGCTTCGAGGCTGAGAAATGGGGAAGGGGAGGGGGGACTCCTGGACCGGTCTGGGCCTAACCAGCAAGCAGACAGGGGGAGTTCAGGAGCAGGGAAGAGTTCAGGGTGGCTGGGGAGTCAAGCTGGAGGAAATAATCGGTACCTGGAGGCCAAGGAGGGGAAACAAGCCCGGATCAGCCGTTCCGAGCGGGAGTGGGGCGTGGTACGGATTCTGAGGAAGTCTGCAGTGAGAGTCGCATGGATGGGAGGGGGCAGGGCTAAAGGGAGGATGGACAAATTGTTTCCCCTGGGAAACAATTACAAGGGTATTCTGGGCACCATAACCGGAAAGAGCAGCGCTAAGTCCCGGAGGAACGCTCCTGCCCCAGCCCCACCACCTTTCAAGGGGCCACTCTGCCGCGTCACCTCCGAGGCCAGCTGGGTTTACTTAGACATGGAGTGGGCACTGGCCTTTCAGCTTCCGCAGGGCTGTCCCCCCAAATCACAGCTTCCTGCAACCACACGCCAGGAGCTGGCTGGTGCCGCTTCTGTCCTCAGGCCCTGCTCAGGTTGTCCCCGCCACCTGCAGCGTCCCCTCCGTCAGCCCTCACATGTCTAAGCCCCACCCTGCCTCCAGTGCCACCTGTGGTCAGCAGGCTAATGGCCCTCCAGAGACGCACGTCCCCAGAACACCTGCACACGCGCCTTCTGTGGCAAAAAGGAACTTTGTAGATGCGACAAAGTTAAGGGTCTTGCGATGGAGACAACATCCTGCATTATCGGAGTGGGCTCGATGTAACCGCCAGGGTCCTCATAAGAGGGAGGCAAGGCAGTCAAGGTCAGAGAGAGGAGATGAGACCATGGAAAAAGGGCAGAACGATGCACTTTGAAGGAGGAAGGGGCCACAAGCCAAGGCATGCAGCAGCCTCCAAGAGCTGGAAAGGCAAGGAAACAGACTCTCCTCTAGAACCTCCAGAAGGAACACATTCTGCTGACACCTTGACTTTGGCCCATAAGACCCATTTCAGACTTCCGACCCCTACAATGATAAGACACCAAGTTGGTGGCGTTTTAAGTCACTAAGTTTGTGGCAACTTGTAACAGCAACCGAAGGAAGCTTCTTCCTTAAAGCATTCTGTGATCCCCGGCCCCGCCCAGTCCAGGCCCAGCACCTTCCCTCCTCCAGGCCACCGGTGCTCTGTCCCTCCTGGGACTGTCCTCTTCCCACCTGGTGAGCTTAGCTGGCTCTTACTTCCTGTAGCCAGTGAGCAACTTGAGGGCAGGGCCTGGCTTATTCATCTTAGGTTCCCATCATACTGATGATTCTCCAAGGTCCTTCCAGATCCATTCCCACTCTTCTGTGCCCTGATGGTGGAAGGCTGGTCAGCCAACGGGAGGCAGCTGCAGGCGGTAGGGAGTATCTGTTAAGCGCCCTGGGCAGCCTTCCCCATTAACGCCCTCACCAGCAACCATCACACCGCACCCTCCCCTGTCCCTTCGGCCTCCTGCTGCTCCTCCCCATCCCCTCCACCCCCCCTCCACCCCCTGTTCAGGCCATCCCTGCTCCTGTCCACACTTCCAAAACTTGTTCTTTCTCTAAAGTCCTTCCCTTTGATCCTGCGTGCCCATAGTACCCTGCAGACCCCCTGACCCTGGCAGGTGTGGCTAAAGTCTGCTGCAGCGGGCCTGATGCACTGTGGACACTATCGTGGTCTGTCTGTCTCAGATGGGGACCCTCTGAGGGCTGGGAGAGGCCCACAGAGCATTCTGCTTCAGCCCCAGCCACAGGGGCAGGAGAAAGGCTTTAGGAAGGGTGGAGAGCAAGAGAGGAGGACAGGGAGCTGGGGGAGGACCCCACTCACCACACAGGCCCACACTAAGAAGTCCCAGACCACATTTCTCCTCTGGCCCGTTCCCGGGGTGCACCAGGCAGGACAGGAGCTGGCAGTGTGGGGCGGCCACAGGACCACACCCTCGCCTCCCGCTGCAGGGCGGCTGGCCCCTCTGCCTGGTATCTGGGTGCCTGGTGCCGCCAGGCCTGGCTGGCCCCTACACCCCTTCCCCTTCACTCCACAGCATCTGGGCTGGCAAGTGACTCACCCCGCATCCCTCACACCCTGCCCTACCCCTGACCCAGCAGACTCGGCCCCTCTCAGCTCCATCGCTGCGCTGGCTCCGGAGAGCTGAGCAATGCCTGCCCCACACTCTGCACCCCAGAGTCCAGAGCAGTGCACCCCTGCCTCCGGGAGGCACGGCAGGGCCCTGCCATTCCCAGCCTGGATCCCTGGGGAGAAGGCTACACGGAGGACAGGGCCTGGCGGCCCCCGCATTTACAAGCCTGGCCACCCCGGACCAGGTGCCTGGCTGCCTCTTTCCATCCTTATGTCCACTTCTCACTGCCACCTCCCAAGGGAAATGATGACCACCCATTCTACAGATGAGAGGAGGGGGTACAGAAAGGTTGAGTGACTTGCCGAAGGCCCCCTTAGCAGGTAGTAGTGGAGGGGACTCCAAAGCCCCCTGCCCGCTGCAGCGCACCTTCCCATTAACCCTGAGCCAAACTCACGGGAACCTGAGTGTGTAGGAAACGGAAACGGGGCTGGATTTCAAGTCTGAAGCTCTGGTTTGAGGTCAGCCTCTGCCTTTAGCAGCTAGCTGGACCTGGTCAAGCCCTCAGCTTCTCTGAAACTGCTCACCATCCTAGTAAGAGGGACAGTGGTCCTGCCTGCCCACCTCGTGGACTTGGGGAAACTCAACCAGAAGAGGAAGCTTCTAGAAAGTGCAGTTTCGAGGAAGGGGTTCCAAGGTGGATTAACGGCCTGGCATCTTGAGCCACGGAAGAGGGGTTGGTGTCCACCATGGAGCCAGCCAGCTTTGCACAGGGCAAGCTGCCGCCTTTGCAGGCTCCCCACGCACTCCGCAGGGTGCCCGCCCGCGTCCCCTCTGTCCGCCCAGCGCCCAGCTAGCTCCGCCCCTGCAGCCAGCGCCCAGGGCCCGGCCAACTCGGTGCCACAGCGCCCCCTACGGGCCGCTCGGGGACGCTGCCCTGCCACCAGGCGAGCTCCTTCCTGCCTGCCACCTGCCCCCTCTTTCCGGACCCTTGACCCTGCTCAGTTCTGAAGCGAGAAGGATCAGAGGGGGCCAACGTGGGCAAGGGCAGGCCCCACACTCCAGGCTACTCCCCGGCCTTCCTACGCACAACAAAAGGGCATTGAGCTGAGAGTGATTAGAGGAGAAAGAGTCCCAGGACGGCTAGAAGTCCAAGGATCTGGATTCTAGCTGTGTGGCCCGGGGCTCGTGTCTTTGCTTCTCTGGGCAACAAAAGAGTGCGGGAGGCCAGCTCTCGAAGGGAAGGTACTTTCCCAGATCTAACACTCAGTTTCCCCGTGTGTAAATGGCCACAAGGGGCCGCTGCAGCCACAGCTGTGAAGGAAGCGGGCACCCGCATCTTCCCAGCCCAACTCCCTGCCCCGTCATACCCTGTGGCTTCAGCCTAGCTTTCTGCTTCCCAGTACGAGACCTGCTGGAATCACAGTGCAACCTGAATGGTTAAAAAACTTTCAGGAATAGGACAATCCTCCTAATTCAGTTCCGTTGAGAGTGGAGGTTATTAGGACCCTTGGAGATCAAGCTATGGAAAGCAGAGCAGATAGGAGCATATTTCCAAATGAGACCTAGAAACAGCCCTAAATCCTTTGCAAGGGCCTGAGACAGGATGCCCAAAGAAAACCCACTAGTCATGGAATCCGTTGTACTCAGGTTCAAATCCAGGAGGGTAGTCTCTCCATAGTGACTAGTCTAAGACAAGTCACGAACCTCCCAGAGCCTCCCAATGGGAGTAGACACTCTGGAGGAGGGGCCATGGGTCTGCGTTTGGACCAGGGGATCCTCCACCAAGATCTACTATCCCCCAGCAGTTGCCCCACACAGTGGGAAATGTGGGCATTGTAGGAGGCTTTGAGAAATTTCACATTGGAAGATTGCACAGCCCGAATACAGGACCTTCAGCGGGCCCACTTCTCTGGCATGGTTTTTGAAACCCATCATGATCCCTTAATCCCACAAGTGTGACTCCTTCTCATAGGGTTACATCCACTCTGAATACTCCTTGTCCTTTCTAGTAAGCCTTCCCTGGGTTGCCAAACTTTCATCTGAAGATTCCAAAGCATCTTAGACATCAGCAAGAAGGGAAAGGAAGGGAACCAAGGGAAGAGAAAAGAAGATTTTGCTTTCCTGGTGTTCGGACCTAAGAGAAAACTAGAGCAGCATTCCCCTGCGACAGAAGGGAGCCATGACATTGGAGAGAGAGGTGAGAGGCCCCACAGGAAGGCGAAAGCTTGGGAAATTGATGAGTTTCAGGGACACCTGGGTGGCTCAGTGTTTAAGTGTCTGCCTTTGGCTCAGGTCATGATCCCAGGGTCCTGGGATTAAGTCCCACATTCTCAGGCTCCTTGCAGTGGGGAGTCTGCTCCTCCCTCTGCCTGATACTCCCCTAGCTTGTGCACTCTCTCTCCCTCTGTCAAATAAATAGATGAAATCCTTAAAAAGAAAGAAAGAGAGAGAGGAAGGGAGGAAGGAAGGAAGGAAGGAAGGAAGGAAGGAAGGAAGGAAGGAAGGAAGGAAGGAAGGAAGGAAGGAAGAAATTGATGAGTTTCAGAATCATTAATCAGTAGAGCCAGGGGTCTTCCGGCCCCGCCCCATTCCTGTATCTGTCACACTTGAGCACGTGTGTTTCAACAAGCTCAGACCTCAGCGTCCCCACCAACCCCCTCTTACCTTCCCGCAGCCCCTCCTCACACTGTGCCCTGGGAAGCGTGGTCCGTCGTGCCACACTCAGTGCCACGTCCAGGCCTTGAGAGGTGCAGGTCCCCCAACCCAAAATATTCCCCCCACCCCAGCACTCACAACGCACCTCCATCAGCTACAACCTGGATAAACCCAATCATCCCTCAGGTCCTAGCCCAATTCTTCCTCCATGGAATGTTCTAAGACCAGGTCAGGCACTGCCACTATGTCCAAAGCCCCCAGACTCCCCCCCCCACACACAGGTACTCAGCACGCTGCACCATGGCTGCTGGTCCGACAAGACCCCACGGGGCAGAGCCTGTGTCTGCCTGGGTCACCGTTGTGGCCCCAGCAGCGAGCCGCGTGCCGGGGCACAGCCGTCCCTCAGTGAGCACCTGCTGAATGAAGGGGGCAATGACTTGATGAAAGTAGATAGGGGCTCCGCTTGGGGCTCTCCATGAGCAGGGAGCCCGGAGGCGCCAACTTACTCCCCACCCCCATTTCACCTTTGGGTCTGTCTCAAACTTGACAGCCTCCTATGAGTTTTTCGGTTTGGGGCTTCCCTTCCCTGAGATCTCCTTCTGTCTTGACAAAAGTTCCTTCCCACAACCCCCAACACATCTCAGCCATGCTGAGGGGAACACACGAAAGGGACCGTGTTCCGCTGGGTTAGGTCTGAGTCCGAGTGAGAATGGCATGTCCTTGAGGCTGAGGGCGCTGGTGGCAGCAAAGTTGGGGGGAGAGATTCCTGGGGAAGAGATTCCAGGAAGCTCAGGAAGATCAAAGCCATCCGGTAACGTATGAAGGTCAGAAGCAGGTACTGCTGGGGCAGAGGGATCCTTAGGCACCAGCTGGTCCCATGGCTTCATTCCGTCCCTCATTCCTTTAACAAGCTCAGACAAAGTGCCTTCAGGGGTAAACTGAGGCCAGAGACTGCAGATCTCGCTCTTGGTTGTTTGCACAGTTGTCTCAAAACAGCTTTGCTCATCAGAAGCCCATCTCTGACCTTAGAAATTTCCAAAAATTGTTAGAGGCCCGGTGGGCAGCGCTGGGAGGGCAAGATTTGGAGCCAGGCCAACCCTGGTATATGTGACTTGGGCAAGTGACTCTCCTTCTCTGAGTCTGTCTGCTCACTGACGAGCAGGAGCCTCAGTATCTCCTTCCCATGGCTATTGTGAGAAACGAGGTGTTCTGAGAAACAGTGGCACACGGAACGTCCCTGTCCCACACCTGTCACAGGAAGCTCCCCAGCCGCCATGGCCAGGCTTGTCCCTCCATGGACCGTGCTCACGGCACCTTTCCGCAATTTCCAACCCGCCCATCTGCCTCCAGTGCGAGACCGAGAGCCCCACGGGGAAAGACGCTGCATCCCTTTCCCCCTAGTTTTGTTTCTTTCCAGCCCCGATCCAGAAAAATCACCAATAAATATTTGTTGAGTGAAGGAACAGATGAATGAAATGATCTGGAAAGGGGGTGAAAATAGAAGCTCCAATGAGAGTCTCATAAAGAGGCAGCTTTGAGAACCCCTCCTGCCTCGCCTTTCCTGACTAGCTTTTTTTTTTTTTTTAAAGATGTATTTTTTTATTTGAGAGAGAGAGAGTGAGCATGGTGGGAAAGGGCAGAGGGAGAGAGAGAGAGAATCCCAAGCCGACTCTCCGCTGAGCACGGAGCCCAACACGGGGCTCAATCTCACGACCCCAAGATCATGACCTGAGCCAAAATCATGAATCCAACACTTAACCGCCTGAGCCGCCCAGGTGCCCCTTTCCTCACCAACTTCTAACCTCACGCTGTACCGTGTCTCCTGGCTTGTACTTGGCGAACGTGCCCATCTCCTTGAACTTCCCTTTGGTTTCATGAGAATCCCCACACAGTCCCAGTGGTTCCAAGCCTAGTAAGAGGGGCAGAGAAGGGAACAGGGTTCCTGCCTGGGCCTGAGGTGGGCAGAGAGCACCAGAGCCCCAGGCCACGAGGGGAGGGCCGGTAGCAGCCTCCACCGACAGGAGAGACTGACTCGCAGGGGCGGGACCTCAGTGAAATCAAGGCGCTGGAGAGTTACGAGTCTTGGAACAAGGCTTTGGAGCCAAGGGGGTTTTCCAACGCCATCCAGCTGTCACTCTTCATTCCTCCACCATCTGCTCATTTATCATTCTTCCCTTTGGCAGCCACAGACTCAGGGCCTTCTCGGCAGGGGGGGAAACTGAGGTCCCAGGAAAGAACCCACATGTGCGAGGTTGCCCATCTTCTTCTCAGTTCTCGTGCCATCACTGCTTCCCACACAGAGCATTTCTGACAAGTCTCTGCTTACCAGCGCTGCTTGCCTCTGTATTCACGGGGGGCTCGATAATTGTTTGAGGCCGGACAGGGCGGGAAGAGCCCCAGCTTTGGAGCCAGCCCAAACTGGATTTGAGTCTTTGCTCAGTCACTTAGAAGCTGTGTCACCTCAGACAAGTTACCTGACCTCTCTGAGCTAGAGTTGCTTCTTCTGCAAAATAGGCATAATCATCTCTGCTCTGTTGGAACAGAGTTCTAGATTCACATCCTGGTTCCACCGCTTACGGGCTGCGCAATCTTTCTGGCAAGTCATTGACTCCCTCGAAACATGTTTCCTCCTGCATGAAACAAAAATATGAACAGCATCATGAGGTCGCTGTGAGGACTGAAGAAGGTAATATATATGAAGCGCTTAGCACGGCGCCTTGCAGATGGTAAATATTTCTCCCTGCCCCTTTCTCTCGTTCTTGCTCTCGGTCACCCAGCGTCTTTGCAAAGTAATTCTCCACATGGTGGCTGTGGCTCCCCAGTGTAGAAGCCAGAATTAGCCTTCCAGGCTCGCTGGCAGCTGGAACACAGACACGCGACCTGAATCCCCACCCCCCCACCCAAACCTCTGGCCTAGGCCTGCAAGCTCTCAGCTGCAGAAGCTTCTCACCTGCAGAAGAAGGTGCCGTGGGGTCCGTACTGGCAGGAGTGGCCACAGAGACACCCCGAGCAGCAATGCTGGAGCCTTAAGGATAGCATCGAGAGGAACGTGCCACTGAGTCTGGGCCCACAGACGGTGGCAAGCGTGGGACTTCCTCCAGCTGCACGGCCTGCCAGCCTCCTTCTCTGGGAGTTCTTCCCCGGGGATTCTCCGACGTACCGAACATCCCTCAACAAACTGGCTTCAGAGTGTGGCTTCTAATCTATGGAGGTAAAAACCCTGACTGATTCAGAATTTAGTAAAAAAAAAAAAAATGAAGGCCGGCAAAAGACTCCTGAGAAATCTCTGCTTGGGTGTCTGACTTCTGTATATGGTCAGGCCGCCATACAGAGATACCACAAACCGGGCAGCCTCCGAAACAGAAATTTATTTTGTCACAGTTCTGGAAGCTAGACATCCGAAATGAAGGTGTTGCAGGTTTGGTTTGTTCTGAGGCCTCTCTCCTCGCTTGCAGATGGCGCCTTTTCACTGTGTCCTCTTGTGGTCTTTTCCTCTGTGAGAGCACAACCGTGCCGTCCCCATGAGTGAGAGTGGACACCAGTGAGAGTGGATGAGGGCCCACTGTGATGGTCTTGCTTTAACTTAATCACCACTTTAAAGGCCCTATCTCCAAGTTCAGTCACCTCCTGAGGTAACAGGGGGCAAGGCTTCAACATTCAGATTTGAGGAGATACAACTCAGCCCATAATGGTGTCAACAGACCTTGCAATTCAGCGCATCCCCAAGTGGTTCATCTTCTGCCCCAGCTGGCCTCCGGTCAGAGCCTTCCCATCTCAGTGGGGGACAATTCCTCTAGTCCAGTTGCTAAGACCAAAGATTCAGAGACATCCTGGACTCCTTCTTTTATACCAACATGCAGTCATTCAAAAATCCTGTGAAAGCCAGCTACTAAATTATAACCAGAAACAACTGATCTGACCATCTCCGCAGTGAGTGCCACGGTCTCTCACCCGCATCACCTCCCTGCAGACTGACTTCTCCACTTCCGCCCCTGGTCCCTTGACCACTTACCAAACAACAGCCAAAGAGATCCTTTTAGGACATCACTTAGATGGTGCTACCCCTCTGCTGGGAGCCCCGTGTGTTAGTCGCGCCCATCAACACTAGCTGCTGAAAGGACCTCAGAAACCTCACTGGCTTAACGTGATGAATGTCTGTCGCTTGCTCACATAAGGAACAACCTGGTTGGGCAGCTGTCCTAAAGCTCCCCTCCAAACAATGAACTCGGACTTCCAGGCTCCTTCTACCCTCTGCCATCTACCATCTTGGATCCTTTGCTTGCTTTCTTTCTTCCTTTTTTAAGATTTTATTTATTTGAGAGAGAGAGAAAGCAGGAGCAGGGGGAGGGGCAGTGGGAGAACCAGACTCCCCACTGAGCAGGGAGAACCATCCGAGGCTCGATCCCAGGACCCTGAGATCATGACCTGAGCCAACAGACTGAGTGACCCAGGTGTCCCTAGACTCCTTTGTTTTCAACTGGGCCTTCAGAGGCTCCCCATTTCACTGAGTGTCAAAGCCAAGTTGTTTAGAGTGCCCCCACAAAGCCCTCTGTGATATAGCCATGCCTTACCTCTCTGACCCCCATATTCCACTACTTATTTCCTCATTTGCTCTGCTCCAACTATATTGGCCTCCTTACTCATCTTTAAACATGCTGAATATGTTCCCTTCTGACCTTAGGGTCTTCCCATACCCATGCCCTGTGCCCAGATTGATCTCCTACCTCATACCTGCCTGCCTATCTCCCTCACTTGTCAGGTCATTGCTTATGTTTCAGCTTCTCAATGACCCCAGCCTTGGCCACCCTATTTAACCTTGCCATCCTTCTCTCCCTACCACAGCACTCCAATCCTCCTCACCATCCCCTACTTCTCTCTGCACTTACCACCATAAAATATATCAAAACAATTTATCTATGTATTGCACTTGTTGTTTTCCCCTCCCTCTACCTATAATGTAAGCTCTGGGTAGGCAGGGATCTTTGCCTCTTTTGTTCATTGAACAGTGCCTGGCATAGAAGGAACACGATACAGTTTTGCCCCATAAGGGTTTTTGAAGGAATGGCATGAGAATCAGGATGGTTATCTGGCCTACATGGGTCTGTGTAAATCCAATATTATTAAAACACAGAGCTCTGGAATCTCAAAAGAGGCAGTGATAGATAGGGGTTGTCTAGTTTCTTCTAACAGTACGGGAGAGATTAAGGAAAGAGTAATGTACTCAAATTCCTAAGTTCTGGACTTTATGGGCAGTCAGAAGACCAGGGACTTTCCATGACTACACTAAAAAGGTCTCTTATTCCCTGTAGTTACCGGGCTGAAGTAGATAAGCATTCATCTCAAAGGAATTCCCCAAGTTACTAAGTCACAGCATTAGTTGAAATCACAACCTTGCCAAGTCTCCTATGTAAAAATTAGACTGTTGACCTGGAAACAGAGGCACTCACAAAATTGGATTGGGTATCTATGAAAGGATTTCATTGACTCACAGTACCCCAAACTCCAAATTATCCTCACACTCCTCCACTCTTTACTGCCTCCAAAATTATAAAAAGATCTCTGGAAAAGAAGGTATATTATAAAGTCAAAGCTCAGAGAGAAAGGGTTACCCACCAGGAGAATTTCAAGATGTTGCTAGTCTGTATCAGCAGAAATGAGAAGACTTGGGTTTGAGAACTAATTTTAATTTTTTATCAGGCTGAGTTAATCAATATGGAGGCACTCACCATGTTCACCAGAGATTCACAGCTCAACTACTAGCTTGAGTATCTGGGGGTGGGTCTAAATATTTGCTCACTTGGGTGGCAGACACTGAACTCAATGGCGGCCTATACAAAATAAAATTGAATTTCAAGAAAATTCCTGTTTTAATAAAGAAAAAGGAATGCAACCAATTAGGGAAACAGGACTATTGGAGTGGAGTTATCATGTGGAACCCATTTAACAATTCTCCAACTATGAGAGCCCAGAAGACACTGTGTAGACTCTGGCAATTAAGAAATACCTAGACAAGAGGGAACACAGAATCTCTGAAAAGCACAGTAGCAGTGTTCTCTGAAGATGTGGGTGAGAGATGCTACCAGTGTGTGAAGACCCCTATTTCAATAACAATGGGATTCTAAGTGTCAGAGGACAAGCAGGGGCATTTTAATGCTGCAGGGCTAGAATAGCAGGTAGGATGATAAAAATCTGTAGGGATCTTTGATTGTGGTCCATTGGTCATGGGTGTCTAAGACCAAAATATATGAGCAGCCCACCAGGGTCCTGATTCAGTCAGGATTCCATTTTAAGTAACAGCAACAAATCTCACTTTTTTAACAGAAAGGAATTTAATGGAGAGCATTAGGTGCTTACAAAATCATGAGAAGCCTGGAGAAGCAGACTCTAGATTGGGCCTCAAGGAATAGCACCCAAATTAGCACCACAGAACCAGCGCCCAAGGAAACTGCTTGTCGGTCACAATCAGAAAGCTTGGGAATCTGTAAGCCAGAACTGGATCTGTTGACCCCAGGACCAAATAGTACCTAGTAGATCTATACCAGCAAAAACATTCTCCAGTCTAGACCTCTCCCCACTTGACTCACATCCCACTGACGCATACGTGACTGGGAAAATCTAAATTGCACCTATAGCCATAACTGTAAGGGAATCTGGAAAACCAAGTCTAAGATTACCAGCCTTTGGAGTACAGAAATGCTCCTAGAAGGATGTGTGACCAATATAAGCACGTGGATCTTCCATATGTGCCCCAATTCCCTATCCCACACTCCAAAAAGAAAACTTTAGGTCAAAAAGAGGCCTGTCTTAACCCCATGATAGAGAATGACAGACACATCTAATTCTAAAACCAGAAGTAGCTCAAGGAGGCAGAGGACTTTGAATAAAGGGAAGTCCAGATATCCTTGAGGAAGGACTTTGCAATAACATCATAAGCACATGTGTATGTCTACCTCCAATCTTCCCCCAGAGGAGCCTGTGGGCATTTACAAGCGTAGCCATATATTGGGGGAAGAGAAATACCCAGACCTTCATGGATTATTGGACACTAACTCTACACTAATTCTAATCTCTGAAAATTGGAGGTTAGCATAACAACACTGTGGTTTACCAGTTAGATGGAAGCTTATGTGGGTATATGTTATATCTGTCATTTTGATTACTGTTTTTTCCCAGGTACATCCAAAAACTACATTTCCCGGCCTCCTTTGCCACTAAAGTGAGGTTCTGTACCATGTGAGCCTTAAACCAGAAGGGAGGTATCTGAGGAAATGGGCTCCACTTGGGGCAGCCAGTTTGCTGGCATGATAGCAGAGACAACATGGTTCTGAAGTCTTAGTCGTGGATGCTGTTTCTTAATCCAGCAGCCACATCCTGACTTGGAAACTTCCTACTCATGCCAGAGGCAGCAACTCCCTTGGCAGACCTATTCTGCTGTGTCATTTTGGGGCATGTTAGAAATTTAGTCTCGATTTTGTTTCTCCAGCCCTCCTAATGATTCTTTGGGCTATCTAGAACTCTTATAAATCCCTTATTTGTTAAAACAGGAAGGGTAGCTTTTGCTGGCTGTAACTGAGAATCTGACCGGTACAAAAGATCAGATAGCAAATGGAGTTTTGATTTAGGTCTGCTTCTCGTGAGCCCAGTAGTACACTGGACCTACCCTGTGGTTATTTCCTAGTGTCTGAAGTGGAATAGATATAGTCAGTAAATGGTTCCCTGATTCATACAGTAAGAATTATTGTGGTAAGAAGAGCCAACAACACTACACTACACCTCTAGGAGAATGACAGAAATTAGTGCCACAGAAAAGATTTGATAAATTCAGTGTTGATGACTCCGATCGCTTCCCAACTAACTTGCCATTCTCCCTGTGTAGAATACAGACAGACGTTAGGGAATGATTCCTTTACAATTTATCACATGGGTATTCCAGTAGCAATCACAGATCACCATCATCACTGGAACAAATGTAGAAAACTATTTTTTCTTTATCCTAATAAGCAAAGAATAACAATACGTTTGCTTTCATCTACAGAGAAAGCAGTACATCATTCCCGGGGTATGCAGAGAATCAGACTTGGGGTATGGGCAACTAAAAACATTGCCCAAATCATTCTAAAGAATTGTGCCAAGAAGACACTTATGCCATTGCTACTGGGCCTTGCAAAGAATTGCAGCTCAAACAATTGATGTTGGGCACTGCATATCCCTGCAGAACCACCATTTCTGTGGCCCCAATAAACCATGTGTCTCTGCCCCAGCTCTGTTTCTGCCATATTAGATTCCACCCAGTGCTTCCTTCACATTCAAATCAATCTGTGTGGGAGCACCTGATTGGCAGAGCTGCGTCACGTGCCCATGCCCTTGTTGCAAAGGAGGTTGGGAAAACAAGTTTCTGGCTTTTCCCTTGGGGAACCTCAGACTCAAGATGGACAGTTCTCCAAGTAGAGGTAGAAAGAAGATATAAAGTGGTAGGAGAGGGAGACAGCTAGGAGCAGGAAGAGAACCAGGGAACAGAGTAACCAGCTGCACAGTAAGGGGTGGAGTACTAGCGAAAGAATCAAAAACTCTCACTGCTTCAGCAACCAGCTAGAGCCATCTTGGACCCAGAGTTATCATTCAGCTTCCATCTTCATAAATCCCAGGATCTTGAGTTTTCCTGAGCTTCTGTGCCACTCCTGTCCTAAGTTTACCTTTATGTAACCTCTCCCCCAATAATTTGGCCAATCTGTGGCAAATTGTGTTTTCCAAAGATCAATATATCCCATTCCACATGCTGATCTTCAGTGTGGCATTGACACTCCTCCATCTTGAGATGGGGTTTTTAGTTGTTTTCTATTTCTGTAATAACAAATTACTGCAAATGTAGAAGCTTAAAGCAACACCCATATATTAGCTCACAGCTCTGCAGGTGTGACTAGGTTCTCTATGAAGGGTATCTTCATAGAACCTATCTACGAAGGTTCTCTACAAGGCTGAAATCAAGGTATCGACCAGTCTGAGTTCTCATCTGGAGATTCTGATGAGAAACCTCCTTCCAAAGTCTTTCTTGTTCTTGGAAAAATTCAGTTCTTTCCAACTGGAGGGCTGAGATCCCCTATTTTTTGGGGGGGGTTCAGCTTCCAGAGGCCACCTACATTTCTTCCCACATATACCTTTCATCTTCAAGCCAGCAGTGGCATATCAAAGTCTTGTGCTTCAAATCTCAGACTTCCTCTTCTATGACCAGTCAGAGAAAACTCTTTGCTTTTAAAAAGATTATGTGAGGGATGCCTGGGTGGCTCATTTGGTTGAGCATCTGCCTTCAGCTCAGGTTATAATCCTAGGGTCCAGGACCGAGTCCCACACTGGGTTCCTTGCTTGGCGGAGCCTGCTTCTCCCTCTGCCTGCCACTCCTCCTGCTTATGCCCTCTCTCTCTCTCTCTCTCTCTGAGACAAATAAATTAATCTTTAAAAATAAATTAATTAAAAATTAAAAAATTTTTAAAAATTAAAAAATAAAAAACTTATGTGATTACATCAGGCCCACCAGATAATCTCACTATCTTAAGGTCAACACGTTAGAGACATTAATTACTTCTCCAAAATCCCTTCACAGCAGTACCTAGATTGGTGTTTGATTGAATAACTGGGGTCATCTTAGAATCCTTCCCGCTGCAAGGTCTATGCTTCCTCTCTTGGATCTAAGCAGGTCTATGACTACAGCATAAGGAACAGGGTGTGACTTCCAAGTCTAGATGGTAAAGCAAAACAGCTTCTTCCTGGCTCTAGCGTAGAAGTCTGGCTATCCCGAAGCTGCCCTGCTGGAGGGATCACATTGAGAATCTCCATACAGAACTACTAAGGAGCCCCTGCGGGGCCAGCCCCCACATTTGAGTCTTTCCAGTCCAGGGGCCAGACATATGAGCAAGAATTCAAATGACTCCACCCCGAGCCTGTGAGTCACAATGACAAGTGGAGAAGAGGTAAGCTGTCCCACCAAGCCCCCAAACAAATGTTGTTCTTTTAAGCCTCCAAGCTTTGGGAAGGTTTGATAAGCAGCTATAACATCTGGAACATAGGCTGAGGGGCCATTTGTCCCTGGTTAGATAAGGAGCTTTGTGTCAGGCCCAGTCAGAATCCTTGGAGAACATCATTGGCTGCTGTCTTGTGGAATATTCCTTACTGTGCCTTGGAGCACTTTACTTGCCCTATATCTGTTACCATCTATGAAATCTTCCAAAGCAAAACCACATTGTTTTTGTCCTTTTTCCCTCTGTACCTAACCCATGACCTGCTAATAGACTATGGCAGACTGTTTGCCCAAACTGACCTCAGTTATGGCCCTCCCTATATCCACGTCCTTGCCATGTGACTTTGTAGCTCCAACCATCAAGAAGAGTCTGCTCCCTCTGCTCTTGAATCTGGCCAATGTTGGGACTTGCTTTGGACAGTAAGATGCCGCCAAAGCGATTACTCTGAGCCTAAGCCTCAAGAGACCTTGCATCTTCTACTCATTCTCTTGGGACACTTGCTTGAGCTAGCCAGCTGGAGGATGAAAGTCATGTGTCTCACTCACGCCCCCCAACACCCCCAAACAGAGGGAAGCCAAGCCCCAGAGGCAGAACCACTAGCCACTTGCAGCTGACCATAGATGCATGAAGGAAAATAGAATTGCCCAGTCTAAACTGCCAACTGCAAAATCATGAGCTAAATAAATAGTTGTCGTTTGAATTCACTAAATTATGGGTTGCTTTGCTACAAGCAAAGGTCAATTGATAGAAAACCTAACCAACACTTTTCAAAGTGGATTCAATTGGTTCTCCCTTCACCTCCTTTCTGTCTCTTCTTAATCCCAAAGAACAAATGGGTCAAAGTCCAAGTTTTATTTGCAGTAGGAAAGCTTTATTAGGAACTTGAAATCAGGCAGGGAGTGGGGTCAACCCCAGACCAGACAGTGGAATAGAGTTCTCCCCAACCCTCCCAAGGGAGGGAGTCAATGCGCAGACAGAGCCCCACTCGGCCCAGTCCCAAATGAGCTCTGGGGCTCGTTGCCAGCTCTTCCTGATGCCAGAAGACAATGAGCAGGCTTTGTTGGGGGTCTGTCCGTCTGGAGGACACTCAGCTGGGGCAGGGCCGGGAAAGTTTACAGGAGCTCTAATACCGATTCTGGTAGCCTGTGGAGAGATGGAAGAGAGGTAAGAGTATGAAGAGAGACTGGGACTTAAAGAAAGATGGGTATACTGGGAGCAAGGAGACTGGAGCTCAAAGATCTGGGGTCCCAGTGGCCCCCATCTAAAATTCTTAAAGCTCTCCTGCAGCAGCCCTAACATATACTCTATCCTTTTTTTAATATATATTTTATTTATTTATTTGAGAAAGAGAGAGAGAGCACAAGCAGGGTGAGCAGCAGAGGGAGGAGAAGCAGGCTCCCCGCTGAACAGGGAGCCTGATGTGGGGCTCAACCTCAGGACCCAGAGATCATGACCAGAGCCAAAGGCAGACATTAAACTGACTAAGCCACTCAGTCTCAGCGCTGATACTCTTCCATTTCTGAGGATGAAGGCTCATGAGCCTTACCCCTTCTCCACTCAACAGCTGTATTAGTAAATTTCTTATATATCGAGGCAAGGGTGGCCCCACATGTCCATGGCCCTGCAGTGCCACTTAACACACAAAACCACACCAGACACCCTAGAGAAGGGCAGCTCCCATGCACCTCAAGGCTTCTCTGAACTAAACATTCCCAGTTGTGTTATCCAGGCTTTTACTACAAATTCGTATTAAATTTTTATTTTATAAAATTCAACATACACAAGGGGAAACTTTCTCTGACCTTGAGTCCACTTGACTGTGTGCCTCTTCTACATTTAAATTATTATCTTCAGTATAAACTCTTTTGGATGGTCTCACCATACAACTAACTTGTAAGCTCTTTAGATGTTTGCATCATATCACTGACTACAACACCTGAACCTCTTTTCTACCTGAACTGTTGCTGATCCAGGTCTCCCCATTCTCATGATGATTAAAAGTACTGGCTATGGAGACCCACAGAGCTGAGTCTCTCAATTATTAGTTGTTTGACCTTGAATAAGCTACATATCTTCTCTGAACCTCATTTTCCTTATCTCAAAAATGGGTATAACAATACCCACCTCATAGGGTGTGGTGGGAAATATATAAGATAATGCACAATTTCCAACTCATCTGCTATGCTATTGAGACTCAGAACATGTGTGGATTTGGTCCTAGCCTCACCCAAACCTCTGTCAGAATTAATGAATGATAATTCAGAAACAAGGGCAAGTGAATTACACCTCACTAGAGACCTCCCTAAAATCTAGTTCTGTTCAAAATATGCATTTCCCAGAAAGCTCAAAAATATTCAAAAATGGGTGGTACCTCGACAGCTTAACACCCGTGCCCCCCTGACCCCACAAACTAGAGTTGTCCCTTACCTTGTTTATCATCACATTCACCAGATTTGGAGGAAGAGGACTGGGACTGAGATGGTCTTCCACTTCCTCCTTTGGATCCACTGCCTTCTTCATAGCCACTACCACTTCCTCCTCCAGAACTACTTCCTCCACCATAGCTGCCTCCACTTCCTCCTCCATGACTGCCTCCACTTCCTCCTCCAGAGCTGCTGCCTCCACCATAGCTGCCTCCACTTCCTCCTCCATAGCTGCCTCCACTTCCTCCCCGGCCTCCACTTCCTCCTCCGGAACTACTTCCTCCACCATAGCTGCCTCCACTTCCTCCTCCATGGCTGCCTCCACTTCCTCCTCCAGAACTACTTCCTCCTCCGTAGCTGCCTCCACTTCCTCCCCGGCCTCCACTTCCTCCTCCGGAACTACTTCCTCCACCATAGCTGCCTCCACTTCCTCCCCAGGATCCTCTTCCTTGACTGCCTCCACTTCCATCTTGATATCTATTTCTGCCACTTCCAGAGTGGCTTCGTCCAGATTCATGAGAGTCACTGAGAAGGAAAGATAACACAGAGAGAAATATTAATGACCCCACATACATATCCAAGGATGGACATGGACAGAATCAAGACCCAAATATGAGTCTTCCTAAAGTTTCCTTCTGCAAGACAGAGGACAGGCTGGGCTGACACCACGGCTTGAAGAGAGAGCCTCCCTCTCCCTGGAGCAAGGACTAGTCCCTTCTCTCATCGCTACCAACCTCCTTTCCCAAAGCCCAAATGCCTTGAGGTTCCCCTACAGGATAAAAAAGTCCTCAACCCATCAGATCCTTGTGTACAGGAACTTCCCCAGCTGCCTCTATCCAGAGGGACAGATGTATTGTCAGAGCTTAGAAATTCCTGGGATTCTACAGAGTCCTGGGGAACTTACAAGTCTTCCTGGCCACCCTCAAGGAGGCTTCTGTAGGTCTTAATTTCCCGCTCCAGCCGTGACTTTATGTTGAGCAGAAGGCTATATTCTTGATTCTGGCATTCAATCTCTTCCCGGATCTCAGTGATCTGGCCCTCCAGGTTACTGATCTGCCCCTGCAACTGCTGCAGCTGGCCACAGTAGAGGTTCTTGGTGTCTTCCAAGGACTTTTCCAAGGCCGATTTCTAGGAGGCAGGAGGAGGCTGTAAAAGGGATGCTACATCATAGCTCCTCTCCTTCCCACTTGAAGGATCATGCCAAGCCTTCAGTGCTTCACCCTGGCAGAGGGTCTAGAGCAGAACTACAAACCTTGCTGAGCTGAGACTGCAGCTCAATCTCCATCTCCTGGATGCTGTGCCGGAGCTGGGTCACCTCCTTGTGGTTGGACTCCATTTCCTGGCCACTGGTCATCACCTCCTGTTCCATCTGGCTCATCTGAAAACCCAAGAGCTCAATGAGAACCAGGCTGAACCGGAGACTTTCATGGGCAAGGTTCTGCCCCACTTATCAGGACCTTTGCCTCTAGGGCCAAGAGTGAGCCAAAAACAAAGACAAGTCATCCTGAGTTCTGGGTCTGCTAGCCAGCCAGGGTAATCCAATTCTCTCAACTGAACATTTCCCTCTCAGCAAAGCTTTAAGACTCTTCACACTTGTCCCCAAACCACCTTTCTAACCTTATTTCAAACTGACCCCAAACACACATACACACTATAGACCATGCTCTTATATGCCAGGGTCTATGCTAGGCACTGGAGGCCCAAGGAGGAAGGGAGTCATCAGAGAGCTCAGTGTGGCATGAGAGGCACACCACATACCTCTACTAGATTCTGATGGCACATAGCCTTACATGAGTTGTTCATGCTCTGCCTTGTTCTTGTATGTAATAAACTGTGAGCTTCTTGAGGGCAGCAGTCTTATTTGGCTCATCTCTGAGACATCAGGACTTCACATAAAACCTGCTACTGACACCTTCTCAATAATTGTATTTGTGGTTTCATGAATGAAAATGGATAGGTGACAGCTGGACTAAGAGATGGAGGGATGGGAGAATAGAGAGATGGAGTAGAGGAGTGGAGGGATCCGTGGAAGAGAGAGAGAGAAGGTTGAATGGGCAGCCCACTCTGCTCACCTGAGTCTCATATTGCTCCTCAATGTCCTTACGGTTCTTAGCACTAATCCGCTCATACTCCTCGCGCATGTCATTGAGGATCTTGGTGAGATCCTTGCCAGGAGCAGCATTTATCTCCACACTGACGTCTCCAGAGTTCTGCCCAGTCAGCTGACTCATCTCCTGCCAGGAACAAAAGAGATATGAGGTCAAGGGGTGGGATCCTCTCCACCAACTTTTAGACCTCCCCCTCTCCCTCCCCAGAGGTTCAAAAAGGAGGCACAGTTGTGAAGGCAAAGCACAACCACCATCATAGGCAGTGCAAAGGAGGCACTGGGAGTGTCCTCAAAAGTCAGGGAGAGGGTGTCTCCCAAGCAGTGTCCCATAGCTGTCCCCTCACTGTTCTCTGCACCTCCTTCCCCTCAACAAGCCACAAGTAGCCAGGGATGTACCTCCTCATGATTCTTCTTGAGGGCCATCAGTTCCTCCTGCAGAGACTCATACTGCATCTCTAGGTCAGACTTTTGCATGGTCAGATCATCCAGCACCTTCCGCAAGCCATTGATGTCAGCATCTACTCCTTGTCGCAGGGTGTTCTCCATCTCATACCTGCAGACCAGCCACAGTAGGGAATGAGCAAGAGGGCAGCTGTCCCTATAGGGACCTTCGGAGCACTAGGGGATGGAGAAAGACTGATGACAGCAGAGGGAGTGGGAGCAGAACTCACTTCATCCTGAAGTCATCCAGTGTCATACGAGTGTTGTCAAGATCCAGGAGAGTCTTATTACTGTTCACTGTGATGTTCACAATCTAAAAAAAAGAAGAGATGGCATGGAGTTCATGCTCCCTTGCCATCTGACTCACTGCTGGGAGGGCAAGAAGCCAGGCAAAGCCATAAGAGATGAGGACCCCATCCAGGAAGATGCTTAGGAGGTAGGAGGAGCTTTCAAAAGCTGGTACGATGCACCGAACTCTCACGGGCTTCAGCAAGGATATTCAGTGTGTCATTCATTCTTTCATTCATTCACTCTACAAATATTTGAAGATCTATTACAAAAGACACTGTGGAGTTTAGAGATCAATGAGATATTGCTCCTCAAGGAGCCCACAGTCAACTACCACATCCAAAGATATCATAGAAGAGCTCAAGGAAAAGAAAGATGACACATGGCTGTAGGAGATCAAGAAAGACTTCAGGGACGAGATGACAACTGAATTGGTCCCTGAAGGATAGCTAAGATTGCACATGGATAAATAGATGGAAGAGGTTTGGGGTCGAGGAAACAAGATATCTAGAGGCCATTTATCAGAAGTTGTAAAGTCAAGGGGAACGGGAGGGAATAGCAAATTGGCTAGACTGTGAGCTCCTCAAGACGGAGACCAAGTCTGGTAGATCACTATGTCTGCCAAGGGCAACATTGAGGGTAGTCATTCACCAAATTGAGTGAATGAATAAATGGATAGATGGACATTTGGATGGATGGATGGATGGATGGGTGGATGGATGGATGGATGGATGAGTGGATAGATAGATGGATGGATGATGGGAGGATGGGTAGATGGGGGAGAGCGTGTGGGAGAATGGAAGAGTGGACAGATCACTTCCATCCCCAGAGTTCTAGACCCTGTTCATCACATAAACAACTAGCATGTGTACCTGGAAAGATCAAGACAGGCCTCTATAGAAGCCTAGGATAAGTAGGAAGGAAGAAATACAGCTTCTAATTTTCCAAACTAGAAAGCTCTAAATTCTTAAGGAGTGAGGGGACAGGCAGGCACAGATTTTCTCCTCTCTTGAGCCACGTGATCTACCTGTTTGGGGCAGTAGCACTCTTATCTCTTTTTCATATGATTACAGAAGTTTCAAACCAACAGGGACCTAAGAGCTGGTCTGCCCATCCTCTGCATTAAGTACATAGGAGAACAGGTGCAAAGAGGGCATCAGGTTTCCCAGGATCACACAGTGAATTGATGGTTGGCTCTTAGCGGAGTGCCTCCATCCCTCTGCTCCCTCTACACTCCCTCTTCACTTCCAATCTGGCCAGGCCAGGAGGAGACCCCCTACATCCAGTCCCAGGCTCACCCATGTTAATCTAAGCCTCTTTTCTGCTCTGCTCAGACTCTGAAAGTGAAGACCGTGGTGATGAAAGGCCAAAGTCCCAGCCCTGGTGCCATCAAGAACCAAACAGTCTGCTTCTGATGAAAGTATAACGTTTCTAAAAAATGGATTCCCGGACTATTATCTAAGCCTGGAGTCCAGCATCTGATCTTTTTGGAAAATAAGGCATGTCGGTGTGTGTGTGTGTGTGTGTGTGTGTGTGTGTGTGAGTGTGTGAGAGAGAGAAATAGAGAGACAGAGAGACCAGGAGAGGGAGAACAGCGTCTCCCCCACTTACCTGGTCCTTGAGGTCTTCGATAGTGTCATAATAGTGCGAGTAGTCCCTTTGGAAGGCCCTGGGCCCCTGCTTGTCATACCATTGCCGGATCTTATTCTCCAGTTCCCTGTTGGAGTTCTCCAGTGCCTGCACTTTATCCAAGTAGGAGGCCAGCCGGAAATTGAGGTCCTGCATGGTGGTCTTCTCATCAGCACCCAGAATACCGCCAGCACCACTGTCAAAGCCACTGCCAAATCCCCCAAAGCCTCCTCCAGAACCACCCCCAAAGCCTCCTCCGGAAACACCCCCAAAGCCTCCTCCAGAACTACCACCAAAGCCCCCAGAGCCTCCAAAGCCTCCTCCAGATCCACCCCCAAAGCATCCTCCAGAACCACCACCGAAACCCCTAGAACGTCCACCAAAGCTACCAGCACTAAAGCCACCCCCAGATCCCCCACCATACCTGGAGCCAAAACTGCCAGCACCTCCCCTCCCACAGGCCCCAGAGCTCCCCGCTCCATAGCTACTGGAAGAGCTAAACCGGCCCCCTCCTCCACCGGCCCCCAAGGAGCTCATGCGGCTGAACGAGGACATCAGACCACCCCCACTGCCCCCAGAGCTGTTGCGGCTCCACGAGGAGGACATGAACTGTCTGCAACTCATGGCTGGCTCTCGGGGTAGGAAGCAGTCGTCGGAGCGCTGCTAGCTCCCGAGTCCAGGGTACCAAGCCACCCCAGGCCTTCCTACTTATACCCCCAGCTGAAGGCGGCACACCTAGGTGTGCCCTCTGCTGCACCAGCCTCCCCCCTAGGACCTGAAGGAGGTCTGGGATCGGGAGGCAGCAGGGCTGCCCCGGGCTCGGCGTCCTCTGGTGACTGCCCCGAGGCAGCCCTGCCTCTCTCCATTGTGTGGGGTAATTTCGTGATATTAGGCTGTCAGGGGCCCCATAAATCAGCTCTGCCGCCAAGGGGGTGACCTAGATCCTGGGGTTTGGTCTCTGGCTGGCCCGACAGCAGGTCTGAGGCTTAGCCCCTCTGGGAGGGAAACTCCCAGGAGCAGAGTCACCTCCCGTGTTGATGATTATCACTGTCTGCACCCCTCCCTGCTCCCAACTTGTGCCCCCTGTGGGGGTGCTAGGACTAGGGTACCGAAGAGTTATCACAGAGAACGGGGGAGGCACAGCCCCTGCCCACAGAGAGCTGCCAGTGAGAGCGAGAAGCCCAGCCCCGGCCGTCTCAGAGCCCCGGTCTGATGGGGAGCCCGGTCCTTGCTCCCAGAGAGTCTGATGAAGGAGACAAGTGAGTGGCATGGCAGAGAAGCCAAGACAGTGACAAAGCAACATGGCCACCGGCGCTGGGACACGGTAAGCGGGGCTCACACAAAGGACACGGGAGAAGGACCGAATAAATATGTCGGAGCTAATGCAGGCTGACCTTCAAGCAGGAAGGTGGTCCTGGTCCTCCAGCAGGGCCCAACAGGGGGTATGGAATCGACCTTGGTTGACTGCCTAGCCCGTACTGAGCACTGAGAGGGATACGGAGACGTGCGGCTTTTCCAGCCCTCCTGGAACTTGCAAGCCCCCTGCTTTGGGCAGAAAGTGAGAAGCACGTTCTGGTGACTAAGACCAGAAGACAGAGGTAAGGACGGCGGGGGGCTCTGCTGCCAGACTACCTGAGGCAACCCCAGCTCCCTGCTCACAAGCTGTGTGACCTTGGCAAGTTATGTAAGTGCTCCGTGCCTCTGTTCCCTCCTCTGTAAAAGGATGTCATTAATGGGGGCGCCTGGGTGGCTCAGTCGTTGAGTGTCTGCCTTCAGCTCGGGTCATGGTCCTAGGGTTCTGGGATTGAGCCCCGTGTAGGGCTCCCCGCTCGGTGGGGAGTCTGCTTCTCCCTCTTCCACTCCCCCTGCTTGTGTTCCCTCTCTCACTGTGTCTCTGTCAAATAAATAAATAAATAAATAATCTTAAAAAAAAAAAAAGGATGTTGTTAATGGTGTGCCCATCTCCTAGGAAGAGACCCATGAGAAGTGCTCAAGAATAGTGTGACTGCCTCCAATCAACTCCGCAGCCCTCTGGACTCTGCCCTCACCTGGATCTCTGCCATCAGCTTGTAGCTGCTCTCCCTGCCTCTCTCAGTCCTGACTCCTCCTCCACGCAGCAGCGGAGTGGTCTTTCCAAACCCAGATGTGACCACCTCACTCCAGTCACTTCTCTTCACCTCCAAGATAAGGTCCACCTTCCTGGCACTCAAGGCCCGTACTGATCTTTCCATCCCAGCCCCATCTGCCGTCATTCCCCAGACCCCCAACCAAGTCCTGCAATGCTCCCAAATGCCCCTCAAACCTCAGATAATGCTCAGAGCTTCCAGTTTGCTCCAATTCGAATATCCCTCCATCTTTTCTACCCGGAGACTCCTACTCATTTTGGCGACTCATTTGCGTGCCCCTTCCTCCATGAAGCCCTCCTGCATCCTCTCCCTCTGGCTTTGCACTTTGCTCCATTACTCAACTTGTACTTGTCCCAGTGCCCAGCACCATGTCTCATCCAAGTAAGATCCCAACACACTTGGAATAAAGGAAGGATAACTGGTATTCCAGGTAGGAGAGGCTAAGAGCTAAAGGTGAGAAGAGAGATGCCGGGGGCGGGGGGAA
The DNA here is from genome assembly GCA_028533885.1 of Nasua narica. Lineage (NCBI taxonomy): Eukaryota > Metazoa > Chordata > Mammalia > Carnivora > Procyonidae > Nasua > Nasua narica. The sequence goes on along the minus strand of CM052804.1, from coordinate 17,596,464 downwards.
GGGGGTGGTCAGCAACAGCTTCTGGAAAAGGCAATGACCTCTGGGCTGTAGCTACAGGATGCTCAGGCTTCATAAAGGACCAGTGTTTCTTGAGATGCTTTTAGGCAACACACGGAAATAATATTGAGTCACGTGGTGAGGAAAACATTCCTTTTTCTATTTTTCAACCTTCCGATCAGTCAAGGAGAAAATCCCAGTTGGACCCTGCAGCCCCTTCAAACATATCTCCCTAGTTGCCCATCACCATTTCACAAACCAAAGCTGGCCTTGGGCTCAGAACCTGTAGGAAGCAACAGCATTTAGTTAGAAGTTAAGTATTTACTTATATCATTTCCTTTTATTTCTGGCAAGTGATTCTGATTTTCATTTTTTGGTAGTAACAGAGTGGTACAGGATTTCCTTCATAAGTATCTATTTGTTAACATTTTAACAGGTGAGCTGATGTACCAAAATGCAGTAACTATTTAAATGGGTGACACAAAATACTAATATCAAATATTAAATATCAAATAAAAAATTAGGGGCGCCTGCATGGCTCAGTGGGTTAAGCATCTGCCTTCAGTTCAGGTCATAACCCCAGGGTCCTGGGATCAAGCCCCGCATCATCTGGCTTTCTGCTCAGCAAGGAGACTGCTTCTCCCTCTCCCTTTGCCTGCCGCTCTGCCTACTTGTGCTCTCTCTAGCTCTCTGTCAAATAAATAAATAAATAAATAAATAAATAATCTTTTTAAAAATTAAAATTAAAAATTAAACAGGGAGTACAAAAAAAATCTTGACGGCATTGTGCGAATGCCTAAAACAGGGGAAACTTACACCACGCTTGGTGGCAAGTGTGTTGTTTGTAACCCTTTCCCAGGCTCCTTCCAAGCTCTGCTGGTGAGCCCAGCACCTGCCTCCATGGGATTGGAGCCCTGGAAAGGCCCTAGCCTTTTGTACCTCCTCCCCTGGTCCCCATGTGATGCTGCCACCCCGAGATGTACACCCCAGGTCCCAGATGCCCGAGCTGGACAGAGGAAGGGTTGGCAGAGCCAGAGTGAGCAGGGGAGGCCAGAGCCAGCAGAGCGGCTCCGCTGGAGCCCTGCACGTGCATTCTCAGCAAAGGCATTCAAGTCGGGGTGGGGGATGGTCCGAAACATCCAGGCCTGACTGTGCAGGGGCGGGGGGGCGGGGGGGGGGCAGTCCAGACCCACCTGCCTGACCAGAAGCTTCCAGCTGGGGTACCTCTACCCAGCTGGCTTTGGTGAGAAAGTCCATAGCCCAGAGCCCTCCAACCCCTGTCCTCAGCCACCTCCTCCCCCCACCCTTCAGGCGGCAACCCGCAGAATGCCAAGGCAGCTACGGGGAAGGCTGGGCTTGGGGAGGATGGGGACAAGACACCCACCTCCCGGGGACAGCGAGGTGAGGACTTAACAGTTCATGTGCTGCAGGTCGACTGTCGCAGCTGGCTGTCCCCCGAATTTTGGACTTAGCTGGCCAATTTTCTACCTGCACTGAGGGAACCCGTCTCGGCCAGCTCCCAGTGCTGGGAGGTCCAGGCCCTTCTCCCACCTCCTGGCTGTCCCTGCGCATCTGCTCCAGGGCTTGCCACCCTCTCCGGAGCTCTCTCTCGGTCTCTCTGCTCCCTCCCTCTGGCACTCCTCACTGGGACTGGAGAGAGAAGGGGCTGCCTCCCAGCCCCACACTCGGGGCCCTGGGGCCTTGGCCTCGGTCTCCTCCAGAGAAACCCTTCCACACACGGTTGTCGGGGCCACAGACACAGTGCAGGCACCAGGCCTCTCCAGGAGGGGTCACTGGATAAACGGCCAACCGCTCCCCACATCTGCCCGACTTCCGGTGCCTGGAGGAGCTTGCTGTGCCACACGGGCCTGGCTGGGAAATGAGGGCCTCGTCCCGTCCCGTAGCCCCGGCGTGCCACCCCTTCCCCCTGCCCAAGACCTCTGTAGACCACAGAAGAGGGGCTCGGGGATGGGGGGGCGGATTCACAGAGCCCTGGCCTGGGTCAGCGATTTCTTCTGGCTCACCCTCTACCTCTCAGGGCTCAGGGGCGGCCCTCTGATCCCACCCAGAACCCCTCTTGCAGGAAACCTCCAGAGCACGAGTGAGAAAGGGCGCACACTCAGCTCAGGGCACCCTGGCGCCGCAGACCCAGGGCGTGTCCCCGCGGGCCAGGCCGCAGCCCGCACCGCCCACTGCGCCAGCCCCCGCAGTGCAGGCCCTGCCCGCAGGGGTGGGAGGAGTGGGGACACAAGGGGCTGCTCGGAGAGAGGAAACCAGGTTCCACCTACACGGTGTTCCCAGAGAGCAGAGGGAAGGGGGCTGGGGGGTAAGGGGACAAGGACAGCCTTCCTCGGGCTTGCCTGCAACCAGCCGCTCACATCCCGCACTTGCTGTGTCACTGAGCGCCAGGTGGAGCGCAGGGAGCGCCCTGAGTCATCGTGTGTGGCTGTTCTGGGAGGCAGGCGTGGGCCCGCCGGCCGGCACCTCCATTACCCATCTAGGTAGGGACTGCCCGCTGGCTCAAGGTCGGGCGCCTTTGCCTATTTGCTGACGCTTCTTTGCTCACATCTTAGGCGCTCGCCACCACCCTGCGTCGCCAGACCCCCTGACCCCAGGGGCCCTGGGCAAGGTGCCAGGACGTACCTAGCAAAGAGGTTCAGAGCACCAGCTCTTGGAGCCAGACACATCTGAGTCCAAAGCCAAGTTCTTCCACTCATTTGGGGAAGGTTGCTTCCCCTCGCTGAATCTCAATTTCCTCACTGTAGGTTGGGATTCTTTTCTTAAGTGCTTACTCTATTCCAGGCATTGCCCTGAGTGCTGGGGATAAAGCGGTGAGCAAGCTGGACATTAGCCCCTGCCTTCTTGGAAAGTTATGGGATAAAACAGACGCTCAACAAGAAATGTATAATTCAAAACTGGGTTGGTAGGAAAATGGGGAGTACATAATGAACGTGGGGCCCATCTGGGAGACTGGGGAGGGTCTCCCTGAGAAAAAGACACTTCAGTGAAGGGTGAGTAGGAGAGAGCCAGGAGAGGAGCATCCTCAGAAAGGCATAGACAGCATGTGCAAATGTCCTGAGGTGGGAAGGAGCAACGTGACTGCAAAGGCAGAAGGCCAGTGTGGCTAAAGGGTTGATGGTGAAGCCTAAAAGAGCTAATGTAAAGCTACTTGCATGGGTCCAGCACCTGGTGGGACATGTTCCTGTCCATGACACAGTGCCTGCCCCCTCACTTCCCCGGGAACCCTGTGGACAACTTGCGTTCTCAGCCTTCTGTCTTGTTATCAGTCTGCCCCTCTGGTCAGTAAGATCGAGGACCTGTGCTCAGTAGGGGCTGGGGAGGAGGGCACACCAAGTTTGGAGGACCATGATTTCTTCCATCAAGGAACCTCCAGGGATCCAGACAAGACCCTATTGCTTTGCCTGCCCTGTTGTATTTAATCCTCACAACTGTTTAATGAGGTAGGTACTAATTTTTAGATCATTTTACAGGCGACTACATTGAGGCTCAGAGACGCTAAGTGTCTTGGCCGCAGTCACAGAGCTAAGCGAACAGAAGTGGCACAGGGCTTGTCCTGCAGGGAGTGGGAGCTAAGATGAGCACAAGGCTCAGGGCTCCCTCTCTCCATCCCCAGCCTCGCACCCCTTCCGGGGCCCCCTCTGCCTTCTTCCTCACTTTGCCTCTCTCCTTGTTTCAGTCTGTCTCAATGCCCCCCCATGTTCCTTCACACATGAAAGAGCAAATTTCAATAAATATGTGTGAGTGAGTGAATGAACGGGTGAATGGTCCTCGCTGCCTAGTCCTAGCCCAAGGCCTTCACTCTCTTGTCTCCCTCTGACTCTGTCTCTGCTTCTGGCCCTCTCTCCATCTCTCTGTCTCTGACTCTATCTCTGTGTCTATATGCATTTGTTTCTCTGTGTCTCCTTTCACCCTTTCCCTCATGCCAAGATGCCCTCAAGTTTGCAAGGATACCTCCAAGGAAAAAGCTTCCTTTCCCAGGCCTGGCCCTACAGCGGATGGTACCACACAGGGAAGTCCCAGCAGGAAAGTGCTGGCCCAGCAAAGGGCAAAGGAGGAGCTTCTGGTGCGTGTCCTGTCTGCCCAAGGTCAGGCCCCTGCCCTGAAGTCCCCAGCATCCCCGTGGCCCTCTGGAGCAGCATCCAAGCTCAATGAGGTGGGTCAGGCTGGGACATCAGGACCTCCAGCCTCCCGGGCCTCAGGCGTCCTTGGGGCTGCCCCCTCTGACACTGGGCTATAGGACTAGTTGGCTACGTTACCTAAACCAGGTCATCTGTGGCCTTGGAGAAGAGACCTTCACCAGATCAGGTAACCACCGGCTGGCATGCCACTTCGGCCCATCAAGTTCCCTGGACACAGTTGAGTTCCTTTCACAATAAAAAGTGTCCCCAAAACTTAAGAGGACCCCGTATTTCAAGGTGGTCCTATCCATAAGACAAAAACCTCGGGGTCGGCTAGGAAAAAGTTCAAACTGGTCCGGTGCAGCTCTCAGCCTCGTCCCATTCCTGAGCGAGCACAAGCCTAGTCAAGGACCAGAGGCCTGAGCACCTGGTTCACGTTCAGTCTGCATGACCTAGAGGAGGCCACCGTCCCCCTGAGGAGAAGCCCCTCCCACAGTCCTCCAGCACTGCCCCTTCCAACGAACTCTGAGAGGGTGTGGAGAGGGGATCACTGCTGTCAAATGGCAGAGGCGGAAAGGGAGCCCGAGAGGCCATGTGACCTGCCCCAGGCCTCCCAGAGGCAATTCCTTCTGCCTCCACTAGACTGTGCTGTGGAGTCACTTTCCTGGTTTCCTATCATTCAGCTCTGGGGTGGCCATGGGGGAGGCAGTCTTGCTATGGTCATCCGAGTGTCTGGTCCAGGTCTCTAGGTGGGTTCTTGTGGTGTCAGGCCTTGTGAACAACATGACAGGTCAGCAGCAGGACTCAAAGTGTTGACTCCACTCTTCCCAGTGGAGTATCGTGGTAGGGGACCCCAGAGAGGGAGGTCTCCACGTGAGGTTCTGGCATGGCAGCTCTGTCTGCTCTTTTCCTCTGGGGCCCAGACAGGGTAGAAGCCCCTCAAGGACCACTGTTTGAGTTCCTTCCCTCCCACTACTGAACCTGCTTTCAACCAGGTGGCCTCCAGCTGCCATCGTTACCATCAAGCAAGCCCGCTCCCCCTATGTTCTCTCCAAATAGTAATGGCAGCCAGTCAAGATGAAGGGAAGCTCACCACACCACACTCAAGTCTAGAAAATCTCACATTCTATATTCCTCTAAAGCAGATCTCTTTTGGGGGTGGAAGCTTTAATCTGCCACCATCTCCATAGCAGAGTGATATCTGGGAATTCTTACATGGTCTGGAAAGTCCTAGGCTTCAGTCATCATGGGTGACTGCTGATAGGTTTGACTCTTTTTCCGGGTCCATGTGGCCTCCCAAATGGGAGCCACTCCTCGGATTCCTGCCACACGTGAGTTCATTGCCCAGCTGGGAACACTAGTCCCTAGGGTCCGGCATCCCTAAGGATATCGTGTGAGTCCTATCACTCCTAGGGCCACAAAACCATCCCTTCCCAGCATCCAAGGAAACGCCTTCAAACGCCCTTCTCCCTGAGTTGTCCCCTCACACTTCTGAAACTGATCATTCATCTCCAGAATGGAGCGCCTTCCCCCAGACATCACCCCAGATAAACCCTTCCTAATGCCTCAACTCAGGTAAAGAGACATCCCAGAGTTTCAGGAACACAAAGCAGGCCTCTCTTGCATGGGGTGAAAATGCGGTGAAGAGAAAGAAACCAACATCACTTCATTCCAATTCCTAATAACTCCGCCTCTTACTCTACCATTTATAGAGCGTCAACTATTTGCCAACCACAATGCTAAACGCTTTGCCTGCATGAGATCATCCAATCTACCATTGACCTTATGTGGTAAGGGTTTTCATTCCCTATTTTGTAAAAGGGGATTTTTTCCAAATTCTTCTAGGCTAGTCAGTGGGGGAGTCAGGACTCCAACCCAGGGTGTTTAATTCCAGAGCCTAGACTCTCAAGATCCCAGATCCCTTGCTTTCAAGAACTAAGTCTTGCTTTAACCCCAGTCCCATCCCTGGTTCCGCCTGGAAGTTTCATTCACACAGCCAAATGAATGAGCCCATGAAATTGACACAGTGACTAGTCAACTCTTTCCTAGCTCGGGGCCATGAGCCCTACCCACCTCTGGAATCTTCACTATGCACTCAGGTGAGATCCTCCCCATCCTCCCCCTTTACCAGCCCCCTACATAAAGAAAGACACTTTCTACCAGAGAAGTCTCCTGCAACCTACAACCTGGTTCTTAAAGCTCATTCGCTTACTGGATTTCTATATTAACTCCAAGAAGCTGAGTTCACCGTGCTTACTAGATGAGCGGGGAAACTGAGACTCTCCAAGATCACAGAGCTAATACAGAACAGAGTCAGTGTTAGAATCCCGTCAGTCGGTTCCCAAAGCCTGTAAAACTGCCCTCATCATAGATGGAGAATTACCGCACATGAGAGGCAGCTCACCCTGTATTGTTCACAGTAGTGCCCTGAGCCTGCACAGTGGACTTCGTGCGTTCTTCCGGCAAATCCTCACAAAAAGCCCATGAAGTAGGTAGTGTCATTGTACCCACTTTACAGACAAGGAAACTGAGGCTTGGAGATGATAATCAACCTGCACTATGTCAACTGAGAGCAGGCAGGTTCAGCCCCAGCTCTAGAGGCAAGAGCAGGTGGGATGGAGGGATACAACTTCTCAGTAGAGCATGAGTTCCTACTGGGTTTGTAGACCTCCACTGATAAGCTTTAGGGGACCCATGAACCTCATGAATTATGTGCAAATGTGTGTGTGCTTACTGGGCTGGGGGAGGAGAGAAGATCTATAGCTTTCAATATATTCTGAAAGAAATCCCTGATGACAAAACTGTTTTTTAAAAAAAATCTTTAACCTGCCACAGTGCCTGGCACACAAAAGGCACTCAGTATTATTGACAAGTGAATAAACAAACTAATAAATAAATGAGTAAACAAATGAATAAGTGAATGAATGTTCCTCCATGCCCTAGGAGACACCACGAATGACTTAGGACACACTTCTATCCATATCTTTCGAGATGGTGAAAGCCATGCAAGGATCAGAGCCCAGTCCGCCCCCAGGCCCTTTCTCCCAGTCCCAGAGGCCGCAGCCAGGTGCTAGGACAAGCTCCAGGGAGATGCTTCCCCCGCTTTCTCCCCACCTCCACTCCTGACAATGACCAGGCAGAGGCGGGAGTTGTGCAACTCAAATAATGAAGCTTTATTGACTGCCAGGAGGGGGTAAGGGTGCAGAAGGACTCAGTGTGCTGAAGTGGTTGGCGGGCAAGAGAGGGGATCCCCCAGGGAGATCCGTGTCCACACGGGGGTGCCTCCTAGGCCTGAGCAATGCTGAGCAGCCTCAGTTCTTGGTGCGAAGAACCTGCTCGTGGGTGGACACCACCTTGCCATCGTGCACATCCATGACCTTGGTGCGGATCTGGCGACTGGAAGAGGTCACTGGGGAAGAGGGGACAGAGGGCGTTACCAGCAGTAGACAGGCAATGGAGAAATCAGAGTGGGGAGACCAGGAAGTTGAGACTTAAATGAACTCTCTCCGTGCTGCCCTCTGCCCTGACTAACACTTCGCTCACCGCCCTTATCCCAGCACTGATACCATCAACACATTTTTTTTTCAGACTAGAGCTCCTTAAGGTCAGGAGCAGAGTCTGTGTCCTCAGACTGGAGGCTCTTAACGAACTCAGACCGATCTGGTTCAATCCAGATCAACCCAAGTGGACTGGTCTCAGGGGAAGAGTCACTGGGGGGCGGGGGGGGGGGGGCCTGTCCTTGGTGCTGACCACCAGAACCATGGGTTCTGCCACGGACACCAGGTGACACAAGCAAAAAGTAGAGGCTACCAGCTCCTAACTCTAAGGAAGACTAGAAAATGGCTTCTTCTACCCAAAGAGGTTTATTAGGGATCCTGGGTGAGAAAACTCTAGCTCAGCCCCTCAAAAAGCCAACTCCCTAGACCTGCTGGGAGACAGGAAGTGGTGATGAGTCCAGACTTGAGAAGGAGAAAGGTCTTACCGTCTCTGGAGGACTGAGAGCCAGAGGAGAACTGGGAGGAGGAGAGGCTATGAAGACAGAAAGGGGCAAGATCATTAGACACATGGAGTCGAACAGGTGACTGGGCTGGAGGATAGTGCAGGACTGGGCTGGAGGATAGTGCACTCACTGGGCGTCCTCGCCCTCCAGCAGGCGGCGGTAGGTGGCGATCTCCTGCTCCAGCCGCGTCTTCACGTCCAGCAGGATCTTGTATTCCTGGTTCTGCTGCTCCATCTCGCAGCGAAGCTGGGCCAGCTGTTCCTCCACGTTTCCGATCAGGTCCTGGATCTGGGCCAGCTGCATGCAGTAGCGGCCTTTGGTCTCCTCTAGGCTGTTCTCCAGGGATGCTTTCTGTGAGGGAGGGAAAGATCAAGGATCAGTGAGGACAGTCACTCCCTCCTGCCTAGTCTTGAGTCCAATCTACACCTGGCCACCCCCCTACCATGCTGAGCTGGGACTGCAGCTCGATCTCCAGGTTCTGCACAGTGCGCCGGAGCTCGGAGATCTCGCTCTTGCCGCTCTGCACCAGCTCGCTGTTGGTGGCCACCTCGCGGTTCAGCTCCTCTGTCTGCAGAAAAGAAAAAAAGCGTTCACGCTAGAAGTACCTGGAAGGCGGATCTCCTAGGTCCCTTCATCCCCCCAGGATGACACCCACCTTGCTGAAGAACCAGTCCTCGGCGTCCTTGCGGTTCTTCTCCGCCATCTTCTCGTACTGGTCGCGCATCTCGTTCAGGATGCGGCTCAGGTCCACGCCGGGGGCGGCGTCCATCTCCACGTTGACATCTCCACCCACCTGGCCTCTCAGAGAGTTCATCTCCTGCACAGCCCAAAGCACAGTCCACAGTCAGGAGCCCCACTATGGCTCCCCAATCAGAGGTGCTCCTGGCCTGAGCATTGCCCTTCCCCATCTCAATTCCATCCCTTCCCTCTCAGCTCATCTTCTACGCTGGCCCTCACCTCCTCGTGGTTCTTCCTCAGGTAGGCCAGCTCCTCCTTGAGGCTCTCGATCTGCATCTCCAGGTCGGCTCTGGACAAGGTCAGCTCGTCCAGCACGCGCCGCAGGCCGTTGGTGTCGGCTTCCACGCTCATACGCAGGTTCAGCTCCGTCTCGTACCTGGAATGACCCGAAAGAAAAGGAATGAGAGACCCATCCCGGCCACACTGAAGGCTTTGTTCTCTGCCCCCTGCAGCGTCTTCCCATAGCCAGTCCCCTGTGGGTGGTTCAAGGAGTCAGTCTTGAAAACGGCATGGTTGGACACAGCAGCCAGTGATGGCTCGGCTCTGAGCATTCCTGGGGGCAGGGAATAAGGCAGTCCATCAGGCTGTAGAACTCAGGGAGGGGAGATGCTTCTGGCCTCACAACCAACAGCACGCAGGCCTCCCAATGCGACTGCCTCCTGCACTTCAAGGGTAGGTGGGGAAGTAGGGAACACCTCTCCCTAAGGCAAAGGCACCTCAACCTGGCCGTGGATCAGAATCACTCAGGTAGCCTGTTAAAAATAACTGAATGAGAACTCCAAGGGTGGGGCCCGAGAAGCTTGTATTTTTACAAGCACCTCAAGGGGTTTTCACATGGCTATCCCGGCAACTTGTCAGCTCTGTTTAGGGAGCACGAAAACGCTCCAGCCTGAGGAGATTGGACTTCCCCGGCCACCACTGCAAACTCACTTGGTCCGGAAGTCATCAGCGGCCAGGCGGGCATTGTCGATCTGCAGGAGGACATTAGCATTGTCCACAGTGGCCGTCAGGATCTGCAGGTGGAGAGGAGACAGGTCGTTGGTCAGACAAGCATCACAGCCAGACTTCACCGCAGCCTGAAACATCAGGCTTTTGCTTTCCTGCTCTCACCTGAGTCTCCCCTTCTCCCAGAGCCTTTGCCACAGCAGCCCAAAGGATAAGCCTCAGTGGTCCACCCAGGACTTTGCTGACTCCTAGTCAGAAGAGTGACTAGAAACAGCCCTGGCCTTGGAACCAAAGCCCTTGAGTTGTGGTTCCTGGTTCCACCACCGATGGGTTGCAGGGCTCGGTTTCCCTACCTACAGAGGAGAGGAGGGACCTAAGGCTCTCAAGACCCCCTCCCTGGGCTGAATTCTCCTCTTTCTGCATCAGCCAGCCCTGCCAGTCTTCACGCATTCCTTTTTCGAGCCTGCAAGATCGTGCGACCTCAAGTGGGGCTTTCCCAAAAGAGGAGACCCAGCGAGCCCAGGGGATGAGAAAAGAAGAGGCAGAAGAGCAAGAACAAAGATTGAACCCTGCGTTGGCCAGAGTTCCCTCCCTCATCATCTGATTTGCCTCATCCACAGAAGGCACCCGAGCCAGGACGCCCAGAAGCAGGATCAGTGGGGAAGGCTCCCAGGGCGAGGGGGGAGGGGTGGGGCTCGAGTCAGGTGACACCAGCCCCCCAGGCTCCCTCCCGTGCAGGCCATGTAAGGTGAATCGTCACTGAGTGTCTCTGTGGGGGTTTTGTGGCCGCCCTGCCGTGGGGAGGGGCCGGTGCCAGGGCTCATGGGCGGCGGCCGCCACGGCCCAGACTAACGAGCTAATGAGTGGTTTGGGTGTCTAGCCGGGTCCCGTTACAGCCTCGCTCCTCCCCTGTGCTGGGCAACAGGTAGCTGCCTCCTGTTCTAGCAAGTGGGCACACGGGTTCTAGCCTCGGTTCTGCCACTGATTTGCTGTGTGGCCTTGAGCAGGTCCCGGCCCCTCTCGAAGCTTTGACTTCTTCCTCTACAAAATGTAAAGGCAGGAATCCGCCGTCTCACATGGCCTGGGGCCTGGAACCTGGAGCCCAGAAGGCCATGAGCTAGGCCGGGGGACACTGGCCAGCTCGGCCGGAGGTATCTGGGGCCGGATGAAGGCACCTGGGGTTGGAGTCAGCCCTATCTTGGAATCTAAAGATGCCGGTGGCCTGAGGCCTCTATTGTTCCAGAGTGAGGTCGCTGGAATGACAGGCCCTGCTGTCCAGTCCACACACCTTGTTCCGCAGGTCCTCGATGGTCTTGAAGTAGGGGCTGTAGTCCTTGGTCTCAGCGGGCCGCTGCCTCTGGTACCAGTCCCGGATCTTCACCTCCAGGTCGGCGTTGGCCTCCTCCAGGGCCCGCACCTTGTCCAGGTAGGAGGCCAGGCGGTCGTTGAGGTTCTGCATGGTCACCTTCTCGCTGCCCACCAGGAGCCCATCGCCACCGCCAAA
>CM052804.1:17533651-17584641 GCA_028533885.1 Nasua narica | reverse complement strand
GGGAAGGCGGGTGCTGCTCCCGCCCCACCCCGGCACACCCCCCTTGCCCCTAACCTGACTATTTGAGGAAACATCCCTGAGAGAGGCCGCACCCTTTCTCCCACACCCGCCCGGGGCCCCCAACCTTCTCTAGAAGCAAGGTCTGCAGTTCATATTCCTGGAGTGAGGCAATGGGAGTACCCTGAGGGCCCACAAACCCCTTTAGGGGGTTTCCTGAGACTCACAAAGGAACATGGGCCCTAAGCACCGAGCCTACCTCCCCACCTTCCCTATGTCTGCGCCTCTTCCAGGTGGACCCTGACTCCCGTCTTTGCCCACCCCCTTGCCTCCTCTTGGAGGAGGGCGTGTCCCACAGGACCTCAACCGTCATCCTTTAAGACTCTGGGTTCCACGACATCTCCTCGATCATTTATGGATAAGAAAATGAAGGCACCGAGGCGAAGCCGCTGCCCAAAGTCATGGACCTACTTACAGGGCAAGAAGAGGTCACCTGAGACCTTCCCAAGTACGCTGGCCCCACCCTGGGTCTGGCATGGCCTGGACCGCCTGCCCGAGGATCACTGACCCTTTGGAGATACAAATTGGCTCCCCAAGCTCTGCCCAGACCTACCCTTTACTGTGACCCTAGATGACCCGCGAGCTCCAAGCCAACAATAGTTGGTGTCCACAGGCTCTTCCCTGGTCCTCGTTTCCCCCAGTTCACCCACTGCTCACTAGGGCCGCCTCAGTGGCCACAATCAGAACACATTCCATATCTGAATTAACAAGCTTTATTGATCAGGCAGAGGGGTATGGGAAAGGGACTGAAGCCAGGAGCGGAGGCCGCAGGGCCGATGGGGAACTCCAGGGAGCTGGCCAGGGGGAGCAGGGTTCTCAGCGGGTGGTCTGGTGGACCTGCTCGCGGGAGGAGATGACCTTGCCGTCCTGGACCTCTTCCACAATGGTGCGCACCTGGCGGGTGGTCACGGCTGCAGGAGACAGACGGCCAGAGGTGGGCGGGGCCCAGAGACCCTGGCTCAGCCCCCAGCCCCCTGAGTGGAGCCAGCTCCCTTCCCCACAGCCGCTTGCTCGCCTCTCAATATCACGTCCAGACACGTGTCCCTCCTGCTCCTGCATCTTCCATCTCATCCCTGTGCCCCTGTATGAGTCCGGCCTCCCAGGTGGCTGGTTTGATCCTGACCACTGCGTCTTTCTGCAAGACTGGGGGCTGCTCAGTGGAGTCTGTCTCCTGCCTCCTGTCTCCCCCATCCCCAGACTGGGATCTCCAAGGCAAGAACCAGGTCCGCATCACCCCCATTAGACTAGATATCCAGGGCCAGGGTCTTATCTTCCCCATCAGACTGAGGTCTGGAGGACAAGGACCATGTCCCTTTCTCCCATCAGACTAGAGATCCCAGGGACAGGACTACTTTTGCTCATCTGTAGGGTCTCAAGAACAAAGACCAGGAGACCAGGTCCCTAATCGCCCCATCCGAAGAGGGTCTCCAGAGCTAGGACCAAGTCTCCCCATCAGACTAGGATCTCTAGGGTAAGGACCATCTCTCTGCCTGGCCCCTTATCTGATCCCCCCGAGCATCAACCCTGAGCTCTAAAAGGTCCTTTCCGATCAGCCATCATTTCCTGGAGCTCCTCCTGAGGACCACGCACCCGCCCGCCCGGCAATATGCAGGTGGGTTGCTTGCCCTGTGCGCCCCCACCCTCAGCTACCGAGATCCTTACGTTCTTTGGGCTTGTACTGAGTCAGGCTGGAAAAAAGAAAAGAGAGGAGATTAGATTTGGGTCTGAGAGCTCCACCCCCACCACAGGCCCCCAGTCCTGGCCCCCGGCCCCCCACTCACTGGGCGTCCTCGCCCTCCAGCAGGCGGCGGTAGGTGGCGATCTCCTGCTCCAGCCGCGTCTTCACGTCCAGCAGGATCTTGTATTCCTGGTTCTGCTGCTCCATCTCGCAGCGAAGCTGGGCCAGCTGTTCCTCCACGCTGCCGATCAGCCCCTGGATCTGGGCCAGCTGCACACAGTAGCGGTTCTCCGTCTCGGCCAGGCTGCCCTCCAGGGATGCTTTCTGCAAGAAGGCAGGAGGACCAGGGGTCAGCGAGAGTGGTCAGTGCCCCATCCACGGTCCCAGGGGCACCCCGGGCCCGGCCGCCCCCCTACCATGCTGAGCTGGGACTGCAGCTCGATCTCCAAGGCCTGCATGGTGCGCCGGAGCTCGGAGATCTCGCTCTTGCCGCTCTGCAGTAGCTCGCTGTTGGTGGCCACCTCGCGGTTCAGCTCCTCTGTCTGCGGGCAGCACACAGGACCGTGCGGCGTTAGCTCGGGAGCCCTTCCCCAAGTCAGACGACCCCATGCCCTCCGTACGCTCAGCCCAGCGCCCGTTCCGTGCCCAGACAGGCACCTGGGGCTCTCCTCACTCCCCATGACCCCCCCTGGACGTGGTCACCTTCCCGAGCTCCCCCGGGCCTCTCGAGCGTCCTCCCAAACCTGACCATGGGAGCAGCGGCATCTCACCAGCGTCCGACTTCCCAAAGCCCAGAAACCTTTGAAATGATGTGAAGCTTTATCTTTAGTCCCTCCAAGTAGAAGGCACTAGAATGGGCAACTTGAGGACCAGCCAGGTTATCGACCGGTCCCTTGGTGCCAGTTCCTGACCTCTTAGAGAGGTGGAAGCTCTTGGGGTCTTTATCCTCTGGCTTTATTCCTAGGAGGGCTTTCCACCCACCCCCAGATCCAGCTTTGGCCAAGCTCCTGGCCTGTTGATGCAATGGGTGACCCTGTGAGGTCCATGTGGCTCACCGTGGATAGGGCACCCCAAGATGCCAGGTACTAGGCATCAGTTGGGACTCAGTCCTCGCCCCCCAGCCCCTGCGAGAGGCCTCTGGCCTGCAGCAGCCCGCACCTTGCTGAAGAACCAGTCCTCGGCGTCCTTGCGGTTCTTCTCCGCCATCTTCTCGTACTGGTCACGCATCTCGTTCAGGATGCGGCTCAGGTCCACGCCGGGCGCGGCGTCCATCTCCACATTGATCTCACCACCCACCTGGCCTCGGAGGGCATTCATCTCCTGCGGGGGGCGGAAGGGGGGGAAGTGGGTGTGGTCATTCGGGCTGACCTCTTACTTCCAACTTTTCCTAGGCAAGCTCTCCAGACCCCCTCCAAGCACCCCTCCTTTGCTCTGCCTATCCTCTACCCTCTGCCCCTCCTGTTGACTCTTGTTCATCCGCTCTGTACAGGCTCTGCCTCCACCATCAGACTGGGGGTTCCCTGCGAACAGGTTCTCTGTCTCCCCTGTTAGACTGAGGGCTCTCCAAAGAAAAAATCTAATTCTTAGGTCTGTACCCCTAAAATATCCCCTCTAATTCCCAAACTTCCACATAGGGTCCAGGTTCAAAGGCTTGGGCTTGAACAAAGAGACCCCCTCAACCACCCCTTGTCCTCACAAGGGAGGCCAGGATGGGCAGAAGAGGCCCCTGAGGACCCTGGGAGGGTCCCCAGATGCAGGGCATGGTACATGGTACATGGACGTGGAGAGGCAACCCTGCATGGGGACCAGGGCTCCGCAGATAGGGCAGCCCTGTAAAGCGACCAACCCTGGAGCACCTGCTCTGAGCTCTTCCCCTAGTCTCAGCCTCGGCGCAGTGCCGGGGCTCTGCACCCCCCTCCGCAGCCTCGCTGACCTGCTGGCCCACTGCCTCACCTCCTCGTGGTTCTTCCTCAGGTAGGCCAGCTCCTCCTTGAGGTTCTCAATCTGCATCTCCAGGTCGGCTCTGGCCAGGGTCAGCTCATCCAGCACGCGCCGCAGGCCGTTGATGTCGGCCTCCACGCTCACACGCAGGGCCTGCTCCGTCTCAAACCTGCAGAAGGAACCAGGGACTTTGTCTTGATGCTTGGACGCGCAGGTCCGTGTCCCACCCAGCACCTGGCCTCTGCCAGGGCCCTAAGAGCTTGGGAGGGTTGATGGGGGGGAGGGGGGTTGTGGGGTGCAAGCCTATGGCCGCCCCAGGGCCCTGGGACCCCGCAGGGCAAAGCCCCACCCCCACCCAGCTTCCTGCATCTCTCTCCTCTGCCTCCCGCCTCCCCTCCCCCTCCCCACCTAAGCCCGGTGACCTTCAGAATCTGCTGCATTTGCCACATCCGTGACTAAGAGGAGGACTCCCACACCCCCAGCTCCTAGCCCTTGCCACAGCAACTGTGGTCCTAGGGTGGGAGCGGTGCCCCAGTTCCTCCCAGCCCGCCGGCTAGGGCTCACTTGGTCCGGAAGTCATCCGCGGCCAGGCGGGCATTGTCGATCTGCAAAAGGATGTTGGCGTTGTCCACAGAGGCCGTGAGGATCTGGGGAGACGGGAAAGCAGTAAGGTCATCGGGAGTAGCTCAACCCAGACCAGAGTTACAAGATGGATCTTCCTGCCTCGAGGCCAGGATGTGGCTGCCTTCTCCAGGAAGGCTCCTTTCCTGCCCAGCCTCTCACCTTTACCGGCAGTAATTGTCGGCAGAGGCGGGGCCAGCAGGAGTCTGATGGGCCGAAACTTGCCTCTTCTCCCCCCTGGGACCTGCGCACCCCCCCCCCCCACGGACCTCTCAGCTAGAGCAGGCAGCCAGCTGGGAGTGCCCAACTAGGAAGAGAAGAAAGGCCCCTGGGAGCAGAATTTGTCCCAGAATCCCAGACAGAGAAGGGGAGGTGACCAACCCCTTGTTTTACAGTTGGGGAAATGGTGCCTGAGAGGCTTCCCCGAAGGGATCCTTCAAGACCCTCACCAAAGAATAGTTCCACATGAGAAGTCATGACCCCTGCTAGGCCCTAACCCCAGACTCCAACAGGCAGCTCTGCCCTTGGAGGTTTGCTGAGACCCATTCTAGAGGGGGCAGTGGGAGCGATGGGGAAGCCAGAAAAATCCCCAAATAAGGCACACAGATGCCTTCCTGAGGTCCCGCCCCCTCTCTCCACCCCCTCCTCCCAGCAGGTGCCATCAGGAACTCACTAAATCCCTCGCCCCACCATCACCCAAAATCCCCCTCTTGCTTCAAGAAGAGAGGAGACCACATATCTAGCAGCCCCTGGGCCCAGCCTCTACCTGCACCCACTCATCTTACCCTACAATTACATGAGGTGGTGGCAACAAGCCCCACGATGGGGAAACTGAGGCTCAAGGAGCTCCATGAGAACTGCTTGTCCCTGGCCCAGGTGCTACCCCCCAAAAAGGGGAATGTGGGCCACACAGTGGCTCCAGGGAGGCTCCCAGAGGCCAAGCCAGCCAGAGCCACGCTGTCCTCAGCTCCCTGAGGCCCCCCCAGGGCAGCCCCCCACCCCAGGGCTGACTCCAGGCCACGGTCAAGGGGAGGAGATGGGAGAGGGGTCCTCATGCCCCTGCCGCAGGCCCTGTCCCCCCAGCGGGCCCTACCTTGTTCTTCAGGTCCTCGATAGTGTGGTAGTAGTGACTGTAGTCGCGGGCGGGCCCCGGGGCCTGCCTCTGGTACCAGTCCCGGATCTTCACCTCCAGCTCCGTGTTGGCCTCCTCCAGGGCCCGCACCTTGTCCAGGTAGGAGGCCAGGCGGTCGTTGAGGTTCTGCATGGTGGCCTTCTCCCCGCCCGCCAGCAGCCCGTCGACGGCCCCGAAGCCGCCGCCATAACTGCTCCCAGGGCCGAAGCTGTAGCAGCTGGAGTAGCTGCTGCCCCCGAGGGCGCTGCCCAGGCCCCCGGCAGACCCCAGCCGGCAGGAGCCGGCCCCCAGGCCGCCGGACAGCCGGCAGGAGGTGCGGGACGAGCCGCCCCCCAGGCCGGAGGAGCCCTTGATGGAGCTGGAGGAGGTGAACTGGCGGATGGTGGTGGTCATCGTGGCAGCCGGCGGGGCTCGGAGCAGAAGGGCTGGACAGGAGCGAGGCCCAGGGTGCGAGTTGCTGCTGGCGCTCGCCCGCCTCCTTTATAGGCCGCCAGGTGGGCGTAGCGATTACAACAGGCTCGCTCCTCTGTTTCCATTCCCCTGAGCTTTCATCACCGCTGGCCGCCCGCCAGCTCCCAGGTGGCTGTGGGCCCCCCTCCCCTCCCACCATCGGGGCTTTGCCTCACTTCTCCGAACCCCGGTGCTGGCTGGCTGCAGGCGCGTGTGCGTGTCTCTGGTCTCAGGCCTGTCACCTGTGATTCAGGCAGGCCCTCCAGCTATGCTTTCCCATGACCTAATACGGAGAAGAGGAGCGGCAGGACGTCACCGTCACCGGGCCCTCCCAGGCAGCTGCCACCCCAGCCCAGCCTACCTGGCCCCTGTGTCCGGTGGGGGAACCAGTTGGGGAACCTGGCAGCCCCCAGCTCGGAGGCCGCTCTCCTCCAGCACACGCAGTGCTGGCCCTGGGCCACCGGCCACGGAGACCTAGAGGCCTGAGACCCTGTCCCACCTCAGAAACTGGATCTAAGCCCACTGGGCTCACTGCACAATACGGTGCCTCTCAGGTTACCATCCCATTTTACAAAAAAGGAAACTGGGGCTTGGAGAGGGATGGGGCCCCACCGCCCCCACCTAACCGCAGAACTGGGCCGGCGGGGCTGCTGCACCCTTCATCCGCCACCATGCTACGGCCCCCGATGCTCCCCAGGGCCCGGCACACTGCCCCGCCCTCTGCAGAGCCCTGACACCAGCGAACCGCTCCAGGAGCTAGGAGCCCATCCGCCCAGTTTTCTGACACTGCCCCATCCCTGGAAAGCCTGGTGACCCAGCCTCCTCGTCTAACCTTTCCCCACCAGGCCGCTAGAGGGGCGAGTCCAGGGCCGGGGTGGGCACTGAGCGTGGCTGGAGACGGGGACCCGGCAGGCTGGGAGGAGAGCATCCGGGTAAAAGGGGACTGGAAAAACGGTGAGGGCCATGTCGCCTGCCACCCTTCTTACCCCTCCTGTGCCCAAAGAGACCTCGGGGAGAGGTGAGGGACATATACCTCAAGTCCCACCCAGCTGGAAATGTCAAGGACACGGTCTCAAGGTCTTCCTGAGAACCCCCAGACAGGCTCCTCCCCTGAAACCTCCCCCAGAGGCCCCCCCCAGGCCCCCGAGGGGGGCCCTCAAGATAGGCCCTGGGCCACCCACAGCGCCGCCCCGCCTTGCCCACCACTCCCAGCCTGGCCCTGGGTCCCAGGGTCCCTGCAGGCCTGCTGGATGGAATGCCGTCTGTCTCAGACTGTTGATGGCTTGCACTTCCCCGACAGGCCCAGACAGCCCCTGCCCACAGCCGAGAGAGATTCCCCAGCAGCCAGCAGCTGCCAAGCCACCAAGCAAACAGGACTCCCCCCACGCTCACACACAGAGCGGCCACCCCGCCCCACATACGCCCTGAGCGGGGCCGAGCTGGTTTCCGGGCCTGGCTCTGCCGCCGCCACCCCCTCTCATCCATCACCACCTTGGACACACCTTTGGAAAACCCCCTGCCCAGCCCACCTCCCTCTGATCTTGAACCCAGACCTGCCCCAGGCTGAGGCAGGCAGTCCCCTTAACAGGCGTGGCTCCCCAGAACGTCTGTGGGGCCCTCCTAGGGACCAGCCCTTGGGGACCCACAGCGACCCACAGACTGATTCTTAGAAACTTCCCCAGCTTGACGGGCTGGCCCATCCCTCCGCCCTCGACCGGCTGCTCTCCTCTCTGGCCCTCCCGGGAGCCCCGGGCCCGGAGGAAGCGGTCGGAACAGACTGGCCAGTGACAGGTGACATCCACACACTCCGCAAACCGTCCTCCTCCCCGAGCCCCTCAGCACAGACTCCCCTCCGCCAATAACCAGACCAGAGCACACGAGGCATTGAACTTCAGGCGAAGCTTTACTAGCAATCACTGGGGCAATTCCAGGAGGGTCCCTCGGGGAGGAGCTGCGGGAAACAGACGCGGAAAGGCAACAGCATTTGGGAGGTGGCCCAGAGGGGCACTCGGGGCGCGGCAGGAGCATGCTGGGAGCCCAGGGAGATGGCTGCCCCATGCCCCTCAAGGCTGGGCCGTCGCAGGTGGAAAGGGGCCTCAGTGGGTGGAGCGGTGGACTTGCTCTCGGGAGGAGACCACCTTGCCGTCCTGGACTTCTTCCATGATGGTGCGCACCTGGCGGGTGGTCACCGTGGCTGCGGGCCGTGGAGAAGGGGACACAGGGAAGCTCAGGCCGGAGCCCCTCCCCCAGTCTCCCACACGGGAGGGTCCTCGGCATCGCCCCACTCCCTCCAGGCCAGATGGGGCAGGCTCTTACCTTCCCGGGTGGGTTGTGAGATCAGGGAAGAGGAGTACTGGGTGGCCAGGCTGCGGAGAGGGAGAGGGGGGCCTGTCAGTGCAGGGGTGCCGGCACAGAGCCCAGCCCCCTAGAGGAGGAGCAGCTGGGGAGAACTGGGGCGAGGGGAGAGAGGTCCCGGCAAACCAGAGAGAAATCGCAGCTGAGGATACACGGAAAAGATTAGCAACCACAAGGGTCAAGCCTCTTGACCCAAGGCAGGACAAAAGAAAGAGGACACCCCAGAGGCGCTTTGTGGCTAACCAGGGTTTTATAAGGAGAAGCTGAGCGAGAGGTTTTTCCATATCCCAAAGGGCCCAACGAATAGACTCTATTAAAGCTTGAGAGACTGTGGTTAGACTATACGTGGACCTCACTCCCATCAGGGAGCAAAGAGCTGGACGGCAGGCCTTAGCGTGGAGACTCCAGGACGTTCTGAGCCCCTTTACAGCAGGGCCCTGGTCCGCCCTCCCAGCTCCAAATCAGATCACCACCCACGTTCCCCTTCCTCCCGGCCCGGGGAATGGCATCACCAACCACACAGTCATCGGAACCAGAAACCCAGGGTCATCGCTCTCCACTCCCTCATGTGCTCACTCATGTGGTTGCATCCCGCCAGCAAGCCCCGCTCGCCCCCACATTCAGACAACAGACCTGCTGTTTTTACCTACAACACATCCTCTTTGTGCACCACCTTCCTGTCCCTGCCCTGCACCCCCGCCTTACGGTAGGTCTGCCCTGGCCTGACCCTCGCTTCAGCCTCCCGACAGGTTTCCCTGACCCCAGTGGGGCCCCGCTGATGCATTTCTCCCTATGCAGCCAGAGCGAAGGTTCTAAGACATCTTGACGATAGTACCACTCTTCTGTGCAAAATCCCTCCACGGCTCCCCACTTCCCACGTGATCTAATCCAGATGCTTTCATTTGGTCTTCAACGCTTCTCAGTAGTGGGGCCCCAGCCAGTGCTCTCCGTGTCACCTCCTGCAAACCTCTGCACCTGCTGGTCTTTACCCGTGCTGTCCCCTCAGCACAAACGTCCCTGCCTGGATGAAGCGCCCCCAGCCGAGCCAAGCATGTGCCCCAGTGCCCCCCAACTCACTGGGCATCCTCGCCCTCCAGCAGGCGGCGGTAGGTGGCAATCTCCTGCTCCAGCCGCGTCTTCACGTCCAGCAGGACCTGGTACTCCTGGTTCTGGCGCTCCATGTCGCAGCGGAGCTCACACAGCTGCTGCTCGATGCTGCTGATGAGCCCCTGCAGCTGGGCCAGCTGGGCCCCGTAGCGGGCCTCGGTCTCCGCCAGGCTGCCCTCCAGCGACGCTTTCTGTGGGCCCGCGCAGACGTGGCCGGGTGAGAGCGAGCTGGGACCCTTCTTCGGGGCGAGGACCCAGAAGGGGTCCCCCTTCTTCCGTGTGGGGCTATGGGTGCTGCCGGGGCCATGGGGCAGTAACGTGGGCAGAGAGGGGCCCGTGTCACCGAGTGTGAAGTGACAGGCGGGGTGGGGAATTCGGGTTTCTCTGAGCAGAAGTCTGTGCGGCTGGGCCCACGCTGGGGTGACAGGTAAAGGCCAGGGAGGGGGTCGGGGGCCCTACCATGCTGAGCTGGGACTGCAGCTCAATCTCCAGGTTCTGCACGGAGCGCCGGAGCTCGGTGATTTCCGTCCGGCTACTCTGCAGGGCCTCGGTGTTTGTGGCCACCTCCCGGTTCAGCTCCTCCGTCTGAAAGGCAGGGTGGGTGACAGGGGCCGGAGGCGCCTTGCAGAGCGGGGGCAGAGGACAGGGGCCGTCCCTGAGCCCTGACCTCCCAGACCATGTCCCCCCTCCCACCTCTACCTGGCCTCTGTGCGGCTACAGACGCGCCTGCCCACAGACACACCCTCTGTGCCCACCCGGCCCTTAGTGGGTGCGCCTTGCTCTGCGTTCGGCACTCCTACGGAGCACTGCTCGAAGACAGGAGCTAGGTCTTACTCTGTGCCTGTAACTGTGCTGGGCCCCGGAGCAGCTCCCTGTGTGTCTACCACGGGCGTGAGTTATCCCTAGAAAGGCACGCACACCTACAGATGTGCTGGGAGAGGCCCTAGACAGAGAAGGCGAGATCCGGATCTGCTCCCCGAGCCACGGAGCGGCTTGTGTGGGCTTGAGGCCTCTCTGAGCCTCCCGTTCTAGACATGAGCACTGGGTCCAACTGGTTTCCAAAGGTCCTTCCAGCTGGGCCAGCCTGTGGATCTACAGCTTTTCCAGACCAACCCCGACGCCCAGCACACGTATGCACACATGTGCACGCTTGCTCACACACGGCCACCCACCTTGCTGAAGAACCAGTCCTCGGCGTCCTTGCGGTTCTTCTCCGCCATTTTCTCGTACTGGTCGCGCATCTCGTTCAGGATGCGGCTCAGGTCCACGCCGGGGGCGGCGTCCATCTCCACGCTGACGTCCCCGCCAGTCTGACCCCGCAGGGCGTTCATTTCCTGGGCAAGAGGAGAGCAGGAGCTCACCAGGGCCGTCCCGGGGAGAGACCCCGGGGCCTGCCTTCTCTCGGTCTCCAGGAGACGGGTACAGATGACAGACAGACACAGACAGCCTAATGGTTCGTCCGCTTGAAGATGGAGGCCGATGTGATCTTGTCTCAAACATACGGGGCTGTGAATATGGACCATCTCCCCCAAAGCGCGCTCGGGGATGGACTTTGCCCGGTTCCGACGTGTGCTGGGCAAGGAGAGAGGCACACTCCCCGACACGTCGGGGGATAAGCCAGGAGAGCTGCGCGGCCCTGACTGCGACCACCAACTACACAGTACGGGCACAGGGAAAGCAGCCCCATGTTGGCATCAGTGCAGAGCCAGACCTCATTAGGAAATGTTAATCTACTGCGGGGATGCAAGCCCTAGGACCAGCCTCAAAGCCAAGTGGAAACACTTTCTGGGCTCCTGCCACTGTAAGATCAGGTTCCTCCAGCGCAGGCCCGCCCAGAGGTCAGCTGAGAAGGAAG
This sequence comes from Nasua narica, assembly GCA_028533885.1. Lineage (NCBI taxonomy): Eukaryota > Metazoa > Chordata > Mammalia > Carnivora > Procyonidae > Nasua > Nasua narica. The sequence goes on along the minus strand of CM052804.1, from coordinate 17,573,445 downwards.
CCGCAGGTTCATCAGTCCTCCTACAGGGTCTGGGATCCCCACCCTTGTGTTGAGCCTTAGGGTCCCTAGGACCCCGAGACTCTCTGAAAAGGGGAGGTGGCAAAGTGGTGACGTCAGACCTGGGTGTGGACGTGGGTCAGATAGACCTGTGCGGCTTCGGGTAAATTCCTTAACCTCTCTGAGCTTGTTTCTTTACCAGTAAAGGGAGGGAAGAGCACCCCGCCCCCAGCGCCACTGTCAGTATCAGCTGAGCTAATTGCCGTGAATCACTTGTAATGTGCTGAGCAGATTTCGGCTGTTGTTATGACTATCACTATTACAATTAATTAGAGTAATTAGCATGCATGTTCTTGGGCTGATTTGCTCATTAGATAGTTAACTGCCACCACTCGCTGGGTAGACTGTGCCTTGAGGGATAAGGGAAATATCTCTGGGGGGGGAGAGGGCCCTCCAGGCTTCACCCTTCGAGGGTCTCCCAGGGTCGGGGCCAGAAACCCGCCAGAGATGGGAGCTGGATTGAGGGCGTGGCCCTGGCCCGGGAGGATTTGGGAGCCCCAGCCTTGCTCCGTGTAGGAGTCTCTCCTGCATTCCCCAGGGCCCGCCTCACCTCCTCGTGGTTCTTCCTCAGGTAGGCCAGCTCCTCCTTGAGGTTCTCGATCTGCATCTCCAGGTCGGCTCTGGCCAGGGTCAGCTCGTCCAGCACGCGCCGCAGGCCGTTGGTGTCGGCCTCCACGCTCATGCGCAGGTTCAGCTCCGTCTCGTACCTGGAAAGGGTGGAGGCGTGAGCCAAGGGGGCCCCCCCTTGTACACACGGAGAGCTCTGGTGTGCTGAGCCCGACCCAGCACCAGCCCCCAGAGGCCGACTCACTTGGTGCGGAAGTCATCGGCTGCCAGGCGGGCGTTGTCGATCTGTAGGACCAAGCTGGCGTTGTCGATGGTGGCCGCCAGGATCTGGGGGGCATAGGAGATCGAGCCAAATAGAGGAGATGAGGGTCCCCGCAATCTCCCTCTCTGAGAACCCTGCTGGAGGGCTCCCGGAATAGGGGGGGCACAGGTAGCCAGGAGGCCAGGACAGAGACCCATACATAGGCAATCCTCCCCTGCCCAAGCTGCAGGTACCTCACTCTCTTTTCCCCAGCTAAATTGACCTCTAGGCTCAGCTGCCACCTCCTCCAGGAAGCCCTCCTCGACTTCCCATCTGGGTCCCTCCTTCCCGTCACACCTCCTCCCTGCCCATCCCCTTTCACAGCACTTCTCCCAACTGTGATTTTTCCGTGACTTCTTTGGTTATTTTTCCTCCAATGGGCTCTGCCCTCCAGGCAGACAAGGCCTCATCTGCAACCATTCTCTTTGGAATCCCTAGCCCTGGGCAAAGTTCCAGTCCCGCAGTCAGCCCCCAGGAAACATTAGTTTAATAAGCAACTAGTTAATAAATGAATAAGATTATGACCAGCCCCACCTGAAAGCTGGAGCAAAGTTTTCTTTTCCCACAGGGTCATCAGAGAGGTTTAAATGAGAACAGGGAAGGGGCTCTGGAGGGAGCAGAGGGTCAGTTGTTATGACTACTGCTGCCATTGTTTTTGTAAGAAATGCCAGGAGGATCTACTCAAGAGCCACGTGAGGGGAGGAGAGGGAGGCCCCTAAACCCTCCCCAGAGGGAGGAGAGAGGAGGTCTCGGTGGACGGTGGAGGGTGGATGCAGCAGACGAGCTAGGAAGAATCGGGACGCTTTTAAGGCTGCAGGCTGACGTGCAGAAAGAAGTCAGAGGAGGCAGCCCCTGCAGGCCCAAGTAGCCCCAGTAGCCCCTTTCTGGGACTCTGAGCCCCCTGGAGGGCCCTGTGAAGTGACCCTGGGTCAGGCCCTGGTTGCAGCGTGAGCCCAAGGGCCAGTTTGTTACCCATCCCAGGCCTCGGTGGCCTACAGACCTGCCTCCCACCCACTTCCCTGCTCAGGAGGCTGACAGGCCGAGCGAGGGGCCCCTGGGAAAACCCCCGAGGGGTGTGGTGACCCCGAGGGGCGGAGGCCTGATGCTCCAGGCCCTGGGGGTTGGTGGCGAACAGCTGGCCGACCCCAGAGCTTGGCGCGCTGACTCACCAGGGCCCCCGGGCTCTCCCCGCCCAGACCGAGCCCAGTGTCTGGCCTGGCACCCCAGGAGCTCTGCTTCCACGGGGCAGGTACAGGAATTCCCTTCCTGGCTGCAGTCCCGGGCAGGAGCAGGCAAAGCCCCTCACGGGGCAGCACGAGACCTGGTTCTCCACCGGAAAGAGCAGCCTCCAGCCCGGCCCCCCCAAACATCTCCATATTTCTTTGAACTCTCACCTGCCTCCGGGGGCGGCGGCACCAGAGGACCGTCCCGGAGGAGGTTTGTGCGGAAGACCCAGATGCCCCGTTCACAGAATGCCAAGGCCATGAGCATGTGGGTGTGTGTGGCGTTCTCCTTCAGACTAACAGAGAAATGCCTTCCCTTGGAAGCTTCCAGTCTGAAGATATCGCTCCCTCCCTCAGGGACCCCCAGAGAGACCATTATGGAGAGAGTGACGGGGACCCACAAGGAAACCAGCTGGGAGAACGTGCCAGACTCGGTGAAACAGGGCATAGACCTAACCACGAAGTGTTGAAGGGACCCCAAGATCAAAGGGATAAAAGGCAAGTGCCACCCATTCAGGAGGGCTGCCTGGAGGAGGTGAGACAGGCAGAGAGCCAGAACCAGAGGGTTCAAAGTTGGGAGGGATCCCAACTTCAAAGCAGGTACTAAGGACAGAGGGCAGAGGGCAGGGAGCTGCCCGGCCCACCCACCTTGTTCCTCAGCTCCTCGATGGTCTTGAAGTAGTGGCTGTAGTCGCGGGCGGGCTCGGGCCCCTGCTTCTTGTACCAGTCATGGATCTTCACCTCCAGGTCGGCGTTGGCCTCCTCCAGGGCGCGCACCTTGTCCAGGTAGGAGGCCAGGCGGTCGTTGAGGTTCTGCATGGTCTCCTTCTCGCTGCCCCCCAGCAGGGTGTCCGAGGTGCCGAAGCCGGAGCCAAAACCGAAGCCCGCGCCAAAACCAGAGCCGAAGCCCCCACCCAGGCTGCAGGTGTAGCCCCCGCCGTAGCCGCCCCCCAAGCCCGCTGAGAAGCGGGACGAGGTGACCGACATGTTGCCACAGCTGCCGCCTCCCAGGAGGCTGGGGGCCCGGCAGGCGCCCCCAACACGAACGGAGGACATCCGAGAGAAGCCCCCACCGGGCACGCACAGGCCCTTGACGGAGCCAGAGGTGGAGAACTGGCGGATGCTGGTGGTGGTGGCGGCCATGGCGTCCACGGGTCAGGAGCACGGTCTGGTCTGGACAGGGACCCCAGGCAGCCCTTTATAGCCAGGCTAAAGGGGGGCCAGGCCCCCGGCCCTTGAAGTCGGAGCCAAAACCCCAGCCATGTAATTTGCTTCTGTACCAGGCGCCCAGGGCCTGGGGCTCAGGCCGGACATGCTGAGTGCATCCCCCGGGGCCCCCTCTCCTGCCTGTTCTGGGCCCAGGCAGGTGGCCTCTTAGCGGCCCATTGTCTGCTCAGAAACAAAGGTGGTGTTGGAGCCGGAGCCCCGGGGGAGGGTGAACCTCCATCCTTAGCCACAATTAGGCAGCTGAGCTCATTCTTGGGGGCAGTCCGGAGAACCAGCCCTGGGAGCCAGCCCGGCCTGGAACAAGGCTCCACAGGCCTGGAGCCCAGAGGCTGGTCTGGCCCCCCAACCTGCATGCCTGGGCCCCAGGGAGAAGGGTGGAGAAATTCGGGGTGACACCATCTCCCAGGTACAATGTGGCCCTGAGAGAGCCCCCCAGGCCAGCGGGGGGCGGAATCCGCCTCTACCCCCAGATGATGATCTGTGAGAGGGACACAGCCCCCGGCCTGGGGGATCGGGATCTGAGGGGAACAGACATGGCCACTGGCTAAGGGAGCGTTGGATGCAAGCCTTACGGGAAGTCGAGTCACAAGCCTCGGTTTCCTCATTTGTAAGGGTAATTCCTGCCTCCTGTGGTCTTTGAGGGAATCTGGAGAGTGGGGGCAGCAGGGAAGCTGGGGGCAGGGGTCCGAGACCAGAGGGGACAGAATGAAGCAGAGAAGGAAAGCCACTCTGGAGGGGCCCCTTGGAGGAGGCGAGGCAGGACCCGTGCAGCAGGGTGCCTCGGCTAGCACTGCATCCCGAGGAAGGGCCCCCCAGCGAGGGAGCCGCGCCATCCCACATCCTGGCAGCTGGCCTCCGCCCGCGCCCAACAAGAGATTACAGCCTAATCTCCTCGGCGCTAATGATTTAGGCGCTACCGGGACACTGGCGTCTGCACCGGGCCCGTCTGAATGGGGAGCTTCCAGGGGTGGCCAGGGCCCGAGGGACGGGCAGGGGAGGGCGAACCTGGCTCCCATGCGGGTGGCCTAGGCTCCCGGCCCACACACGGGGACAGGAAGGGAGTCAGGTTTTCTGTGCGGCCCAGAGCACCTATGCTGAGGCTAGACTGCGAGAAGGGCTTCCTGCTTAGAAAGTGGGGGGCCTCCCAGGGGAAGATGTCTCCTGGCTTGGGAAGTGGGGACAGCGCAAGCTATCTGGGAGAAAGAGAATGAAACCCAACCTAACCCTGCTCCAGACCTGCCTGTGAATTCTGGGGATCCCCAGGGTTGCGAGGGTGGGAGGATGGGGAGGAGGCTCCAAAGTCAAGGTGAGGGAGCAAGTCAGACCTCCAGGGTTCTCTTATGAGGTGAGACATCAGGGAGGACTTCCTGGCCATCCACAATCGTCTCTGGGGAGGACCCGGGGTCACCTGAGTGGGCCAGCCGCTCACCTTCACACAAAACAACACCCGATGCAGACCCTCCTCCCCATCCCTGCTGCAGCCACGCTCCCAGGGAGCCCTCTTCTCCAGGAGCTGCCTGACCTGCTTCCTCCAGGCAGGCCTCATTGGGAGTCCACGGTGGAGGTCCCAATGAGGGACTTCCCACTGAACCTGGAGCACAGCCAGGGCCCCCGCAGTGCCTCTTCCTAGAGCCCCCAGCTCGGCCCTCACCCTACCTCCAAAGCTCCCAGACCTTAGTCTTAAGCCCCAGTGTCAGGGAGTAGAGAGTTTATGAACCTTCCTTCCTCCCTCCAAAATCACCAAGGCCTCACCTACCACCACCACCATCTGGCCCCCTCAAGCTCCCTCCCCCCATGACGTCAGACTGTGTGCCCCAGTCTGGGCTTGTTTCTCCATGCTGGTGACTCCCAGGCCCTTTGTCTCTGCTCTTTGGAGAGAGAGCCACTGTCTGTGGATCCCCCAAGGGCACCCCAACCCAGAAAGGCCTCACATGCTGAGTGAAAGGGCAGGGTTAGACCCCAGAAGGCCTCCCTGGCCCTCTGGAGTGCATGACTGTATCTGGCCCAAACAGACCTGGGCATCCCTCCTACACAGCTCAGGGACAGCCCTCGCCACATCTTCCCAGCAGTGTGGAGAGGAAACTGAGGCACATGGCCTTTGAGTGGCAAGGAGGAAGGCGGGGCCAGGCGGCAGGGCCCGGCCTTAGCAGTGGGGCCAGGGCCCCAGCAGCTCCCACTTTCCCCGTGAGGGGACCCTGCCAGAGGGCTGCACAGAGGACTTGGCCGTGATGCCTCCTGCCTGGGCTTGTCCTCCACCCCCGGCAGGGAGAGGCCCCTGGCAGTCAAGCACCAGACCCACAGCCCCCGCAATCGTCAGCAGCTCGGCCCACATGGAGGATGAGAAGAAAAGGAGGAAGAGCTCCAGCCCCAGAGGCTGCTGGGAGTCCAGCACAGTGGGGGAGGGGACCAGAGAAGGAAGCCGGGGAGTGCCTGGGATCACCCCCAGAGTCCCCCCAGGGCCCTCATGGCAGCCGAGGCTTGACTAACCCCACAGGCCCTGGGTCTCCTCTCCAGAGGTTGCTGAAAAGCGAGGGTGCTCACCGGTGCAGTGGAGACAGGCCTTGCCTCAGATCTGAGCAGAACCCAGGTGTGGGGAGAGGGTCCCTGGAACCACACCCACCCCCGTGAAGTCGATGGAAGGCTCTGACTGTAGAGTAGCCTGGGGGCCCCAGTATATAGTTGGTGTTCCATAAGTGCATGTTAAGGGGCGCCTGGCTGGCTCAGCCAGAAGAGCATGCGACTCTCGATATCCGGGTCATGAGTTCAGGCCTCACACTGGGTGCAGAGATTACCTAAATAAATAAATAAACTTTAAAAAATAGATGCGTATTAATACTGACCGAGGTCATACCACATCAGCCCAGCTGACCTTGGCTCCAATAGCTCCCCCCGCAAGCATTAACTGTCACCCCCCAGGACAGTGCCCACCCCCCACCCCACCCAGAACCCAGGGCACAGCCCAGATGCGGCAGGTGCTCTAAAGTGCTTGTCGTATCGTCCGAAGATGGAGGCGGGGCCCTGACCGGGGTCGAGACAGGGACCCAGATAGGAAACGTGGCCACCTCCCCTCTCCACCAAGGAAAAGGGTCCCTATCAGGTGAGGTCGGAAAAGTGAGAGGCCTAGGAGCCGGGGGTATGGGCTCCCTGCTGGGACCTTGGCTTAGCTGATGAGAAGGCCCCAAATCCTTCAGGGGTCCCAAAGACTTTCACTGAATCCACAGACACCTGCCGCTAGGGTACCGGTCCTCTCCGCTCCACTTACTATGGACACAGAGAACTTCTCACCTCTCTGTGGGAACGTCACCTGGGATGGGAGAGGCAGGACCACCAAGGAGCCCGCAGGCCCCTCCCCGGCCAGCATGGCCTCGGCCACACCTGCCCTCAGGGGGAATCCTCCTCTTCCTCTACCTTCTCCTCAGCCTCTGTCCCAGGACCCAGGACCCAGGACCACCCCGCCCAGATCCACCCACGGAGTCTAGTTCCAAAGAGAGCCCCACCCTCCACTCCAGGGGCTGTGGGAGATGAGGAACATCCTCGGGGCTCCTGAGAGTCTCCTCCCTGTTGGCGGAGTCTAGGGCGGGGGTCCTCCAGTGTCCCCTTACACGCCAGTGGTCTCTGGGTGCTCTCTCCTCAGGGACAAGCAGAGGCAGCCACCTCCCTCTGACTGGTTTCCAGGAGTCACCAGCCTCGGGTGGACCCATCACAGCACCTGGGAATACCTCCCATTTTCCAGGCAGGGCCACATCAGCTGCCCAGGCCCCTCCCCAGAAAGGACCCAGAGGCCTGAGTGGCCCAAGTAGGACCCAGGCAGGAAGACAGAGCAAGGGAGGAGGGCAGGGAACCCATGGGAATGGGTGGAGAGGAAGTCTGGAGGGGGACCCGGGCCCGAGGGAGGCATGTGTGGGAACTCTGGCTGCTTCCCATGAGCTAGAAGACTCCAGGCTGACAGGATTGACTTCTCCCCTGGGCCTTCCTCTCCCTCCTTCACCCCTCCTCCCTCCCTCTCCTTCTTCCTCTTGCCCCTCCCTCTTTCCACTCCCCCTTCCCTGGCCTGAAGGCAGTGGGTTCCCCTTCCAGGGTCCTCCCCACCTTCCAGAGCCAGAGCCTGTGCTTCCGGCGCCCTCCCCACCTGCCCCACCTGCCCTCTCTGCTCTCCTGACGGGCCGGTTCCTCCCTATTAATCCCATTTGTACCTAATCTTACTGTTCTAGAGTGATCTCCAGGGGCAAGTGTGGCCCAGTCTCCCAGGGAGAGGCCTTGTCTCTCCCCTCGGACTGGACATTCCTTTACAGCAGCAGCTGCGTCTCCCCTATCAGACCGGGAGCCCACTCGGGCTGGGGGCTGTGTCTCCCCTGCGGGAGCCCAGGGATGCTCTGAGCATGGTCCGCTTCCTTCTTCCTTCACTTAACACAGCCAGCAGGATGGAGGTGGGGGGGGAAATTCTCTTGGTTCTTTGTGTTGGTGCTGATCACCCCGGCCACCACACTATGACCCTGACCAACTAGGGAGAAGGAACAGTGTGGGGAGGGGGGTGGAAGATGACCTGGGTGGGAGGACCAGGGGAGGGAGGCTCATAGAGAAAGGAACAGGAGGAAAAGATAAGAGGAGAATGGGGAGGACCAGGGAGGAGGATTAGGAGAGAGTGTATCAGGGAGGAGGACTGGGGAGGGAGGATGAGGGGAGGAGGATCACAGAGGAAAATCAGGGAGAAGAAACAGGAAGGAGGAGGATGAGGCCCAGGGGAGGGAGGAGGGGAAGAGGATCAGGGAAGAGGAGGAGGAGGACCAGGGGAAAGCAAATGAGGGGAGAAGGACCAGGGAGGAGGACGAGGAGGACCAGGGGAGAGAAGATGAAGGAAGGAGGCCTAAGGGAGCGAAAAGCAGGAGAGGAAGAGAGAGAATCATGGAACAGCGGATAAAAGGCAGGCAGGAGGAGGCAGAGGGGGCCTTCAATCCCAGTGTTCCCAGCCGAGGAGGTCCAACCAGGAATGAAGGTCGTCTGCCCTTTCCAAGGGCAAAACAGGAGGACAAAGCAGGAGCACAAGTGTGCAGAGGCCTGGGCCCCATGGAATACTCTGCCCACCCGCCCCCCCAACGTCCTACCAACTCCTCCCCATCAAGGCCTGTCCGGAAGCTGCCCCAACCTGCCGGCCAGAAGCCAGCACCCTGTGCTAAACCTCTCAGGGCCCCTTGTCCTGCTGCCTTGCCTCGGGCCCTGGCGCCCTGGAGGCTAATTACTTCACATCTCCCCAGCTTTCCCCAGCAATGTGTTGTCAGGGAGGAACCCCAGCTCCTAATCGTCAGACCCCCAGGGTCAGGCCCATATTATCTGCGATCAGCAGCCCACGTCCAAGGGCCTGAGGTGAGTGGAGACTCCGTGCAGCCTTGGGCAACGTATGTCCCTTCTCCCAACCTCAGCTCCCTTCCTCACCTATAAATGAGGCCACAAGACTTCCATGACAAACTTGTGAGGCTGAAATGAGCTAGGAAGTCACGGCAGCTGGCACTGGGCCTCGCCTGTACCGGGGACTCGGGAAGGGTTCGGTGACTCCAACGCTGGCTGGTGAACCCTCCCTGTGGTGGGGTGTCATCCTTCCCGTCCTGTGCTCAGCTGAGTAATGTACCCCAATACCTCCTCATCCCCAGACCCTGGGAATATGCACGGAACATGGCAAAAGGGACTTAGCAGATGTGGTTAAGAAACTTGCAATGAAGGAGCACCTGGGTGGCTCAGTGGGTTAAGCGTCTGCCTTCGGCTCAGGTCATGACCCCAGGGTCCCGGGATCGAGCCCTGCATCGGGGTTCCCTGCTCAGTGGAAAGCCTGCTTCTTCCTCCACCCTTGCTCCTGCTCTTTCTCTCTGTCTCTCTCTCTCTCTCTCTCTCTTATGCACACACTCTCTAATAATAAATATATAAAATTTTAAAAAAGAAAACAGTGTGTGCATATAAAGGTTTTTTTAAAAAATTGTAACGGGGAAACCATTCTGGATTATCTGGTTGAGTTTCCGATGATCACAAGGGTCATCGTAAGAGAGGGTGAGAGGATGGGAGTCAGAGCAGATGTGACGACAGGCCCCGAGGTCAGAGGAATGCGACCACGAGCCAGGGAACGTGGGCAGCCATTAACAGCGGGAAAAGGCAAGAAAAGATTCTCCCCCAGAGCCTCCAGAAGGAGCGCAGCCCTACTGACACCTCGCAGGAATCACTTCGGATGTCTGACTTCCAGATGGGTAAGCTAACAAGTGCATGCTGCTTTAAGCCCCAAAATACGCGGTAATTGGTTACGGCAACACTCGGGGACTAATACACTCCCCCAGCCCATGCTGGCGCCAACAGGTGCGAGCCACTCTCCCTGGTGCTAGAATTCTTTGGAAGAGGACCTGTTCCCTTTCTCGGATCGTAATCGTTCATGGCCAAAAGACGGCCCTCTGTTCATCTCCAGGCTCAAGACGAGGCCTAACTCAGCATTTTTTAATTATATTTTATTATATATATTTGTGTATACAGCAGGTGTCCAGTTGCTACTTGCTGAATGAACGCAGGCAGCAAGAGCCCAAACTTGGACTTCGTTCAGCACCATTGACTGCATTCATTGTGCGGCAGGCACGGGGCTGGGTGCCGAGAGTTCCGCCCTGAGTCAGCCCAGCCCTGCCCTTCACAGGCGCGCAGGCCGGTGATGGAGACAGACGCACAAACAGCCCATCAGGGCCAGTGTTTTCTCTGCAGTGATAAAGGTGCGTATGCGCCAGCGCCTCGGGAGGAGCCAGCGCCTCGGGAGGAGCCAGAGGAAGTGACTCGCCCAGACCAGGCTGCTCAGGACAGTTTCGCAGGGAGGGACCCCAGAGCTGGGTTTCGAAGCCAGGGCAGGGCTCTGTAGCTAGAGAGGACAAGGCGGGGGGAATCGTCCAGGCACAGGTGGGAACGCACCTGGAGGGTTGGGGATCCCCGGGAGCCCACGGCGGCACCCACGCTTCCAGGAAGGCCCCAGAGGAATGAGAAGGAAGGTGGATTTTGTAAGGAAATACCTTTGTTCAGCTCCTGTTAGCTGAGCACCTACTGTTTGCCGGCCTCAGCCCCAGGCTCCCGGAGGGGGGGGAGGCGTGGTGATCAGCACCACAGTCTTTGCTCTCAGGGAGCAGACATTCCAGCGAGAGACGCGGGGAATCATCAGACCGGAGAATGGCACGTTCTCCAGGGAAACACAAAGGGATAGGAGAGTTTCCGGGGGGCCACGGAAGGCCTTTCAGGGTGACATTCAAGCAGGAAACCGAATTAAGGAAAGAGCCAGCCATGGTCAGGAAAGGCTAGATTATCTGATCAAGGGGCTGAGCCCACTATCAAGATACATCTCCTGGGGACTAGAAAGAAGGGCCAGTGTGGCTGGGGAGGGGGGTGGAGGGCAAGGGAGAAAACGGAGCTACCTAACGCCAGAAAGGGGCAGCGCCAACCCCGCAGAGCTGTGGTCCTCATCCCTGACGCCTCCGAGCTGGGCCCAGCTGGTGCTCCAGAGACACGGGTGGGCTGAGAGCTTGCCAGCGTAGGGCACAGCCTTGTCGGTTTTCTGTTTGTTTTACTGCAGACTTCCCAGAGTCCTTAACAAGCTAATGTGCATTGTGATGTCCAAGTGAGGGGTGGGTCGGCGGGGGGAGGGGGGGATAAAGAGCTAAGCGTTTCTCAAACTTACTCACACAAGGGGCCACTTCCAGGAAGAGCAGGTGGGGCTGGGGTTCCATGGAACCCACTTTGGAAATCTCTGGGCCAATTCCTAGGGCAATGTCAGTGGGAGAAACGAGTCGAACGAGGCCGGAAAGGAAGGCCGCCGTGAAAGGCGTGCTAAAAAGTCCGGGCTTTGTCCTGCAGCTCTCGAGAGTCTTCCAAGCTTTGCTGTGCTCTAGTCTACTTTTAGTGTGTCTATTTACAGAGATTTTAATCATAGAGAAGGGATATTATCGATCTCGTCAATGCCTCAGTTTCCCAGTTAATCATCTCTTGGAGAGCCACCTCATTCTGTTTAATGCCTCATGACCGTGAGCTGTAACTGATTTACTCCTGTCCCTACCAACCTCCTCTCAGCTCACCAGGATTTTTTGCTTTTACACACAACAGTGAGATAAACCTCCCCAAACAGGCACCACGGTGAACTTTGGCAAACACCTCCATGTGGGTGACTTTAGCAGTGAGATTACCAGGTGAAAGGGTTAAATCTGTCGCTTACTTTGATAGCCACTGCCAAGTTTTCTTCCAGAGGGAACTGAAATGACACACAGGGTTTGCTTGAAGATACTCTAGTCTCCTTCACACAAGATGGCGGCGGGAGAGAGAGGGGACAAGAGTGGCAGCATGCTGACAATTATCGAACTGGGTGATGGACATACGGTCGTTGGTTTTTTGGGTTTTGGTTTGTTTTTTAAACATTGTATTGATTGATTTGACAGAGAGAGAATGAGCACATGAGCAAGGGGAGCAGCAGAGGGAGAGGGAGAAGGAGACTCCCCGCTGAGCAGGGAGCCCGATGCGGGACTTGAACCCAGGACCCTCAGATCATGACCTGAGCTGAAGGCAGACGCTCAAGGGGTCCCATGGTCGTCGGTTTTGCTCCTCTCCCTACTTTTGTGTATGTTTCAAATTTTCCACAGTACCAAAAAAAAGTCTCCTTGAGAAAGTTCTATAAATTCTCACTCCCGCCAGCTATGTTGAGAGCATTTCCTCACACATCCACCAGCATTGGGTCTCATCAAGGTCATTGATGTCATGATTGATGTCCTCTCTTGCTCCAATTACCGTGTCTTTTTTTAAAGTTTTTATGTATTTATTATTATTTTTTTTAATTTGAGAGAGAGAGCATGAAATGGGGGAAGGCCAGAGGAAGAAACAGACTCCCCACTGAGCAGGGGTTTGGTCAGGGCTCAATCCTGTGACGCCAGGACCATGACCTGAGCCAAAGGCAGACACTTAACCCACTGAGCCATCCAGGCATCCCTGTCCCTACTCTTCACTTATTTTTTCTGGGGGGTCTTTTCCTTCCCGACTTGGGTGAGCTTTTTGCAAATGTGGGAAGGAGGCCTTTGGCACAGGGGTTCCAAATGGGCTTTCCCAGTTAGCAAGTGGTCTTCCAACTTTGTCGACAGTGTCTTTTTCCAAACAGATGATTTCCCTCCGATCACATTCAATCCTTGTTTCTGGGATGCATCTAGGCATCTGGTAGTTTGAAGAAGGGGCTCACTTGGGGGGCAGTGTGAAAGCTGGATGGGGGCAAGGGCCAGCCCCGGGGCTGAAGCGAGGGCCCCGGGAGAGAGATGGCAAGCGTGAGGACAGGACACCGAGGCCAACAGGCAGACAGGCTTGGGCCGGGGAGGCAGCAGAATGACTCCGCATTTTCTGGGTTGAGCAGGTGAGAGGGTAATGATGCCACCGAATGGGAGAGTCAGGCAGAGGGAAAAGCAAGGTTCAGAGGAAAAAAACAATTCACTGCTCTCTAAGCATTTACCAGCCTATGTGGTCACATCTATTTACCTGTCCCCTCCGCTAGACCCTCCCCTACCGCCTTCTTCCCTCGTTATCAAGCAAGTGGTGCTTGATAACTATAGATATTGATGGATAAACGAATGACCCGAGTGGGAGGTGCATCCGCTTGAGTGGAGATGTCAGGAGGTGGAAGGAGGCATTCACAACTCAAGGGACTTCCTCTCCCATCAGGCACCGCCCCCCAAGGAGTTGGTGGGGTTGGCCACCTCATCTGACCCAGCCACACCTGGCTGTGCCCACCACCCGTGCCAACAGGCAAGCAGCTGTATCTGGCCCTGAGGACTCTAGAATTCGCTGGTTCCTTGGATACGACCGGCTCAGACCTCGCCAGACACCAGGAAGTCCTCCACCTGGAGGTGAACATCAGAGAAGCAGGAAACCAGTGAGGTCACCAGGGAGAGGGCAGAGGCAGAGCCCTGGGGCTAGAACCCTTGAAGAACCTTCTAGAAAGACTGGCTGGTCCCGACAGACCTAAGTGGCCCAGAAGAAGACCTCCAGGGCAGATTGGGCAGCCCAGTCATACTTCTGGGGCTGGTTTCAAGCTCACCACCAGAAGACGCTGGTCAGGGAATGGAGACACAGTGGCTGACCAGGGAGCAGGGGGAGGGGAGAAAGGGGACACTATGGGGCTCCCACCTCATAAGCCTTCTCTTCTCACCCCTACATTTGGTTGCTCCCCAAGGAGAAGCCGGGATGCTTCTATCAGGACTCCAGGCCTGGGGTTTTCCAAGAACCATCCCCGATTAAACCCCGGCTCCCGAATGCGCCGGCTGAAGCCTCAAATCTGTACCGGGAGCGCCCTCTGCTGGCACTCTGGGTCGTGCGCCTCTGCTCTGCGGTCCCGGGAGGTGCGGCCCGGCTGGAGGAGGGACTGGAGAAAGCCTCCACCTGTGCTTCACGCCCACCCCTACTCACCATCTTGGGCTCCTCCCTTTCCAGTCCCCTGGCCCCCATAGCACCAGGGGCCCAGGCTGGGCCATTGTGTCCATCCCCTGCCTCTAGGCCAATGGGCACGAAATTCCTTTCTAAAGCTGACCTGTACATTATGTCCTGTTCCTCCCTCCCTTCTCTATCTCAAAAAACTTCCCTGCCCAAAGCCCTCCTCCCCATCCCCAGCTTAGGTCCTCCTATTAAACCACTTACCAAAGTCAACATTCCTACCCAGCGCCCCCCCACCCCGAGTGTGAGGTTCTGTAGGCCATGCTCCCCTTGGTGGGGACCACCCGCTTCCTGCAGCCGTCTCCCGAGACAGCCGCTGCCATTTGCTGGCTCTCATCGGAATACCTCACTCAGAGCGTGGCGCCCACAGGGCGTCTACATGCAAAACTTTGTGAGTGCCCAGTGTGGGCATCCGTGTCCAGGAGCGCCCTACGAGTGTGGCACAGTGAGCGCCCCCCACCCCCCCCCCCGGGGTCTCTGCAGGGGACCTGGGCGGGGCTGCTCCCGGGGAGGCCAGCAGGTTCCGAGCAGGGAAAGGCTGGCGTCCTGCGCCCGCAGAGGGCAGCACTGAGCCGCTCTGGCCTCGCCGGGGCCTTGGTCTGGAGGAGTCCCCGCTGCACTGGCCCCGGAGCCCTAAGGACTGGGGAGGAGAGAATGGTTTCAGATCTACAAAGAAAAAAGGGAAAGACTGCTGGGCGAGGGGATGGCATGTCACCGAGCACTAGGCAACGTTTCCAAATTTGAGTGGCGGGTTCACAGGGGTTTGCTATACCTTAATTCTTAAACCCTACCGGTATTTTGTAGATATTATTTTGAACCTATTCAGAAGTACTTTTTTTTAATAATAAAGAATCATCTCTGGGCTTTCTCTAGGACGGGGGAAAGACCCCTCCTCTGAGTAAAGAAACCCCCGAGGGCAAAATTGAGCCTTCCAGCTCCCTGGGACTCCCCAGGTCTCCCAAGGTGGCTCTGAGTTTCCCTGGGGTTGACAATGGCCTTGGGGGAGGGGAGAACCAAGCTTCTCCGCCCCCAGGTCTCCCACCAACCTCCCTGTAAATAAGCATTTACACACAGCTCATGCACACATTCACACACTCATCAGACACACACACACAACTGACACACACACAGTCACACGCTCACAGACTGGCATACCCACTCACTTACATTCACACTCACACATTTACACCCAGCTCACACACATTCACTTTCCTTCTCACACAACTCGAACTCCCAAGCTCACACTGACACACTCATGCATCTACATACATGCACCCAGACTCCCACATTCACACACTTACCACAGCTTTAACATAAGCACACTGATGTATGCTCACAGACTCACATTCATCACCGCAGACACACGCATATTCACACACGCATCAATTCATACACACACACCTTATATACACACTTACAAACTCTCACTCTCACACTTCCAGTCAGCTCACACACACATACACGCGCACACACACACTCATATCCACACTCACACGTTCAGGCAGACTTTCACAGCCTTACACACTCACACACATTCACAGACCCCCACACTTACATTGTCACACACTCATGGACACACCTGTGCACTTCCACGCTTGGGTACACTCCCACAGCCTCTACTGCTTTGTTTCTCACACCCTTTCACACATAAAGCAGCCAGTTGCCACTCACGCTCTGGCCCATTCACCCCGAGTCGTCCCAGGCAGAGAGAAGGAGCTTGGACCCTCTTTGCTCTCAAGACAGATTTCTGGGATCTTCCCAGGAGACTCAGTCCCGAGGTAGAGAGATGTTTCTCCTCAGACTGAAGGATGCAGTTCATGTGACAGCCCTTCGGGAGTCCACACACCACAAAGGGAGTCCCCAAGCTTCCTGCACCCATTCATTAGTTCAGTCTCTCACTCGCTGACCTACATGAGGGAGGGCCTGGGGACATGAGAGGGGACACACAGTGGGCCCTGATCTCGGGGGGGTTCTGTCTCCAGGGATCCTGGGCCTCGTGAGCAGACAGAGCAAGGCCATTATGGAGGCTGAGCAGGCAGAGCTGTGGAAACACCTGGAAGGGCCCCCGTCACAGCTCCAGGGGCAGGACAGCTGGAGAAGGCATCTGAGCGGGACCTGTACACACGGGGGTCACAGGTAGACACTGGCCTCCAGGGGGGTGCCTGGCATCGTCAGGAAAGAGTGAGACATTCCGGACGAGCGGAGTTAGCCAGGGAGACAGAGACAGGGGGCTGGGCCTGGAGAGGTCGGCAGGGGCCCGTGTGTGGAAAGCCCTGGGGGCCATGCGGAGGAGCGTGGCCTTTCTCTTCAAGGCCACAGGGAGCCCTGATCAGCTGTGCAAAACAGGAGAGGACGAAGTGCTCTGCAGAGGCCAACGGTGTGTGTCCAGGAGTTCCGGGACGAGCAGGTGCCTCAGCCCCCATCCCAGAAACAGCACTGGTCCCCAAACCACGTCCACTGGTCCAGGGAGTCCCCAGAGACGCTTCCCTAACTTGCGAGTGACAGACGGTCTGTCTGTGCAAAGGGCCGGAAACAAACACACGGCACCGAGAACCTGACACCGTCTTCAGGAAAAGTTGCCAGTTTCTCCCCAACAGCCTGCCCCCGCCAAGCCGCTGGCTCTACCCCAGCCAGAAGTGAGGGGGCGTGGGGGCACCCCACAGCGGGCAGCGGGGGCTGCAGGGCCTGGCAGAGTGGAGCGGGGGACAGCTCGGGGAGGGCGCCGTGTGCACTCCCCAGCCAGAACCCATTCCTGGATGAGCGAGGGTGAGGCTGCTCCGTCCACACATTCCAGGGGCTGCCGCACCCTTCCAGCCTGTTCTCACCTGTTCCCACGATTTCCCAGGCTGCCCTGCACCCGGCTCCCAGGGCCAACTCCCAGAATCCTTCAGGGTTCAGGATCCAACTACAGGAACTCTGGTAGAAATGTCCAGAAGCCCACTTCCACTGGGACAACCGCCTCCCCCCAACACATACACACCCATGCACAGACACGCGTGCACGCGCACACACACACACACACAGAGTACCATCTTCAGGCCCAGGACACAGATGGGGCTTTCAGGGTTTCAGGGAGCTGAGGCACCCCTTTCTCTGCAAATAGCACCTCTCCCTGGGACAAAGTGCTGCCCTCTTGCTACAAGACCCCGGACAGAGGAGGACAGATGGCAGCCAAAGTCCCTAGACAGTCCCTGAGAATAAGATGACCCCACAGTGCCAGCCAAGGGCTCAGCCAAAGGAAGGCTAGGGAGGTGGGTGCCAAGGGGTCCCTGCCCCAGACACATCCCAGGCCAGTCCTCCCCACTACTGCTCAGCGATGGGCTAATTGGAGCCCGAGACGCACCTACTCTACTCCCCTGTCCCGACCCAGGTCCCCCGGCTCCCTAGAGCTCAGCCTGCTGCCCTTCACAGGAGCCGGCAGGACACCGCAGCTCATCTCCGGGCCTCTCCTCCCACAGCCCTGGTGTCACCCTTCCCGACTCTGCGTGCAGGACAGAATTCCCACGCCCCCCTACCCGGGCCCAGGGCCAGGGCCGGCTGGTTCCCACTGAAGCCTGGGAAGTGATTTCTGCAGCCCAAGCTGCACTAGGCCCGCCCTAGGAACAGCCGGGCCCTGCCTGCTGTGGGGGCATGACCGAGGATACCAGCCCAGGTCCCACAGGCCGAGCTCAAAACTGCTGAGGGCTGCAGAAGAAGGCGACAGGCAGGCAAAGGGGGCCCTCAGCCTCTCACTGGAGTGACTGAAATGCTATCTTCACCAGCAGACTTCAGAGGAAGGGGGAGGAACTGTGGGCAGAGTCCCCAAATCCCAGACTTGAAGTTACCACCCCCCATCAGGAGCCTGGCCTGACCTGCAGAGGCTAATGGGGAAGCTGCCGAGCTGGGCTGGGCTGGGCTGGGCTGGGGGGCGGCGGGGCCCTAGTGGGAAAGAGGTGGGATCCCCGCAGAGCCCATCTCAGGTCCCAGAGCACTTCCTCGGCCTCAAGGTCACATTCCGCCCACCAAGAGCCCAAGGGCCTTGACCCCCTTTTACAGGAGAGGAAAGTGAGGCCCAGAGAGAGGAAGAGGATTGTGGGCAGAATTTCACCACACGGAGTGGGGGGACAGACCTCGGTGGACCCCCACATGGCCCCCTCCCAGCCCCAGGTGCCAATGCAGAGGGCCCAGTGGGAGTGCAGAGGAAGCAGGGCCCCTGCGGGCATGGGACCCCCACTCCGAGCCTCTGCCCCGGGCCCCCACCAGGCACCCACGGCTCCAAGCAGGTGAGGACAAAGGCCTCCCTGGGAAACAGGGGACAACAAAGAGAATGTGAGCCTGCTCCTCCCTGGGTTTTAGGGGGCCCTGGCCACCCCCAGCTCTCAGATGCCTTCACTGTTCCCCCGTTTGCTGACCGGCCAGCAAGACCAAGGCCCGAACCACAAACGGTCTTAAGCCTCAGCCTCCGAGTCTCCAAGTGCAGAGGCAAAAGGAGGGCATGAGTCGGGGTACCCCAGTAGCCCAAGCCATTGCGGGCGCCGGGCTTTCCTCGTCGGCCCCTGCCAGCCTGCACCCCGCCCAGCAAAGACTTGCAAGGCAAGCATTTCCCACACCCCATTCCAAGTGGGGGCCAGACGTGTTCCTTACAAGGCTGCGGAGCTGAGCCGGCTCAGGCAGGCGGGGGGGGGCCCCCGGGCGGGGCACAGGACACCTGGCTGGGCCAAGCCTGGACGCACCCCGCTGGTGAGGAATGTGGACGCCGCCCGGGCCGGCCCTGGGAAAGGTGCCGCCCCCGCTCCCGCCCGGCTCTGACTCAGCCTGGGCAGGCCGGGAAGCTGCAGCTTCAGCAGGTCCCGAGTCTCTCCCACCCCACCCTCCCCACCGGCCCCTGGGGGCTGGAGCGGGGGAGATGGGGCCTGAGAGAGGGGCCAGGAGCCATGACAGCACCCACCAGACCTCAGGGTGGAGAGGAAAGCAAGGACTCTGTCAGACTCGCCCCCCTTCTGCACAGCCCAGAGGTCTACCCTTTTCAGATGGCAGGAAAGCAAGGGGCTCTAAACTCCACGGCCTGCCCCTGTGTGACTCCAGCCTGAGACCTGTCATTTTTCTGAGCCTCAGTTTCCTCCTCTGTGAAAGGGGCCAGGGCTGAGGTGGTGGGGAAGCTACAGCTGAACCTCGAAGCATCTGATGAGCACTGGCAAAATGAAGGGTAGCTAAACCGGGCCCGGGAAATTGGGGGAGGGTCCCCCAGCTCTGGAAGTACTTAGGGAGGAAAAGCAGAAAGACCCCAGGGTCCCACCTCTCCCCAAGTCACAGAAGCACCTGCCAAGTCCCCAGGGAGCCTGATTGGGCCGCCTCCAGAGCTGAGTGAACCCACCGATCCTCTGTCCGTGTCACCCAACACGGATATGCCCAACTCCCCAGGACAGGGGCTGGGTCCCTCCCTCAGCTAGGAGATCCCCAACAGCTGCGGCCACGTTTCTCCCTCAGACAGGGGATCCCCAAGGACTGAGACTCTGTCTGCCTTTCACTATCTCCTCACGTTCTCTGACCTGGACCACAAAGACCAAAGGCGAGTGGAGGCCAGAAGGACTGTTCTTCCCTTCCCAGCGCCAACCCCACTTCCCTAGGCCCTGATATTGCTCCGCTCACCCGCCCAGCCAGCCCCCAAACAAGAGTGCCCGACCTCAGACTGCCCCCCTTTGCCTCCACCTGGGGGCCAGCCAACCTCCCATCCTTCCCGCACCAGGGAGGAGGCCTGTGGACCCTGGCCGGGAATGAGGAACCCTAGCAGGCAGACCCTCCCTCCCCTGAACCCTTCCCACCACCCTGCTGGCCCAGGAGGGCTTTCTTCCTCAGACCCACACTTCTCCCCTGTGATTCAGGCAGTCCCCGACCCTTCCCCTCCTAAGGCCCGCGAAGCTCAGGGTCAGCAGTGGGGCTGGGGTTGGGGTCACATAGTCAAAGGCTGCTGGAGCAACAGCCTGGGGGTCCTGAGCTTGGGAAGGGCGGGGACGGGTCTCCAGCCACCTCCCGCCTACCTCCCCTTGCCCTCGTCCCCAGCCAGGCTTCCTGCCGGTGTGTAGGCCCAGGTCAGGGTGTGGTGTTGGCAGATGTTGGCAGGACACACCGTCTCTAGTGTTGGGTATTGTGCCTCGGTTACCAAGGAGGGAAGCTGGCTCCCTGCCGTGTTTGGGCCCCAGGCTGAATGTGTGGGTGGGGAGCGAAGCAGAGGATTTGGGGAGTGGAGCCCTCACTTTCCGCTCCCAGGGCCTGCGGCCAGGGAGGGCCCGCCCAGACTCGCAGCTCGCCGGGCAGACTCAGACTTGCTCCCGGCCCACCTTTCTGCTGGCTCTGGGGCACGCCAGGCCAGGTAAAGCACGCTGGGGAGAGGGCAGGCTCCTCTGGCACCCCAATTTGGGGCCGGGGCCTGGAGCCCCAACAAGGCAGGCACTGCAAGGTCACGACCCCCAGGACCCTCGGCACAGGGGACGCCACAGCCTGGCTCAGGCAACCCAGGAGAGGGTCCCAGCACCAGGTCAGGTCCCTCGGACTTCAGTTTCCCCATCTGGACAGTGTCAGGGGCTAACCCGGGTAGTCCCTGACGGGCCCCCCTAGTTCTGCTCTCCCTTCATGAGCTGAGAGACTGAGGAGTCGGGCTGCGGGCCAGCTGGGAGCCCCCGGCCCTGAGGGCTCCTCTCACCTCTTTGCAGGCCCACTGCCCAGCCCGGGGCTGGCACCCACGAGGGCCGGAGGTGGCTGAGCGCAGGAGCCCAGGGCTGTGGCCAGGAATGGTGTCTTTTCTGCTGTCTCTGAGGAGAGGGGCTCCCCTTGTTCCCTCTCCCAGGAATGGCCAAGCAATAGCCAAAAGAATCTGGGCCTGACTCCTCTCGCCAGCTCCCCGTCAAGGCCTCGGTCCCCTGCCTGTGTGCCTGGCTCCTTGCTGGAGGCTGGGGGGAGGCAGGACTGAGGCCCCACCCCCGTGTCAGGGGCACAGCCTGCACAGAAGGCCACAGACAGCACCAAGGCAGGCCCAAGAAGACAGAGCAGGGAAGGTTTCCACGGGGGCGGAGAAGCTGAGTCTTCTGGCTGGGGGTTGCCAGGGGAAGAAGGGGAAGGGACTCGAGCATGTGACAGGTCATGCCACAGAGAACGCAATGAGGGTGGGCATTTGGGGGTGAGGGGCCTGGAGGTAAGGCCCAGATGGGCGAGGAGCTAGTCTTTAAGGGCCTTGCGGCCGGGATGAACCCCTGGAAATAGGGGTCCTCACAGGGGAAGGGGAAGACGTGGCCCAGGTGGGAGAAAGCCATCGCCACTGAGCAGACACTGTTCCTTGGCCCCAACTGAACTCTGGACACGCCCCCACCCCCCCACCCCCCGCCGGAAATCCCAAGACCTAGGTCTCTGCTTTGGATAAACACATGTGCTCGTAATGCCAATGCAATCCAGACCTGCCCTCCAAAGCCTTAAGTTGGGAAAACAAAAGAGAAAAGAGGCCTGTCCGCGCAGGTGCCAGGGCTAGGCCGCTGGGCCTGGGGAGGGGCCGTGCCTGGGACTCAGCGGGGAGCTGAGGGTCCTGGGCAGGAGCAGCACCCCTCGCCCGCATGTCCACGGTGAGGAGAGCTGCACCCCCAGAGGGAACGAGGCCCCTTCCTGAGGAGCTGTCCCACTTTAGGCCTGCAAATGTGGGAACCCCAAAATGGCCAGATCTCATTCGTACTCAGAAAGCTGGAACCCCGGATTTGATTGGGAAGCCTCTCAATCTTTAAGACTTAGAAACTGGTTCCAAAATAACACCCACCCAGGCCAAACAGAATGTGGAAGTGGGAGAGCCTCAGAGCTCGTGGGGGGCCTGAGCACAACGGTCCCCTTGACAGAAGGGTAAACTGAGGCCCAGAGGGGGAACAGGCCTGTCTACAGACAGGATCAAGTCAGACCAAACTTGGGCTCATGACCCTCCCATGTTTCCCCCAGTACCCCACCTGGGGAACCCCCAGAACAGCAGCCCCCCTGCCCACACCCCACAGACTGCAACACAGCTGGAGGGGACGGGCTGTGAGGCCCTCACTGACCACCCCCCTCCCCACCATCAGGCTTTTGTCCCCCACACGGATGGGTCCCAAGTTCTCCCGTACGCTCCCGCCTGTCTGACCTCACTGCAGCCAGAATTCCTCTCCCACTCTACAGAAAAGGGAAACCGAGGCCAGAAAGGCCAGGCCGTTGCCCAGAGTCCTTCTATGACAAGTTCTGGAAGGTGGGGAGGGGGCTCAGCGCCCGCTTGCGGTGCCCTGTAATTCAGATGGCAGCAGGGAGGACCTCGCTTGCAAGGCAGAGAGGGCAGGGACGAGTCAGGCAGGGGGCCCGGCAGGCTCAGAGCAGCCCCAGCACAAGGCCAAGGCCAGAGAAGCTGGGCCTCAGCCTCCGCCTCCCTGGGTCTGCAGCGGGGGCTCAGCAGGGGCCCAGGTGGCCGCAGGGTCAGGAGTGAACACAAACCGTGTGAAAAGGAGTATCAGCGAGAGGCCAGGGTGCTGAGGACCCAGAATGTGAGCACCCCCCCCACCCAGGCCCACCCAGGGACCCCTGAGTCCCAACTCTGTCTCATCTGTCCCATTCCTTAGCCCACTTCTAGCCCTAGGCCACAGCTAAGTGTTTTAATGCCAGCCTTGGGGGGCGGGGGGAGGGCACATGGTAAGGAGAAGCACCCCCTTGTAGGTTGGTTGGGGCCCCAGAGCCCCTTGTGGTGAACCCCTGGAAATAGGGGTCCTCACAGGGGAAGGGGAAGATGTGGCCCTGAGAGCTATTGGGGAGTCACGCATGTTTTGAGCTCTTTACCCACCCCACGCCCGGGGACGCGGGACGGACAGGACGTGGGCCTTCTGGGAGTTCACAGCCCAGGGGAGAGGAGGGCAAGTCAGGAGCAGCTGGGGCTTCCGAGTTTCAGAGGGTGGGCAGGAGGGAGGGAAGCAGCCAGGGATGGTCTCTGAGCAATGGAATTCGAGGGGGATTCTTCCTAGAACTGAAATCTGGTCCTATTTGTATCCAGAAAAATGCACACACAATTCACGAATATACGACTCGGCGAGTCTTCACCGAGTGAGCACACCCGTGTAACCAGTACCCGGATCACAAAACAATTTGAGGGCCCCCCCCAGGGCGCCCCCTTCCGGGGCTGACTCTTATCTCTGGCAGCAGAGACTCACGGGGTGCTTTATGGAACTGGCTCCTAGAACCTGGCTTCTTCTCTGTCTTCTTGCTCAATCTCACAACTGCGAGATTCTCTCATTGCTGTAGAAAATTCTGCTGAATGACTAGCACATTCCAGACAGAGAAACTTGGGGAGCGCAGCCCAGACTTGCTCCCATAGCAAGTATCCAGATTTGGAGATTCTAGCAACCCCTCTTCCTCATCCGGAAAAGGTCAGGGCTTAACTTCAGACCTGCTCCCAGGATGGGCATCAGCATCCCAGGATGGGCATCAGCATCCCAGGAGCTGCGCCGGGGCCTGCAGCCCAAGGTCTCCCCCAACACCCCGAGTCCTCTGCCCTGTCTACCCACTCCCCAAATCCAGCCTCCTCCTTCCCCAGAAGGAGAGGAGGAAAGGTACTAGACCTATGTTAATTATATGTAAATTTATGCAAATAGACTCCAGCTCCCTGAGTCAACTTGGCCCGCGGCCAGAATGAGTGGAGAGCCAGATGTCCAAACTCCAGGTGGAGAGATCCCCCCCTCCCGCTTGCTGACCTCATGCCTCCCACTAGTTCCTGAGAGGCACGGCCCCCCCCTCCCAAACCCTCACCCTGAGTGCTGGCCTTCTGCTCTTCCTAATTCAATTCAGTGGGGGCTGCAGGGTGGAGGTGGTGAGGTGGGCTCAGGCCCCGACCTCCAGGCTCTCACGGGAGGGCAGGGAAGGGAATACAAATGCGGCCACCACTCCCTGGTGGACACGGGTGGGACCTAGAGGCCCAGAATTCTGGGCAGGGCTCGAGCCTCCATTTCTGGCCCGCTCCCAGGAGACCACATTAATAATTAGGAGACTTTTTTTTTTTTAAGCCAACGTTGATGAGAAAAGGGAAGTTTTGGGGGTGAGGGAAATGTTCTCTGTCTTGAATGGAAGTGGTCCCCTGGAGACCTAAGTTTGTCAAACTCATGAACTCCACACTGAAAAGAGGTGAACACCTCAATACCTCAATAAATCCAATTTTTACAAAGTGACCAATGAGATCGGACGTTGTTTGATGAAAAGGACTGGCGTTTCCTTAGGAGGACAGAAAGGTCCCGGCAGAGGCATAGGTGTGAAAATGCCACCTGTACGTCGGCAGGAAAGAGCGCTGACGGACATGCTTCCGAAGAGCGCTCGTGTGAGGAGAGGTGGAGATTCAGGGGCTGAAACTGGAAGGAGTACGTCCTGCCCCACTCCAAGGGCTGCGGGACGCGGGGCGGGGGGGGGGGGTGTCCATGGACCCCCTCTGAGTGCTCCGGAATGGTCCGCCCCAGTTAGCACTAATGAGCACCTACTGTATGCCAGACACTGGTTTGGGACTTTACCGAGACCACGGGTGGCCCAGCCTAAGAGCAAAGAATGGTTTTTACATTTTTAAGTAACTTTATAAAAAATTAAAAAACACAATATTTCATGACACGTGAAAACTGCATGGAATTCAAATGTCGACGTCCATAAAGATCGATGGGAACGAGGCCACGCCCACTCGCCCATGAGTTGTTTCAAGGACAGAGCTGAGGACTTGCGACAGAGGAAATGTATGACCGGCGAAACCTAAAATACTTGCCAATAGTCTGGCCCTTTCCAAATCAAGTTCGCCTACGAAGGCTATAAAGCGGAGGTTAAGAACGCACTGTACGAATGAGGAAGAATGAGGGTGCCACACCGCCTTGCTCCCCGGCTGTGGTTTGGACCCACTCCCGGCTGACCCCGCCTCCCTCTCCCTGCTGAGAAACCTGGGCGACCTCAGGCTCGCACCCGGCCGAGCAGCAGCGCCCCCTGCCGGCGGTCAGGGACTGGCCAGCGCGCGCTGAGCCCCGACTCTTGGCTTCTGCCGCCATCTGGTGGCCTTCTCCGGAAGCGCAGCCGGGAGCGCAGCCGGGGTGGGGTCTAAAAGAGGGCGGGGCCGGTGCGGCAAGTTCCCGGGACCAAGATGCAAACTATTCCAGGCAGGGATTGAAGCCTACAAGCCAGTGTGTGCTGAAAACGTTTCACCTTGCCCCTGCTCATCCGATGGGTGATAGTACAGGTGAAAGTGCCCAGCAGGGTGCCTAGATGCTTACCAAATGTTCGCTGACTGTGGGTCCGAATCTCCAGTTCCTGGGGAGGTGAGCAAAGAACACCAGCTGCGGCCACAGGGTGACAGGAGAGGACAGGAAGGTCTGCTAACCCAAGCCTCCCTGCCTATGCATTTGCCTTTGCATGCACCCTTCATTCTTTCTTACCTTTGCTCCTATTCATTCATTCTTTCAACAAGCTTTTCTTGGGCACCAAGGGAGGTACTTGGGTGGACTGCCAGACCCTGGAAAAACACCTGAGTACAAGACAGTGTGCTCCCTGCCATGTAGCTGCCAGTGTCGTGGAAGAGAGCAGTAATTTCAGAATGGCGGACGAGGCACATTTGGGGGTAGCGGAGAAGCCTAAATCAGCAGCACCTAAGGTGTCCTGACCGTTTGGGGCATCAGAAAAGGCTTCCAGTGCCTGCAGAAGGGGTGAGCTTGCCAGACAGGGGATAGGCATGTGCAAAGGCCCGGTGTGCCCGGTAAGTTGCCGAAAGAAGCCCGAGAGGCAGGAGCACTGAAGGTAATGAGGGAGGTGGGGGGCAAGAGGAGGCTGGAGGGAGACAGGGACTGGGCCAGCAGAATGAGTGAATGCCAAGGCTGAGTGAATGCCAAGTTCAACAGGGGAACACTGCAACATCTGGGAAGAGGCAGGCCACTTCTGTTCCCTGGGCTCACCCATTCTATGACTGGGCAGCCCTGGTTGCTGGAAAGTTCTCCCTCATTCTGGGATGAAATCACACCCTGGAACATCCCCTGCTCACAAGCTCCTGCCCGCTGGGGGACAGACAGAGTAGCCTCCCTGCCCCCAGTCCAGCCCCTCACCTGGGCACAGCCTCACTGGCTAGTACCCCCCCCACACACAGAGGCAGCCCCAGGGCAAGTGCAAGGGCTGGAACGGGGCTCTGGGTGCAGTCCCGCTCCTCCCTTGCCTGGTTGTGTGGCCTTGGGCTGATTCCTTACGCTGTCTGAACCTCGAGTCTCTCCTCCGTAAGAACAGGAGAACACTGCTCAGAGTTCACACCGCAGAGATGCTGCCGGTGAGAGGGATGGCGGTGGGAAGTGCTCAGACCCTCCTCGGTGCTCCTCCAGCACCCTACGCCGACCTCTGTCACCTGGATCATGGAGGGTGGTGACCAGGGCGTGCTCCTTATTTGCCATTTTACCCACCGTCCAGTGCCCGATACTTGGTGGGTGCCCAACGGCATTAGCGGAATGCATGGGCCATGACTGCGGTGATTACAAGCAAACCCCACAATGGCCACTCTGGACCCAGGCTGACGGTGCTAGATGGCGACAATAACCACAGCTCCCCAACTTCGTCAGCAGTACCCTCACTGCCACTCCATCCCACCGCACTTCCCTGCTCCACCTCTCTGTGTGCAGAGGCCCACAGCTCAGGAAGGTGAATCCGGCTCTGGCTCGGATAAGGTGCTGGAGGAAACCCAGGACGCGGCCCTGTGAGCTCGCGGCGCCCTCTGCTGGGCGGGCCTGGCGCCGCCTCTCCCTCTGTTCCCCTCCCCCCACCCGTCCCGCCGCCACCTCCCCGCCACCTCCCCACCACCGTGCGAGGGACCCCGCCAGGGAAAGAGGCTGGACCTCGGGGCGCCCCCCTTCCCCACACAACCCCTCGCTCAGGGAAGCCACAAACCATCCCTGACCCTCCACGGACATCTCTGTCCTTCCGGTCCTCTCTCCTGCTTGTCAGCAAACATACTTCAGGCATCCCTAAGTCCCCACCATCCCTCTCTGCTGTCTCAGGTGGTCTCGGAATAGTCAAATATTATAGTCTATAGTATAGTCAAACTATAATAGTCCCTGCTGGCACAGGGAGGAATGTTTGTTTGCTTGTTTATCTATTTATTATTAATTGTAGCTACCATTGACTAGGCACTTGTAAAATGCCCGGCCCTGTTACCCAGCCTCCCACCGTCCGGGGAGGACAGCTGGTCCCTCCAGAGGGGAGCAGCTTTACTCAAGGTCACAGCGCAAGAGTTTTCAGAAACCTGGTGTTTTTCATCAGCTGGGATGGGGCTCATCCTGCCTCACTAAGGAGGATAAATTGGGCCTTGAGATGGAGCAGGGCCCTCTGAGACCCCGTGAGCCTCACCTTGCCCTTCCTCTGGGCCACGCTGAATCCCAGGAAGGGAGACAACGTGGTGAGCCTCACATCAGTAGGGCAACGATTCCGGGAAACTGCAGGGAGTCTGGGAGAGAACAGAAAGAGGAAGTTTTATGTGCATTTGGACTCTGTGATTGGCCTTTTCCTGGTATACAGACGACACTTGCCCAAGGCTGCAATGCAGGCCCAGGACCCAAACCTGACGACTCCCAACCCAGCGCTCCTTCCACCCGACCAGGGTCTCTCCTGGAAAAGGAACCACAGAGTAAACTTTGGGAGGGGCCGGCACAGGAAACACAAGCACACAGTCAGAACAAGCCACCAGCTTGTGACCCCCACCTCAGACCTAGCGCCACCAACCCTAGAGAGAAGATCCTCCTCCAACACCTCAAGGGGACCGGGTCACCTGTCCCGGCTTTAGCCCCTGGGGAGTTGGAACTTGGGGCCTCCCGTCTGTCCCGATGCCCGGTCTATGCTGCCATCTTGTGGCAACCTCAAGAAGTGCGCCTGTTCGGCCCTAAATTGGAAGTCACTCTTGGGTTGAGCAAAACTGAACGCGGTTCTGGGACTTCCCGGGAGGTAGAATGGAACAAAGCACAGCCCGTGCCCCGAAGCTCACAGTCTGGCAGAGGAGCCTCCAAATGACATGTCCAAAACTGAACGCAGCGCCAAGTACCCACCAGAACTGGTCATGCAAAAGCTTCCAGGAGCATGGTCTAGAGGAGGCACAGGGAGAGGCTTTGGGCAGCAGGTAGGATGTGGCAAAGTGGATGTGAGGGAGGCGCCCCAGGTGGAGGCGCCGGCCTGAGCAAAGTCAAGGAGGCAGGAAAACATCGGTTCTAAGAATCCAGTTTGTCCCAAGCCTAGGTCGGATGTGGGGAGAGGAGAGAAAAGACATTTGGAAGCCGAAGGGGCCAGTCTTTGGAAGGAAGTCTAGGGAGTTTGCACTAAGAATTTCAGGCCCTGAGGAGCCAACAAAGTTCTTAGAACAAGGGTGGAGCTTGTGCTGGGGACTCTTCAGGAAGGAAAAGAAAACATAATAGCTGCAGGGGACAGGAGTGAACAGGGCAAATGGAAGACGTTTCAGAGCAACAGAGACAGTGCTGGAAAGAGCAGGGAGGACGTTCAGTACTGAAGAGGGTACTACGGACAGCTCGACAAGTTAGGGCCAAGCAGGAGAGGTGAGGACCTGGCTTTGAGTTGCCCATGGAGGGTGGAAGCCAGTGAAGGGGCACCCAGCTGGCTCATCGGTGGAGCCCTAGACTCTTGGTCTCAGGGTTGTGAGTTCAAGCCCCATGCTGGGCGTCAAGAGTACTTAAAAATAAAATCTGGAAAAAAAAAAAAGAAGGAAAAAAGGAATCCCAGCGAAAATATCTTTAGGCAACTAGAAATAATACATGAATAAAAGTAGAAGTAACAGCTCACATGTGTTCAGACTTCATAGTAAAGAAAGCACTTTAGCTCATACATGTCTTGACTGGTATGAGCGCCTACTATGTGCCTATGTGCCAGGCCCTGTGCTATGTGGTTTGAGATTCTTCAGTAAATGGGGTTAGAGTCCAATGGGGGAGACAGGTATTAACTAATAGCGCCGATGAATAAATATAGCGCATGTTGTACTAGAGGGTCCTATGAAGAAAAAGGAGGAGGAACGCAGGGAAAGGAGTAAGGGAGGACTGGGTGGAGGGCTGCCATTTAAAGCAGGACAGTCAGGGGACACCTGGGTGCCTCAGTCGGTTAACATCTGCCTTCAGCTCAAGTCTTGATCCCGGGGTCCTGATGGAGCCTCGCATCCCGCTCCCTGCTTACCGGGAAGCCTGCTTCTCCCTTTCCAGCTCTCCCATGCTTGTGTTCCCTCTCCCTCTCTTTCTCTCTTTCATAAATAAATAAAAATCTTTTTAAAAAAATATTTAAAAATAAATAAAGAGTCTCCAAAAGGGACTCAAGG
This sequence comes from Nasua narica, assembly GCA_028533885.1. Classification (NCBI taxonomy): domain Eukaryota; kingdom Metazoa; phylum Chordata; class Mammalia; order Carnivora; family Procyonidae; genus Nasua; species Nasua narica. The sequence continues at coordinate 17,544,281 of CM052804.1, read as the reverse complement.
GTCATCATCAGTCCCCCTCCCCAGGAGGGCGAGTCATCAGGTGGGGAAGACTGACTCCTGTCACCGGAGAACAGACTAGAAGTTGACCACACCCAGACAGACTTGTGACTGTCATCCTTCCCAGCCCTCATGGGGCTCTCTGCTCGGCAGGGAGCCTGCTTCCCCCCCTCTCTTTGCCGGCCTCTCTGCCTACTTGTGATCTCTCTCTCTCTCTATCAAAAAAAAAAAAAAAACCAAACTTTAAAAAAAAGTGTGGTGGTAGAATTCTGTTTATCAGCGCAGAAAGAGATTCAAAACATGTTTTGTTATGGAAATTTTAAAACACGCACCAAAGCAGGAAAAAAAATGCTGTAACATCCCCCCATTTGCAAAGTCAACAATTATCTACTCATCCTCTTGATTCCATCCCCCACTCCTGTCTCCCACATCATTTTCTTTCTTTTTAAAGATTTTATTTATTTATTTGAGAGAGAGAGCGCGAGAGAAGGGGGGCAGGGTCAGAGGCAGAAGCAGGGACCTCGATGCCCCAGGACCCCGGGATTGCGACCTGAGCCCCTTAAAGGACTGAGCCACCCGGGGCCCCTCCCACATCATTTTCAAATAAATCCCAGACAGCATAGCATTTCACTCATGAATATTTCAGTATGTAGCTAGCAGATAAGAGCTCTTCTCCTTTGACATAACCACAGGCGATTATCACACCTAAAATAATGAGTCCTCATTCCTTAATGAAGGAAAATTATGTCTCTGCTCAGGACCCTTCTGACACCGAGTGGGTGGCTTTTCCACGCCAAGCGATCCCGATGCTAACTCCCCAGACCGCACAGGCTAAGGAATCTAGTCCCACAAGTCCCACTGCCCCCCATTGCGGACGACGGTCCCAAGCGGTGGGTCCTAAAATTAATGCAGAGCCCGCTTCTAGGCCACACGCTGGAGCGTGAGACCTGAATAAGGCAAAAGGACCCCAGCCTCATGAAGGGACCCCACCTCGAAGTAACCGCAGGCCCTAGCTGACCAATTGCAGCCGGGCACAGTTCCTCAGATTGCCAAAACAGGGGAAATTCCACATGTCCCCATACTCCCTCACTCTGCCCTGTAAACGCGGCCCCTCCCCCTCCCCTCCCCCACCCCCCAACCCCACGCCCTCCTCCTCCTCCCTGACAGTCCTCCGCTGTCCTCTGGTGTCCTGCCCTCGCTCCCAGACTTCTATCTCTTTTGTTCTGCCTTGCGTGAATTCTCTCACGACCAGCGCTCTCAGCCCCCACCCAACTGGAACACCCCACGTTTGGTGCCCTCCCCATCCAACTGGAGTGCCCCAGAGCTACCCACCGTCGTCCCATCTGGCCACATACAAATCAGCGGTTCTCACAAGCCCCTCGTAGGGTTCGATAATCTGCTGCAATACCGGCTCTCGGAACTCAGGGAAACACCTAGCCGGACCCGTTTCTTATCAAGGACAGAGTTGAGCAGCTAGATAAAGAGGTACGGGGCGCCAAATCGGGAAGCGTCCTCACCCTCAGGAGTTTGTGCCCTCGTGGAGTTGGGGCACACCTCCCTCCCAGCGCATGGATGTATTCACCCACCTGCAAACTCCCCCAAACTCCCTTGTTCGAAAAGTTTTTATGGAAGTTCCTCTGTTTGTAGGCGTGATGGGTTAGCTCCTTGGCGGCGGGTGACTCAACCTCCACCCTCCGCCCCAGCACCCTTGTCACTCAGGGGATTACAGGGATTTGAGGATCTCTGTGCCAGGACCAGGGGCAGAGATCAAATATGTATTTCTCCCCCATCACAAAATCACACTTACTATAATCAAATACCCGGCCAGTGTTTAAATTTCTACGGCTCCAATTAATTAGTTAATTTAAAGTCTCATAAATGACAATTTTTTTTAATACTGGCGGTAGGATGACATCTTTACTAGGTAGTTTTATTGGTCAGATCTAGAAGGATTCATATTATTTTAAAATCATGAGTGAATGGGGGTGTTTCCCATTCTGTTCTAATATGACAGAATGCCTTCTTCGTTTCTTTGGTTTGATTTTTTTTTTCTATCTTATAGTTTGATAGTTTTTAAATTCTTTTTTTCTCACGTTTTCTGTTTTTAATTTAAGTTTAATCAACATATACTGTATTATTAGTTTCAGAGGTAGAGTTCAGTAATTCATCAGACTTATATAATACCCAGTGCTCATTACATCACGTGCCCTCCTTAATGCCCATCACCCAGTCACCCCATCCCCCCACCCACCTCCCTTCCACCCCCCTCACTTTGTTTCCTATGATTTAGAATCTCTCATGGTTTGTCTCCCTCTCTGTTTTCATCTTATTTTCTTTTTCCCTCCCTTCCCCTATGATCTTCTGTTTTGTTTCTTAAATTCCACATATGAGTGAGATCATATGATAATTGCCTTTCCCTGATTGACATATTTCGCTTAGCATAATATCTTCTAGTTCCATCCATGTGGTTGCAAATGGCAAGATTTCATTGGTTTTTGGAGGGCTGAGTAGTATTCCTGTGTGTGTGTGTGTGTGTGTGTGTGTGTGTGTGTGTGTATCACAACTTCTTCATCCATTCATCTGTTAATGGACATCTGGGCTCTTTCCATAATCTGGCTATTGTGAACATTGCTGCTATAAACATTGGGGTGCACATGCCCCTTCAGTTCACTACATTTGTATCTTTGGGGTAAATACCCAGTAGTGCAATTGCTGGGTCATAGGGTAGCTCTATTTTCAACTTTTTTGAGGAAACTCCACACTGTTTTCCAGAGTGGCTGCACCAACTTACATTCCCACCAACGGTATAAGAGGGTTCCCCTTTCTCCACATCCTCGCCAACATGTTATTTCCTGACTGGTTAATTTTACCCACTCTGATTGGTGTGAAGTGGTATCTCACTGTGGTTTTGGTTTGCATTTCCCAGATGCTGAGTGATGGTGAACATTTTTTCACGTGTCTGTGTTTCTTTGGGGAAATGTCTGTTCACGACTTCTGCCCATTTCTCGATTGGATTATTTGTTCTTTGGGTGTTGAGTTTGATAAATTTTTATAGATTTTGGATACTAGCCCTTTATCTGATAAAACATTTGCAAATATCTTCTCCCATTCTCTCAGTTGTCTTTTGGTTTTGTCGACTATTTCCTTTGCCGTGCAAAACCTTTTTATCTTGATGAAGTCTCAAGAGTTCATTTTTGCCTTTGTTTCCCTTGCCTTTGGAGACGTGTCTAGCAAGAAGTTGCTGCCGCCGAGGTCACAGAGGCTGCTGCCTGTGTTCTCCTCTAGGCTTTTGATGAATTGCTGTCTCACATTTACGTCTTTCATCCATTTTGAGTCTGTTTTTGTGCGTGTGTAAGAAAATGGTCCATTTTCATGCTTCTGCATGTGACTTTCCCTCTGCTCCCCCCCACTCACCCGCCCGCACACATTTTGATGTCTCTGCGTCTGTGCTCTCGGGGGTCCCACAAGCCAGCACACCCTTTGGCCAAGCGGAGACTGATCTTGGCTGCACACGTGTGCGGGGAGGCCCGCGGCAGAGCTCAACTGCAGAACCGAGGGGAGAAGAGGGTAAGGTCTGGAACGGGGACAGAATCAAAGGGAGAGCACGATGCTAGCAAAGACAGATCCTGGAGGGAGAAAGGGACACCATTATGTTACAGGATTTCTTCTCCTTTAGTGCCCGTGGTTCTCAGTCACACCACTTCGATGAAGAGGTAAACCAGACAAAGAGTGGTGTGCGGCAAAGCCGACTTCATTGAGCCATAGTAAAGTGATAGTACAAAGCTCCTAAAGAGGGGAGCCTGGTGGTTCAGTCGGTTAAGCGTCTGCCTTCAGCTCAGGTCATGATTCCAGGGTCCTGGGATCGAGCCCCACATCGGGCTCTCTGCTCAGATGAAGTCTGCTTCCCCTCCCCTCTCTCCCTCTATGCTCTCCCTCTCTCTCATAAATATATAAACAAACAAATAAGTAAATAAATAAACAAAGCTCCTGAAGAGGGAGGAGACCCAAGAGGGTGGCCACCAGAATTGCTAAGTCTAGGGGTTTTTATGGGTTTGTTGGCCGAATTTAATTAGCCCTCCCTGCACCTGTCATCCAGTCAAGTTTTGCCATTGGTCTATCACGTGGGAAAGGGTGGAGGGCTCCTTCCAGGGCGGAGTAAAATCCTTTTCAGAGTGGTTTCCTCTGTGGGGAGGAAGGGGAGTCTCCTCGACCCTGCTTGCCTTTCTTCCAACTATCACTTCATCGAGTGAGCGGGAGGGGTCCCCGCAGAGGGGTCCCCGCAAGCTCAGACTTCTGAGCTGTGTTGGGGGGATGGACATGCCCTCCCCCGCCCAGAGGTCACTGAGTAAAGCTCACACTGTTCACTAGTGTTTTAAATAGAACGGATTTGTAAGGGGAGAACTTGAAGAGGTGTCAAGGGTACCAAGAGCTAACATGTCACAAAGCAGGGGGACACTCGGCAGTAGACAGCTTTATAACTATCCACATCAAGAGGTGGAAACATGCCAAAATGGATCATGGTCATTCTGAGGTGGTAACTGATTTAACAGGTGATTTTTTTTTTTTGGTCACTTTCCTTTTCTATTTTTAAATTTTTTACACATCAACAATATATCATATTTTGGGGGGTGCCTGGGTGGCTCAGCGGGTTAAAGCCTCTGTCTTCGGCTCAGGTCATGATCTCAGGATCCTGGGATTGAGCCCCGCATCAGCAGGAAGCCTATTTCCCCCCCTCTCTCTCTGCCTGACTCTCTGCTTACTTGTGATCTCTGCAGGTCAAATAAATAAATAAAATCTTTAAAAAAAGAATATATCATATTTTTAAATAATATATTCTCATTGCATAAAAATTTTAAGAAGTTAAAAAAAACCCAAGAATATAGTATTTTACAACGGGGAAAATATAATCATTATTTTTGAATAAAATAAAACTGAAGGAAGTGAGTTCGCTCAAGGCCACACCAGGCCACACAACCCCCCCCATCCCCCCCACCCCCCCACTTCCTCCCCTACCCCCCAAGCCCCCTATCCCCGGGCAGGGGTATCTCCTCCCAGCTCTAGGAGGGGAAACCCAGCAATGCCTGTGGTTGGGGGGGAGGGGAGCCAGCCCAGACAGCCCTTCAGGGCAGGGACACCTTCACAGTCAAGGTCACAGGCCTGGCCTGAAGCCAGCCCTGCAACTTACAAGTTATGGTCTTGCGAAAACAATGCCACCATTCTGAACTTCAGTGTTCTTATCTGTAAAAGGGAATGGCTCCTCCGGGTTCCTGGGGTGTCGGGGGGATTCAAGGAGACACTAAGTATAAGGTAGTTAACTCCAGGCCCTTGGAAGCAGGTAATAAGCAGAGACTCTGCACTGAGTCGTAACCTAACCAAGGCATCCCAGTTTCCCCCACACACAGCCGAGGCCAGCGCTGAAGCAGAACCCGCAACCTCACTCTGTCCTCAGGAGAAAATCCTCTGCGGAAGCACCAGTGAGCAGTGCAGAATTGACTAAAGGTTCTGCAGGAGCAATGTAGATGGGGCGGGTAGACCACTGGGCACGGGCTTCCCCCGTGAGGCCCCCAGAACCGTCCTCTCTCCCAGTCGCCCACCCACCCGAGATTCACTTCATTGCCCCCAGCTGCCCTGGGCTGCACTTCTAGTCCCCTCAAGTCTCAAGTCTCCCTTGGGGTCTCCATCCTCCCCCCACCCCAGCACCTTAGCTCCACCCAGCCTCCCCCATCTGACAAGGAAGGCCCCCGGGGCCCCTGGAGCAGCTGTCCTTAGAAGGTGAGCTGGGAGGTATAGTTAGTTAAGTCCCGAGACATAGAGGAAAGGACACAGGCTCAGAGAGGTTATGCAAGTTGCCTGAGGACACAGAGCAGTCAAGAAACAGGATAGTATCTCAAAGAGTCCCTTGACCCAAAAACCCAGTCTCGCCAGCAAGGCCTCCCTGTAGGGACTGAGATCCTTCTCCTGGGCCCGGCTGCCCCCCAGGAAGCTCTCGGGTCCTCCGGAGCATCTGGGGAGGAAGAAAGGACCATACACATGCACGCACGCTCCCACAGGCTCAGATCTGCAAATGTGTGCACACGCGCGCTCACCCCGTCTATTCACACTGCCCACACATTCGCACATTCACACACACGCACACACGCACGCACGCACATCTCTGTTCCCACAACGTCCAGTCCTCTCTGAACCACAGCTGGTCTCTGTTCATCTCCCTGACACCTCAGGGGCCAGGCATGGGCCCATCTCAGCGTCGTTCAGAGCGGAAGCTCAGCCCTTGTTTAGAGAACAAAATTAAGTATCCAGTTTTTTAAAAATCCAAGTCCAGACGCTACAATGGCTGCCTGCCCGCAGCATCACCGGTCACCCAGACTCATTCTCCAAACATGCCATCACACTCCCCAGCTCTGGCAGAGAATTGGGGTGCACTCCTAGGTGCCGGCCCCCTCGAGGGAATGGCTAGCCCCCTTACAAGGACAGAACCAAGCCAGAGGTTCCTCCCGGGACCCCAACCCTTCTGGGTGGCCACGGGGCGCAGCAGGAAGGCTGTGGCCACCCCAGGCTGTGTCCTCGTCCAAGCCCAGGCGGCTTACCCGTGGAAGACAATGACATGACCTTTGTCAGGTTTCCACGGGATGTGAGCGGGAGACACTCAGCACGTCACCCAGAATGGAGTGAATACTCCATAAAAAAAATTTTGTTTAAATTGTTTTAATTACTTTCCAGGATTCCTCTCTGGAAGTCCTCTCTATAGTTACAGAGAGCAATTGCTGAGTTTGAGGGGGCAAACGTTGAGGTCGGCATCCCCACCGCCCTAGGACGTTCTCAGATAGCCTTGGACACTAGCCAGCGGAAGAGTTGGCTCGGGCTAAGCAAGGAAGAAAGGAAAGGACATCACCTTCTTGGTGGCAGAACTCTCTCCCCGCCCAAGAAGAGACCCAGTTTGGGTGGGTGAAGGCTCATAGGCCCCTCAAGGGTGGGGGGAAAGAATCCCTGGACGCCCCTGGCCGGCCTCAGTAGTCCATGAGCACCACTGAGCAGAGAGCAATTTGCAAGCTCACGGCAGAGAGAACCAGAGAGGCTGCGGGAGGGAGTTGGAGACAAAAAGAAGAGTGACGGGGGCGAGGAGAAGGCCGTGGGGAGCCCTGTGTATGAGGATGAGTCTGCACATGCTGGGCCACGGATCCCCTCTTCCGTCTGGAATTATCTAGAGCAGCGCCACCCAGTGGAAATAGAGTACATGCTATCTATATAATTTTAAACGTCCTAGCCACGTTTTTTAAAAAGTAAAAAGAGACAGGCAAAATTAATTTTAATAATATATTTTATTTAATCCAATATATGCAGAATATTATTTTAATAAGGAGTCGTGATTAAAAATTACTGATATAGTTTACAATTGTTTTTTTCACGTTAAGCCTTCAAAACCCCATGTGTGCAGAACGCAGACTGGGAAGGCAATCTGGGAATACAAATTTGGTGCAGCCACTCTGGAAAACAGCATGGAGATCCCTCAAAAAGTTGAAAATAGAACTACCCTATGACCCAGCAATTGCACTACTGGGTATTTATCCCAAGGACACAAACACAGTGATTCAGAGGGGCACGTGCACCCCGATGTTTATAGCAGCAATGTCCACAATAGCCATCTGGGAAAAGCCCAGATGTCCATCGACAGATGAATGGATAAAAAAGATACAGTAGATATGCACAGTGGAATATTACTCAACCATCAAAAAGAACAAAATCTCCATTTGCAAAGACGTGGATAGAACTAGAGGGTATTATGTTAAGTGAAATAAGTCAGTCAGAGAAAGACAAATATATGGTTTCACTCGTATATGGAATTTAAGAAACAAAACAGATGACCATAGAGGAAGGAAGGAAAAATAAAATAAGATGAAAACAGAGAAGGAGACAAACCATGAGAGACTCTTAACTCTAGGAAACAAATGCGGGTTGCTGGAAAGGAGGTGGGTAGGGGGGATGGGGTGACTGGGTGATGGGCATTCAGGGGGGCACCGATGGAATGAGCGCTGGGTATTATATAAGACTGATGAATCACCGAACTCTACCTCTGAAACTAATAATACAGTGTATATTAATTAAATTGAATTTAAATTAAAAATTAAAAACCCCATGGGTGTGTTACACTTCTAGCACATCTGCTTTCCGACTAACCCCATTTCCAGGGCTCATGACCCACATGTGGCCAGTGGCTGCTGTGGCCCTTTGCCAGCAGGATCTAATTTGGGGAAGGTGGGCGAGCGCAGGGGAGAGCAGAGGCCACCCAGAGTAGCCTGGCCACCTCCAGGTGACACACAGAGAAGAGCCAGGTGTTGGGGGCAGGCCGCAGAGGTGTGGCTGAAAGACAGCCAGTGGCATGGAGAGGTGGGGACACCGGGCTGGCCGTGGTCTCTCAGCCCTCTCTGTGTTTCCTCCCGGAGCCTGAGCACGAACACCTGCGCTCTCTCAGTTGACAAGAGAGCTCTCCAAGGCCACAGGAAGGGCTTGAGGAGTTTTGCTGCAGATTTGCTGCTGGGCCAACTCCTTTCTGGAGATGACCCTTATGTGCGTTACATTGGCTTTAAAAATAATAAAAATAAAAGAGGAGGAGATTGGAGAGCGGTGGTCTCAGAGGAAGCCCCGTCTGAGCTGATCTTCCTTTTTTTTAAAAAAGATTTTACGTATTTATTTGACAGAGAGAGAGAGATCACAAGTAGGCAGAGAGGCAGACAGAGAGAGGGGGGGAAGCAGGCTCCCCGCTGAGCAGAGAGCCCGATGCGGGGCTCGATCCCAGGACCCTGAGATCATGACCTGAGCCGAAGGCAGAGGCTTTAACCCACGGAGCCACCCAGGCGCCCCTGAGCTGATTTCCAATACAACATGTCCAGTGCTCTTCTCCTGGTCTGGATTGTCCATCCTGCCTCACCACCCCACCCACCTAGGGGACTCCTCCCCCAGGGCCCTCTGTGCCTCTGGACCTGGCAACCCCTGGCAATCCAAAGCGTTGCTGGGCTGCCAGCTCCTTGAGGACACGTGCTAGGTTTGGCCCCTCAATTCCTCCGTGAGCCCAGGCTGCTCTTTATCCTTCCCACCAGCGGCTCCTGAGTCTGCAGTTTGGCCATCCAGGTGGCCCTCCCAGGGGAGGGGAACCAGGGGCTTTGGTTGTATCCCCCCGACCAGGCAAGGCCACCTCTCCCTCATCCCATCAACAGGAGACTCCCCAGAGGAGAAGGAGGAGGAGACGAGGGGAAGGAGCAGAGGTGAGGTAGAGAGGAAAGATGCTCCCTACTGAGTGGGGGTGGGTTGGCAGAAGTGAGTCCCTGGCAAGGGCAGGAAACACAGAGCGCAAGAAGAAAACCGGGCTGAACTGGGGGGTGGGAGGGGGCGGGCTGGAGCAGAGTAAAGCAGACCCGACATATGTACAAAGCATGGTAGCTCTAAGGGCCCAGGCGATGAGTTTTTACCACCTGGATCAAGGTGGAGGTCATTTCCAGCACCCCATAAGGTTCCCTCGAGTCTCTTCCCAGTATCACCCTGGGGGCAAGGGTGGGGAAAGGGGAGAGAACCCCAGCCTACTCGGAGCATGCACACTTACTTACGGTAATCACATGCGATCCCGGTCAGAGTCGCAGCAAGCCCAGCTCTGTCTCCATTCCCAAGCAGGAACAATAGCAGACTTCATTCACTGGGGAAGGGGGAGGGGGGACAGCATTCCAGACATTTACATGCGTGGGTGGTGGCTCCCAAATAGGGAGTAAGAAATGCAAGGAATATCGCATGTATTTGACTTTCTTTAAATCAAGTGAAGTCCCGAGCCAGTGAACAACCCGCCCAGCCACCCAGAATGCGATCTTGGATGTGACGAGGGCTCCAGCGTGCCCCAGGATTCTCTCTGGGTCACAGGGTTTCCTGCAGCACCAGAGCTATAGGAAAGCCCCTTGGACCAGATCATCCATCTGCCCTAGTTCCCGAGAAGACACCTATTTCCCCAGAGGATGCGACTCATTCCTGGTGGGAGACTCTGCTGCTTCCATGCCAAGTTTGGGGCCCTGGGGAATTCTTCTTGGGGCCAAGGGTCCCCAGGTGTGCCACACCGCCGTGCCCTTGCCCCACAGCCTAAGGAGATGACCATGAAGAAGCACCTACCTCTGTCCCATCCCCATTCTGAGGGACTTGCTGCTGTCCCCTGCTGCTCTCAGGGGCTCTCTCTCTCCACCCTTTCACTTCTGGGAACCTGCCGTAAACTATTCGGTGATTTAATAACACTGCATGTTTATCCCATCACACATATTCTCCTCTTGAAATCCACTCAAAAGAGAGGGCAAGAGAAAGACATCATTATCTGTTTGTAGTGATAAGAGAATGGAGGCTGGGAGAGACGGAGCCCCCTCCAGCCCCTCCCTTTCCCACCCCCCCACCCCCCCACCCCCGCACAGGAAGAGGTGGCCGGTGATACTCAGGTTCAGGTACACCGGAGCTCATGCGCTGTCTCCTGCCCCTGGCTGCTGGGTCAGGACCGGAAGTGGGAGCAGAGTAACCAATTAGCCAGTGTTTGCAGTAAGCATAGGTGTCCCTTTCAGAGAAGTTTGTCCGGTTCCCATCGTTACTCCCCAAGCTCCCGGGGCTGGGAGTG
>CM052804.1:17497793-17533151 GCA_028533885.1 Nasua narica | reverse complement strand
TCAGGGCCCTGGGATCAAGCCCTACATTGTCAGGCTCTCGGCTCAGCAGGGAGTCTGCTTCTCCCTCTCCCTCTGCCCATCCTCACCCTTGCTCTCTCTCTTCTGTGCTCTCTCACTCTATCTCTCTTAAATAAATAATCTTTTAAATAAAAATAAAAGGTAAATGTAAAGATTTAAAACTTTCAGAGCAGGGGTCCCTGGGTGGCTCAGTCATTAGGCATCTGCCTTCAGCTCAGGTCATGATCCCACCCGCATCGGGCTCCCTGCTTAGCAGGGGAGTCTGCTTCTCACTTTCCCACTCTCCAGGCTTGTGTTTCCTCTCTCACTGTATTTTTCTCTGTCAAATAAATAAAATCTTAAAAAAAAAAATCTTTCAAAGCAAACAGGAGTGCCTGGATGACTCAGTTGGAAAAGTGTCTGACTCTTGATTTCAGTTCTTAAGATCAAGACCTATGCTGGGTGTGGAGCCTGTTTAAGATTCTCTCTTTCATGGGCAACCCTCTCAGGTCCCCTCACTCTTTGGAAGCTTTGTCTTATCACTCAATAGACCTTGTTTTGCTGGCTACCAAAAAAAAAAATAATTGTCTCTCTCTCTCTCTCTCTGCCCCTCCCCCCACTCTCACTCTTTCTCTCTCTAAATAACAAAAGAGGGGCGCCTGGATGGCTCATTCAGTTAAGCCACCCACTCTTGCCTCTTGGTTTCCACTTAGGTCATGAGGGGTCCTGGGATAGAGCCCTGCATCTGAGCTCAGTGCAAAGTCGGCTTCAGATTCTTTGTCCTTCACCCTCTGCCCCTTCCCTCTCACGCTCTCTCTCTCTCAAATAAAATCTTTAAAAAATAATAATATAAAAATAAAGCTTTTGAAACAATCAAACAACAAAAGAGTATCTTTATTAACTCAAAGGAGAGAAAGGATTTCTTTAAAATGGCACAGAAGGGGCGCCTGGGTGGCTCAGTGGGTTAAAGCCTCTGCCTTCAGCTCAGGTCATGATCCCAGGGTCATGGGATCAAGCCCCGCATCAGGCTCTACTGCTCAGCAGGGAGCCTGCTTCCCCCTCTCCCTCTGCCTGCCTCTCTGCCTACTTGTGATCTCTTTCTCTCTGTCGAATAAATAAATAAAATCTTTAAAAATAAATAAATAAAATAAAATGGCACAGAAAGGGTCTTTTCCTAAAAGGGAAGATTGATAAGACCATGTTGTTAATTTAAAAATCTGTATAGCAAAATATGTCTGCATACTGGGAAGGCTAGCTCTGACTCATTCACACTCTCTCTCCTCAAACCCCTTTCAAGCACAGCCACGTCTATGAGAGTAGAGGTTCCCAGGTGGAGGGCAGGTAGGGATGGACATCAGACTAGATGCCCATGACTTCTATGTTTCCCCTCTTCCTGGTATCAAGGAAACCAAATTATTAAAAGGTTACTTAGTAAATATGCAACCAAAACAAACTATCAAGTACACCTAACTTTTCCTTCCTTGGGGTTTCTGATCTGGTAGGCTCTCACCCTGCCCCTACAAATGGGGTCTTTCCTACCCTCTAAGCTTCACCTGGGATCCACCTCGCCTATTGATGCTACAGCTTCTACATCTCACCCCAGCGCCCGCCATAGCCCATCACATCACACTTGACCATCTGCACTCCTTTATCTTACCTACCTGGCCCCCGGAAGCCTTTGGTGTCTAAATCCACTCTATTCACTCTTGCAACTGAGAACATTTCAATTTATATATTGAAAGAACAAGAAAGGTTGACTGTTTTGAAGAAAATATTTTGACTACTCTCTGGTAAGGTTCTGCCCCCACACAATTTGGAGGACACACAGGCCCTTCGGGTGCCTGAATTCTTCTTAGCCCCCAAAACCTGCGTCACGCTCCCTTGAACCCAGGCTAATGAGCTCAGCATTCTTTCTTTAGATTATATAAATGATGTATTTAAAGTAGATTAATCCATTTTTAGATTAGATTCATCGAAAGAGTAATCTAATCTAAATGATGAAGTTAAGGCTTGGATTATATCATTGTGTGTTGATTAAAAGTGCTGCTCTAAATCCATAAGAAAGATTACGTGGGTAACTGGGGGAGTTTGAGATAGTGGGAATTCGTCACGTTTGGGAGGTTCAGCATCTAAATCTTATTTAAGGAGTGCCGATCTATCCCAAGAAAACGCTCTTTTCCAACCAGGCAGGACTGCAATAGAGTCAACAAGGTGGAACGTGCCAGAGAACGTAAGAGGCAAGGCACTCCCGAAACCTCCGCCAGTTTCCTGCGCCACCCTGACACCTTCCTCCTGCACTGCGCAGGCGCCTAGACTGACCAACCTTTCCCTCCCCCTTCCACCTCTTCCGGAATCGAGAGGCCGCCCTCCCGCAGCGCAAGAGTTCCTGGGCAAGCGCCGTCCCGCGTCCCCGCCCCCGAACCAATCGGAAGCGGCGGCGCCAGGGCGCGGAGGCCACGACGCTGTGGGTGGGGCCGGGACGTGAGGGCAGCGCGCTGGCGTCACAGGGGCGGCTATATAAGTGAATACAGGCGCCGCCCCTCCGCCCCAGTCACTGAGCCGCCGTCGAGGACTCAGCAGCCTCCCCCTTGAGCCCCCTCGCTTCCCGACGCTCCGTCCCCCCCGCCCGCCTTCTCCCGCCGCCGCCTTCCGCAGGCCGTTTCCACCGAGGAAAAGGAATCGTATCGTATGTCCGCTATCCAGAACCTCCACTCTTTCGGTAAGCTGCGGAAAGGTCCCGGGGGAAAGGCCTGGGGGGGACGGCGAAGTGCTCCGGGCCTGGACATGGGGCCCGGAAACCCGCCGGGGGATCCGGGCTTTCGGAAACGTAGGTTGCGGGGAGGTGTCCGGGCTCGCAGGAAGGGGCACCTCGACCCTGGCCCTGGGCTCGGCCCTTAAAGGTGCGACCGGAAGGAGCGGGCAGGGAGGCAGCCCTTGGGCGGGCCCGGCGTCTCGGGTGGCGTATTTTACTAATGGCTCCCGGGCCTCCTTGGGCCACACCCGCCCCCTCCCGCCACCTCTGCGTCATGTCCGTTACGTCACCGCCGTTGTCACGGAGTCGGGAGTGAGAGGCGGCGCCAGCCCTAAGTGACAAACGCTCGCGCCAATGGGGGTGGAAGCCTGGCCCCGCCTTAGAGCTCGGGTTCCGGCCTGTTGCATCAGCCGGGTGGGGCGCTGTCTGCCTGCCCTGGCTCCCCCGGCACGTGATCCGTTCTCCGGGGGCGGGCCTGGGGCAGGAGGCCCAAGCTTTCCCCGGCGCTGGGGAAGCTGGCCGTCCCGGACTGACCCGTTCGCGGACAGTCAGCAAGGACAGATCTGACGTGACCTAAGCCCTGGCGATTTCATAGTCAGTTTCCGCGCGCGCAAAAAAGATCTACCGGGAGGGTAGCAGTGGCGCCTGAGCCCCAACAGCTCTAAACGAGCTTGATCTTTCTTCCCAGACCCCTTTGCAGATGCAAGTAAGGGTGATGATCTGCTTCCTGCTGGCACTGAGGATTATATCCATATAAGAATTCAACAGAGAAACGGCAGGAAGACCCTTACTACTGTCCAAGGGATCGCTGATGATTACGATAAAAAGAAACTAGTGAAGGCGTTTAAGAAGGTAGGTCTTCAATGAGATTGTAGGAAAATCACATTTCACTTGCGCAGATGGGGGTGCTGACTGGTATTGCTTCTCATTAGGGATTGTTAGTGCACTCGGCCTGTTGCTTGGCCTGATTTGTTTTTCCTCTTTGGTGCTTGCAGAAATTTGCCTGCAATGGTACTGTAATTGAGCATCCAGAATATGGAGAAGTAATTCAGCTACAGGGTGACCAGCGCAAGAACATATGCCAGTTCCTGGTAGAGGTGAGTTCGGTCAGTTCTTGAGAATCCGTTTGTGCCTCTGTCCTGGCCACTCTCAGATCCTGCATAGTCAATTCGAGCTCTCCTAGGGACGTAGAAGTTTGTTTTGTAAGGCTAAGCAAAACAACGGTTGAGTTTTGAAATCTATACACCAGTCGACTTGTCAGCCCTATATCACTGTTTGTGTGGGTCTACCTTTTTTTCTCCTGAGATTTTAAGTAGTCTCTACTTGGACCCAACGTGAGGTCTGAACTCAGAACCCCAAGGTGAAGAGTTGCATGCTCTACCAACTGAGCCAGCCAGATGCCTGTTGTTCATGGATCTGTTTTAAAGATGCCATTTTAAATTGCACACAGATACTGAAATAGGATGTCCGGCTGGGTGTTCCTTCGTGCTCAAATCCTGTTAATGTCACTGATTCTTAACTGCATAACTCGAGTTAGGAACCACTGTGCTCCCGGTGCTCAAAGTGTGTGCCTTAGCTCTGGGACTTTTCTTCTAGCAAGCAAAGTTGTTGCCATCCGAAATGGGGACTTTAATTCTTTTCATATCACATATTATAACCTTGTTTTCCTTTTCTTTGCAGATTGGACTGGCTAAGGACGACCAGCTGAAGGTTCATGGGTTTTAAGTGCTTTTGGCTCACTGAAGCTTAAGTGAGGATTTCCTTGCAATGAGTAGAATTTCCCTTCTGTCCCTTGTCACAAGTTTAAAAACCTCACAGCTTGTATAATGTAACCATTTGGGGTCTGCTTTTAACTTGGACTAGTGTAACTCCTTCATGCAATAAACTGAAAAGAGCCATGCTGTCTAGTCTTGAAGTCCCTCATTTAAACAGAGGTCAAGCAGTAGGCGCCTGGCAGTGTCCGGCCTGAAACCAAGCAGCAATGTGAGGTTTCGGTCCAGCCCAGAGCCCCGAGATCCCAGACGGCTATGTCTGGCCAGAAGCTCCTCGGCTCTCCCTCTTCAGAGCTCCCTGCCCTAAGAGAATGTCACCACCTGAACAGCCCACGGTGAAGCTGAGAGGACAGGATGGGGTAAGACAGCAACCGCAGCTGTGCTGCTACAGGGAGTCAGTGGTGGTCAAAGATCGATCCCTGGTGTCTCCAACCTGACCGGGTGGGCAGAGCTTAGAGCGGCCACCTTCCTTCTAGCGAGGCATCCTAGGACATCTGACTTGCCACTAGGTCTTTTTGACCAGACATATCCTAGCTAATCGATGTCCAAACACCAGAATGTGAGGCCAACCTTCTATCTGAGTTAAACTTTTGACAAGGGAACAAACTTCAAACTGATGTGTCAGTCATGTAGCTAGCTATAGGGCTTGCGACTTATTAGCGACAGCTGCCCAACGCCATGTGAAGTAACAGACTGGTTTTTGGTTTATTTTTTCCTTCAGTTTTAATGTTATGTAATGTATTTAAACCCTTATTTAAATAAAACTTGTTTTCAGAAACACCTGACTTGCAGATTGTATTTTATGTTTAATCAGTCTCATGTGTGTCAAGGAACCACAGAAACGGGCAGTGAGGGGTAGTCTGTGTCCATAGCTCAACTGGGGCCTCAGCCTCTCGGCCAAGAAAGCCTTCAGTGAGCTTGTCCCTCCCTGCTTCCCCACAGGTCGGCTGTGTTGCAGGCGTGGTGGAAGGAAGTGACAGGGCTGTCCCTGCTCGGTGGCTGTGGATGAACTTGCCTTGTGAGCTGGTGGAGCAGTTGGGAGTCCTCAGTGACAGGACCCTAGCTAAAAGGCTGTCACGGAGGGACAGACGGTGTGGGACTTGATCTAACCCTCACACCCCTGGGAGGTACACTGCGGGGCCTTTCCCAGGGGATAGGTGTCGAGTGTGACAGGTCAGTGGCGAGAAGTGTTCTGAGAAGCTGAAATAAACTGGAGGCTATCCCTCACCAGGATGAGTATGGAAGTCTGTTCCTGGTGCCGTTAATTCTGCTAAAACTTTCCCAGCATGTGGATCATGAATTGACACCGATTTCAGATCCTAAAATAGAGGCTGCAAACTGCAGAGAGGAGTCCTGAAGGATCCGCCCTTGTTGCCCTCCTCATAGATGGTCAGCCTTGTGAACGAGTCTGTACAGAGGCCAACCTAGAAGGGGAGATGAGGGGAGGCTAAGGTGCGGCCGCTGCCCTGAGGGTAGAGGACTGTAATCTGGGAGGTAGACATGGTCTAACACAAGGTCCCACAAAACCTCTTCAGCAAATAACTTACAACAATTGGCACCAAACATGATGGCATTGTTAGAACATTTGGGTGACTGTTGTAAATCTAAAATTTGACCAAAGCAGAAGTGCTATTCAGAAACTTCTAGGAGCAACCTTGGAGGCCAAACCCACAGAAGACCACAATCAGAAAATTAGAATAAAACGATAAGGGAATCAAGTAGGTTGATACATGGAGGTCCTGTGCTAGGCTATTGAGAAAACTCTTTGACCTTTTAAGGACTTCAGTTTTCTAGAATGAAATAAACCACCTGTAGAACAATCAAAACGACTTACCTCATGGCAGGAGATTTGGACACACCCTGATTCAGTATCTCAGGCCTGAGATAAAGCACAGTTGTGCCCATTTGGTGGGGGAAATTTGCAGGGCTAATCAGTGGGAGAGTTTCATCTAGAACCCAGGGTCTCTGGCTTCCGCCCTTCCCACATTCACCATTTAAATAGCTCGTTTTACAGAGACTGCTATGTGCGGCGTACACTCCAAGCAATCAGGAGGACACCCTGTGTCCAGGAAGCAGGTGGCCTGATAGCAGGGAGGACCGGCACATAGCCTTGAACTCAAGGCAGAAAGGAGCCACTCCACTGGCCTGGCCAAAGAGCCACCGGTGTTTGGGATTGGGAAGTCTTCCCCACCCCGTCCATACCCAGGGGGGTCATCTGAAGCAGGGCATTCTGATCAGAGGGGTCAAGACCCAGAGGTGAGAGCACCCAGAGTCTTGGAGCCCTAAGGTAGGACCATTCGGCTGGAACAAAGGCCTTGCATAGGGCAGAAATAATGTAGTATTGTCTCTCGCTATATTCTAGGCCTGTGCTAAGCGCCTATGGTGTACACTGGCCTCTTTAACAGTAGGGATGCAGCCCCATGGAAAAACAGATGCAGAGAAGTGATGCAACTAATCCAGCACGCAGGCGATAAGAAGCAGAGAGCAAAGAGGGCTAAAAGGTTGGTGCAAGTTGCTGTGGGCTGAGCCACAAGCTGAAAACATGTAGAGGTTAGTCTGCATTAAGAGTCACAGGCTAGGGGTGGCTCAGTGGGTTAAAGCCTCTGCCTTCGGCTCAGGTCATGATCTCGGGGTCCTGGGATCGAGCCCCGCATCAGGTTCTCTGCTCAGCAGGGAGCCTGCTTCCCCCTCTCTCTCTCTGCCTGCCTCTCTGCCTGCTTGTGATCTCTCTCTCTGTCAAATAAATAAATAAAATCTTAAAAAAAAAAAAAAAAGAGTCACAGGCAAGAGCAGAACACAGTGAGGCCTGTCTCCCAGCTCTAGGCTGTTAGCTCCACTCTCCCACCCCAGTCTTCTCTCTGCCTCCTCGCTCCCTATGGCTGTCCTTCTCCCCTTCCCTCTCCTATTTCCTCCCCTCTCTGATTACTCTCCCTGTGGGGACCCAGGCCCAACCTCAGCCACAGGGATAAGCAGACACAGACTCTACAACGTCCCTTCAAATTGTGTTAGCAAGACAATACCAGTCAGCTAAAACTGCACAGGAAT
Source organism: Nasua narica (assembly GCA_028533885.1). Lineage (NCBI taxonomy): Eukaryota > Metazoa > Chordata > Mammalia > Carnivora > Procyonidae > Nasua > Nasua narica. The sequence goes on along the minus strand of CM052804.1, from coordinate 17,525,585 downwards.
CCACAAAAACTACTTTAAAACCTGTTCAAAGTTTACCTATAAATAGGACAAAGAAACATGATATATTTGGGAACTAAACATTCTACCAACTAGCTCTGGAATTGACCAGCTTCCTTGTTTACCAGCCTGGGTGCTGCCCCCTTGTGGCAATATTGTCGAAACACAGTTTACTGTTCATAACGCTTTGAAATGGAAGAGCTCCCTGACTATTCTTTAACTTTTCAGGAGGTACACATTATTTCAGAATTAGCAAGTAGTGTGAGGCTTTGGCCATTTCTTCACTTGGACTCTCTTAAATCCTCCTAATTCAACTATTCATAATACACATTGTTCTTGGGAAACATGTTAAAAAAATTCAGATTCTAGGGTCGCCTGGGTGGCTCAGTCGGTTAAGCGGCTATCTTTGGCTCACGTCATGATCCCAGGGTCCTGGGATCGAACCCTGCGTCGGGCTCCCTGCTCAGCAGAGATCGTGCTTCTCCCTCTCCCTCTGCCTGCTGCTCTGCCTACTTGTGCTATCTCTCTAATAAATAAATAAAATCAAAAAAAAAATTCAGATTCTAGGCCCCACCCAGGATAGTTAGGCTCTACTGGGTGTTAGCCGAACAACCCCACCTGCTTTTCAAGGGCCTACAAAAACGTCTAGGCAAGGCGCCTGGGTGGCTGAGTGGGTTAAAGTCTCTGCCTTCGGCTCAGGTCATGATCTCAGGGTCCTGGGATCGAGCCCCGTGTTGGGCTCTCTGCTCAACGGGAAGCCGACTTCCCCCTTTCTCTCTGCCTGCCTCTCTGCCTACTTGTGATCTCTCTCTCTCTGTCAAATAAATAAAATCTTTAAAAAAAAAAAAAAGTCTACGCACTGAAAGAAATTGATCATCTCCAAAATTTGACCAAAAAACTGCAAGACTCAGAATGGATAAATGTTTAACACTATAAGAGGTAACACTGGCTGTCAGTGCAATATAATTCTTGTATAACTATATATAAATGTAACAAAAATTTCTAGAGAAAGAACAGATTTTTTTGAGTAGGCTCCATGCTCAGCATGGAGCCCAATGTGGGGTTTGAACTCAAAACCTTGAAGTCAAGGCCTCCACTGAGATCAAGAGTCAGACACTTAACCGACTGAGCCACCTAGGTGCCCTAAGAACAATATTTTTTTTTTTAGATTTTATTTATTTGACAGAGAGAGCACAAGCAGGGAGAGGGGGAGAGGGAGAAGCAGGCTCCCCTACTGAGCAGGGAGCCCGATGTGGGGCTTTATCCCAGGACCCCGGGATTATGACCTGAGCCGAAGGCAGATGCTTAACCAACTGAGCCACTCAGGTGCCCAAAGAACACTATTATTTTTAACAAAATTCAGACTTAAAAAAAAAAAAAAACTCAGATATAAATGTATGTGTCTTTCCAAAAATACTACAGAAAATGTCTATTTGGCCTGTGGATGCCTTTAATTCACTTGGTATGAGGTCCAACAGAGTTTCTGAGGTTAGAATGCTTGGCCCACAAAGCTCCAGGAAATGCCCCTTCTAGAACCTTCTAGAACCTTCTAGAACCTGAGACTCTAGAACCAGAGACTCTGATCCAGAGGTTCTGATGTAGGGCCCAGGAACCTGCCGTTTTAACCAGCATCAGCCAATTCATATGGGAGGGCCACAAACCACACTGGGGAAATGGCTAATGCGGAGCTATTGAGGAAACATGAGCAGGAGAGAGCATTACCAGAGCTAAGCTTTAGGGAAAGCAATCAGAAGTACTGTATTTAAGATGGTTTGAGAAGGGGGTGGCCAAGGGTCAGAACTCAGTTACCAGCATCTGAGAAACCTACCCCTGAGGTTTTGTGTGTAACGTACATGTGGGCGTTTTCTGGCAAGACTGTCCACAGCATTTATCAGATTCTTAGAAGAACCCGCTACCCAAACCAGCTGAGAATCACAGGTCTGTGGTTTCCTCCCCAGGCTTATGAAGCCCCAGGATTAACAAAGTTTTTCCAGGCCCAGCACTGTAGGCAGAAACATGCCTATTCCAATATCGACTTTGAAAATGAATAACTATTTAAAGATATTTCTAAACAGCTCCCAAGCCGAGCGTGTGTTGGGCAGAAGGTACACACGCAGCAGCCGCGCGTGACTGCTCCCTAGCCGCTGTCGCCAGCCACCATCCCGCCTCGGCAGCCCGGGGCCGTTGCCCAGTTTAAACTGTCTTTAATCTTAGTCCTTAGAGGTCAATTTATACCCAGAATGGACAATCAGCTAAAAACAGGAAGCACAGGGAGCACGAAGGTTGAAAGTGTTAACGTGGAGTATTAATGCGACCATCATTCCGTGTGTGTCAAGAAATTGATTCTCCGTTTCTGTGCAGCAGGAGAAAACAAGCCCAAGGACAAGGTCAATGCAGAGAGCTGTGACCTACCTAGGTTCCATGGTCCACCTTCGAGACAGAACTACAGACTCTTGCTGCTCAGCGTCCCCTGGGAGCTCGTTGGACGGACAGAATTTCAAGCCCAACCCCAGACCTCCTGAAGCCATTTTCATTGTAACACAGCACTTAGCAAAGCTTGAGAAGCACCAGCTTGAACCATAAAATTAGCAGGCCTCGTATTGTGGTCTGCAAACTGCTTAAAAAACAGACAGTAATATGACTTTTATTTTTTAAGATATTATTTTTAGGGGTGCCTGGGTGGCTCAGTGGGTTAAAGCCTCTGCCTTCGGCTCAGGTCATGATCTCAGGGTCCTGGGATCGAGCCCCGCATCAGGCTCTCTGCTCAGCGGGGAGCCTGCTTCCCCCTCTCTGCCTGCCTCTCTGCCTACTTGTGATCTCTCTCTCAAATAAATAAATAAAATCTTAAAAAAAGAAAAAAAAAGTTCAACATCTGGAAGAGGGCAGGGTCTGGAAACCCTTCCCTTTGCCATTGGACAAGGTTCCCCCGTGAGCAGAATGTGGTAGTTCCTGACCCCGGGCGCCTCCAGATGCATGCTGAGCAGAGCCCTCCCTGCGCGCGCGCTGGTGCCCGCAGTCAGCGGGGACCATCGCCTGCTGAGCGGGTACCTGCTTCTGCCTGCTGCTACCACCAGCCCTGGTGCAACCAGACTGCAAAGAAACGCTGGGGCGGCTGGTGGAGGGGTGCCTAACCCCCTCACAGCTGAAATCTTGGGTTCTGGTGGGACTAAGGCTCTGCAGAGAGCTTCTCCTTTCCCGTCACCATAGTAACGAGAGCATCTCTATTCCTCTAGCACGTGAGCAGAGCTGCCCCCAGCCCACCGTCTCCCAACCCCTGCCCCCCCCAAAGTCCTTCCATCTCTAAGACTCTGGATTCAATTCATTATCACCAATGCCTGCACTGGATTTGTTGTTTTCACTTAATTCCATCTGCTGAGTCACCGAGCCCGGCCTGGATTAGAGCTGTTATTCCCGGAACATTTTACTGCTGGTTGCCATGGACACCGCACAGCCTGCGGCATCACCTGTTACTTCTCGGCAAGGCTGGCTGTGAGCGTGGGTACCACTTCCCTAAATCCAGGACCCCAGGGGTATCAGAACTCCCCCAGACAAGGAGCGGCCCTGATGACGCGTGAACAAGAGCAAAAGGTCTAACGCCAACCGTGGAAAAATCAAAAGCAGCATAGACCTAGTTACATCTATCCAAAACCGGTCGAGGTGGCAATTTATCAAATCAGTCAACAAGCACACTATTTGGTTTTCTGGCACATCTTGGGCAAACCCTTTAGTCTCTTTGCTAATCACTTTAAGGTGTATTTTTATACTGAAAAGTGAATGCATTACACAGATTGCTGCCTCCCCTGGAAAACGCAAGGAGAGGGCCTCCAACGGCAGAAGCCTGCAAGAATCAGCCCCGAGTGGGGGGTTGCAAGAGGCAGGGGGTACGGCGCTGACCTGAAGTGGAGGGGAGCTGCAAGCAGAACCCAGGCACCACAGAGGGCGCAAGGGGGGGTGGAGCGCTCAGAGTTTTCCAGGCAAGGGAGGCGAAGAGGCAACCAGGCTGCAGCCCCCAGGCAGAGAGAGCGGGGCGCCATCAGCCCACGGCCCATTGCCCCCGATAACTAGCTCACATCCTGTTTGCAGAGCCGGTCAGGGGGGACAGGGGATCGATACAGCACTCCACATCTACACGCTCCCTGCTCTTCAAACACCAATGTATGATGAAAGATACTTCCTCTGCGTCCGAGGTCACTCGGTGTATTCGCCTCCCTGGCCCCCCAGTGGGACGTAGTTGGAGGGCTGATGCACCCCAAGGGCTGGGTGGGAGGCACTGTTCCTGACCCCAGGGAGCCTGTCTCCTGCTTGCCCTCACACCCAGCTGGAGATCTGCCCCCGACCCCTGCACCTGTCCCTCACTGCCAGGAAGGTCAACCGCTCCCCCCACCCCACCCCCCGCCCCGTGTGGATGACTGATTGAATGAATGGCAGGGCAGGACAGGGGTGAGGTACCTGTGCCCTTTCATCTTGTGGTGGCGGAGGCTGGCCTCCTGGGGTTTGGGAGGGGCCTTGAGGGCTTTATAAGGCAGGGCAGGAGCACCAAGAGGACCAGAGACCAGAAAAGGCACCAGGCCGGCTGGAGCATCGCCCACCTCCCAGCTCTGCAGGTGAGAACGCCCAGGAGGGGAGTGCAGAGGCGGGGAAGAGGGTTGATGGGACGATTGCCCACATCAAAGTACCAGGTTCATGCCTCAGTGTCTCCAAGGCTGCCACCCTTCTCTTGTCTCAGGGCCAGACTAGGTCTCAGCTCTAGAACCCACCCTGGCATTCCCACCCCTTTCCTTTGAGCTGACCTGCTGCTTCAACCCTCTTACTCCAACAGCTCATCCCAGTCCTGCGAGGTGAGAAAGACAAAGGCTCTTCTCCCATCTCCTGGGTGAAAAAACTGAGGCCGAGAAGATGTGACTTGCCCAAAGTCACACAAATTATTGGGAAGGGCTGCATGTGGAGCCCAGGGCTTCCGGATCCCATCTCAAGCTCTTTCCTAGACCAGCGCTGTCTGAAAGAACTTTCCAGGATGATGGGGTCTGTAGCTGCACCGTCCAATATGGTAGCCACCAGCCACAGGTGCCCTGGAAAGGTGGCTAGCCTGGGGGAGGAATTTTTTATTTTAAATAATTTAAACGTAAAGAGCCACATGTGGCTGTTAGCTACCACGATGGACAATACACGTGGCTACCGTGGGCCAGCGTAGCTCTGGATCACTGATTTTTCAGCCTTGTGTCTTTAGCACCAAGAACACGTTCTCTTCCAAAGGAAATCTAACAGAGAACCCCACTATGAAAAACAGATAAAACAGTCGTATTTTATCACTATAAATATGTTCCTAGAAGGTAAAGCCAATCAGAGTAATGAGACTGAAAGAACACAAATGCTGAGAATAGAATTTTACACTGGAATTTTAGATTCATTTGAGTATCCACTTTATTTCTGTATTATGGTTTCCCCAGACTCAGGTCACCCTGACACACAGGTGCAAACGGTAACAGCTTTATTTTTAACTGCTTCATTACAATCACAGGATAGTCTTCAATTAGGCCAAAATGGCGGGGAAACGGTGGGACCCGACCCCACGGTGGATACACTGGTCTCCCCAGAGATACCAGGCCCTCTGTAATGTGCCCGTGACTATTTAAAAGCTCACCTTAAATTACAAGAGGTAAATTTCAGGAGGTAAACAGCTACAGAGCCGCTCACATAGCCTCAAATTCTGCAGAAGTTTGGAGACCACTGCTCTAGGTTGTAAAGTCCTCCGAGAGCAGTCACTGCTGTAATTAAGGTAGGTGAGGAGGAAAGGGGGCGAGGCTTGGGAGTCGGGAGAGCTGGCAGGAAGAGGAGAAGCGAGCTGAGGGACAGTCCACAAGCCCACACGGCGTTGTACCTGCCCGCAGGGAGGGATCTAGGGTCCATCCGGTCCAGGCCCCTGCCTGGCGGTGCCTGGATGGCCCCATCTTTCAGCTCTGCCCCTCTTTCCTTTCCAGACACGATGCAGCGACTGTGTGTGCACGTGCTGATCTTGGCGCTAGCTCTGGCCACCTTCTCGGAAGCTGCTTGGAAGCCCCGCTCCCAGCATCAGGATGCACCCTCGGGCCCAGGGGCAAATAGGGGCCTGGAGCCACACTGGCTGGACCGGCTAGGTGCATCCTCTCACCAGCGGAGGCAGCTAGGGCTGCAGGGTCCCCCTCAGCTGGTGGCAGGTAGGAGCTGTGACAGCCATCCCTGCTTGCCACGCCCAGCCAGGGTGGGCCCTGGCCTTGGTTCCTGGCAGCTAGGTGTCCTTCCCCTTTCCTCACATGCTCTCCCCGCTCTGACCCTCAGACCTGTCCAAGAAGCAGGGACCGTGGGTGGAGGAAGAAGAAGCAGCATACGGATGGATGGACTTCGGCCGCCGCAGTGCTGAGGAAGGGGACCCGCGTCCCTAGAACGGAGCTTCGGAGCCCAGCCATCTCCCAGCCCAGCCCCATGAAAAACCACTCAAAATAAACTAGCTTCTGATGGATCGCGCTGTGTCAAGTGTGGGGCAGGAGAGGGGAGTTGGTGGGGACCGGGTAGGGGCAGCAGGGGAAATTGAGGGCAGGGACCATCACTCATTCTGGGCATCCCCAGAGCCTAACGCTGACCCCGAACCTGCTCATGCAGGTGGAAAAGGGTGGCGGGGTCGCAGCCAGAATCAGTTTTCTAAAAGGTAAATCAAATTGTGCCACCCCAGGCTTTAACCCTCAATGCTTCCTGTCACACTGAGAATAAGACCTAAACTTGCCAAAGCCCCGAGCCAGCCCTGCTGTCCTCACGGCAGGTGCCGTGTTCCTTCCTCCTCTCTCCCTTTCTCCTCACACAAATGTGCCGCACTGGTCCTGCTCAGCATATTTGTCCTCACCGTTCCCTATGTCCCGAAGGCTTTTCCCAGGCACCCACGTGGCCGGCTGCCCTTTTCCTCCCTGGGGTCCTGGCTGAAATGCTTCTTCCTGAGAGACCCACCTTGTTCTGCTCCTCTGGCCTCATACACAGCCCAGGACTCTCTAAGGGCCCCGCAGTCTCCGACGTTACTCTCTCCAGAGCACGTCTCGCACCCTGTCATTATCTCGTCCGCTAGTTTACTGCCCGCCTCCCCAGTTAGCAGGGAAACTCTGTAAGAGTGGGGACCGCACATTCCTCTTCCCTGCTGTATCCCCGGTTCCAAGAATAGGAGGTGTCCCATAAATACTCATCAGGTGGGCAGGCGAGTGGCCGGCAAAGGCGCTGTCGATGTTTGACCATTATACCCCTTGTAGTTCTCCGCCTGTCAGCAGCCTCCTTCCCCAAGCATGTGCCATTGTTCCCCTGAGGGCTTCCTGAGTGCGAGGCAGGCTGCGAATGCTACAGTTAGTGTCCCCAGAAGCAGCCCTGCGTCGGTGACAGATGAGAGCAGGAGGGTCAATACCCCAGCTCCCTCACCCCTCAGGCGGGAGAACTCTGAGGTGTATTCGGCTCTGTCTCCCAGAATTCCCTCGCAGGACTGAGCCCCACTGACCCAACAAAAGGAAACTTCCCGGACATCCTTTGTTGACCCCCCTCCTTTCCCTGTCTCGCACACACATGCTCCCACTGGTGTTCTTTGGAATCGTCACACCCCAAATAAACAACGTGCACTCCAATCCTTATTTCCGAGTCTGCCTCTGGGCCAGGGGGACTCATCTGAAGAGAGCTGGTCCTAGAAGGGTTGTAGAAAGCAACACTCTCATCTTGGGATTCTGGAATTCAAACCTTCATGAGCCAGACCCCTTTGTTAAGCAGGGGCCTGACACCCTGTGGAGAGTTGTGCAACACCATGGCTAAGACTCTCATTGCTGGTGCATCGGGATGGGGCACAGGGGCCCTGATGTAGCCGATTGCTTCAGCATTCAAGACAGAAGAGGAATGATGATTATGGCTGTGGTGTCCGTTGGCTACCGCTAATGATCAGAGATCTCTGAAGAAAACGTTAGGCTCGGGTCAACCAATCATTAACTTAAGCCCAAGATCTGAATGTAAGAAGTCAGGTAACAAAGGAAGCTGACACTGAAACCCCAGCAAGTCTCCCCATCAAAGTCCTAGAATGAAAGGCATGGGGCCATGACACCTTGCCTGGGACATTTGAGAAGATGCCCTGAAGAATTCCAGAATCCCACGTTTCCAGGAACCTTCTGGGCTGGAGGAAGTGCCTCCACCTTGCCAGAGGAAAGCAGCTTCCCCGTCCCTGGAGACCATGCCCAGGCCTCCTGGTAGCAGAGGCCTTGCAAAGTGATGTTTCTCAAGATCAGCCCCCACCTCCCTTCAGGGCTTCCACACCAAAAACTAGGGTCAAGTCTTAGGCCATGCAGAAGCGCTGTCCCAAATATGGCGGAAGGGGGATTAGTCACCCGAAATACTGCAGGTCCTGAAGAAGCCGGATAACACACGTCACAGCAGGAACCAGGAAGCACACACGGGAGGGGATTTGCGAGGCTAACAGACCGAGGAGGAGGGCTGGACACTGGATAGGGAGAGTATTTTGATACGGGAGAGGAGGACCGTCTCCCACGACTCAGGATTTCAGCTCCTGGCAAGGACACGCAGAGCCCGTCTTCATGCCTTACTGGGCATGACTCCCGCAAAGTCTGGAGCAAGCGAGGTGCCTAACCTGCCCCAGCAGAGGACTGGGGAAGGAGCCAAAAGACGGGCAAGCACCTTAGAAGGAATTTCCATGGAAGACAAGAGCATCCACCATGTGACTACGGTCCCTGCAAGGGTCCAGAGAACAGCGCTTTCCCAGATGACATAGGAACGTGTTGGTGAGGACAAGTATGCATTGTAGAGCATCTCAGCGGAGCTGGTCCTCTGGGCCCGGGGCTGATGTAGGAGATGCTACTGTGGACCCAGACTACTTTGTGTCAGCAGGGAGGATGGGATTGCGGGGCAGAGGGGACCAATTGGCAGCACTTAACCATGAGGGAAGGTGCACCTACTCACCAGGAAACCTTAACCTACAGGATTTGCAGCGGCAGCTTAGACCATGGGGCTCCAAACCTGAGATCTAGGGGGGCGGAGAAGGGCACTGTTGGCCTTATGCGAGGAGAACAGATCGAGAACCAAGGAGCCTAAGGCTGATGTCAGCTGCCCAAACAGAAAACCATGATCTGTGGCCTGTTTTACAAATCTGCATCAATGCTCAGAAGTTACCAGTTATAGGCGTCAGTGTGCACCAGGGAAGGAGGCACGCCCAGATAATCCAAAAGCTGTCGTGTACGGGGCCTGAGCCGCCACAGCAGAGAACTGCCTGTGCCATCGTGGCTCCAGCACGTTAAAGAGAGCGTGCACGGTAGCGCCTCACCTGGCTGGCTCAGTGAGTAGAGCACGCAGCCCTTGATCCCAGGATCGGGAGTTCAAGCCCCATACCTGGCTCCATGCTGGGCATGGAGGGTACATACATATAAACACACATACATCAAGTGTGATTGTTTAAATATATCCACTCCAGCGTGTGCTGTCCATGGTCCACCAGAAGCATCAATATTTTTGGGTGCCTGGGGGGCTCTGTCGGTGAAGCATCTGACTCTTGGTTTCAGCCATCATCATCATCATCATCATCATCATCATCATCATCATCATCGGCCTCTGCGCTCAGCAGGGAGCCTGCGCTCGCACTCTCTCTCTCTCTCTCCCTCCCCCTCGGCCCCTCCCCCTGCTCACGCTCTTTCTCTCTCTAAAATAAATGAGTCTTTAAAAAAATTTTTTCTGCCAGGGGACTTTTCCTTACCCACGCACGGGGCACAGAGCGTGATGTTAATGCCCAAGGCTGCCAGTGACAAATGTCAGCTGGGCAACGCTTGCCCAGCTTCCTCACCCCTTGGGGGAGATAAAGGAGATGGGCTCCACCTCGTGGGTCCCGAACTTTACCATGCACGTGCATTCCCCAGCTTCCTTGTGACCATGCAGAGTCAGACCTGACGGAGGTCCACAGGCCACACCCGCACTGCAAAGGGTACCCTTGTTCCCAGAGTTCCTCAGTAGGGTTAAGCCTCAGTGCCTCGCACATCCTTCAGCTTCCTTCCTTCTCAATTCCCCACTTCCCCGCCCCGCACCTCCCCCAGGAGTGCTTCCTGGATCAGCTTCCAAACAAACTCCTCGTTTTCAAATGCTGTTGCAGGTCCGGCCCCAGGTCTGAGGGACCTCCACCTAAGACAGTGGGCGACCCTTGCCCCTGCCTTACCCCTCGCAGCCAGGGCACTGGGCCAGAATCCGTGGAGCAGGAAAATAGGGAAGGGAGGCTGTCTGAGCACGGGCTCGGCAAACCTGCGGGCGCGGGAGGGGTGGGCGGGGCCCGCGGGGGTCACGTGACCTGCCTGGCTCTGTTTCACCCTCGGACACCGTTTATCAGATCACGCACTGCTCCACACGGGTTGTTGTGACTAGGTCGTGGCCCGTCGTCTCTCCCCAGCTTTGCTCCAGCACAGCTGCATGCATGAGCACGCGCGTGCACCCACGCGCACGCAAGCACGCTCCCCCAGAAAGCGGCCAGGGAGCGCACAGGTAGGTCCTTCATTTCCTGCCCGGAGCAGCAGGAGAACAGAAGGGCAAGTAGCACAGCAGGGAGCAGGGCCAGACCGACGCGGGGTCCTGAGCCCCAACTCCAGCTGTTTAGGAGTAAAGAATGAGAAAGGGCAAAACATCTGGAATGAAGAAACGAGGAGCACCAGGGGAGGACAGCAGGGAGGGAGTGACTTGGGCGGGGAGCCTGGACACTCAAGGCCCACAGGCAGGGAGTCGCGGAGGAGGCCCCAGTACGTGGAGGGACCCCTCACCCACACATAGAGACACTGCTAGTTTCCAACAATAGTGAGGGACTGAGAAGGAAGGGCCAAGAATGGAGGGAAAGGGCCAGGTCCCTGAAAGTCAGCAAGGACTCAGAGGCCACCTTTAACTTGGAGGTCAAGGTGCATGTTGTTAGCAGGGTCGTCGGGTTGTCGGAACACCTTCCGCACCAGGGCCCGAGCCCCACCCCCAGACCGGCTCAGAGAGGGGTCTGGCAGCTGGCCGGCTTCCCCTGGGCTTCCACTGGCCCCTGGGATAGCATGGGACGCCGGGCCCACTGCCACAGTTCTGCACCAGCTGCAGAGCAAGAGCCGGGGTCCCCTATCTCAGAAAAGCCCGCAGGCTTAGGTCCTTGAGCCCCAGCCCAGGTTCATCAGGACAGAAGGAGTGCCGCTGACACAGGAGGGTCCCGTTTGGGAGGATGGGAAGGAGGTTTCTGAGGCAAGTGGGACTTGGCCAGGCAGCTGAAGGAGGGGCCTCAGGCTGTCTATGGGGCCTCTGCAGGCTGCTGGGACACAGCAAAGCCTGGAAGAGAAGGGGAGTGGAGGTGATCTCGGAGCCTGGACAATGGGCAGGGGCTGAGGCCTTGTCAGCTATATCAGAAAGACAGCCACAAATGATCGTTGTGCAGGCTGCCCACTGGCCGGCCATAGAGGTCACTGTTCAATACACAAACTGCACAACAGTCCATGGCGACCCTGATGAGGCTGCCCAGCAGTAACCAAAAGGCCATCAGAGTCGGGGCAGGCCACCTATGATAGTGAAGCTAGCAAGAGGCTCTAAACTTCGCAGCTGACTGAGCAGGCTAGGCAGGCACCGGGACAAGGTCAGGTGGGATAGGCCAGGAAAGTCATTACAGCACAGCAGGGATGAGAACAGGCTCTGATCCACTCCAGCTGTGTGACCTCTAAGGAGTTACTTTAGCTCTGTTCTCACCTAACAAAGGGGGAGGGTAACTCCTACCAGAAGCGTGCTAATTAAAGGAAACAATGCATTTCTGTGAGCTCCTTGAAGGCAGCGGGCACTTAGCAAGTGTGGTGCTCCAATCCTTGGGGTTTCTAGCTGAGGAGAGGAGACCCTAGCCCATCTTCAGACTCACCCAGGGGACTGGTCTGCCCTTGCTGGCAGAGGCCTTTGTCCCAAGGGCCTGGGTGGCCCCAAAACACTCCCCTCTTTGTCCCAGGCCCTGGGAGGGTGGTTGGCCCCCGTCCTCCTCCAGTCTCTTAAAGTCCTGGGTAGCACCCAGGCTGCTACTCTGGGATCCCACCCCCCACATTGTTTTGGCCTGCTGCCTTGGGGAGAGGGGCAGCAGAGACAGGAAGCTGAGGTGCCATGGGGGGCAGCAGTCCCAGTACTGACCCCCAGCAAAGCCCTGCAGGAGAAAAGGGAGTAGAGCTCTGGAATCTTATGCAAATTCCTCATAAATGAGCCCTGGGGCCATGGTTCCCTATTGCCTATGCAAATGATATGCAAAGTCAATGCAAATAAGCATGCTGGGTGGGGCCAGGTTGGAGGTCAGTGAGCACTGGGGGAGCATCTCACCTTTCATGGGCTCAATGATCTGCAGCTTGTCCAGCTGGCCAGAGGGAGGCCCCTGCGGGAGCACTCACCCTTCCAGGGCATCTTCCGTCTCAACTGCCGCCTGAACTCCGAGTCCTGCCCGTCCACCAGCTGCTGGAGGACACGCTTCATGTTTGGGTGAGAGGGGCCCAAGCCGCTGGCCTCCAGGGTCAAGGTCACCATGCTCTCATCCAGCTCCAGCTCCACCTCCTCCCAGGGCTCTCCCTCTTTGGTCAACCTGTCCCCAGCGGGCACCCTCTCTCCTGTCATTAACCCCTTCTCAGCCTCTAACCCCCATTCCTGCTCTCACGCCTCACCGCTGCACAGCTCGTATCTGGCCAGGGAGACAGGAACGTCTTTCTGTGTCCCTGAAAGCCAACCCAGCCAGAGCCCCTGGCCCCCTATCTTCTACTCCTGCAGGACATCCCTGGCCACCAGGGCTGAGGAGCAACTTGCTCTCTGCCTCAGTCTACCCCCCGAGACCTGATGGCTCCTCCCCATTTCTGTCCCAGTCCGGGAGCGGAGGGGGGCTGGGAACCAGCATCCAAGCTTCAAATACCCGGGTCAGGCACCAGGTAAGAAGGAAGGAGAAGGGTCACCCGCCCCGCACAAGCCCCATCGTCCTCTGGTACCCCCCACCTAGTCCACAACCCAGAGCAGCAAGGATAATAGTCCTCTCCCTGATTTAACCTTCGTGGCCCAGCCCACAGCTAGTTGCCATAGGAACAAATCCATTTTAGTAACGCTCAGACAGGTCAAGCAATTTGCCCAGGGACACACAGTTAATAATAGGATGAAGCAGGGACTCAAGTCCCAGATGTTCCCTGCCCTAGGCCAGTGCTCATTCTCCTCTCAGTCCCTGGTGGGGTGAAGGGAAGGCTTCAGTCCCCACCTGGAACAGCCTAAGTCAGATGGCCAACTACGGGGCAAGTCAGAAGGAAAAGGGGGCACCCCCTTCCCAGAACACCTCAGCCCAGCCAGTCCTGAGAGCGGGGCCTTCGCCAGGGTGGCAGCGTCTCAGGGGGTTGTGTGGCTGCTAAAAGTGAGGCCGGTGTCAAGGGAGCCCCTGGCCACCTTACCTCAGGTGTGACATCTCTGTAGTCGTCCCGTGACTCCTCCAACAGAGAAAAGGGCCATCACTGTCCCAAGACAACATGAGCTGAAACTGCAAAGTCCTGGGGCCCCAGCATGGAAAAAGTCCCGGGAGAAAGGAGGGGCCCACACACGTGGACAGAGAAAAGGGTGATGAGGGGAGCTAATGGGGGGGGGGGTGCGTAGCCATGAGGGAAAGAAAGTCAAAAGCAACCCCCCTCCACACTCTGGGAAGGCGAATGTGGGTCAAGCAGGGGCTTGGGGACCCCAGCAGCGCACCTTTCCATAAAAATCATAGGGTCTGAGATAATCCTCCTTATAGACATTCTGAGCTCCTAGGCCAGGGTCTCCTGGAAACCAGAAAGGGCCTCCTGCGGAGGGGGGGGCGGGGAATGCGGGTATTAGAAATCAGCCAGCAGGGCTGAGGGCATGAGGGCACAGAGGGCAGAAGGCAGGGGGGCGGGCGTCCTCACCAGGGGAACAGTGCATGCGTAGCGGGTGACAGGGCCGGCAGACACGGGGGCTCGCTGGCTGAGAGCCCTCACCTCCTCCTGGGCGTCAGTCAGCACGCCCCCGCACTCGGCGTACCTCTCCCGCAGGTCCTGCGGCTGGAAAGCCACCTGCAGGCTCTGCTGGGACCCAGGCACATCCGCCCTCTCTCTCCCCAGCGGCCCAGGCTCTCGACCCACATAATGACACGCAGGGTGCCCCCCGCAGGTCCTCGGACTCTGCTCCACTCAGGCCCCAGTTGACCTGCCCCCTGCCAGGCCCCAGGCCAGGACAAACGCGGTGCCTGCCTCATCTTCATAAACACGGGGTTCCCGCCCCCACCCCCCGCTCTGCATATGGCAGCTCAGGTCCCCAGTGACAAAGGGAAACAGGCTTAGAGGGGCCCATGGCTTCTGCACAGCTCTTTACGGTGTGCGCAAAGCACGTCGTCAGCTGTGCCTCTGGAGAGGTCTGCCGGGCTGGGACTATCCCCCTCTTTCTAAAGATGAAGCTTCAGAGACATCAGGATCATCAGGACCTTGACCAAGCTCCCACAGCTAGCAAGTACCGGAGCCGGGACTCGAACTCGAGGCTCCCATCTGTGGGCCCTGACTTCCTCCCTCGGCTCCTTGGGCCAGCCCTCCACCCCCAAGTTACAACCTCACAAGCCGCTCCACACAATCCAGGCTGAGCATCTGCTCCTCCTGCTCAAGGGCACCGAGTCGAGAGGCCTGGAGGGAGGGAGAGAGGAAGGGGGGAGGGAGTCAACGGCCGCGCCCACAGATGCGCCCTGCCCTCTTGCCCTGGCCTCGCCTCCTCTCTCCCCAGCTGGTTCTCCTCCTCCAGCCGCCTCAGCTGCTCCTGCAGGGTTTCCAGCTGGGGGCAGTAGTGCAGCCACTCTGCCTTCGGGGAAGAGGGGAGTCAGGGCCCAGGGCTGGGGGACCCAGGGCCCAGCCCCCCCAGGATCTGCCCCCCCCCCCCAGGCTCCATGTGGTGGTCTCATTTAGCCCCAGTAACCCTGCTGGCAGGTACACCTCGTGTGTCTCTGTTTGCAAATAGGGAAACTGAGGCACAGAGAAGGGAATTCCCCGGGGCCAAAAGGCAGGACACTCTCGGCGCAGAGGCTCCATAGGGATGATCATGCTGCTGCTCTTCCTCATCTTCCTCCTCCTCCTCCTCTTCTTCCTCTTCCTCCTCCTCAGAGTCGGAGTAGAGCTGGAGGAGATCATCTCGCAAGCTCACCTGCTGTCTGAGGTGTAAAACCTGCCAGTCGGGGAGAGGAAGGCAGGCGGGGACAGGCACAGGTCCTGGCACGAGGGGGACGTGGGAAGGTGTGAGATGGCACCACCCCATGCCCCTCTGCCCTCCTCCCTGGCTGAGCCCAGCGTGGCTTCCAGCTTGCTGTTCTCCTCCATCCGAACACAGCTCTGGGGGCGCCTGGGTGGCTCAGTGGGTTAAAGCCTCTGCCTTCAGCTCAGGTCATGATCTCAGGGTCCTGGGATCGAGCCTCGCTAGGGAGTACACAGGGGTCAAAGGGAAGCCAGGCCACTAAGGGAAACCCTTCCACACCCTAGTTTTCCAGGGTACTAGAAAATCTACCATCAACCCACTGTGGGACCTGTCTCAGTTTCCCCTTATAGAAAAGAGCAGGTCAGACCAGAGGGCTCTAAAAGCAATTAGACATGGACATCGTACGAGGGACCCCCCAGCTTGGCCCCCAGAAAAATAGTGCAGCAGGGGACAGACAGGACTCCTACGCCTCTGGGCAGAATTAAAAGGGAGGCCTAGCTAAGGCTCAGGCTGGCCCCGCAGGGGAAGGCAGCACTCACCTCCTCTAGCCGACTTAACGTCAGCCTGACATCTTCTTGGGTGATCTTGACTGGTGGGGGCTGGTCAGGACACAGGGCTGCAAAAGCAGGGGTGCGGCTGCAGCAGGAAAAGGCGGGCATATCCCACCCCACATCCCGCTGTTTCCTGCCCTATCCCCCGTGCTCCCTCAGCAACAGGAGTCAGCAACAAGGGAGAAGACTGAGCTCCCTTCTTGCCCCCAATATCCTATCCACGCCCCCCCAGGCCCCCCAGCCCCCCCCCCGCCCCCCCCTACTCAGCACTTGGTTCCCTGCTCCCAGGACCAACTGACTCTTTTTTGTTCTGGAAGGGCCTGGGTGAGGTGAAGGGTCCCAGTCCTCCAAGCTTAGGTGGAACTGGGTTCTGGGCCGCCTGGGTCCCTGGCACCTAGGAGAATGCGAGTGGCTAGTGGAAGTACAGCCACAGACTGGCTCGTCCCTCCTTACCCAGAGGGCAGCCTTGGCCAACTCATTGGCGCCTCGTGGGTCAGAAAACAGACACAGTCACACACCCTGCACCTGTTGCGTGTGGAGAGAAGGAAGAGACTTTTCCAGCACTGCAGTAGGAGGGCCCTGAGCCTTTAGACCCAATCCAGAGATCTCCCCGTCGCCCAGGAGAGGCTACGACGGCAACAAACCTGAGGCCCCGCCCATCTCTAGGCGGACGAAAGCCTGGCCTTGACCCGCGCCGCCAGGTTGACAAAACGTCGCGCTCTGCCCACCCACCTCCCCAGCACGGGCTCAGCGCGCAACCCGCAGCGCCCTCCCGCAGCACCCCCCTTCTCCTGGCACTGCGGTAGCCTGGGGAGGGATGCCCTAAGAGTGCGCAGATCTGCGGAGCAATGGGCGCACGGAGCCCCTACACCTGACCCCCTGTCCCCCGACAACGATCTGCAGACCACAGAAGGGAGGAGGAGATAGAGAAGTGGCGACCCGACAGGCACCACGGACGGTGACATCGCAAGTGGGTAGAGCAATAAGAGTGAGTGCCAGAAGGGGCGAGGCGCCCGGAACCGAGGGGGCCCCTTCTCCACGGAAATGCCTACGTCCCACCCGCAGTGGAGTTCGCGGGACCTGGTTTACCTTCCTCCAGCTCCCGAATAAAGGCGACGCGCGACCCGACACCCCAGGCCATGACCAATGTAGGCTGCCGGCTTCTTCCAGATGACCGCCGCCTTTCCAGTGCGAGGGTGATTCCTGCGGGATCCCTGGGTCTGAACCGGTGCCTTGCGTACCGGGGCCCGATCCCTTAGGACGCATCTTGAGTCCGCAGTCGGCTGCAGCAACCCGGCCTTTATAACTAGTGACCGGAGTGGGCGCCCGCCGGGCCGTACCACGCGCGGGAGTGGGCAGCCGGGAGCAACCAGTGGGGCGGGGTCTGGGGGTCGCGCGCAAGGGAAGCTCTTGGTGGCAGAAGCAGAGCGCAAAAATCAGAATAAGAAGAGTCGAGTGGCCGTTCCAGCCGGTTCCATGGGCTCGGGTTACGAGTGCAGGGCTTCTTCTCCCCTCTCCACCTCCCGAGAATGGTTCTGCCCCAAGTCGCCGCTTCCCTGGAATTCGGGTACAGAGACTTCGAAGTCCCTAACTGGGGACACCCCCTCCCTCCGCTCCCGCCGGCATTGCCGGCTGCCCACGCCGGGTATGACCTGGGAGTCAGGGCGTGTTGTGCTTTCCCAGTAGCTGGGAGATGGATCCCAACTCCAGGACGGTTTCCACGCGCTGCTCAGTTTGGCGCGTCACACGGTGGTCCCCGCGCTCCAGCCGCTTGGCAGCCCTCTTTCTTATTCCTTACTTCGTCTTCTTTCCTTTGCTGGTGCTTTACCTCCAGCCCTCATTCGCTTTGCCCACCTCCTCCCACCCTGGCAGACGCCTGTTCTTCCTGGAGACTGGGCTTAGGGGTCTCCCCAAGTGAGGACTCCTCCGACCTCATTGTGCGTTGCCCCAGAGCATCCCTTCCCCCGTGGCCGGCAGTGCTCAGAGTGTGTCTGTCTCCAAGAGCAGACCTGCACCCCTTCAGCACAGGGAGCGTGTCCCTCAGAGTGAGTCAGGGGAGGGGGTACCCTCCAGAGTCCCGGGAGTCATGAACGAGTTGGATGGGGCGGCCCAGGAGTCCGGGTGCCATTTGTGTCCCGTTAGACTGGAAGAACCTGCTGGCCAGAAAGAGATAATTCTTTTAAAGCCTTAGAATCATTCTTGGTGCCCCAATTTTCTTCCTTTCAATGACCAATCACCTGTCGTGCTTGATTTACCTCCTAAATATTTCTCAAATGTGCGGTCTCCTCTTCAGTCCCTCTACTGTTGAGGCTTCCTCTTCCCTTCTAGATTTTTGTAATAACACCCCAGCCTCCTCCACATGAATCCACCTTGAAGGAATTCCAGGAGCCCCTTCCCCACAGCCACCAAGCTAAGCCCGAGCCCAGGATGGGGGCTGCCGCCCCAGGGCTGCACCTGAGACAGAGGCTCCGAGTGCTGACAAGGTGCCTTGGGGGCCGGGTGTCTGTGACACGGCATGGAACAAGACACGAAACCCAAGAACGAGGATCAGAGCGCCCTGTTTACCAGCTTCCCCATGGAGAAGCATTGTGATGAGAATGCTTCCTTCCATCTGGGTCCATTCATTCATTTAACGAATATTTATTGAGTCCCATATATCAGGCACCGTGCTAGACTCTCAGACTAGACTCTCAGCAAGGAGCAAGAGAAACTAGATCCCTGTGCTCCTGGAGTTTAGAATCTAGAAAGGGAAGCAAATATGATAATTAAGATAATTGCAGAGCATGGTGAATTTTTTTTTTTTTTTGAAACAAACAAACCAGGAACTAAGAGAAAAATGGAAAGTACCTATCTGACAGGATAGTACCTATCTGGCCTGGGTGGGAGGGGGAGGAGGAATCATTAACGGCTTCCTAGTTAATGAAGCTCCTGGCTTCCTCAGGAGCCAGTGTTTATCATTCCTGATCGCTGAGTGAGCCCTGGTGCCAGCTCACCTTCCTCGCACCAGATCCTGCGCGCGCCCATCGGCCCCACAGGGAATTCTCTGCCTGTTTATCAGAGGGGCAGTCTTCATTAGTTGTGTTATTTCTAAAATATTGGCTCCGGGGCACCTGGGTGGCTCAGTCGTTAAGCGTCTGCCTTCGACTCAGGTCATGATCCCAGGGTCCTGGGATGGAGCCCTGCATCAGGCTCCCTGCTCGACGGGAAGCCTGCTTCCCCCTCTCCCTCTCCCTCTGCTTGTGTTCCCTCTCTCACTGTGTCTCTCTCTGTCAAATAAATAAAAATTTAAAAATATATATATATATATATATATATATAGGCTCCACATCCAAACCCGTCTTGGCCGGGAAGAAGTGGTTCCCCTGGGGAACCCAGACCCTGCCCAACCTTCGCCCACTGGCCCCGGCTCCCTCTTTTCCTCCCCTCCTCCCACCCAGACTCCAATACTTCTTCCAAACTATTAAGCAGAGCTCAGGCCAGAGGCTTGGGATAAGAAGAGGAGGCTTCTAAGCTCCACAAGCTCCCCCTAGGCTTCCCACGGCTGCCCTGTTTTACGGTGACAATGCTTAGCAACCTTGACACTGGTTGGCTTCATTTCCTCTTTCATCTCAGCTGCTCTTGTTCCCCTAAGTTCTCTGCCATTATTCCGTCAACAAACATGCGTGAAGCACCTGTAAGAGGCCAGGCCACGTGACAGGTGCTGGGGACACACCAGTGGTCAAAGGGGGCAAGTACCGTGGAGGGAAAGACATCAGGAGGGGTGCGTGGGAGCGGTGGGTGGGCGGTGTGTTGCAAGTTAGACATTGGGGTGAAGAGTCACTTGAGTCCAAAGCTGAGGGAGGGAGGGAGGGAGGGAGGGAGCAGGGGAGGACAGCCCCCAAAGGAGCATGAGAGACAACAGCAAAAGCAAAGGCTTGAGGTAGGAGAGGGAGGTCGGAGATTGCAAGGGAGGGTCAGAAAGGGAGCAGCATGGGGCGCCTGGGTGGCTCCGTGGGTTGAAGCCTCTGTCTTCAGATCAGGTCGTGATCTCAGGGTCCTGGGATCAAGCCCCGCATCGGGCTCCTGCTCAGCGGGGAGCCTGCTTCCCCCTTCTCTCTCTGCCTGCCTCTCTGCCTACTTGTGCTCTCTCTCTCTGTGTGTCAAATAAATAAGTAAAATTAAAAAAAATAAAAAATAAAATAAAATAAAATCACAGGGGTCC
Organism: Nasua narica; assembly: GCA_028533885.1. Classification (NCBI taxonomy): domain Eukaryota; kingdom Metazoa; phylum Chordata; class Mammalia; order Carnivora; family Procyonidae; genus Nasua; species Nasua narica. The sequence continues at coordinate 17,505,599 of CM052804.1, read as the reverse complement.
CTGGGTGGCTCAGTCGGTGGAACATCCTCTTGGTTTCAGCTCAGGTGGTGATCTCAAGGTCCTGGGATCAAGCCCCAGGTCAGGCTCTGCACTCAGCAAGGAGTCTGCTTGGCATTCTCTCTCTCCTTCTGCCTCCTTCCCCCTGCTCTGAAATAAATAAATAAATCTTTAAAAGTAAACAAAATAATAAATTAATTAGTTTATGTCCAATCTGTGGTCTTCAGTATATTTACAGAGTTGTGCGACCAATACCAGTATCTAATTTCTTAACATTTAGCATTTTTTATCACCTGCCCCTACAAAACTCCCCAGGACGGGACATACAATAGGGGCCCATTCCACTCCTGCTGAACGGGGGTTTGCTGAATTCAGGTATTCCTGCTCATGAGAAAGCAGCGCGGAGGATCCTGGGAAGTTTAGGGTGATGAAGAAGAAAGTGGAGGGGAGAAGACCCCCAGCAGGCTCCCGGTAGACCGCACCCTCTAGGTCCCTGCACGGGGCGAAGCAACTCTAGCCACCGCCACCAGAGGGCAGTGCCAGCCCACATACCCCCAGCGGCCAGTCCTCACCCATGGCCCCACCCAAGAGGCAAAGGACGGAGGGCGACTTCATTTGACAGATGGAGAAGCCAACGCTCAGACCCCTGGTCACTCCACAAATAAGCATTTTTTTTAAGATTTTATTTATTTATTTGACAGAGAGAGGCAAAGAGGCAGGCACAAGTAGGCAGAAAGGCAGGCAGAGAGAGGGGGAAGCAGGCTCCCCGCTGAGCAGAAAGCCTAATGCGGGGCCCGATCCCACGACCCCGAGATCATGACCTGAGCCGAAGGCAGAGGCTTAACCCACTGAGCCACCCAGGCGCCCCCACAAATAAGCATTTTGGCCAGGCTGATAAGCCCATGGCAGCCCAGGAGACCCCGTGGGTCCCTCTCCAGTGGTCTTTCCCCCTCGTTCTCCTCCCCTCTCTGCAGCGGCTCTAACCAGAGAGGTGGGCAGAACAGAAACCCTAGACCTCCTCCTTCCTTCCCAGTACGCACCCTCTGACCCCTGCTGAACCAGAGAGAGGACAGGAAGGAGCTTGCGACCCACCATGGCCATGAACTTGGGGCCAGGCACAGTCACTCCGACCCCAGCCTCAGGGCACCCCCAGCTCAGGCCACCTCGCGTGACCTGATCCTGGAAAATGAACCTAGGACAGGCTACCCCATGGCAAGAGCCCCTGACGGTCAGCGCCAGGGATCTGGGCGGGGCCAGACACCAGACTAGGAACAGGGCAGAAGGGAGTGCCCTGGGCACAGGACCGGGGAGCCGCCTCACCACCCCCACTCCTGCTCCTCTCCTGTAGGACCCCTGGGACCCGTCCTCCCTCTGTGGTGCCTCTTCCTCACCAGTGCCCAGGCCCCTCCACAACCTCAGGCCCCTTCTCCTCGATTCCTCCTCCCCAGACCCTGGCCAGACTCCTGGCGCTACTACTCTGAGCCTCTCCCAGGCCTGGGCTGAGGAAGTGGGGATGCTGGGGGCCTGAACCCCTCAGCCTGGTGTCTTCTGGGTGTCTAGGCCCCTTGCTGGTCAGGACAGGGGAAGGAGAGAAGGCAGAGGGGAAGTGCCTGGGGTGGCGGTGGGGGGCAGGCTCTAGCAGGGACGGCTAGGACCCGAGGGGACAGAGGTTACCTCCACTCCAGACCCCACCATGCTTTCTCCCACCGGAGGGTTCTTGACCTGGAGGAACATCTACCACCCATTACCCACACAGCCTGCAGACTCCCTCCTGCTGAGGCTGGCCTCCTCCTCTGGGAAGCCCTCCCTGTTCTCTCCCAGCATCTTCCTGCCTCTCCCTGTTCATAGTGTTGAGTCTATTGCTTAAAAGATGGTTAACAGGGAGAGCGGATCTGTTTGCTCACTTCTGTATCCTCAGGGCTCTAATTAGAGTAATCACTCAGTATCTGTTGAATGAACACATGATGGATTCTCTGGGTGAGTCTGGTTGTGGGTGGGGCGGGCGGGGAGTGCCCCCCAAAAGACTCCAGAGAGGCTTGCCCCTCAGGGCGAGACCCCAGGGCTCTAGACCCTGGACAGTGCTCCACACTCCCCAACACAGGTGAGCCCCATCAGGAAACCTCCCAGGGCGCAAGGAGGGCAGACTCTCAGGGGGCGGGGGGGTTGGGGGCCCCAGCATAGCCCCTCCCCGCCTCTCACTTAAAGCCCCTCAGGTCAGCCCTCACTGACTTCCTGGGGGCATCAGACCTAGAGGCCCAAGAGGGATAGGAGCTATCAGCAGGTGGCAGGTCACAGGGCCTGGGAGGTCCCGCAGGAAGCACCTGGAAGCCAGGTGGGGGGAACCACAGCACCCCATGTCAGGGACAGCAGGGCCATCAGCCGTGTCTAGCCTGCTGGGCAGGCAATGGCAGCGAGCCTGGAAGGACCTTCTCCTGCCCTTGGGCCTCTCTCCGCTACCTACAGGTTCAGGGAGAAGACCAAGGAACCCTCCCTGACTTCCGTCCCCAGAGTCAGCGCCTCCTTCTGAACCTTGGGTCCACGTCCAGACTCTGAGCCCTTCCGAGAACAATTCATGGGGTTGGGGGACAGCAAAGCAGGGAGAAATGCAAATTCATGGGGCCCCATATGCTTTGTATATGTGATTTCATTTTATCATCACCGGAAGGAAGAAAAAATATTACTGTTTTATAGATGAGAAGCAGGTTAGCACCACTGAGCGCCAAGTGAGGACTCTGGGCATTCCAGCCACTCCCAGCGGAGGAATAGTGTCCTGGGGTTCCCTTGTCACAAGCACCCCACAGCGCCACATTCCAGGGAGACCTGGACCGGTTTTGCCTCACTTTCCAGCCTGTTTCTCGCTCTCACCCCTCCAAACCCGCTGTCATTTCTCCTGACTCTGTGCTCAGTCTCCCATCTTCACGTCTTTGCTGCTCCCACTGCCGGGAAATCCCAGGTGCCTTCCGTGATTTCCATGGAATACCTTATTTGAAAGGCGGCTCAAATGTCCCTCGCTCCCTCCACAGGCTCGCTGAACCCACTGAGACTCCCATGCACATGCGCCCTCTGCTGCTACCATCGCTTACTTACTTGTCTGTTTCCGCAGCGGAAGACAAGAATGTGGGGCATCTCTATCCCCTGGGCGGTGAGCAAAGCCGGCCAGAAAGCAGGCCTTTAGGAAGCTTTTGGTGATTGAATGAACAAAGAACGCCCCACGTATCTAGCCCACGAGGGGCGCTCCCATTCCTTCCAGAGACCAGGACTGCATTTGGACACGTTTTCCACAGCTTCATGGTCCTAGTAATTATTGGGAACTGGGGGTCAACTAACTGAATTTCTCAAATCTTTCCCACGTGTCTTCGGTGTTACCCAATTTCCCCATATTCTCTATATGTGCATAAATGTCTTTGGATCAAGCATAGGATTTAGGATTCCATCTAAATGATTTCCTACCTGATTATTTTATCTTGTTGAGTTTTTTTTAGCCAACTTACATGCTTTTTAGATGCGGTTGTGTAGACATGTTTTCAATTTTTTTTTTTAGTGTAAGACTTACTTTATTTTTCATTTTTTAATTATTTTTTTAAAAGATTTTATTTTATTTATTTACTTCTTAAGTAGGTTCCACACACATGGAGCCCAGTGCAGGTGCCTGAACCCACAACCCTGAGATCAAGGCCCACGCTGAGATCAAGAGTCAGGTGCTTAACCAACTGAGCTACCCAGGCGCCTCTAAAGATTTTGTTTTTAAGTCATCTCTGCACCCAATGTGGGGCTTAAACTTAGAACCCTGAGATCAAGAGTCATTTGTTCTACTGACTAAGCCAGCAAATCGCCCTGTTAATACTTTAAAAACATTTTTAATATTTTTAAAGATTTTATTTATCTATTTGACAGAGAGAGATCACAAGTAGGCAGAGAAGCAGGCAGAGAGAGAGGAGGAAGCAGGCTCCCTGCTGAGCAGAGAACCCCAATGCCGGGCTTGATCCCAGGACCCTGAGATCATGACCTGAGCCAAAGGCAGAGGCTTAACCCACTGAGCCACCCAGGTGCCCCGATTTATTTTTTTAAATAATCTCTATGCCCACCATGGAGCTCAAACTGGTAACTCAGAGATCAACCGTCGCGTACTCTACTGACTGAGCCAGCCAAGGCCTCCTGAGAACTTGATATTGAAATCCCACAGTAAGGGCCAGGGGCAGGCTCTCCCAAGATGAGCCGCTTGGGCATAAACATTATTTCCAGGTTAAAGTAAACAAAACCCAACAGATGCAGAAAAAGCTCTCTGCCTCCCCTTCAGCTACCAAAACTTGCATTGGAAAGGAGGGCGTGTGCCGGGAGAGAGCTATTAACAGACTTTCCTTTACCTGCATAAGGGGCCAAAATGGGTTCTCTGGTTTCTGCTTGGGTTTGGCCAACAGGGAGCGTTGGTGGGAGGAGAGAGCCTCATCCAGGGGTCCTTTCCGAGAAGCACTCCCCGCCTTCTTGCCTGAGGCCACCGTAATTAGCCCAAGATGCTGCCCTCTCCCTGTCTCTGTGAACTGTCCCTTGACCGAATTCTCAAGTTACCCAAGTTGCGTGGATCTTGCCAGGGCCCTGTGATGGCCACCTCAGCAGGTGAGGAGATGAAGCTGCCGCAGGCCCACAGGGGCCCCAGGCCCTCAGGCTTGGCAGGCGCCTTGCAGCTGGCCCTCCCCAGGAAGGGGGATGGGGATGTGCGTGGGGAACCGTCACGTAAGCGGGCAGTCACGACAACGGGGTGGGGGACGTGACGGTGTGCCCAGGGCATTACGGAACAGAGAAGGGGCGCCAGCTCGGCCTGGCTGGGAGCAGTGGGAAGTCATGGAGGAAGCATTCCCGGAGGGAGGTCTGAGCTGGATCCCTGTGCGAGCAAGGGAAGGCATCGAGCGGAGGGAACAGCACGCACAAAGATCCGGAGGCAAGAGCCAGCAAGGAGGATGCTGGCTGGGGGGACAGAAGGGATGGGTGAGGGATGGGGCCAAAAAGGACCAAAAAGGGGCCTGGACACCAAATGAAGCCACAGGGAAAGTTCTACCCAAGAGACATCCAGCACATGAATGCTAAGGCTGGACGGGGCGGGGCTGGAGGCTGAGGCCAGCCAGGAGGTCACTCCTTGGACAGACACTCAAGGCCTGGTGTCCCTGAAGGGGGGACTCAGGTCCAGCCATCTCTTCAGCCCTCCCACCTCCTAAGGTTCCAAGGTTCCAAGGTTCCAAGCTGGAGGCCTCTCGAGAGTGTGTGTGTATTAAATCAAAGCTACTCCAGATCCTTAAACGCGCCTTTCTCCCCGACTCCCCTCTCTGTGTCTTTGCTGCAGACAAGGTGGCCTGGAATGCACATGGGACCCGCCAAGGAGGCACCAGGCTGCTCAGGGAGCCCCCAGATCCCCATCCTACCCCTACCAACCTCCCCGCCCCCTGCACAGCCTCCAGTGGATCTGTGTATTAGTTTTATTTCCTTTGCTTTGGTCTATACAAAAAAACCAATAACCAAAAACATAAAGCAAGAATAATAAAACTCTCTGCTGGGACCTCCCCCAGCCCCCCACACACACGTGCAGGAGGTGGTGGTTTGAAACAGGAAGGGGAAGAGAAAGCCCCCCACCGCACACCGAGGGGTCAGCCAAGAGCACTTCTCAGGAGTCAGCTAGGGCGGCTGTGGGTGGGAAGGGGCGTGAGGGAACCATCCCCAGAGCTCCCGGGAAGGGGCCAAAGCCAGCTGAGCATCCTGGAGACAGGAGCAGGAGTGCCCCGGGGTGGGGGACTCACTCCGCATCTCTGTCCCTTCTCTGCGTCCGTCCCTGAACTTTACAAAACAAGCTTTGGATTCTGGGCTTTGGACCTTGAACCTGGGTCCTGGACACCCCGGGGGCTCCAAACAGCTGGTTGGTTGGAGTTCGGTGAGACGATCAGGCCCAGAGAAGGAACCAAAGCACTGTGGGGCCCAGGCCGCTGGAGTCAGGCCCCCCGGGGTGGGCATGGGGGTGGGGGGTGATTGCTGGGAGAGGGGAGAGCGTGGGTGGTGGAGTCTAAAGCTTTAGTGCCGGGGCCACAGAGGTGGGGAGGGGGTGTTGGGCCCTGGACCCATAGCCCAAGACAGAAAAGCAGGAGCAGATCACCATTCCAAGAAAGACCCTACAGAGGACCTCTGGAGGCGTGGGGTTCGGCGGGAAGTCTCGGCCCTGCTCCCCCGGGCTCAGGCACTTTTCTGTCTCGCCCCATCGCCTGCACCAAGAGCCTCTCAGATGAGGAACCGCACCTGGGGTGGGGGGAGACACAGAGGGTTCAGGGGAGGCCTGTGACCCCTAGGAGCTAGTCACCCGGCCACTACCCACACGAGGGACGGGACTCCCTGCCCCAGCAAGAGAAGGGACCAACGCAAGCCAAGACACGGCCCTTCCTTGGGGAAGCTCAATAGCAAAAGGCCGCACACTCGATCCCCACCGAAAAGAGCCACAGTTTCAGAGGAAACATGACAGGGCCTCCATGAGAAGGTTCTAGAGCAGAGGAAAAGCGGCTCTTAAAGCCTGCGGGCATGAGGGACGGCTGCAAAGCGGGAAGGCGCCGTACTGGAGTGGGGCCCGCTAGGCCAGCATGTGGTCCGCCGTGGGGTAGGGGGGCCTCAGGCCGTCGCTGTAGGTGTCGATGGGGTAGTCTGGGTCTATGTCCATGTGCATGTCCAGGGGGTCCAGGGGCGCGTCGCTCGAGTACATGGGGCGGTAGGTGGCATCCATGTCTGAGGAGGAGAAGGCAAGGGGACCCTCTAAGTCTGCAGACCACCCCACCGGACAGCCCTCAGTCCATCTCCAGCGGGCCTGACCCCCTCTCCAGCCTCCCGCATCAGGGGGCCACAGGAGTACGTGTGGACACTACACAGTAGCTGCCGCAGGTCCTTCAGCCCTGGAGACACAGTGCCTCTGGTCGCTCACATCCACAGAGACCCCACACCTCAGGCTCTCGGTGGTCCCCAAGGAACTCCGCACACACTTACCATCTCCATAGGGTTCATTGATGGGGATCATGCTCTGGGCCTGAGGAAAGAGACAGAGAAACATTGGGGGAGGGAAGAAGGGTGGTCAATGCAGGCTCTGGGCTGGGGGCGGGCAGCTAGAGAAGGTGCTAGAAAGGGGGCCAGGGAAAAGCAAAGATGCCTTCAAAGGAACAGAAGATGAAATGGGGTTACACAATGCCCCAAAGGACTCCTCTCCTTGGGCATCCCCCTCAGGATGGAAGGTCCCAGCATTTATGCTCCAGGGCACCCACAAAACTAGAGCAGCCCTGGGGATAGCAATGCACGGGATGATGTGAGAGCAGGTACCAGGGGCTCACCCACCCCTCAAAAACAGATATAGTTTACCCTACTACTGCCATCTGCTAGAAATTGCGATCAGTGATCCAATTATAATAAAAATCAATGAAGTTGGTAGTGTAGTGCTTCGTGGAGTGCGCAACTTGTACAACCATACGTTGCAGTCCAGCCCACGATACTCACAGCCTCCCAGGCAGCTGGGTCATGCTTGAAGAGGGAGTTGGTGAGCTCCACAGACACACGCTTACGATAATCTGGGTTCTTGTCCTCGGAGATGCGGAATAGGACAGCAGCAGCGTAGGTGGCTGAGTACAGAGGAAAGGAAAAACCAGTTTAGGCTCCTGCCTCCACCCTGGCTGGAGGACCAAAACCCAGCCCTCCTCCGCCACCCTCTCACCCAGAGCACAGCCTCTCACCGGTGCCCTCATTGCGGGAGTGCAGGAGCTCCATGAGCGGGGCCGAGGCCCCCTCAGCATCAATGGC
>CM052804.1:17373180-17497293 GCA_028533885.1 Nasua narica | reverse complement strand
AGGGCAGGACTGCACGCCAGGCTGGGTTAAACCTCAGGTCCCAGTCACACAGGATATCCCAAGAAGTCAATCCTGCTTAGACCCCTTCCCAAAACACACAATGAAGCCCACGGGAAATTAGTGGCCTTGGCTTTGGAAGGCAGGCAGTATACTGAGTAAGAACATAAACTCCAGAGTTCAAGACCCCGGGTTCCAATCCAGCGTGTGACCATGGACAAGGAATTTTGCCACTTTAAGCTTCATGTTTCTTATTTGAAAAACAGAGGTTAAAAACAATCTAGAAAATTAAGTCCTCCCTTCCTAAGGCTGGTAACAGGGCTCAAGTAAGATGATGAATGAAAGTGAACTTCGCGAAATGCCTGCCAATCCAAAAGCCAGTTGAGGGCACGTTAGCCTTGACTCTGGGGAGGACTGGGTGCTCTGATAGTTTTTAACCGGTAGAAATTTTGTGCAGGCTTGGGCCTCACGACAGCACTGTGAAGGACGCAGCTAAGTGGGCAGAATGAGGTATGGCCCGTGGCCAGAGCACAGCCCAAGTCAGGGAGGGGTGGGGAGCAGGCCATGACTTCCTTCCTGGGACTCTGGGGGCCTGGCTGGCCCCAGTTTGTGCAGTGCTGAGCTTGGAAAACTTTCCTAACCCGTGGTTCTTAACCCATCAAAGTAAAAATCTCTTGGGTCACCTGGCTGGCTCAGTTGGAAGAGCAGGCAATTCTTGATCTTGCGGACATGAGTTCGAACCCCACGTTGGAGTTAGAGATTACTAAAAAAAATAAACTTAAAAAAAATAAAGTGATTTAAAAGTTTTTTTTTAAGTAAAAATCTCCGGGGGGGGGGGGGCGCCCCATGTGGCTCAGTCGGTTAAGCATCTGCCTCCAGCTCAGGTCATGATCCCAGGGTCCTGGGGCCGAGCTCAGGGGGAAGCCTGCTTCTCCCTCTCCCTCTGTCTGATACTCCGCCTGCTTGTGCTCCCTCTCTGTCAAATAAATAGGTGGAATCTTAAAAATAAATAAATAAGTAAATAAAATAAAAATCTCCCATCCTCCCTTAACTGGTGACAGATGCTGATTAGATTTATTATCCTGATCTTCTCGTGTTGTATGTAAATGTCGAATTGCGACGTTGTACGCCTGAAACTAATATCATCTTGTATGGCAATCATACTTCAATAGCATAAATAAATAAATTAAGAGAAAAGCAAATAAAGGCCACAGCAATTTTAAAACAGGCCTTTCCAAAAATGGAAACCAATCCCTACCCTCCGTAAGCTCTGCTGCCCCCGCCTTTCCTTGCACATTTGATGGTGCGGCGGCACGAACACGGAGTTCACTAGACCCCATGTTAGCCGTGGGACCTTGGGCAAGTCAGCTAGCCTCTCGTCCCAGTCTTTGTCATGGGAAAAAGGAAAACCCTAACGCCCAGTTCACAGGGCAAAGAATGGAATAAGGTAGTGAAAGTAAAAGGCCCACAATTTCATCTGGCCCGTTGATGTCCCTCCTCCCCTTGGTGCCACACTCAGCCCTCTCTCCACTGCTCAGACACCCCCCCTCCCGGGCAAATAAAAGCCCCCAGCCTCCCTGGGGTCTTCCCTGTGTACAGCGGGGAGGGCGACTCAGGGAGACAGGAGCCTGTGGATGCACACCTGTGCAGCAGGAGGGGGACTGAGCGTGTGCCTGAACCAGGGCAGAGGCCGCAGTACCTCAGCTGTGTCCTCCCTCCCCCAGCTATGACCGAAGCACCTTGGTGGCCATCGTGGTGGGCGTGGGACGCCTCATCACCGGCATGGACCGGGGCCTCATGGGCATGTGTGTTAACGAGCGGCGACGTCTCATCGTTCCTCCCCACCTGGGCTATGGCAGCATCGGTGTGGGTGAGAAGGGTTGGGGCCCAGGCGTGGGGACAGAGGAGACCAGGAGGCAGAATCCAGGGCCTCACGGCCAAAAAAACTGAAACTCAGAGTGGGAGCGTGACTCGCCCAAAGCCACACTGCACAGGCAGCGTGAGTCGTGGCAGGTCTGAGACTAGAGTTTCGGTCTCCTGCCCCTGGAGTGGGAGGAAAGGAAATGACAGGGCCCTGGGTAGAATGAAGCTTGACTGGGCAGAAGGGGAGCCAGGGGTGGTAGGGGCGGTGGGGGGCTGAGCAAGCGGGACGTTTGATGTCCATTCAACCCGCCATGCTGGGGCCGCTACAACTATGGCACCGCCTTTGCCACCAGCTAAGGCTAGAGGGAGTCCTGGGGCCCTGGGGGCTGTGGCATTCGGAGGAGTCCCGGAGGTTGCCCCAAACATGAGCTGTGGCTGCCGGACTCCCACAGCGGGGCTCATTCCCCCGGATGCCACCCTCTACTTCGATGTGGTCCTGCTGGATGTGTGGAACAAGGCAGACACCGTGCAGGTGAGCACCTTGCTGCACCCAGCCCACTGCCCCCGCACGGTCCAGGACAGCGACTTCGTCCGCTACCACTACAACGGCACCCTGCTGGATGGCACCGCCTTTGACACCAGGTAAGGGCTGGCTGGAGGGAGTCCTGGGGTTCTGGGGAATGTGGTACGATGGGGAGGGTGTCTGAGACTCATCCTGCCTCTCCCATCTTCGGCAGCATCACCTCTACCTCATTCTCTGCAGCTACAGTAGGGGCGGCACTTATGACACCTACGTTGGCTCCGGCTGGCTGATCAAGGGCATGGATCAGGGGCTGCTGGGCATGTGTCCCGGAGAGAGAAGGAAGATCATCATCCCTCCGTTCCTGGCCTATGGCGAGAAAGGCTATGGTGAGGGCAGACAGGGACTCGGGGATTCCACAGAAGAGGGCTGCCCCCATACAGTTGTTCGGGTTGTGCACTGCACAAGGGCACTCAGCCAAGGGGGCCAATAGAGATGAAATCTTTCTTGGTGATGATCTCACTAAGAAAGGGTGCTTTATTCTGATTCACACATGCATTCAGTATGGGCTGGTGATGGCCTTGGGGAAGATCCAGCTCGTACCTCATAGAGGGAGCAAGAAACAGGGCTGCTGAGGGTAGGGAAGTGGCTTTGGAGGGTAGAATTAGCACCTTTTTGCAGGGTGCTCACATGGGGCTTTTCTGAATGGAGAAGGAGCCCTAGTTTGCTCTCCACTTGTATGGTTCAAGCCTATCCCTTCCCCAGGGACTGTGATCCCCCCGCAGGCCTCCCTGGTCTTCCACGTGCTCCTGATTGACGTCCACAACCCCAAGGACACTGTGCAGCTGGAGACGCTGGAGCTACCTCCTGGCTGCGTCCGGAGGGCGGTGGCGGGAGACTTCATGCGTTACCACTACAACGGCTCCCTGATGGATGGCACCCTCTTTGATTCCAGGTCCGGGGGGCTCCTGAAGAGGGAAGGGGGGGCTGGGAGGAAGGAGGAAGAAGCTGCGGCAGGATCAGGGCTTGCTCCCCCAGCGGCAGCTGGAGGTGGCTCTGAGCTGCCAGAAAGGGCCGGGGAGGGGTGCACATTTGACTCCCTTGCTGGCCCTCCCTTGTCTTACAGCTACTCCCGCAACCACACCTACAACACCTATGTGGGGCAGGGTTACATCATCCCCGGGATGGACCAGGGGCTGCAGGGCGCCTGCATGGGGGAGCGCCGGAGGATCACCATCCCCCCCCACCTGGCCTACGGGGAGAATGGGACTGGTAGGCGTGGCCCCTGTGCTCCCAGTCACCGCCTGTCCCTCTGCAGACTGTCCCCTGACCTTCCTACCACAGGGCCATCCCAGCCACTGCTCTGCCCCTCTCTCACCCATCCCCCTCCTGCCACACAGACTCCGTCCTTTCCTCCAGGGGCAGCCGCCCCACTTCTCCCTTCCAAGCTGGAGAAGGGCAGCTGACTCCTGAGTTTGGGGAGGTGGGGTGGTTATGGAAGAGCAGAAACAGCATAACCCTAGGAAGCAAAGACCTGGACTTGTGCCCCAGCTTTGCTGGACGCCTCAGTGTCCTCACCTGTAAAATAGGACTAATCACATTGACCAGCAGGGTAAGTTACTAGGAGGTTGCAAGAGGTTTGCATAAAGGGCCTTCTAATTGGCGTGGTCTTCCCTCCCCTGCGCCTCACCCCGCCTCCCCCAAGAGGGTTTTAGAAGAATTGACCATGGGGACAAATACCCTGTCCCATCCTGGTTTGAAAACAGAGGACGAGGGAGGTCCAGGGGCCCCTGCGGAGTCCCGAGCAGCCCCTCCTGGATTCCAAGCCGATCCATTCCCCGTTCTGGCCCCAGGAGACAAGATCCCTGGCTCCGCTGTGCTGATCTTTGACGTCCACATCATTGACTTCCACAACCCTGCGGATCCAGTGGAAATCAAGATTCTGTCCCCGCCCCCGGAGACATGCAATGAGACAGCCAAGCCCGGGGACTTTGTTCGCTACCACTACAACTGCTCCCTCCTGGATGGCACCAAGCTCTTCTCCTCGTGGGTCCGGGGCAGGGCCAGGGCTGGGCAGGTGGGTGGGCCCAGGTGCGGGGAGACCTCCTGATCACCCCTGACGGGTGCTTCCTCCCTAAGTTCCCATCCAGCGAGCGTGGGGGGGCATGAGGAGCTGAGATTCCTGCCTTGCCGGCCCAGGGAGGGTGAAGCCAGCGGTCTAGGGGAGCCGCTGGCTCCTTTTGTGGAGGGGAAACCAAAGCAGGGGGCGATGAGCCCTCTAGGCCATGCTGCAGGGGTAGTGGCTCCGTGAGGAGGGTGTCCTCTCTCTGAACTGTGGGGGCTGGGGGGGTACAATGGGATGCCAGCTGGCCTGGGACAAGGATACAAGGATGGGCGCTGACCCGGGAATCTGCTCTCCCCCAGCCACGACTATGGTGACCCCCAGAAGGCTACTCTGGGGGCCAACAAGGTGATCGAGGGCCTGGACACGGGCCTGCAGGGCATGTGTGTGGGAGAGAGGCGGCAGCTCGTGGTGCCCCCGCACCTGGCACATGGAGAGAGCGGAGGTGAGGGGCCGACTGGCCTTGGGGGCTGGTGGGAGGGGTGCGGGAAGCCTTCCCAAGGATTCTGCAGACATCCCATGTGCCCAGCACAGGGAAACTGAGGCCTCTGGGCTGGGGAGCTCCTGGAGCAGGTTGCGAGCCGGGCCCAGCCCCGGACCTGATTGGGACGCCTTCCTTCTCTTCTCCCTCCCCCCTCCAGCCCGGGGTGTCCCTGGCAGTGCGGTGCTGCTGTTCGAGGTGGAGCTGGTATCCCGGGAGGAGGGGCTGCCCACAGGCTACCTGTTTGTGTGGCACGAGGACCCTCCTGTCAACCTGTTCGAAGGCCTGGACCTCAATAAGGATGGCGAGGTCCCCCCGGAGGAGGTGGGTCAGGAGTTGACTCCTTCTAAGAACCAATCCCCCGCCGTCACCCCAACACGAGCTACCGCGCATGGTGGCATCGAGCAGTGCAGTCCGTCTGCCGTCCCGTCTGCACCTGCCCCTGTGCTGGGTCCCTGTGCCTGAGGTCCCTTGTCCCTGCCTCTTCCTCGTGCACCCCATCCCCCCTACCGCTGGCTGGCGCCTGGGGCCCTTCCCCAGGCCACCCATAGCTGCTCAGGCGAGACCCTCACTCCGCTCTCTCCCTGGATCTCTTGGCTCCCAGTTCTCCACCTTCATCAAGGCTCAAGTCAGTGAGGGCAAAGGACGCCTCATGCCTGGGCAGGACCCGGAGAAAACCATAGCAGACATGTTCCAGAACCAGGACCGCAACCAAGATGGCAAGATCACTGTGGAGGAGCTCAAACTGAAGTCAGACGAAGACCAGGAGCGGGTCCACGAGGAGCTCTGAAGGGCGGGGGCCTGGGCCCAGGCCCAGATGCAAAGGCCCACTTCTGGGGGGACAGTGGGCTGTGGGGCTGACCTCATAAGAGTCACCCTCCCCTGTCCTGGCATGATGTCTAGAAACATCTAAAACATGGTCAGAGGAGACAACTCTGGTCTTCCCACCAGCCCCAGAGTAAAATCCACAGCACAGACCTCTATTCAGTTTTTCTCTTCTGACCCCAAGCCCCTCCTTACAAGTTCTGGAGTCACAAAGCCAAGCCGGCCATTGGCCGAGCCTGGGGGTTGAACCGGGCCACTGCTGGCGCCTCACCCACACCTCCCTCCATGTCACCAGACACTGAACAAGGCCAAGCTTGTCATTCCTTTATTTCCCCAAACTTCCCTTTTTTCCGTACTTTTACTTGCCCTCCCCAGCTACCCCCCTCCGGCCCCTATTCCTGCATCACAGCAGCTCCCCAGGAACAAGAACCAAGACTGACCAGACCCTCAGCCTCCCTCTCTCAGCTCTGGCTGGCTTCTAGGGAGGGCAGCGCCCCACCTGTCTCCCCACACCTCTGCTGTCCTTCCCTCACTAGTCCAGTAGGGGGTGGAGTGACCCTGGGGTGTGGCATTCAGGGTTGGGCTTGGTGTTGCCTTTTACTCCCAGAGAAGGCTGCTTTCTCTGAGGGACAGAGAGGAGGAAGAATATGAAGGGACCGGGGGCAAGAATAACTACTTGGATGGCTATGAAATCCTTGGTTCAGGGCCGAGATAAACTTGGAAGAAGGGCTCACTTGGGGTGAGGGGGGATAGGCAGAGCTCTGCGCACTCAAAAGGCTAAATTGGTGTCAGATCCCTTCTCCTTTGTACCAAATAAAAGACTAAACCAAAGGCCTCAGGATGTGCTCTTTCCGTGCAGGGAGGCCCTTGGACCCACAGACTGGGGAAGAAAGGGGCACAAAGTAGACCCTCAAGATACTGTGTCCCTGGATCTCGGCCTCCTGCCGCCTAATCAGGGCCCTCTCCATGGAAAGGAGCCCCCTATCCGCGGGAGGGAGGTGGGGGGTGGGCATCTCTAGAGGGGCCTGTTGGGGAGGGGTGGAGGGATGATCCTGGGCTCCTGACTGTCCCAACTGAATGGAAAGATGAGGTCCCTGCCCTCAAACACGACATAAGAAACTCAAGGATTAAACTGAGCGGCACAGGTTGGATTCCCTCTTCCACGTAGATTGGTTCCAGTGCTAGGCCAGCCCCACCTGTCCCTGCTCCTGGCTGCCAGCTGTCCCCTCGGCCCAGTCCCCTAGGCCCATCAGAGGCAAGATAGCAGAGCTCCCATCTCCAGTGTCTTGAGGGAGGAGTTGCTCCAGCCCGCAGGCAAGCCATCTGCCCTTCCCCCGCCCGGCGGGAACAAAGATGACCTAGGACAGGAGAGGACGGGAGGTAGGGGGAGGCTTGGAAAAGAGACTGATGGTCCTGGGCTCCCCGAACTGACCCAACCCCCACAAGCACACACTTCTTGGCCAGGACCCTGGGACATGGCTTTTCCCCAGGGCCAATCACGGGCACTCCCGGCCCCAAAGCATCCCGAAGGGCACCTCAGGGTCTGACCGTGGCTGCCGGCCTCAGATGGCAGCCACAGGCTCCAGGTGTGAAGGCGCGAAGCCGAAGAAACCCTATGGTTTCGGCCAGAAACACTGAAATCCTGGCGCTAGCCCCTAGCTGCGGAGTTGGAGCAAGTTTCTGGGCTTTTCCAAGCCACCTGTAAATGGGAACGACACCCGCTTTCAGGGCCCTCGTGAGGGAGGCACTGCCTGCCTTCCTGTTCAGAGCGGCAGGGAGACGTGTCCCACGGCCAGGCACCCTCTGCGGGAGGACGAGGGCGTGCGTTGCTCTGAGGGGGGCTACAGAACGCCACGTGGAACTGGCTGCTTTACATCTTCAAAAGGTGCCCCAGAGAGAATTCAGCTAGTTCTTGACCATCCGAGTTGACGGGGAGGGAGAAGGGAAAGCACTGAGGGAAGCCAGTGATGCGAGCCACGGAGCAGAAATCAGCTCCACTTCACTGCGTCGCGGGCTGCCTTCTGCCTTCCCAGGGCGGACCGCCGAGGGCACCCATCTCCGTGGCCCTGGGCCCACGTGAGGAAGAGAAGACAGGGCAGGAGCCATGAGCACAAGAGAAAATCTGCCTCCAAATGGATCCGCTTGAGGATCCATCACCAGGGAACTATACGCGGGGCTGGCCAGACCCGACGGACCCCCACTGAACTCCGCGTCTCACGGACACCTCAGCGCCACGGCAAACATTCCAGGTCACAAACACACCTTCCAAACCCGCCTGCCCGCCTCGGTCCCCAGACACATGCTCAGAGGCTCTCATGAGTGAATTTGGTGGGGTGTTTTGTTTTTTTAAGATTTTATTTTCTAAGTAATCTCTACACCCCATGTGGGGCTCGAACTCATAACCCTGAGCTCAAGAGTCACACACCCCACCAACTGAGCCAGCCAGCCCTGCGCCCCCCAAATCAGAACAACTCTTTTCTCCTTTTTTTATTTTGATCTGTTTCATACATTAGGTTTGTCTGAAGAAGAATATCTTCCCATGTTTAAAAAACTGGGTGGGAAAGAACCCCTAACCCCTGGACTAGATGGTCCCTAGGGCGCTAACACCCTGTGGGGCCCACCTTCCCCTCCCCTCTGGTGGGGCCTCCCGCCAGCCTCCGGAGAGCACCACAGAGGACGCTGGGGAAGGAGGAGGGAGAGGCCTGGGCTCAGCAGCGGCAGCCCCCCCCCCCCGACTCCGCACGCACAGGGGCGAGCAGCGCTCCCACAGGGCGGCCTCCTGGTGAGGCTCCCCATTCTCCAGCCCGAGGCGCCTGGCCCCCTGGCCGCTCTCAGGAGCCCTGCGTCTCTCTCCAGTCCCCGCGGTGCAGGATGTGCTGCAGGAGCCCGTTGACCACGTCCAGCGTCTCGTCCTTCTCCAGCACAATGTCGTAGGAGTCCATGTAGCGCTCCCGGCGCTCTTCCACCTGCCGGGGGGAGGGGCCAGAGCGTCCCCAGAACGCCCTGCCTTCCACCTCTGCCTCTCAGGCGCCCAAGGTGCCCGGGGCAGGGGTGCAGCTCTGGGTGAAGGGGACCCGCCCTCTGGGCCGCAGCGGGCACCCGGCGCCACAATCAGCCCTCAGGTCAATGCCAAAGGGACAGGACGGGGATTAAAATTCAAAAACCAGATGTTACTCCTAATCCATCTGGACTGAATTTCCACAAGGCTCAGGCATTCTGGAGGTCTTCAGCACCTGCTGGCTGAGCGGGGGGCGAACTGGTGGCCTTCTAACTTGACACCATACTGAGCCCCTTCCTGCCTACGGTGTTACCCGCCCCTCCGCCCGGTCGGCCCCTGGTCTATTCTCATGTTTTCCTTCTCCGATTTATAAACCCACCTCCTGAATACTGACATCTCCCACTTCAGTCATGGCTTATAGGTCGGATTTAGGATTGTAATCAGCCCCACCACTTTCTACACTACCACGGTGGATGAACCTCCTTGCCTCAGTTTCCCCATCTGTAAAACGAGGCATAAGAGTCACTACCTCAAAAGGCTGCTGTAAGGACTAAATGGGCCAATATGCCGGGTATGTGGTGAGCATCCAATAGCAAGTGTCTCGGAACTCCGATGTTGCGCACGTGCCCAACACGCCGCCATCGCTGTCTTCCCATGAGAGCATAGCTCGTGGCGTATCTCGGTGCCTCTAAGACTTGACCGTGACCGGCACGTGGAGGTGTTCTCTAGGCGTTTAACAGGCAAGGAGACAGAAGCACGCCACTGAGCCGGGAAGCTCTGGTCCCACACCTACCTTGTCATTTAAGAAGCCAATCTTGAGAATGTTCTCCACACCGGGCACCCCGTCAGCCATAGTGAGGTCGCCCATGGAGTCTCCCAGCAGGAGGATGTTGGTTTTGCCCTGAAGCTGCTGGAAGTACTCGGAGTTCTCACAAACGGAGCTGTTCTTGTTGTATGTGTGTATGAGCTGGCCCTTGAATCCCTGGAGGAAACCCTAAATAACCAAGAGACAGAAGGGCTGCAGGGACCCTCGAGAGCCACTTCTCCGCGGTCTCTGTCCCAGAGGAAAGGGAGTCCTGACAGCCAGAGAAATGCCAGGACCTCCTTGGAGTCTAAACTCGGGGCCCGCCAACAAGGTCCTGTGGCCAGATTTGGCCGATTTTTGTAAATTGGGTTGGACCAGAACCCAGCCAGGCTCGGTTGTCCCATCGTGTCCGTGGCCGCTTTCTTCGCCACAACAGAGTTGAGAAGTTGTGAGAGAGCAGGGTCCGCCCCACAAAATCTAAAGTAGGTACTACCTGGTCTTGTACAACAAAAAGCATGTAAGCCCTGATTTAAACTCACGAGGACCCTCAGGCATGAGCGATCAGCCACTCTGGCGGGAGCGTGCAGCCGTGACACGGGCAGCGTGTGCTCGCCCTCGGCGGTGGGGGGCACGGCCTCGCCCCAGGGGAACGGAGGGGCGGCCGGCAACTGGTGTGAGGGGAACCAGTCACAGCCTGGGTGAGTCGGAACGGCCCACCCCCGGCTCCAGGGAACAAGTCAAAGTCTAAGCCCTGGACTACCCAGGATGGCACATGACCTGGGACGGTGATGTGGGGCCTGGCCAAACCCTACATTGGGTACCCCAGGGAGCTGTCAGTCAAACACCAAAGGGCGAGCCCCTCAGAGGTAACCGTCCTTAGCCGGCGCGAAGAAATAAATAACTGCGCAAAGGCAAGAAGCCAGCACGCCTTCCCTCCCTTTCCTCCCCAAGTCGGGGTTCAGGGTTTTGGGTGCTGCCCTGGGGGCTGGCGGTCCCCACCCCTCTTCCACTCCCAGCCTCAAGGAGATCCGGCTCACGTCTTCGTCAAAGTCCATGTAATTAGACACGATGTGGATGTTGGGGTGGAACACTTTCATCTGTCGGATAATCTCCTCCAGGATGTCACCAATGCCCGCGGAAAAGATGAAAAGGGGAATGTTGTTCTGGTGGAGGGTGTTGAAGAACGTCTTGTATCCCTCCCTGAAAAGAGACGGATGGATTCTGCAATGGCGCTGCCTCTGCCCCTGGTCTTTACTTTCTACTCAGGTGATGTTATTTTTAAATTTTTCTTTTTAAATATTTATCTGGGGCACCTGGGTGGCTGCGATGGTTGAGTGTCTCCCTTTGGCTCGGGTCATGATCTCCAGGCCCTGGAATTGAGCCCCACGTCAGGCTCCCAGCTCAGTAGGGAGTCTGCTTCTCCCTCTCCCTCTCCCTGCTGCTCCCCCTGCTTGTGCTCTCTCTCTCTCTCTGTCAAATAAATAAATAAAATCTTGGGGGAAAAAGTATTTTTAATAAAATCTTTTTTTAAATATTTTATTTATTTATTTGACAGAGAGAGAAATCACAAGTAGGCAGAGAGGCCGGCAGAGAGAGGGGGAAGCAGGCTCCCCGCTGAGCAGAGAGCCCGATGTGGGGCTCGATCCCAGGACCCCGAGATCATGACCTGAGCCGAAGGCAGAGGCTTTAACCCACTGAGCCACCCAGGCGCCCCTAAGAAAAGCTTTTAAAAAATAAAAATTTATTTATTTATTTATTTAGGACAGAGTGTGGGTGGGGAGGGGAGAGGGAGAGAGAGGTTTTTTTTTTTTTTTTAAAGATTTCATTTGGCAGAGAGAGATCACAAGTAGGCAGAGAGAAAGAGGGAAGCAGGCTCCCCACTGAGCAGAGAGCCCGATGCGGGGCTCGATCCGAGGACCCTAAGATCATGACCTGAGCCGAAGGCAGAGGCTTTAACGCACTAAGCCACCCAGGTGCCCCAGGGAGAGAGAGTTTTAAACAGACTCCCCCGTGAGCACAGAGCCCGACATGGGGCTCGATCTCAGGACCCTGAGATTATGACCTGAGCCGAAATCAAGAGTCAGAGGTTTAACCGACTGAGCCACACAGGTGCCCCGAAATTTTTTCTTTTTAAAAACATTTTTATTATTTTATTTTCTTAAAGATTTTGTTTATTTATTTGAGAGAGAGAGCACGAGCAGAGGGAGGGACAGAGGGAGAGGGAGCAGCAGACTCCTCGCTCAGCAGGGAGCCCAAGGCGGGGCTTGTACACACTCACACACGCGCGCGCGCGCACACACACACACACACACAGGAATACTACCCAGTCATCAAAAAGAATGAAATCTTGCCATTTGCAATGACGTAGATGGAACTAGAGGGTATTATGCGAAGCAAAATAAGTCAATCAGAGAGAGACAATTATCATATGATATCACTTATATGCAGAATTTAAGAAACAAGGCAGAGGATCATGGGGGAAGAAAGGAAAAAATGAAACAAGATGAAACCAGAGAGGGAGCCAAACCATAGAGACTCTTAATCTCAGGAAACAAACTGAGGGTTACTGGGGGGGGGGATGGGGTGGCTGGGGGATGGACACTGGGGAGGGTATGTGTCGTGGTGAGCACTTGGTATTGTGTAAGACTGTACCCCTGATGAATCATAGACCTGTGCCCCTGAAACAAGTAACACATTATATGTTAATTAAAAAAAAAAAAAAAGAATATGGCAGCAGAGAGAGCAGCACTGGGAAGGCCGCTGATGATCAGGACCCCGGGCCAGCCAACGCCCATGTCTGGGTTAATCCAGAACACCAGGCATCACGGTGACCTCGAGTCTTTTTACGACTAGAGAAAATGAGCTGGACGCTGCTTGTTCTAGGAGATGAGGCCTCGGTCGTATTCCTACTACATCCACTAGCGGCAGACTGCTTCCTAGGAAGCACCCAAGGGTGAGAAATCCTTTAGTTGTATTCAGAGAGGAAAAGCAAGGAAAACATCAGCCACTTATAGTGTCCTGTCTCTTCTGACTCCCCTAGCAACTAACTCCCCTCTGCTCCTTCCCAGCCTCTTTTTGGGAGCAAACCAGTTCCCGCTGTTTCCCACAGCAAGCAGCTTACCTCAGCATTGCGTTGGACTCTCTAACCACCTGGGCTATCTGAGCTCTCTGAATCTTCTGTTGGCACAGGAGAGCGTGTGCTTTGGTCCACCTAGAAACACCCCCCGCACAAAAGCCCACGTTCCAGTCACTACGTAGGAAAGTATCCTTTCCCTTTTTAGGGCCAAGTCCCCTCTGGAAAGGTTAATGGAGGCCTCATCCTTTTCTACCAAGCCACTTCCTGAAGGACTCTGGCTGGCTGGCCTTAAAAGGAAGAGGGTGAGGAAGCCACACGACAGCCACAGGAACAAGAACTGGGTGAGCTAACTGCTGAAGTCCAAGCTCTTCGGAATCCCTCCCTCGGTGACCCCAGGTTCTGGAGAACTGGGGCTCTGTCCCCTCTAGGATATTCTGGTTTCTACAGGAGAGTTATCTCCCCACAGAATGTATTCCCCCAAACCAAGGGCCTTCTACCTCCTTCCAAGGATTCTCAGTGGGCCCCCACTCGAGCGGCAGCCACAGCCACAAGTAGCCCCTCAGGGGCTGGACGGTCGGTTCTAACAGGTGGGCCAGGGGAATTCGAGAAGGTAAGGGGGCCTGTCACCTCATTCAAGCTCAGGAAAAACATACCCCCTCCTGGACCGGGTCCATGGTAGGGGCCGGGAGCGGTTCAAAACCACCGTCACTCACCATTCCACCATATGAGGTAACTTCTCTTTGATGGTCCGGTGTGGGTCAATCTCAATTGGGTAATAGTGGTGAAGGAGCGCTTTGAGCTGGGACATCCAAATGAAGAGAAAAGCCGTTAGTCCGCATCGAGTTTTCCCCAGCGAAGGCCCACAGTTTAGCCAGAGAAAACAATCACCTAGAAGATGCAACTCTGTGTTAGGGAGCGACCGACCTGCAGAGCTGGTCAGCCCTTCATCCGCACCCTCAGAGTGTGAGGTCTAAGAATCCACCAAGACCTTTTGCTATCAGGTGAGAAGTTACTGGGATTTTGTTGTTCTTCACTAGCTCAGTCAGCAGGGCTTAAATAGTAAGAAGGGATTAAAGCCGTATTTCCCAAAATGGGGTACACTTTTTCAGGGGGTAGGCAAAGTAACTTTAGGGGGCACATGGATAAACACTTTTCGTTTTAGTAGTTTTGGATTTATTTTAATGCATATTAAGAAAAAAAAACTAGCACATCAAATTCATGCTTTCACAAAGATTGTTTCTTTTCTAATCACATTCAGATTTTTTTTAAAGATTTTATTTATTTGACAGAGAGAGACAGAGAGCACACAAGCAGGGGGAGCAGATGGCAGAGGGAGAGGGAGAAGTAGGCTCCCCGGCTGAGCAGGGAGCCTGGTGCGGGGCTCGATCCCAGGATCCTGGGACCATGACCTAAGCCGAAGGCAGACGCTCAACTGACTGAGCCACCCAGGCGCCCTGGATTCAGATTTTTAATAGTAACCCAACTTTAAGTAAAATATGTAATATAAACCACCCTAATAGATATGGCAAAAATCATGAGACTGGAGGTAGGAAAATCACGGAAGTGAGTTTGGGACCCAGCACGTTGGTGGACAACCTCACGGCACCAACATCAGGGGAATCAGCTCACGAGCTCCTGCATGTACCTTCTCCTGCTAAGACCTCCTTCCACGTCTGGGGAGACCGCATCCGGGACCAGGGGTCACACGGGCCAGTTGGTAACAGCACCCAAGAAAAAAATGGGAACTGGTTGGGCAAAAGAATTTTAACTTTAACATACGCCCAGTCTCAGAATATCATGAGATCAAATGTGGAGTCCCTGACCATGGGTCCAAAAGAGAGTTAAAGGCACAGAGCACACGCTGACAAAGGGAGAAAGCTCCTGAAATGTATTAAGATTTCCGATGTGTGTGTTTTGGGGGGAGTGTGAGAATATTTTTCTAAAAAGTGTAAGAGAATTCAACAGAATATACTTTTTTAAAAAGAAAAAAGATTTCATGCATAAACTTTGCTTTATGATTTTTTGGGGGGGGGGAGCTCATCAAACACCCAGAATCTTAGTTTGCCCTGGCTTCATTATCCTAGAGCTGGCACCCAACCTGTTGTACTACTTGTGGGTGCAGCTCTCTGGAAGCTGGTAAGACGGGTATGTGAGGGAACATTAAAAGTGACTTACCAAAGGCAACTGACTAGTTCTAGTTCTAGTTCTAGAGTAGTTCTAGAACGTACGTTAAGCTAAAAGTGCATCTCCAGAGAGACGGGCTTTAGAAATCTAAGAGCTATCTATAATTTAGTGCCCATCTTAATAGCAAGTGACCATGACAGATAACCAGAAGCGCTGACCAAGATGACATACTGACAGACGGCTTAGTATGTAATTTAGTGAATTTCATAATGAAGTGAAACTAAATGATAGAGTTATTCAGCAGAAAGAGCTCAGCAAACTGCAGAGAAACGTGCAACCAGCAGGGCTCTCCTCTGGTAAAGAGGACAGAACGTGGAACAAAGTACAAAGAACTCCAAGGCTGCATGATTTATAATATTTGCATGTATCTCATGGAAATAGGCGTTATCATGTATTGACATTAATTCAGAAGTCTTTCTTAATACCGGTTACCTTGCCAAAAAATTATATATATTTTAAAAGACTTATTTATTTATTTTATTTTTTATGATTTTATTTATTTATTTGACAGAGAGAGAGAGAGCACAAGTAGGCAGAGAGGCAGGCAGAGAGAGAGGGGGAAGCAGGCTCCTTGCTGAGCAGAGAGCCCAATGCGGGGCTCGATCCCAGGCCCCTGAGATCATGACCTGAGCCGAAGGCAGAGGCTTTAACCCACTGAGCCACCCAGGCGCCCCTAGACTTATTTATTTTAAAGAGAGAGCGCAAGAGAGAGGCGTGTGCAGGGGGAGAGTCAGAGGGAGAGGGAAAGAATCTCAAGCAAACTCCCTGCTGAGCAGGGAGCCCCTCACCAGGCTCAATCCCAGATCCTACCACCCTGAGCCAAAACCAAGAGTCAGACGCTCAACCCACTGAGCCACCCAGGTGCCCCCCCAACTATATTATTAAAGAAATAGCATAATGTAATGAAAAGAGTTTGGAACAGAATCAGATCTACGGGAAAACCAAGCTCTCTGTGTCTTGCCTGTATGACCCTTGAAGGAGTTGCTTATCCTCTTCAAGCCTGTTTTCTCATCTGTTAAATGGAGATAATAGTGGTTCTATCCACCCCTTGGAGTTGCTGGAGGGTTAAACAGCAAATGTTGAAGTCTCTTGTAAACTCTATAACCAGCAGTATGCATAACATCCATATTCTAACCACCAATTGTCACATGTCTTAAACAAAGAGGAAACCTTGCCCCAGTCTACGAGACTAGGTCCAGCTGAACATAAGAACAATAATTTTTAAAAAATATTAATCTTCTAAGGTCTCTGCCCTGGAATCTTGAGTCCTAACCAAGAACTATCTCAAATAGTACATGACAGCCATCTCTGAACAAAGAAGGGGAGTAACCCACCTCATTTTGGCACTCCTCACTGATGATCTTGCTGTTATCCAGAATGTCTGCAAACACACAAAACTCCTTTCATTGCCACTTAGAAGCCACCATCTTGTCAAGCCCAACAAAGCAAGCTAGTATGTGACTTACTGTAAGAAGAAGGGCATCGCTTTCCATTATATGCAAACCTGCTCAAGGTCATGTCAAAATCAGAGATGACCTGAAATGCAAAAGACAGTCGCTATCCATACAGGCGCCTTCCATACAGGGACCTTCCATACAGGCCCCTTGCCTTCCGGTGTGGCCCTGCCTGGGGGGAAGATTATGAAAGACAAACCAGCTCAGTGGGTAAAGCCCTGCAGGAGTTAGGAAGGGTGGGGGGAGCGGGGAGGGAGAACTAATCCTAGTTAGTGGCAGCG
Source organism: Nasua narica (assembly GCA_028533885.1). Lineage (NCBI taxonomy): Eukaryota > Metazoa > Chordata > Mammalia > Carnivora > Procyonidae > Nasua > Nasua narica. The sequence continues at coordinate 17,480,687 of CM052804.1, read as the reverse complement.
TGCTAAGCCTGAGGACACCCAGACTCTTGGAGGTCGATGGCAGAGTGGGGACCGAAGAATCAGGACCCCCTTTGATTCTTAGCCTTGCCATCTCATTGCCTTGGGTCCCTCCCAAGGTGACCCATCTCCACATCGGCAACTTCCTGGGGAGCCCCCTGACCGGGCTAGTGTGGAAACAAGGCCCCAGGGCCTGGTGCTGGATGCTTCCTACCTAGTAAGAGGAAGCAGCCGCTGGTCCTGACCGACAAATTTGAAATGTAGGTTTTCCGGCAGGTGGGCCCTAACCCAGGGCAATCAGGTGGAGCAACCGGCTTGCCCTCAGGCCGCTGACCATTTGTAGGGGCTCAGGGCCGGCAGCGTCCGCGGCAGCGCGGGCAGACCCCTGGGGCCGGTCACCTCCCCAGCCGCCCCACGTCGCCCCGGCCATACCTGCAAGCGTTCTCCCCCGCCCCTGCGGAGGGCGCCCACGATCTCCTGCACCCGCCCGGGCTGCCGCATCAGGACCGTGGCCTTCATCAGGGAGCTCACCTGTCCCGAGACCCGAGAGAAGTGCTGACCCCGGCACCGCGCTGGGCCCAGGGGGAGCCCGGGGCCGGCTCGGCAGCCCTGCAAGGCGGGGCCGGGGCGCGCGGGGGGAGCTGCGGGCCAGCCCGGGGCGCCTACTGGCTGGGGTGGCGCGGCGGAGCCCAGGCGGCCCGCTGGGGGCCTCGGAGCGCCCCGGGGGTCGGGGCCCGCCCCACGTCGGACGCTTCCTCCCGCCTCACCTCCTCCGCCATGGCGCTCGCGACCGGGACGACGGCGCCGGGACAACGACCTCCCCGCGGCCGCACTGCGCAGGCGTCGCCCGCCGCCGGGAGGCCGGGGGACCCGGCGACGGGCGGGGCCCGGAGAGGGCGGCGCCGGCGCCGGGCTAGACCCCGAGTGCGGGCTCTGTGTTGAGCACGGTGAGGGTCCCAAGAGTTGGGGTTACCGGGTGCCACTGTCGACAGCAAAAACACTGGACAAAAGGATCATTTCCAGACGTAAAATTTGCAAGACAAAAGCCGCAGGAAGGAGGGCATGTGGAAAACATCCAGAAGGGGCTTAACTGGGCCCACTCTTCATCACAGAAGACAATGAGCAACTAACACAAGTCCGCAGGGCAGGAAGACCCTGGACAGCTCGGGCAGCGGCAGCGGGAGCTCTACTCAGCTTCCCTTCCTTCTGTCTCCTCTGACTTGGTTTCCTTGAATTGAGTGTCTGGGGAGCCAAGTGCCCAGCAGTGGAAGAAGGTAGATGATGCTACACGGATACAGAACTGGGCATCCCAAGTGGGCAACAGGAGCTAGAATGGATGAAAACTCGTATATGGTGTTGGTGGTCACAGTCCTGCTCCAGATTCAAGGGCTTGGAAGGTGTGGGGTGGTCTTCAGCCTGAATGGTGGGGGAGGGGAGAAGGAAGGAGGACAGGGACAGGAGAGAGTTCCAGAACCTGAGAGCACAATCCTGAGAGTGATCTCACTGCGGGCCCAGGATTCTGGAACTTGGGCTGCCTGATGGGCCCTATATGAAAGATGTAGTAGGGAAAAGGAGCGACAGCAGGCTAAAGGGGCCCCCCACAACCCTCCCCGACACCCTAGGAGAGCAGCCTCTCTCCGCTGGTCCCAGGGTGCCATGGAGATGGAGAGCGCGGCGGCCTCCACACGTTTCCACCAGCCTCACATGGAGAGGAAGATGAGTGCGATGACCTGTGAGATCTTCAACGAGCTTAGGCTAGAGGGCAAGCTCTGCGACGTGGTCATCAAGGTCAATGGCTTTGAGTTCAATGCCCACAAGAACATCCTCTGTAGCTGCAGTTCCTACTTTAGGTATAACAGGGTTGCCAAACTAAGCCAAAGGGGGATTTGGGCTCATTCTGAGACATTTTGGTTCATTTCATGTTTCCCACCCCATCATCTTAAGTTAGGGACACTTAAAACTCTGGGCTCCTCTAGCCTGGCTCCTTTGTCTCCTGGAGAGCCACAACTAGGGCCAGAGCGTCCTCTCTGCTTTTCAACTGGATTTCTGCCAACTCTTGGTGGGCCAGGTGCTTTTTTCCTTTGATTCTGACTCAAACTAACCTTTGGGCAGGTTGGACACTCATCCTGGATTTCCCACTTAGTTTAAGTGCCACCTCAGCCGACCCTTGTGCCCCTATCCCAGCGGAGACTATCTCAAACAGGGTGATGAATTAACAAGGTTTGAGCAGATGGGAAGGAGGACTCGGGAAGGCCCAAGGAAGTGTTTATCAGAAGAAAAAGGGAGTTTGGGCCACAAGCACTGTGACCCAGGAAGTGGCAAAGCTGTTTTGTTCATGAGCTGAAAATGTTTGAGTTACCAATTCCAATGCACATATGATACATGTGTCCCATCTGTTGCTAAAAACTCTCATTCATCTAGACCTACAATGGGGTCTATGAAAAGACCAGATCGTGAATATTTTAAGCCTTGCAGGCCATACAGCCTCTGTCACAACGGCTGCACTCTGCCTTTATAGTGGGAAAGCAGCCATAGACAATATTAAATGAGAGGGCATGGCTGTGTTCCAATAAAATGATTTATGGATGCCAAAATTTGCATTTATTATAATTACCAGGTGCTGCAAAGTCTATCCCCCGCCCCCACTTAAAAATGTAAAAAAAACAGAGGGGTTTGGGTGGCTCAGTCAGTTAAGCAGCTAAACTCTTGATTTCAGCTCAGGTCATGATCCCAGGGTCATGAGACCAAGCCATGTGTTGGGCTCCACTCTAGGCATGGAGCCTGCTTAGGATTCTCTCCCTCTCCCTCTGTTCCTCCCCCGCCTCCCACCCACCCCAATTCTCTCTCTTAAAAAAAAAATGTAAAAAACATTCTTAGCTTGTAGGTGGTACAAAAACAAGAGATGGGCCAAATCTGGCCCAGAGGCTGTAGGTTTGCCGACTCCTGCTCTAGAGAAGAATCTGATTTCCAAGCCCATATTCCCTTAAACCACCTAGAAGAAAGAAGCAAAAATTTGTCAGGGCACGTTCTTCTGTCTTGTTCAACACCTAAAAGAGTACCTAGCTATACAGTGGGAGCCCAATAAATAGTTCTGGAATAGTACACCGTCAATAATTATTTATTGAGTGCCTATTTTGTGACAGGCACTATCGGAGGTACTAGAAATAAAACCTTGAGTAAAGGGATAAACATTTGTGTTCTCATGAAGTTTACCTTCTAGTAGGAGGAATAGGCATTCAATAAATAAAAAACATAGCAGATCATAAATGCTGGGGGGGAAAGGTAGGAAGATTTTTTTTTGTTTATTTTTAAATTATTTATTTAAGAGAGCATGCACGCACAAGCGGGGTTGGGGGGAGGCAAAGGGAGAAGCAGATTCCCCTCTAAGCAGGGAGCCTGATGCGGGCCTCAATCCCAGGACCCTGGGATCATGACCTTAGCAGACGGCAGACGCTTAATCAACTGAACCACCCAAGCGCCCCAGGTAGGGAGATTTTAAGTAGGAAGGTGGCAATTTTAAATAGGATGGTTTGCTGACAAAGTGACATCTGAGGAAAGACTTTAAGGGGGATGTGGGAATGAGAAATATGGAGATCTATAGGGGGGAGCCTTCCAGGCAGAGGCAACAGCATGTACAAAGGACCCAAAATGAAGCACCTCTGGTGTCTTCAAGGAAAGCAAGGCTGGTGGAACGGGAATGGAATGAGGGGGACAGTGGGAGGAAGTGGCCAGAGAGATATTACTGGTCCAGATCTCAGAGGACTTTTGTACTCCCTGGCAAGCACTTTGTATCCTACTCTGAGCAAGAAGGGATGTCAGTGGAAGGTTTTGGGTGGAAGGGGTACGTAAACTCCTAAGGTGGTTGGAGTATGACTGTACGCTCTGGCAGCATCAAGGGCAGAAGCAAGGGCATCCATTAGACCGTTACTCCCAATCATCTAGGCCGGAGATGGTGGGGGCTTGGGCCAAGGAGGTAGCAGTAAGGGGTGAGGAGTGATCAGATTCTGGGTGTGTGTTGATTGAATGGTACTTATTAAAAACACGTCTTGCTCAAGTTAATTTCCTTAAGCAAGGTTGAGATAGAAGAGACCTAGGTCTTATTCCCGGCTCTAGATCCCCATTTTTCCACCCACAAAATAGGGAAAAGTTCTAGTTCTCATGAGGATAAGAAGAGTGACCAAAGTCAAAGTTCTTGGCAAGGTTCTCCTGCCCACTGTATAAAGCACATAGTCTGCCCTCCCCCTCCCCATGCCAATTTATTTCCAGCATACTCACTGTGCACTATTTGGGAAATGTCCAAACTCTCTTTGACAAAAGACGGTGGGAGGAGGACCTGGCAAACTGGAGAGAAATATTTTCAGTGGCTGCTGGTTTCTTTCTTTCTTCCAGAGCTTTGTTTACAAGTGGCTGGAACAACACTGAAAAGAAGGTATACAACATTCCTGGCATTTCCCCTGACATGATGAAGCTAATTATTGAATATGCATACACCCGGACCGTCCCGATCACACCGGACAATGTGGAGAAGCTGCTGGCTGCCGCGGACCAATTTAACATCATGGGTATTGTCAGGGGTTGCTGTGAGTTCCTCAAGTCGGAGCTGTGTTTGGATAACTGTATCGGCATCTGCAAGTTCACGGACTACTACTACTGTCCCGAGCTGAGGCAGAAGGCCTACATGTTTATACTGCACAACTTTGAGGAGATGGTGAAAGTCTCGGCCGAGTTTTTAGAGCTCTCAGTCACTGAACTGAAGGATATCATTGAGAAAGATGAGCTCAACGTCAAACAAGAAGATGCTGTATTTGAGGCCATTTTAAAATGGATTTCTCATGACCCCCAAAATAGGAAGCAGCATATTTCAGTTTTGCTTCCCAAGGTCAAGTTGAGTTATTTTTTTGCGGGATGCTTAATTGCTCATGTTTGGTTCACTTATCCCGGAGGGACTGTGCGAAGAGCCATATTCAGATGTTTGGCAGATTCTGGGGCTGTATTCACATACACTTACATAGAAGGCTACCATTCTGTGGAATTTTGCAGGGTTTTTTTTTTTTTCTTGACATTACTACCTCCTTCTACCCCACTTATATTCTTTGACCAAAATTCTCCCTGGCAGTCGGGGAAGGAGATAGCAAGGCCTTCAAAAGAATTCTAAAGGGCCTTCCTTCCACCCATTTTTATTCTGTGAGTTTCCCCAAACCCCAGGTAGAGGTGGGATAGACACCAAACTGTATTATACACAATTACAGCCATTTGGTGCTAATCTGTGTTATTTATACACAGGAACATAGATGTTCAGTGACTGAACAATGACCGCAGCTTTCTCTGGTCTAATACTACTGCCCGGGGGCCAAGGGAGGGGCTAGCTCTGCGATCATTTGAGGTGCCTTCTATCTACTCATTCTTAGCATCCAAATGTATACCACCTCCGAAAAACAAGTAGTTAAACTGTGAGCTGTAGGTTTCAAACACAAAATATGACCCTGCTGCCATTCAAAGGCAGACTGTAAGCAGGGAGTTACGGAGATGGGTTTTCCAGGTACCCTCACCTCATCTCACTTTCTGTATTTCTTTCTTAGGTTCGCCTGGCCCTAATGCATGCTGAGTACTTCATGAACAATGTGAAGATGAACGACTATGTCAAAGACAGTGAGGAATGCAAGCCAGTCATCATCAATGCCCTAAAGGCCATGTATGACCTCAACATGAATGGACCCTCTAATTCTGACTTCACCAACCCACTCACTAGGCCCCGCCTGCCCTATGCCATCCTATTTGCAATTGGTGGCTGGAGTGGTGGGAGCCCCACCAATGCCATTGAGGCATACGATGCTCGGGCAGACAGATGGGTGAATGTCACTTGTGAGGAAGAGAGTCCCCGTGCCTACCACGGGGCAGCCTATTTGAAAGGCTACGTTTATATCATTGGGGGGTTCGATAGTGTAGACTATTTCAATAGCGTTAAGCGTTTTGACCCGGTCAAGAAAACGTGGCATCAGGTGGCCCCGATGCACTCCCGACGTTGCTACGTCAGCGTGACAGTCCTCAGCAATTTTATTTACGCCATGGGAGGATTTGACGGCTATGTGCGTCTCAACACTGCTGAACGTTACGAGCCCGAGACCAACCAGTGGACGCTCATCGCCCCTATGCACGAGCAGAGGAGCGACGCGAGTGCCACAACACTCTACGGAAAGGTAGGACTAGGGAGCGGGGAAAGAACACGCCCACAAGTAATGCTCTTCTTTGTTTCTTGGGGGCAGATGGAAAATAGAAGAGGCAGTTCTCACTTTGCAGGACTAACTCCGTCCTCAAACGACAAAGTGGCCCTTTGTAACTATCCTTTAACATATTACTCATTAAAAAGCAATATATGGGGGACGCCTGGGTGGCTCAGTTGGTTGAGCAGCTGCCTTTGGCTCAGGTCATGATCCCAGCGTCCTGGGATCGAGTCCCGCATCAGGCTCCTTGCTCGGCGGGGAGCCTGCTCCTCTCTCTGCCTCTGCCTGCCTCTCTGCCTACTTGTGTTCTCTGTTAAATGAATGGATAAAATCTTAAAAAAAAAAAAAAAAAAAGCAATGTATGGGGGCACTTGGGTGGCTCAGTGGGTTAAGGCCTCTGCCCTCGGCTCTGGTCGTGATCACAGGGTCCTGGGATCCAGCCCTGCATCTGGCTCTCTGCTCGGTGGGGAGCCTGCTTCCCCCTCTCTCTCTGCCTGCTGGTTGTCTCTCTCTCTGTCTGTCAAATAAATATATAAAAACTTAAAAAAAAAAAAGCAATGTATGCACACATGGGAAAAAGAAACTGATCGTGCAAGCTGGCATCAGAAGGGTCCCCTCGTCACCACCGCATATGCACACACCTTCTTTCTACTCCCCAGAGGTAATGATTTCAATAACCTTGCGCCTCTCTTCACACAGGTCTACATATGTGGTGGTTTTAACGGAAACGAGTGTCTGTTCACAGCAGAGGTGTACAACACTGAGAGTAATCAGTGGACAGTCATAGCACCCATGAGAAGCAGGAGGAGTGGAATAGGCGTAATTGCTTATGGAGAACACGTATATGCGGTGAGTTTAGTTTGTACCACACCAAAACGATAACCCGAGACGTTTTTGTTCGCAAATAGCTTACACTATCACTGGTGAGCCTTTGAAAAGCACTTCTTCCCCGCGGAAAATAGCGCAAAGAGGGCAGTATGAAATCACTGGTTCCCCACCCCCGCCCCCACCCCCGCCGGTGGCCTCTTCCTCTGTGGACAGAAGCCCTGGCTAACGGTCAACCATGTTTCTCCCTTGCTGTCCATAGGTAGGTGGCTTTGATGGAGCAAATCGACTTAGGAGTGCAGAAGCCTACAGCCCAGTGGCTAATACGTGGCGCACAATCCCCACTATGTTTAATCCTCGTAGCAATTTTGGCATCGAGGTGGTAGACGACCTCTTGTTTGTGGTGGGCGGCTTTAATGGCTTCACTACCACCTTTAACGTGGAGTGCTATGATGAAAAGACAGACGAGTGGTATGACGCCCATGACATGAGCATCTACCGCAGCGCTCTGAGCTGCTGTGTGGTGCCGGGGCTGGCCAACGTCGGGGAATATGCGGCTAGACGGGACAACTTCACAGGATTAGCACTGCGAGATGAAGTAAAGTACTCCGCTTCGACAAGTACCCTACCTGTATGAGCTTCTTCATTTAGCTAATAAAGAGTCTAAGCAATAAGAATTACTTCTTTTTTTAAATAAATGCAGTGTTTAAACTTGTAAGAGTACTGGAAAATGTTCAACTTAAGGGAGCCAAGGGTTGGATGAATGAGGGAGTAAGAGGGAAGGAAGAAAGCATTTATAACCAACAGTGCATCATTACAAAAGAAAAATCACACAGTGCAAACCAGCTCTAAAGAAATATGTTTATTTAAAACTTACATTGAGACAATTAATAGCTTCAACACAGAACAAGATAGCTTTAGGAACATAAAACAAGCTATTTTGCAACATAATGTCTCAAAGCATCCTAAATTCTACATCTCCTCTGACTTAAAGGGAGAGAGCGGAGATTACATTTTCAATAGAGTAGGGGCTTGGATACTGATAGCCCAAAAAACTCACAGTGTATCAACTTGAACTAAATATGTATTTTACAAATAACTCAATGACCCCTAGCACATGTATGATAATCTTCAAACATCTAGCAAGCTTAATTTTTCATAAGTGCATTATTATGCAGGAGGAATCAGTTAACAAGTGCTCTACTGTATGTGCTTCAATGTCAGACATTCATAGTGATGCTCAGAGAGTAAGACAAAAGCCCTACCAAGGTATTCACAAAGCCATTATTTGGCTATCTAATTAAATTCTTTGAAGCAAGATGACAACTATATTATGTTGCTGTTATTGTATTACTCAACTATGAGCTGTTTTGTTTCCAGTGACCAGAACTCGTTATAATATAGGCATTATAACAGCAACAAAATTGGACTATTCTCAAGAAAGCGACAAACTGGAGTGATGGACCATGCCAAAATGTTTGACAATTAAAAAGGAGAGACTGAACTGTTTCTCAAATATTCTACAGTTAAATGGCAACCTATAAATACCCTATTTTTCTAGTGGAGGCAGAGAACTTGCTTCACAATTCTGTGGACTTTCAAAAGAAAGGAAGTGTGGCCAACATGCCCTTTTTATTTAAGCTTAATTTGACAAAAGTACTAAAAAAGTCCCTTTAGTTATGCTTGATTAGGCCAAGTAACTAAAATGTACAATTTAGCTTACTTGTCTACCTACAGGATAGTGTCTTATTAGAATTATGAAGCAGAGAATGAAGTTATTTAAACATATCACATGCTACACTAGTCAAGAAACAAAAAAAAAGTGTGCCCTAGAAACTGCTTTACTAGCAGCCTGAAGAGTTTAAAAAACAAAAGCACACGAATCTTTGATAAACACTATCTTTCCAGCTTCAAACCTCTGTTCTCTCTCTCTCTCTCTCTCTCTAAGTATTTTAAAAGTTTTTGGTCCCAACAATACTATATAAAACTGAGTGACCAAAACTGAAGTCAATGAATTCAGATATTTTAGCAAAATATTTTTGAATTGGCACAGCAAAAGCAAAGTTGGATATCAAGATATACAAGACTAATCATGCAAACAACTGCAAGTGAGATGTATTACTTAAACACTAAGCTCACGACTGACATTCTCAATAGATACCACAGATTTGTTTTTTTAAAACCATGGTGGGGTAGGTATAGTTAAGGAATATCCATTCTAAGATATAAGCAGCACTCAAAATTACATATAGGTATTATTTTTTGGTATAATCAATTCCTCTCTTTTCCCTCCACAAAACAAAAACAAAAGCAAAAACAAGAACAAAACGTCTGCTTGAATACATGTTAAGCTGTCCTTTTTAAAGCTGAATTTTTAACTGCTTAAATTACCAAACACATTCTTTATGTTTTCAACAAAAAGGAAATTTCTTTCCCCAAGTGCCATTTTAGGCTTGTTATCATAGTCAGAACCTTTCTAAATACTCTGGAAGTTATTTCCAGTTTAGATTTCAGAATGTCAGCCTTGAACAAATTTAAGCAAATCTGGTTTCCTTTCTTATTAACAAGTTAGTTGGGATATTTCAGAAAGACAAGTTATTGATGTGAAGTCACACAAGTGAATTCAACTATGAAAATTAGAAATTCAGTCGTCAGGAAAACCTGCACACATCATGCAAGGAAGGACTTACCCCTTCTTTTCAGCCATGGCCTAGGCTGCCTGCTGAGTTAAAAAAACCAGTTTCAATCAAGTTTTCAAAACCAGATTATACCTAAATCTTAGAGGAGTTAAAACTTGTCACATCCCATGAAAAAAGACCCCCCCCCCCCAAATAACTTGGTAACAGTGTCTCAGAAGACAACTCTGAGATAAGACCCAAAAACCTTACATCACACCTTCTAGAGAGAAGATGCCATTAAGGTGAGCTACTAAATTATTTCACCACCACCAAGAAAAGGAAGCGCTAGCTAGCACAGTCTTCAGAGAGGAGAACATCACTCAATGAGCTTTTCTGTCTCACTTGCATAGACCTCTCTCAACTCAGAATTAGCACTTCTCAGAAACGGCTTTTTTCAAAAGAGCTACAAATGGAAATTGATAAAATGACAGAGGTGGCATAGGATAATATATTCTCATACAGAAACAGGACTTGAAGTTTAGTACCCCCACCCTAATTCAAATGAAATGGTTTTAAAGTGGATTTCCAACACATTTATTGACAAACTTTGTCCTAGGCAGATACTCATTTAGAAATTTCAAGGAAGTTTTTAGTATAGAGTCCTAGGGCTAAATATTAAGTCTTGCAGCAAATTGAGAACCAAAATTTCTGGTTGTGCTTTTTTTCTTTTGCTATTTGATACAATAAGGAGGTTAATTATAAAGGATAGGGAAAAAATAATCACTACACTTGGAATTCAACTTCTAGAACAGTATTCTGGAATGTCTAAGGAGACAAGACATTCTGAAAGAAACAAGAAACATATAATGGACCCTTTTGCAAGCCATTAGGGCAAGAGTCCTTTAAGCTGAGTGCTAATTAGCATAAAGTGTGTTGGAGAATCAGAAAAATGCATAAAATAAAAGGTAACTAAAGAAATACCTAAATTTGGTATTCCAGGCTCAAAAGTTCCACTAAAAGTCTAGAGCAACTGGATAAAATAGTAGAACAACCAGGGCTGAGAAACTATAAGGCTTCTCTTTAGCAACATTTCTCTAAATTGTCACTTCCTTCCCATTTTGGAAAACGTTTCTTAGAAGGGAATGAGGATTCTATACAATATACATTAGAGCAAAATTTTAAATTGAAGGCATTGAGTTTCGATTGTCATTGGCATTATTTATGCTCTGTAATTTATCCTCAAATCAGCCTGCGACTCCTGAAAAAAAAGTGTTTAAATGTTTTAATGCCTTTGATTGCTCAGTCTCTACTAACTATACTTTTCTTCTTAGAGAAACAAATTTCACATATATAACTTCCTCTGTATTCAATCAATCAGCTAAAGACCAATACTCTTGTCAACTACCGTCATCTCAGAGCAATGGCTCCAAGTCTGTAACAGTTGCTGAAGAAATGAAAAATACTCAAAAAACAATGACCCAATCACAAACTTCTCATCAGTCGTCTCTTCTAGAAACAAACAAATAGAATTTCTAGATAAACACATACAACAAAATATCAATGCAAATATTCTAAAATCATCTTGCTGAAATATTGTGCTTTTCCCTTCAAATCTCAGTCTCACTATTGCACGTACCTCCTGCAGATGAGGGCTCAATGCATACATTCTGCCCTTTTCAAAACCAGCCATTCAGGGGGGAAAAAAAAATCAAAAGGCGTATCAAAGTAAATGTGCAAATAAACTGTTGCTTAAAGCACGTAAGTCCCTAAGACAAAGGAGTTTTAACTTGTTGGCAGAAAAACAGCCAAATGACTATCCCTGGTTTTTCTACTTGTCATTAATAAGATCTCATTTAGCTAGCACATCTACACAAACCAAAGACAGAAAAAGACTACAAACCAACAAAAGTTACCACATATTAAATCAAGTTTCCCATTCTTCAGTTTTTTAACTATATTTCCTTTATATGGGGCAATAATCAGTTCAGGTAGAAAATAAGTTATCGACATACTTTTTCAAGTAACAGTCTGGGTCTCCTCAGCCTCACGAAACAGGTACAACTGTTTTAAGCGGCGCCTGTTAGAGAACCTAGCATTCAATCTGAGAGCTCGGCACTCGTCGCATGTTTAGGGCGTGCCGATGTATTTCCTGCATCTGTCTGATCCGGTCCTTCTGCCACATTAAGTTTTGAGGCATAGGATACCTCTGTGTGCCATGCAAGTACCGGTATGGGATTCTTACGTGGCAAGCAGTGGCCCTACAACGCGGCTGGGGCATGGGAGGAAGAAGCATCCACCGCTTTCTTTCTGCACAGTATCGGTAGGCTTCTTTCCGATACTGTTTGTCAATATCATCACTGTTTTTCCAGCCTCCAATAATGAAAACGTCATCTTTGTAATAGCAGATGGCTGCTCCTTCGATGCTTAGGACTTCCGGAGGTAAGCTTTCAAGGATCTCATCGGAAACTTGGCTGGCAATTTTTCTTACTGCCTCTTCATTTTCTAAAGAATAACTCTTAGGACAGCATGATGCTGTCTGATAAAAGTTTGAATTGACCACAGACATTTGGAAAAAACAGTAGTTGTCAATAAGTGGCAAAGATTCCACATCTTGCCACTGTCGAGTCTCTGTATCATAGCAAGTAATTACAGCTTTTAATCCGTCTTCCGTGTCCCGGTCCACAGGAGTGCGGGCAGCGATGTACACAAACCGGTCTTCAATGGCTAGTGCTTTGACATCTCGAAGAATCTTTGGTGCCGATTCCAAGTTGTGCCATTTATCAAGCTCAGGATTATAAACAGTCACGTCTTTAAAGCCAGGACTAAAGTTGCCATGTCCTCCAATGCTGTAGAGCTTCCCTTTGACTTCCGTTAGCCCAAAAGAGTGCTTCCTTGTCATCAGACTACAAACATGTTCCCACGTATTCAAATTTGGGTTGTATCTTTCCACAGTTTTAGCAAACCCTGGCTCCATTGATCCAGCAACATACACATAGGACTCTGTTACTGCAACAGCATGTCCGTCAAGGTGATTATGAATATGGGGCAGGTTTACCCATCTGTCCTCATCGACAAAATATCCCACACATTCGCTTAAATAATCCCCTCCTTCTGACACGCCTCCAATAACCATGATCACGTCCATGTTTTGCCCATAGCGAGGTAATAATGAGACATGAGAGGCAGGATGCTGGAAGGTGCCAGATTGTATGTTTTCAGCCCTTAGAGCATGCCTCTCTACTGCATCGGCCACTAACTTGACGCAGACTTCATTATTGGCCACCAGCCTCTCTGGTTTGACATGCCGAGTAAGGTAAGTAGGTTTCATCTGGGACAATCTCAGCAATTTAAAAAGTTCTTCAAAGTATCTTTCTCTCTCTTCAGCATTTCTCTGAACCCACTTCAAAACTGTTTCAAAGAGAACCTCTTCGGAATCCACCGTAATTTCCAAGTCTGACAGCCAGTCTCGAATGAGATGGAAAGGTAAAGTATAAAATTCTTCATCTTGAATTACTTTGTGGAAATTTCTCCGTATCATATCGGCAGCTTTCAGAGCAAGTTGGCTCAAGGTATACATGTGAGCTAAGCTATGAATGGCCACACAATTAGAGAGATGAAGTTTTTTCTTGAGAAATTCTCCACAAAATTCTTTTAAACGAATTAAAAGGAACCTAAAATCAAGAAAAAGAAATTTTCAAATGTGCATATTTTTTGTGGTTGCATTTTAAGAACATCTGAATTATACAAATTAAAATGGTAAGCTTTATCTCACTTTATGCCCAACATCTGAAAAAGGCAAATCCCCCCGAATTAAAAAGGATTATGCTGAAAAGTATATTTAAGAGCATTAAGTCATCTTTACATAGGATATATTTTAAATTATTTGTATTATATAGTTTATATATAATTATACATGATACATACAACACACACACAATGGAGAGTTCTTCATGATGTAAGGTTTTCTGGAACATATCCTTTAATAAAGTACAACAGAGAAAGACAAATATATACAATTTCACTCATATGTGGAATTTAAGAAACAAAACAAAGGTGCAAAGGAAGGAGACAGAAACCAAGAAACAGACCCTTAACTATAGAGAACTGATGGTGGGGCACCAGGGTGGCTCAGTCATTAAGCGTCTGCCTTCGGCTCAGGTCATGATCCCAGGGTCCTGGGATCAAGCCCCACATGGGGCTCCCTGCTCAGCAGGAAGCCTGCTTCTCCCTCCCCCACTCTCCCTGCTTGTGTTCCCTCTCACTGTGTCTCTCTCTGTCAAATAAATAAAATCTTAGGGGTGCCTGTGTGGCTCAGTGGGTTAGAACCTCCGCCTTCAGCTCAGGTCATGATCTCGAGGTCCTGGGATTGAGGTCTGCATCAGGCTCTCTGCTCGGCGAGGAGCGTGCTCCCCCCACCCCACCCCCCGCCTGCCTCTCTGCCTACTTGAGATCTCTGTCAAATAAATAAATAAAAATCTTAAAAAAATAAAATAAAATCTTAAAAAAAAAACAAAAAACTGATGGTTACTAAAGAGAAGGGGGGAGGTTGAAATATATGATGGAGATTGGAGAGTGCAGTTACCATGGTGAGCACTGGGTAATGTATAGAATTGTTGAATTACTATGTCGTACTATATGAAACTAATATAATACTGTACGTTAACTATACTGGAATTAAAATAAAAAACTTTTTAACCCCGATCCCTAGACCCGAGCTGAAAGCAGATGCTCAACGACTGAGCCACCCAGATGCCCCTAAAGTAAAAATCTTAATAAAAAATAAAATGCAATAGTCCCACACTTTACTTTTATTGGCAAAAGCAAATCCCAATCCAACCTGTCTATGCCATTCCTGTTCTAATCCCCTATCAATCACCTGCCTTTTCTTCAGTGAGGCAGGGTCTCAGGGAAGAGACTGTGTCAGGCCTTGACTAGATGGTACAGGAACTGTGGCTCCTGGGAGGCTATGTCTGCTCAGGTATCAGAAGGAACAGCAGTGCAAGCCTTGTGTCAGAGGTTTTAATCTCGTCTTCACCAGTTTTCTCCTTGGGTGGCAGACGATGGGGGTAGGGGGGTGGTGCTGGGAGGGTGCGGCCTGAGCTGGGTTCTAAAGTGGAGGTGTCAAGGCAAACTCAAACAACAGTAACAAACGCATGGAAGTGGTCTGGCAAGTAGCTGACTAGAAGTGTCTGCTCACCTAAATTCACTGACACGTGTGCCCTTGGATAGGGTGTTTGGAAACACTGCTCTATGAAAACAACAGCTATCATACACTAGGCATTTGCCCTGTGCTGGGCAGTGTGCTGGACACTTCCTATTGTTTCCTTGTAAGTACCCTTGAAGGAAGGTATGATCAACAGTATCTGGGTGGTAGGGAGAAGAAAGGGTAAGAGATGATGGGTAAGATTAGATGTGATGGTAGCAAGGCACTTAGAACAGTGTCTAACACCAGGTAGCTGCTAAAGCAGCTGACAGATGGAGAGAAGTTAAGAGTTTTAAGTAAATTGCCTGGGGTGTTCTTTCCTAACCTCCAATTCCCCTATAAAGCAGGGGCAAATCTGAAAAATAAGCCCACACGACAGAAACAAACATAGCCTGAATGATTGCAATGACCTTTCTCTACCCATTTTCATTCAACAAACCTTCCTCTCTCAGATCTATACCTGCCCCCATTCTTCCTCACCCTCTAATGAATGACCCAGCCTTGGGCTTTGAGAAAACAGAAGCAATCAGGCAGAAACTCTATTTCCCCACCACCCAATCTGCCTGCAGGTCTATCCTATAACTGCCTTCCCAGTCCAACTTTTCCATTTTAATTACAGGTTCTATGCCCTTCTCAGTTTTAAGGGCTTTGCTCCTGCAATTATTCCTCCCCTTCTATAACATTAATTTCTCCTCTTCTTCTGATTCTCGCCCCCCCCCCCAGCACACAAATGAGCTCTAGTATATCCTATCTTAGAGGGGGGAAAGACCTCCTCTGACTCTTTCCCAAATATTTCCATGTGTATCATTATTCCAACCCTCTTTATAAGAAGACTTAAATGGCTCCTTAAATGCCATCAAGGACCTCTATTATTGCCAAATCCAACAACCTATTATGGTTGACAAAGGTGACATGCTTAGGCTACTCTCTCCTCTACACTCTGTGAAACCCATCTCCTCTGCTGGTCCCTTTGGAACCCCAGGGCTCAATCTTGCCCCTTCTCTGTCTACACTCTCTTCCTAAGTAATTTCATCCAGTTCCATGGCTTTAATTACCATTTATATGCCATATTCCTCCCAATCTCTAGCTCTGAATGTTCTTATATCTACCTGCCTCCTCAAACATTCCCTGGACCAAAACCAAACTCCTGATCTTCCTCCCAAACTTGCTTTCCTATACTGTTCCACATCTTAATAAATAAATAAATAAATAACCCTATCTTACCAATTGCTTGGATCAAAAAACTAGCAGTCTTTTCCCTTATACTCTACATCGAAGCCATCAGCAAATTTGTCCCCTCTACCTTCAAAACCTATCTGGAATTGAAGCACTAATCACCTTTACTTTTCTTTGATCCAAGCCTCTACCACCATTCCAACCTCCTAATCTCTCTGCTTCTGCCCCAGGAACCCCATCCTTTTTTCAATACAGATCCTTCAAATGAGACTGCATTGTTCCTCTGCCCCCAAAGCAAAATTCTTCAAATCAGATTGCATCATTCCTTTGCCCCCAAACCTTCCCATCTCATAGTCATTCAGAGTAAGAGCTCCTTCCACAGGCTGCAAGCCCTCTGGCACCCAAGCTCCATGGAAACCAGATCCATCCCCATCACCACTCTGGGGGGCCTCTCCCACCCCTCTCCATCTGCATGAGCCACATTGGCCTCCTGCTATCCTCTAACATCCAGATAAGCTCCATCTCAAGTTCTTTCCACCTGTATTCCCTACTTAAAACACTCTTTACCTCATTTCCTTCAGTTCTTTGCAAAATGTCTTCTTCATTAGGCATTCTCTATGTACCCAATTAAAAAACACAGTTCCTCTCCATCAGCACTTTCTATATGCCCTTATCATGCTGTATTTTTCATCAAAGCTGTAACAATCATCTGACATGCCATCTACTTATTTATTGTCCATCTACCAAGGTAAGTGCATTGAGGAAAGGGACTTTTGTCTGTTTTGTTCACCACTGAATTTCCAGCACCTGAGAACCGTGGGTCTGTTGTGATACACAAAAGGCACTCAATAGGTACTTGTTAAAATAAGGTACCTGTAACACAATACTGCCAAAACAGACTCCTCCACATCTCTAAAAATGGCATTCACCTGCCTCCTAACCATTCTCTGAAATATCCATTCCTACCCCTCACAGTCCATTTCTCACAGTAGCAGAATCGCAGAATCGGCTTTTAAAATAATCAAATCAGGAGATTTCTCCACCCAGCTTCCCATCGCACAGTAAAAAAAAAAAAAAAAAATCAAACTTCTTATTTCAATATATTTCACACACCCTTCACCTACGAGATCCAGCTTCATTGGATATTTCCTTTAGTTCTTCAAGCCAAACTGGGTCCTGCCAGAAGGCCTTTGCGCTATCTGCCTGGAATGTTCATTTCCCATCTTCACACGGTAGGGCTTTCTTGCCGTTTGGAGGTCGGTTTAAATGTCACCTCCTCAGAAAGGTCTTTCCTCTACCCAAGCACTATCCTTTCATCCTTTTTAAATGTCAACACAGCACTGATGACACGCAGACTTTTTTTTTCATTGCCTTTGTCCCTCCACCTGGAATCTGAGCTCCCTAAGAGCAGGGGCGCCCTCGTCAGACCCGCCGGCTGCAACCTCCGTACCCAGTGCAGTGGGTGCCCCACAGCACACAGCGGGCGCTCAATAAGTATCAAACAAATGCATTTCCTCGGGGCTCCCTCCGATCGCACCCGTAGGCACTGCCTCCCCCGCCCCCTCCCTGGATGCGGCCCTGAGGCGGGGCGGGGGGGGGGGAAGGGCGCGAGCATCTCCACCGCCCCGCGCGCGGCCCTCCGCATCCCGCTTACCTGTCGGCCAACTCCAGCACCTCGTGCACGCTGCCCGTGCTGACGCGGATGCGCCCGGTGTACATGTATTCGATAACGGCTTCCACCGTGTCGGGCTCGGGCCCGGGCTCGGAGCTCCACTTGCGCATCTCCACCCGGCCCGAGCGGGACTCCGAGAACTGGCCCGAGAGTAGGGGCGTGAAGTACTCGGTGGCGGCGGCCAGCACCGAGCGGTGGGCCCGGAACTCGCGGCCTCCCGCGCCGCCGAAGCACAAGGTAATGTCACAGAAGAGGCCCTGGCGCCTCTGCTCGTTCTGCCTCCAAGACAGCTCCGAGCAGTGAGAGCTGCACTCGAAATCCTCGGCCTCCGGGCCCGGATCGCCCCCGCTCGCCTCCATTGCAGATATGCCGGGCCCAGACCCGAAGTCCACCGTGCCGCTGCCTCGGACTTCGGCGGCCAGCCCTGCCGAACCGGCGGCGGCCGTCTCCATGCTCTCCATCTCCAGCACCTGAAGAGATGCTGCCGCTGCTGCCGCCGCCGCCGCAGCCACCGCTGCTGCCGCCATCTTGACGCCGCCGCGCCCGACCCCCGCAGCCTCGGAACGATCCAGCCGTTCTGGTGCGACACAGAGGGATTCTGGGAATAAATAGTGGGCGCGGGGCGGAGCCGGGCACCGCTGGTGTGCGCACGCGCGGCCGCGCCCTCCGGGAGCTTTCCCACCTTGGAGAGAGCTCAACGGTGCTGCTTCCCCAGACCTCCCACAGCGGAGTCTAGGTGGGTGGTTGGCTTGACTCCTGCCCTTTAGAGTGGCATGCTCTTCGTGGTCACTATGTACCAAAAGCCACTCCGGACCATCGACCCATGGTTGGTGTCTCGGGTGGCAACAGTTTAAAATTAATTTAAAATTTTAAATTTTAAAGATTTAAAATTAATTTGAAGTAAACATTAAAAAAGAGAAAAGGCTTGAGACGGAGACCCAACTTAAGCAGAGAGGGTGAGGCAAGTTACTTAGCATCTCTGAACCAATTTATCTTCTAAAAATGGGATAGTATCTATGTTGGGTGTGAGGATTAAATGAGATTATTGTGTTTTGCATTGTGCTTGACCCATAGTTATTGTTGCATACATACTTGTGAAAAAGATGAACAGAAGCCACTTGGGGGTTTAAGCAAGGGAGTGGCTCAATTAGATGAATGTTTTAAAATATCACTGGTGGCTCTAGAAATAATGAAGAAGTGGCACTAGGGGCACTAGTTAGACCAGATATGGATGGATCAGAGGGATAATGAAAGGATAAACCCATAGGAGGTGGCAACCAGAGAGAAGTGGAGGAAAGTATGACTCTTTGGCTTGAGAATCTGGGAAGAGCTTTGGTTCTTCACTGAGAAAGGGAGAGGTACAGATTTAGGGAAGAAGATGGGGTTTTGTTTTTAAATTTTATCTGTTCACTTTTTTTTTTTTAGTAATCTCTACACCTAAGGTGAGGCTCGAACTCACAGCCCTGAGATCGAGTCACATGCTCCACCGACTGAGCCAGCCAGGAACCTCAGGGGGTTTTCTTTGAAGCTAATGTTTTGATTAGTTCTCTCTCTCTCTCTCTGTGTATGAAGAGGTGGATGAACATTTTAAAAAAATGACGTGGTAAAACTATAAGTATAGTTCAAAGGAATACAGAGGAAAGGATATGGAGGACATGAGACAGTGGTGTGTCTTCATTGTAACTGGATAGTTTATTGAAACCAAACTGATAATACAGAGAAGAGACAGATATGGCAGCTGCCAGAATCTTGGTGGATTACAGATGCAAACGGGCTGGAGACAAATGCTTGAACCCACACTTCAGTAACAGACCAATAAAACAACTGCATAAATACAGAGAACGAAAGACACGAGACATTTCACAGCTTTTCGCTTTGCATTTGTTTTAAACATATGTATGTTACAACTTTACATTTTAAATTACCGCTCCACATATTTTGTGACAATGCCTAAGGATGCAATGGTCCCATCCCCCTGACATAAGCAGAGTTCAGTCTGCAATGTACATTTCAGCGAGATACCAAACAAACCCATAACACGTAACACATAAAAAGATCTTTAAAAATCAGATTAACACAATGCTCTTCAGGTTACATGAGGAAGAAAGGGAGGTGGAAAAATAAGACATTAGGGATGCTTTCAATTGACAGTGTCTTGAGGTCTTAAAAGTTTCATTCCCTTCCTCCAAGGGGGGAGAAAATTTTTTTTTTAGCTGATGGAAAAAAGAAAGCAACCTTGTAACACTTTACAATGAGGAAAAACGCTATCCTTACACAGTGCTTAGATGCTTCCATGTAATAAATACAGCAGGTAGCAGAGCAAATGTCACAATCTATTGGCTTGGTTTTTATTTCTATGCTTATAAAAAAAAAATACTAAGCTTCTTTGTGTGGACTGAACAGTGTTAGCCTGTGGCCGTCTTCGGTGTCTGTACACCGTGGCTGTTTACATTCCAGGCCCATCCTAGAGCAAGCTCCCGTGCCAGCTGTCTGCACAGTGTGTGTTGCCCAGGGGAAGAGTTCTTGACTTCACTTTACTGCAGCAGGGTTCCGGGCTCATTACATGCTCATGTGTTCCGGAAGAACATATGAAATATCATCCCATGGGTGACGATACAGCCCCTGCTTCAGCCTCTTCTGATCGAGATAGTGTCCTGAAATATGGAGCAAAGGCATCTTTTGATTAAGAGTTGCTGAGTCTGTTAAAAGTTTGGCGATAGGGAGACGATAAGGACAAGAAATCTTTCTAATACAGAAAAAAAAAATGAGGAAGTAAATCGAGATCCACTGCCTAAGTGGATGGCAGCCTGGATAAAAGGTAACTGTTAGATTTCATCCTGTTTTCCTGGGCTAGCAGTCTGTCATTTCCAAGAACAAAGGAACAAAGATAAAGGGGGAAGTTAAAGTAAGAAAGGAAGGATTAGGACCAATGATGAAGATAATGCGACACATAGAAACTCGCCGCATAGGTAAGTGTTATAGCTGAACCATTGGGGGAACCAAACCAAACTGAATTCTTTTTTTTTTTTTTTTAATATTTTATTTATTTGAGAGAGAGCATGCGCACACGCAAGAACATGAATGGTGAGGTGGGGCAGAGGGAGAGGGAGAAGCAGACTTTGTGTTGAGCAGGCAGCCCGACACAGGCCTGGATCCCAAGGACCCTGGGATCATGACCAGAGCTGAAGGCAGACGCTTAACCCACTAAGCCACCCAGGCGCCCCCAAAATGAATTCTTTTTTTTTTTTTTATTTTTTTAAAGATTTTATTTATTTATTTGACAGAGAGAGAGAGATCACAAGTAGGCAGAGAGGCAGGCAGAGAGAGAGGGGGAAGCAGGCTCCCTACTGAGCAGAGAGCCCGATGTGGGGCTCGATCCCAGGACCCTGAGATCATGACCTGAGCTGAAGGTTGAGGCTTTAACCCACTGAGCCACCCAGGTGCCCCTCCAAACTGAATTCTTAATAACAGCAACAACTACCAACTCACCAATGAAGCCCATACTCCTTCCCAGCACAAAGATGCCATTGAGGGCTCCAATGTCAATATATTCATCAGCTTCCTCCCTGTAACACACAATCAACCTGTGGTTTTAAAACGGCTCATGTAACCGCCCTCCTCCCCACACACAGAACAACTTCTGCCCTAGAACGAGAAGCTATCTCTCTTTGGTTTCCAAGCAGAGAAAGGGTGCTCTGGGTGGTAAGAGTAGAGATAATTTTTGTTTTCTTTATACTTCTCCATATTTTCTAAATCCTCTGTAATGAGCATGCACTGCTTTTAGAACTGGAAGGAAACAAGCATCAATAATTGCTAAGAAGAAAACGGCCGCAGAGCTCACCGGGTAAAGGACCCACAGTTTCTAAGCATGTCTACAAATGCAACGCCGATGAAACCGTCTACGTTCAGGATAAGATTTGGTTTCTGGGAAGGCAAAAAATTCAATAATAATTGAATAATAATGATAAGTGCATTTTATTTCTCATTTTTTTCTTTGTCATTTTCCACAATTACTACTACTAATCTAACTACAGATCCTGACCACAATTTACAAACCTCCCCCCAAAACATTCCAGCTGGTTAGGAAAGGAAGTGTCAGTTTACCTCCCAATGTCTAACGGAGGACCCAACACCTAGCTGACATGGGATACATATCTGTTGAACTTAGCAGTGCAACAGAAATAGAATGTCCCAGAAAACAGAAAACCAGGCTTGATTTCTGGCTGCACAAGCAAAATGTAGGCTGGCTCTTGTTTTCCCTCAAGTAATGCACCCACAAGCTAGGATTAGGGAATTAGGGACATCTTCTCTTTTACCTTTGAGGTGGTAATCTTCTCGACTTCCAGCGCATAGTCAAGCAGAGGGGTGGCAGGGAAGTGCTGTTTGACGTAATCCTTGAGTATCTGCACTCGCATGTCTGGGTTGTTTATCTAGAAAGTGACCCAAAGTTACAGAGGAACCTACCCTAACACCGCTATTAAGAGATATGTCTGTGCTCCTGCCCCAGATGGACACAGATGCCTGCATCATAGCCGGGAAGTGTGTTTCAGGGATGGATTCCATGTGGCACAAGTGGTAACACTGCTGTGGGCCTTAAGGTTTTTAAAGTCTATTATGTCGCCAACAAGGAACTGAGACCTGGAGATGTTAACTGCGTTCGACACTGGCCATGGCTTCGGTGTAAGCAGCAGGGGGCTGGGGCTCGTCTACTCTCCGACTGAAAGTCTTAAGTTCTGGCCACTAACCATGCTGCCCACCAGTCAGCAGCCTCATCAAGCTGTGACAAAGTTCAGCAGACTTCTTCATTTTTCAACTGCCAAGCACTTATTGGTGTGGGGCAATGGAGCACCCCTGCAATTTTAAGGAAAGCCCTGGACCTGCCATGCGTGAGGCTGCACCATCTGCTAAGAGACCCAGGCTAAGCGATCAATCGGCCAGTGTTCAGACACCAGCCAACTTCCAATGCTACCGTGACCTCGGCCACCGCCGGCTCCCAAGCACAGGGCGCCGCTCCAGTCCACATCGCAGGGCCTCTTTCGGAGACAACGTCACACCCGTGCTGCCACACTCAGGCTTTTGGGTTCCTCCCTTTCTGGAGCCCATACTGACCTAGCACGTCTCTTTGCAAAGGGAGGAGGTCACTGCGGCTGCAAAGCCTGGGTGGAGTGTTCCTCAGAACGGAACACTGTCCCTTGTTCTAATGCAAAGCTATTTGAGGGCATTCTGTGTTATAATGGAGAAACAGCTTCCTTATCTTTGACATCTGTCAACATAGCTGAAGCTTTGCACGCTAAGAGTCAGGAGCCTGGGTGTTCCCAGCTAGAACAATGCTGTCTCGTCACCATCCACCTGCAGGTCAGTCCTTAAGAGTCACAACTTACTGATTTCACTCGGTGACCGATGCCCATGATCAGCTTTCCTTCCTTCTTCATCTTGTTCACAAACTCCATGGGGATAATACCACTGTCAAAGGCTTTGCTGAACATCTTGGCAGCGGCATCCAGGGCACCCCCAAACCGGTCCCCCTGTAAGACAAGGAAGTCCATGTTGCCCCGAGCTGGAAGAGCCTCCTTCGGCGTCGCAGACCAGTCTGGCATGCCCCAAACTGCCCTGCCATGTGGTTTTACACTCCAAATCTCCTTCTCGGACCCCACGGCAGCCAAGCGCATGTTGCCAAAGCAACGTGTCCCCCGCACTTCTCACCTCCCAGGATGCCAGTACTCACAATAGTGAGCAGCCCCGAGGTGAGGCTGGAAACCAGGTCCTTCCCAGCCCGAGCACAGATGATGGTGTTGTGAGCCCCAGACACGGCTGGCCCGTGATCTGCCGTCACCATCAGGCACATCTCAATGAACTGGCAGGCATACTTGGGCAACCTAGAGGGGGAGAACAGGGGCGTTCTGTTCAGGAGGGTCAGGACAGAGGTGAGTAGCTGAGCAGGAGCTACACTAACCTGGAGAGCCAAGCTCCTACTTGCTCCCATCCTCCCTCAGTAAATCACTCATCTTCGAGAAGGGTAGCAACTTCCCAGCCCACATCTAATACTAACTATATCAAGCAATCCCACAGCAAAACCACCAGATTCTTGAGCAGCTCCTAACTTATTAATAAAAAAAAATCTTTAAAAGCAGTATTTGTTAATTCATTTGAGAGAGAGCGCCAAGCCAAAGCATGAGTAGCGGGGGAGGGACAGAGGGAGAAGCAGACTCCCTGCTGAACAGGGAGCCCAATGCCAGTCTCAATCCCAGGACCCCAAGATCATGACCTGAGCTGAAGGCAGAGCCTTAACCGACTGAGCCACCCAGGTGCCCCATAAATACTACTTTTATTTTAAAGATTTTATTTATTTATTTGACAGAGAGAGAAAGAGAGATCACAAGCAGGCATAGAGAGAAGGGGAAGCAGGCTCCCTGCTAAGCAGAGAGCCCGACGCAGGACTCGATCCCAGCACCCTGAGATCATGACCTGAGCCAAAAGCAGAGGCCTTAACCCACTGAGCCACCTAGGCGCCCCCAAATACTGCTATTAAAACAGAGTTAGGCACCACGGTTTGAAAATCTCTTCTTTAGGCAATGGCTTTCAGCATTGAGTTGCTGCAAGAGAATGTAACCTGTATTTGTGGCTTCCCTCTATATGCCAGAGGGAGAAGTGAGACTCCTGTCCCCTTCCCAGTGTAGGAGGCCCCAGGTCTGCAGGGTTCAACCCCCCAACTGATGATTAAGAATGCAGTCTGGAGACACGGGGTTGCAAGAGCAGACAGGGAAACCCACTCAGGTGTTACAACCTGTGAGTTCCTCCCAGGAAGGACCTAAAGCAGAACCAAGATTCATCTCCGTAGCTCAGGGCATGACACAAACCAAGACCTTGACCTGGCCTTCTGCCCAGTGCCACCCCAAACCAGGACTCTGTGAGTCAGGTACTCACGGCCCCTTACCGCACTGTCAGGCCCAGGGGAGGGCTAAGTTTGGGAGCTGCAGAGAAACCAATTTTTTCTAACACTCAGGCTGATAAGAGAGGACCCAGTACAAGGTACTTCATGCCTGTTTAGCAATTCCACCAGGCCTGCACTCTTTGAGCTACCAGACCCATCTGGACCTTTCTCTAAAGAGGCCTACATTTACTGTGTCTCATTTCTTTAAGAGCACCAAGGGCAGGGGCTGATCCAAGATCCCTGACGAGGTCATTGCTTTCTACTTAGTTGACACTGGCCTTTCTGTCCTTGGAAGACCTAGGAACAGCCGGTATCTCTTTCCTCTGGCCTTGCAATTGATCTGTGGCCATAAAGATTGATCCTGGACATACTCCCCAAGGCTGCCCACCCCCACTCCCTGGTCGGGAGAAAATCCTTAACTCAGTCACAGATGGCGGGCTCCTGCCATCTTTTGCCCTGCACACCTCACCTTCTCTGGAACCACAGGAGGCCAAGGACCCCACCAATGCCCATCTCTTCCTTGAAGACCTCGGTGATGGGCATGCCTGCGTAGATGAGCTCCTGTCCTCGCTCGTCACAGATGCTGGTCATGAATGAGGCAGGTTTGCGGATCAAGCCCAGCTCCTGAGCAGAGACGGGGAAAGAGGAGAGCAGAGCGATATGACCATAGAACCCGTGTCTCAGGTAGGTCTTGAATTCTGACTGCCGAGTACCAACCCTCAGACCAACTCATCCCAAGAAAGAAATACAAAAGCCCTTTTACTATATGGTTTTGGTTGTAGAAAATAGGAGCGCCATACCCACGGCACCCACGGCTCCCATCCACAGGTTCGTTTTCACCCCACAACTGTGTAAAGAGAGGGCATGAAGCTCAGAAACCAAGCCAAGGTCACCTGGCTAAGCAAGGCAAGAATGACTCTACAGGGAAATGTTTCTAACACTCCACATTCAGTTGCCAACCCCCCACCAAAATGGGAGGAGGCGCGTGGCCGTGGAAAAAAGGGATCCCCTCAAGCTGTCCTTCACCCAGGGAAAGGGGCTGGGTTGAACTCCTAGCTTCCAGAGCTGGGGCACAATGGGGGCATCGTTGCCAACTCTGCTTAAGCCCATTTCTCCAATTATCCCCTATTGATTTTAAGATGAAAAAAACTTTGGAGGGGGGAATTTTCAAATAATAAATGTGTGTTCCGAGCCCAGAGCACACACTCTGCAATCTCAGTGCTAACCACTGCGCAGAAGGACCCTATCGATTTTAATTTAAAAACGCCTTTCTGCCCTAATGTTTGTCAGTTTAATGGATATCTATCTGGCCTTTCTTTCTCTACTTTTATTTACATACAAAGACACACAGAGAATACAAAACGCTGTTTTGTATACCTATATTTTTTTCATAATCACGATACACTGTCCCATAATACCCTATTTATTCAATGAACTTGAGCTCCATAAATGTCAGCCATACATAGATCTAGTTCATTCTTCTTCTTCTTTTTTTTTTTTTTTTAAAGATTTTATTTATTTATTTGACGGCGAGATCGAGAGCACAAGTAGGCAGAGTGGCAGGCAGAGGGATAAGGAGAAGCAGGCTATCCGCTGAGCAGGGAGCCTGATGTGGGGCTCAATCCCAGGACCTTCAGATCATGACCTGAGCTGAAGGCACCCCCTTAACCCACTGAGCCACCCAGGCGCCCCTAGTTTATTCCTTTGAACTGCTACACAGTATCCCATCATTGTACGACAAAACCACAATTTGAGCCATTCTTCCACTGAGAACCATTAACTGGAAAAAAAATTTTTTTTTAATTTTTTACAGATTTATTTGACAGAGAGAGACAGCGAGAGAGGGAACACAAGCAGGGGGAGCAGCAGGCAGAGGGAGAGGGAGAAGCAGGCTCCCCGCTGAGCAGAGAGTCCGATGAGGGACTCCATCCCAGGACCCTGGGATCATGACCTGAGCCGAAGACCGATGCTTAACTGACTGAGCCCCCCAGGTGCTCTAACTGGAAAAATATTGAACACATTTGTGCGAAGGCATAAGCATTTCCCTGAGGTAGATTTCTAGATATGGAATCGCTATGCCATCAGGTGTGAGAACTCTTTGTTTCTGTTGTTTTGATAGTAATCTCCACTCCCAAAGTGGGGCTTGAACTCATGACCCCAAGATCAAGAGTCACATGCTCTACTGACTGAGCCAGCCAGGTGCCCCAGGGGTAAGCACTCTTTTATTTTTTTAAGTTTTATTTTATTTGTTTTTGAGAGAGCAAGTGCACGAGCAGGGGGGAGGAGCAGAGGGAGAAGCGGGCTGCGGGGCTCAATCCTGGGACCCCAGGATCATGACCTGAGCTGACGGCAGACACTTAACCAACCAAGCCAGCCACTAGCCCCAAGGGGGAGTACTTTTAAGTCTGATATTACCCAACTGCCTTTCAGAAAGGTGGTGCCCGGCTCCAGCCCCACCACTAACAGATAAATGCACCAGTCTCCCTACACCCACACAGACACAACATATTATAAAAAAATTTTTTTTCTTTGTTGATCCAAAATGGGAAAATTGGTATCACAGTTTTTGCTTTGGCTCCTTTTTATAATGAGTGATGTTGAAAAAATATAATTTATATGAGTATACGGGGCGCCTGGGTGGCTCAGTGGGTTAAAGCCTCTGCCTTCGGCTCAGGTCATGATCTCAGGGTCCTGGGATCAAGCCCTGCTTCCGGCTCTCTGCTCAGCAGGGAGCCTGCTTCCCCCTCTCTCTCTGCCTGCCTCTCTGCCTACTTGTGATCTCTCTGTCTCTGTCAAATAAATAATAAAATCATTAAAAAAAAAAACAACTATTTTCAGAGAGTTCTTGTGTCTTCAGAACATTAGCTTTTCATCTCTGCGGCTTAGACAAGCAGGCAGAAGGGACTCTGCTTCACCCTGACGCCCCTGCGAGCAAGTGCAAACAACTCTAGGGGACGTTGTCTGTTTTCAGCCCGTTTCCAGGCCAGGCCACGTGGCTGGTGGGAGAGACTCGCCCTCTTGGGCCCTGAATTGGTTTTCCCCACTGGCCAGAAGGGTGTAGTTCACAAGCTCCAGCACATGAGGGGCCGGAATCCAAGAATAACCATCAAGGTTTCTTCCGATGCCCTTGGAGTAGAGCTGCCCTCAGGGACAGGGTCTGAAGGCCAGAGCAGTGATTGACAGGGTTGCCCTAACTAGCAGGGCAGGCCTGGTTTCCAGGGATTCAAGCCAAGCCAACTCAAAGCCCACCCCGTCAGCCTCCCAGTCTGCCTCACCCACACTTAGAGGCATCGGCAGCACCTACCCTGGCCCAGGAGTAGTCCATTGGCACGGTCGGAGGCGGCACCTCCTGGGCAGGGACAATGACTCCTTTGGCCACAAGATCTTCATACACAGACCTGGGAGGGGGAAGGGGAGGAAAGAAGACAGCCATGTGGATTGTATGCTTCTGGGTGCTTCTAAGCTATCCCAGGAATGCTCCTCCACCCAACCCCAAAACTCTTAGGTTTTCTAGCTCTGCACTCCCCCCTTCCTGGCAATGCCTTACACCAGCTGGATTCCTGAGAACTGAAGAAAAACCGGTTCTGGCCAAGACCCACCCACTAACCCCACAGGGCTTTACAGAAAGCTGAATCCGGAGGCTAAGGAAGGACAGAGGGGAGGAATGGGAAGACACAATGGGTTATGCGACAACAGTTTATCAATCAATGAGAGGTGACACCTTCTGTTATGCTCATTTCTTATTTACAGAACAGCCAAGTAGGCTCAGAAATCAAACATGATTTAATACCAGTCTGAATGTCCTGGAACTGCCGTGTCTATAAACAAAATAAAACAAAAACTGAAAAAGAAAGAAGATTTCAGGCCCTCTGTACAGTTGCACTCGTCACCTAAAAGGGACCAGGAATTTCAGGCACTTCTGTGTCACAGACGCTGCAATCCTTGTGGGGGATCTGGAAAGGGAGCAGGAGGCTGGCGTCCTCCCCACGGTCCACTTACTGGATGATTTCTCCAAGTTCATCGAAGCTCGGGGGCACAAACACTCCTGCCTCCTTCAAAGCCTGGTTCTTGGCTACCGCAGTTTCCGAAGCCTGGTTGGCACAAGCTCCGGCGTGGCCAAACTGTACCTGGAAGGCCAAGGGGAGAGGCTTTATGGGGCTTGTTAAACCCCAGCGGGAGAGAACAAAAAGGGCTCCTGGGATTCGTCGGTGCCCATTACAGGCCGCCTCCTGCTCGACGCTCCACGTCAATCACTTCATGCAAGCCTCACACAGCCTCGCTCAGTAGGTATGCCAAAGGCCTCTCAACTTCTAGAAGAAGAGACCGAAGCACCGAAGCTTCCTGGAGGTCACACAGCTGCTGTGCATGGGAGCCAGGACACAAAGCCCGGTGGCCCATCTCTCTGCGGCAGCCAGCAGGGGTGGGGGCAGGGGTGGGGGTGGGAGCGGGGCGGGACAGAGAACAGCAGATAGTTGTGAGCCACTGTGAGAAGGGAAATGACACACTGGCAACCTTAGGCTGAGCTGACCTCACACGGGATCTGCTTGCCCTGCACACGCTTTTTATAAAATAGGTTCAATATTAAAACAAAGCAATAACTCATGTAAAAATACAAACTCCTACCTCCTTTTTCTTTTATTTATTAAAGATTTATCTATTTTTAAAAAGTGTTTATTAATTTGAGAGCGCGAGACAGAGAGACCAGCAGGGGGAGGGGTAATGGGACCGGAGAGGGACAATCTCAAGCAGACTCTCTGCCGCTGAGCATGGAGCCCGACTCGGGGCTCGATCCCGTGATCATGAGATCATGACCTGAGCCGAAACCAAGAGCAGATGCCTAACTGACTGAGCCCCCCGGGTGCCCTTTCTAGCTTCTTTTTAAAAAGTCAGATTGTGGGGGCGCCCGGGTGGCTCAGTGAGTCGGGCGTCCGACTCCTGGTTTCAGTTCAGGTCACAATCTCAGGGTCGTGGCCGTGCCGCGTGGAGTCGGCTAGAGATTCTCTCGCTCCCCCTGCCCCCCCCCCCATGAAAAGTAAATAAATCTTAATAAAAATAAAAAAGATAAAAAGGCAGATTGTCCGTAGATCTCTAATCCTACATGGCAACAATCACCTGGAACCGACAAGCACCTGTCCCCTCCCGCCTGAGCACGTGGTAAGATGAACTCTAAATCCAAGGGCACAGGGGTGACGGGCTACAGGAGGGGAGCATCAGGGAAGAGAAAACCCATGGGGAAAGCCACAGGGTAACCGTGTCTTCGACCACCCAGTGGGGAAGATGAGGTTAACCATATGAGATGCGGTATAAAACCCCAGTCAGGGCGGGGTGAGGTGGGTAATGACAATAACATCTAACTTGTTTGAGTAACACTACGTCCGGGCACTTTCCTGCGCACCTGACTTCCTTTACCTTTCAGTAGCTGTGGCTGCTTCCAATGAGAAAGGAAACAGAACGCCGTAGGGGTGAATAACTTGCCCAAGGCCACGCAGGTAGGATGCAGTAGCATCGGAACCCAAGCAGTGTGGCCTCTCCCTGGGTTCCTACCCACTACGTAGAACCAAAGGGGCCTCAAGTGTCTAAAAGGTCAGGAACCGCTGCTCCATTAGTGATGCTCGAAAACACATGCTTTCAAGCGCAGGCTCCCAGTATGTTCTTTCTAGGACCGAATCTGCACGGGTGGATGGGGTGGGAAGGAAAAGAGATTCTGGACTCAAATTCATGGAAAATGCTGGGTTCAAAGCAGTCAAACAAGTTTCTTTAACTCTGGATTCCTTAAAACTAAAGCCAAAAAAATTTGAAAGATTTTATTTATTTATTTGAGAGAGAGAGAGGAAGAAGAGGAGCAGAGAGGGACAAGTAGAGTCCGCGCTGAGTAGTGTAGAACCCGACACAGGACTCGATCCCATGACCCTGAGATCATGACCCGAGCTGAAATCAAGAGTCAGATGCTTAACTGATCGAGCCACCCAGGCGCCTCCCACAAAACCAACATTTTAAAAAGGGAGATTATGTTGCAAGTTCGTAATTTACAGAAGCTCCCCTTTCTGTTTGTTTTGGTTTGTTTTTGTTCTGTTTTGAGGACCAGTGCTACAGGACCAGTGTTTTGTGGAACAGATTTCGGAAAGATGCCCCCTTATAAATACCTCTGGGTCTCCACTCCCCTTGCTCGGTTCTTAGTTCTGTTTTCCTGAGGAGCTCTCTCTACTGGTCAACTGGTCTCTCTACACTACTGGTCAAAGGTGGAGAACTTCTCACATGCCTATCTTACCTCCTCTACAGGGCAGAGAGTTCTGCAAGGTCATGTGACCTAATTAAGAAATCAAAAATCCCTTATTAGCTGGGCAGTCACTGTACTCCACTACATTTGTGCATGCTTGAAATTTTGTGATGTTTTAAAAAACTAATTGAAAAACAAAAATAAGACACCTTGAGGACCTGTCCCATCCCTGGGGTGATGACGCACGCCCAGCCAGAAACGGAAGAGTGAGGTCCTTGCCCTGCTGGGAGGTGCCCTCAGCATTGCAGGGGTGGGGAGGTGGAGGGCTGGTAATGCAGAGCTAGTTAAGAGAAACAATGCAGGCTCCCGGGAGGGAGGTATTATTTTTGGCTGCTGAGGCGGAGGGGAGAGCAGTCAAGAAGAAAGAGAATCAGGAAGAGCTTCGTGGGATAGGTGAACTGGAGAATGGGAAGGAGCATTTGCTAAGACTATTGGTGCCAGACCTTTTCCATCACTTTCTTATGGGAGCCCCACAACAATCCTCAATCATCCCCATTTTACAGCCCGGGAAGCTGAGGCACAGAGAGGCCAAACGACTTGCCCTGATCACACAGATCCACCAAGACCTGATTCTAGCCTGTGAGACCAGAGCTCACGCCCGAGGGATGGGCGCGATTCCATAACCCGATCCTCTCCTTTCACTTACTTGGAAAAAAAAAAATACACACACAGTTAATACACAAAATCACATTATAAGCATTTACTGCATCCTGTTTCTTTAACCTAACTTAAACTCTTAAACGAAGAACGAGCTCCACCTCGTTCTTCTCTTGCCTGCTGGGTTTTCCATTGTATGGCTGTGTTGTGATGACGTCTTGCCTTCTGACCCTGGCTGCTTAACCAGGGGGCCACACCGTTCACCTTGAATGCCCCCTTCGGCCCCCGTGTCCAGGAACGACCCCGGCTGTACCTCAGAGGAGAACATGGTGGCACAGGTCCCGATGCACCAGCAGACCACGGGCTTGGTGATGCGGCCCTCCTTGATGCCCCGGCAGATCTTATATTCCTCAGTGCCCCCTATCTGCCAAGGAACAGGGAACGAGAAAAAGCCCCCAAGTCAGTGGAACCCGTCCCGAGTTGCTGTGGGCAACACTGCCACAGGGAAATCTGCCCCGAGTCAGGCAGGGGCCGAGCCTCCCGGAGTCATGCATTACAACTTAGCTAGAAAATGAAGGCACATGGGTGTTGGCCAAGTAACAGCCTGCAAGACTAAGACTGGATGCAAGGAAGGACTGTAACCAGGGAGCGGGTACCCTCTGGAGCCCCTGGGACACCCCCTCCCCTATCTAAGGGTATACAATAATTTCGGATCAGACCTGCTCAGGTCCAAGCAAGGAATGGGGTTTCAGGATTCTCCCAAACTGAAAAAGTGCACTTCTCACTCTAGCTATGCACCGCCCAAGAGACCAAGGTCAGTCAGAAGCTGCTTCTTTATCGGTACTAGAATGTCTTGTGCCACCAAGAGCTAAGAAGTTCTTCAGGATCAGACGTGGCCGTGTTAACGGGGACAGCCTCTATGCCCCATAGCGTAGGGAGCAGGATTACCAGCGACCGGCACATTAAGACATATGTACCCAAAATGCACGCTTCTCTTTTAAAACGGAGATCACACATTAGACTCAGAAAAATAAAATTCAAAAAAAACCCAAGCCAAACCAAACCAAAACTCACCTCTCCGAGAACCACGATCATTTTTACTCCTGGAGTATCCTGGTAACGTAGCACGTGATCCATGAATGTTGAGCCGGGGTACCTGGTGAAAGCAGAGAGAACACGTGGGATCAGGAGGCCGGGGGACGGGTAGGTGCAGGTGTAGGAAGCTACCAGGAACACGTGAGGCTTCTCGTGAATGTGGGTGTCCTGTGAGGGCCCAGAGATGCCTCAGGTGTGTGTGGGGGGGTTAATAAATGAAGCACGAGGGAAGGGAGGGTGGAGAGGGGAGGTTTGCTTGCCAGTAAGAGATGCTTATAGAGCACATATGTGCTGGTTTGAAAATATGGCTGCAAATTCTTTTAACAAGGCGGAACCGCACACCTCACTAGCATATGGGTCAGGCTTGATGATTTGTTTCTTTTTTTTTTTTCTTTTTAAGATTTTATTTATTTGACAGAGACACACATGGTGAGAGAGGGAACACAAGCAGAGGGAGTCGAAGAGAGAGAAGCAGGCCTCCCGCCGAGCAGGGAGCCCGATGCGGGGCTCTATCCCAGGATCCTGGGATCATGACCTGAGCTGGAGGCACGCGCTTAATGACTGAGCCCCCCAGGCACCCCGACAATTTGTTTCTAATAAACAAAATGTGGCAGAAGTGATTCTCTGACAATGGCTTCCAGGGCAGGGTTATAGAAAGAACAGCTTCTGTCTGGCACTGTCTTTTGAATTGCTGCCTCTAGGGGATGCTGGCCAGTATGTCCTGAAGACATTGAGCAGCCTGTGGAGAAGCCCCCAAGGAAGCCCCCCCGTCAGCCTGTGGATGGGCCACAGCCCTCAGCAGACAGCGGCCCCGTGGCCGGTGAGCACCTCGCTGCAGCCCACCACTCCCGAGCCCCAAGTGCCGACCTGCACCGCCCCTGACTCCTGACGCACAGAAACCACGGGGACAAAAGTCCTATCACAGGTTGAAACCACCTGGTTTGCGTGACTTTTTCTTCCTTTTAGCACAGCAATAGATCATACAGAGTGCGAGCTGACGTCCCAGGCCTGGCAGGCTGTTGCTGGGTCTAGACATAGGGCTGTATACAGAGTTGACCCTTGAACAACACGAGGGTCGTCAATCCCCACCACGTGCAGTCGAAAATCCAAGTATAACTGTGACTCCCCAAAAACATAACTACCGAGAGCCTACTGTTGACCAGAACCTATCTGAAAACATCAGTAGTCGATTAATATGTATTTTGTATGTCATGCACATTATATACTGTGTTCCCATGCTAAAGTAAGCTAGAGAAAAGACAATGTGATTGATGAAGCCATAAGGAAGGGAAAATACATTTACAGGACCGTAGCGTTTATTTACTGAAAAAAGTCTGCATGAAAGCAGCCCGTGCAGTTCAAACCTGGGTTGTTCGAGGGTTCTCTGTACTTTTTTTTTACTTTCTCCTGCCACAAGAGTTTACAAAAGGATTGTTTAAGGCCAACGATGCTTCCCTCCAGATCTTCAAGAGCATTATAAACCCCAAGGGGAGAGTGTAACTGCCCAGACTTATACTGAGCTGGAGCCCGTTGTTAGGGAGCGCCGGGGACGCCGCTCCCCTGGGCCGTAGCCCCAAAGACCTGGGAGAGAGATCGTCCTCACTCGGGCCATCCGCCACGAGACGGACGCGAGAGCCAGGAGACGGACAAGGTGACTCACTCTCCCAACAGCTTTTGGTTGAGGCAGAGCGCCGCGGTAGTAATAATAAACAGTAACGGCTAACACATATTATGGCATTAAGTGATAGGCATGACTCTAAAGTAATACTCTACTGATAGCCCTGATTACCATTCCCACTAACAAAAACAATGAATATGCTATTTGTGAAACAAAAAGAAACAAGAGATTTGGTCTCTGTCCCCAGTTCTTGCCGCAGAGCTCCTAAAACCCTTGGAACTTCCTGGGTGACAGGAGTGTCTTTTGTTCTCCGGAGGCACCTTTTGATGGGTATCTGCAGAGCTCCTGGGTGGGGGCTGGTCGCTAGAAGCCACGATCAGAGGCTTGGAATTTTCGGCCTTACTCACCATCCTCTCTGGGGGAGGGGAGAAGGGCTAGAGATTGAATTAAAAATCGATCATGCCTACGTGATGAAGTCTCCATAAAAAATCCCTAAGAAAGGGGTTCGGAGAGCTTTTGGGTTGGTGAGCACACTGCGGCGCTGGGAGGGTGCCTTGCCTGCCCCCCTCCCCCCTGGAACCTGCCATATGTGTTTCTTTCCTCTGGTTGTTCCTGGGTTCTGCCAGCCATTCTAGCAAATTACCAGGCCCAAGAAGGGAGGTGTGGAGACCCCCAACGTGGAGCCAGTTGTTCAGGAGTATCGGAAGCCTGGACTTGCAACTGGCACCTCGTGAGGCTGAGCCCTTCCCCTGGGAAGGGAAGCTCTACTCTGTCCTGAGACAGAGTAGAAATGCCCTGTTTTGGGGCACCTGGGGGGTCTGGTACGAACTCCAGGTCGGTACTGGCAGAACTAAAATGCAACACAGGACACCCAGCAGAGAAGTGGAGAACCGCCTGGCAGGGGGAAAAAAGTCCCAACATCTGGCAGCCAGAAGGGTCAGTGAGGTCATGGTAGAGAGTATAGAAACAGTTCTTCCTTTCACTATGATGGCCTACAGTTAACAGCTGCGGAGTACTTGCTAAGTGCCAAGCCCTGCATTAGCCACCTTCTAGAAATGTCACCCTCACTCAATCCTCGCAACAGCCCCACGAGGTGGCTGCTGGGATTTTACCCAGTTCATCTGGAAGGACGATGGCGGCCTGCGGAGGATAAGTGACCTGCCCAGGACACCTCCCTGGTCAACAGAAAGACTGGGGATTCGAGCCGCCCTTGCTCAGATTTCGGAATTAGTCCCAACAACCGCTGTGCTCTGCTGCCTCCCCGTGGCCGCAAGTCAGACAACAAACCGAATTATCCCCAAAGCCCAAAGACCTTTGAAGAACACCTTTTCCTGTTTTGTTTTGTTTTTTCTTAGTTCATGCTGATGTCAGTCCTGAGACAGAGTAGAAATGCCCTGTTTTGGGGCACCTGGGTGACTCAGTGGGTTAAAGCCTCTGCCTTCGGCTCAGGTCATGATCTCAGGGTCCTGGGATTGAGCCCCGCATCAGGCTCTCTGCTCAGCAGGGAGCCTGCTTCCCCCTCTCCCTCTGCCTGCCTCTCTGCCTACCTGTGATCTCTCTCTGTCAAATAAATAAATAAAATCTTTAAAAAAAAATGCCCTGTTTTATGGACTTCACTCAGCATCGGCTGGAGGACCCAGTGCCCCCCTTTCTCCCAGCCCACCACACCCCATCGGCCCAGTCGATCACCTGTCCCCGCCGATGGCCACGCCCTCGTAGACGCCGTCTGTCGTCCGAGAGATGATGTTGTTGAGCTCGTTGGACATGCCCCCAGAGCGCGAGACATAGGCCACGCTGCCGGGGCGGTACAGCTTGGAGGCCAGGATGTTGTCCAGCATCCCACCCGTATTCCCAATCTTAAAGCACCCGGGCTTGATGCCTCCAACCTGTGAGGGCAGAAACAGCAGTCAGGGAAGGAGGGTAAGCTCCTGATGGACCACAGAGCTCAGGGGAATCACAAGGCCCAATACCACCTGTCAAACCGCTCCCCCCCCAACTGGTCAGGATGGGAAGAAAATGGTCCGAGAGAGTTAACACCTGCACACTAGGTTTCCAGCTTAGGGAGAATCTCATCTCTCCCTCACGAGCCATTACGCAGAAAAAAAAGAGAACCTTACTTGGAAAACATGGCTTATTACTGCAGATTCAGATATGTATACTCGGGGTTAAGTCCCCTCCTTTGCTCTAAAAGGGCGACAGCACCCAGGAAAAGTGTAAAACACAGGTGTGCACCTCTGCTCAACATCACCCCTGCCTCAGACATGAAATAAAGGCCCCTTGCTTAATTCAAAAACCTGACCTTCAGACAACTCTTTAATGCAACAACTAAGGAAAAACAACAATAAAGTATTCCCAGAGCAATTTCTTTCTATGGAAAACCTTTGGGCAAATAAAACCTCTAAGTGTATTCCTCTTTGTTTCACTGTTAAAGGAATAATCAAAGACTATGCTATGGTTGTATGGAGGTGGGCAAACACACAAAAAAATCTTCTAGTTAGCCCCCTAGAACTACAAAGGTGATAGGGACTGGGGAGAGAGCCCTTTAAAGTAACTGGATATGAACAGACTTGACTTTCAATGGGTACTCTCTGAATCTTTGCAACCTAAGAGAGAAACAGAAGAGTCAACAAGTTTGCTTTCTGTGGGTCCAGAACTCCGAAAGATAGCCTTGAACTTAAAGGGCTTTCCAGAAAGGACACTCACAGTGGCAGGTCCAATGATGGTCACTCCCTTCTGGTCCGCCTTCTTGATCAGCTTCCTTGTGAGGGCCTCAGGGATGCCTTCAGCTATGATGGCAATGGTCCGGATCTAAAGGACAGTCCCTTCCTGTTAACTTTGTGCCTCAGATGAAGCAACGAGGTGGCACCCTTTATAGGACTCACCTCCCATGCCCCCTTCCAGGCCCTAAGAACCAAGTAATGTTAACAGTATGCAACCCCTTCTTCCTATAAGCCTCTGTCCCTAGGCTGACCACTCCAACCCTCTCCCAAAAAGAGAGGTGCAGACATCCAAAGCCAATCTCCCTTGGTTACACCACATAACACAGTAACCAAACAGGAGCAAATGTTTCTGAAAACCCACCACCATCAAAAGTGGCTATATTCCCTCCCATCCAAAAACTCCACAAGACTCAGACCTATCTGCTCCCCACCCGTCCTGGTGCCTATTCATAAAGCAGGGTCCTAGGGTCTATGTCCTAGGACACAAACAAGCTGCTTCCACACCCAAACCAGAGAGTGGGCTGGGGGAGAAAGCCAGAAAGAGTGGGGGTGGACAGGAAAGATCGAGAACCATCTCTCTTTGGCTCTAGACCAGGGACCGGCAAACTTTTTCTGGCTTTTTTGGTCATGTGGTCTCTTGCAGTAACTACTAAACATTGCCTTTGTAGCATGAAGGCAGCCATGGACAATCCATAAATGAACACAGGGTGGCTGTGTTCCAATAAAACTTTATTTATAGGGGCGCCTGGGTGGCTCAGTTGTTGGGCAACTGCCTTCGGCTCAGGTCATGGTCCTGGAGTCCTGGGATCGAGTCCCACATCGGGCTCCCTCCTCTGTGGGGAGTTTGCTTCTCCATCTGTCTTCTCCCTCTCTCTCATTCTCTCTCTCAAATAAATAAATAAATCTTTAAAAAAAAAACTTTATTTATAAAAACAGACAGTAGGCTAGGCTTGACCCTTAGGCTACAGTTTGCTAAACTTTGCTCTAGAATAAAAATGCAGCTCATGTTCAGCAGGTGTGTTTTTGTTTTTGCTTCACTGAGATGGCAAAACAAGTTTACATTCTCCAGTCTTCCACTGAGCTAAGCCAGCCTGGGATCGGACAGTAATTTTGAATAGGAAAATCAGTATTTTAATCTATAAAGACTCATACAAATCAGTAACAAAAACACAAATACCTCAACAGTGGGGGGGGGGGGAGGGAAGGGAGAGCGAATCACAAAATTCAAATGGTCAATAAATGTTTTTAAAAGCTCATCTTAGTTAATAATCAAAGATAGGCAAAAAAAAAAAAAAAAAGATAGGCAGATTTGGGGCACCTGGCTAGCTCAGCGGTTAAGCATCTGCCTTTAGCTCAGATCTGATCCCAGGGTCCTGGGATTGAGCCCTGTGATGTGCTCCTTGCTCAGCAGGGAGTCTGCTTCTCTCTCGGCCTCTGATCCTCCACCCACTTGTGTGCTCATGCTCACTCTCTCTCTCTCAAATAAATAAAACCTTAAAAAAAATATGTAAATAGAATGCCTATCACTTGTCAATTACATGCTTGTTTTTCTTAGAGAGAGAGAGAGAGAGCGTGCGAGCGTGTGTGTGCAAGCAGGGGTAGAAAGGCACAGAGAGAGGGACAAAGAGAATCTTAAGCAGGCTCTATGCCTGACACAGGGCTCGATCTCACGACCCTGAGATCATGATCTGAGTCAAAATCAAGAGTCAGATGCTTAACCAACTGAGCCGCCCGGATGCCCCAAATACATGTTTTTAAAAATGCAAACATTCAGTGTTGGCCAGGGTACAGGGAAGCAGGCCTTCTTGAAACACTGATGGGAGTTTATGTCCTTATAACTTTTCTGGAGGGCACCTGGGCAGGATGGATTGACGGCTTTCAAATCTGCACGTTCTGATGCAGCAGTCTGACTTACAGACATTTATTCTGGGGAAATAATTAAGGACATATGCAAATGCTCATCTAAGGTGCTCGCCACAAGACCTGGAAAGGCGAAACTGATGTTGCCAATGAATATTTATGGATGTGGAAAGAGTAACTGAAGAAAACGGACTACAAAACACGTACAGTGTTATCCCACATGTTCAAATTCGGAAAAAGGAACAGAGAAGGATATATTCAAATGTTGGCAACTGTGTCTCTGGGAAACTGGAATTGACTGAGGTATTCATTTTTTTTTACCTAACAGTATTTAACTTTCCTCCGTAAGACACGTAATCATTTTATAATAAGAAATTGCTTTTGATTCTGTTGTGAAAGCCGGTCTTAGCGGCACAGGGAGGACCTGGTGGGGCAGAGGATACGGAACGGACTCTGTGAGCCCAGGTAAGCCGCCCTGGCAGCCTGCCTGCCCTCAGTGACCACCCTACCTTCTAAAGATCGAGTGTATCCAACGACCTTCTCCCACACTACTGGCCAGTCCTGAGTGCCAAGCCCTTTGTCCCCGGTGGTAGTGCCAGCAGACAGCACTCACGAACTTTCCATGCTTCCCCACGCCCAGTGCCTACTCATCTACCTGTGCGTAATTCATGGTCTCAATGGTACTGTCGTAGGCTGAGCGGAGAGAGGCAAAGTTGATGAGCACGTCTACTTCTGGGTGCTTCTTCATGGCGTCAGCCATGTTCTTGAAGACAGGGATGAGGATCTCCTTGTGACCCCAGTAAAACTTCTGCTTATGGTCCCCACTGTGAGAAAGGAGGAGGGGTCAGGATACCCGCAAACTGTCAGGGCCACGGAGAGGGAAACTGAGGGGAAGAGCTTCGTCTAGAAGGCGGAGAGACAGCATCTCATGTGTGGGAAGCAGATCCCCCAGGAATATGGATCCCCAGCAAAGGGGATAATCTTGCTGGCTCCCCCAGGGTCTGTCTTAGTGAGGGAGAGGAGCTGAGGAAACCTCCCTCGGCAGCCATCTCTAGCTTCTGGCCGTGGTGGGACTCACGTGAAAGGGTACACCATGGCAGCCACCGAAGGCTCGTCCCGGGAGCAGACGTAGTCAAAGTCCAGCATGCCCTGTACGGCCCGGGTTTGCATGCCCCACACGATGGCCTTGGTGTGGCGGCTGAAGAGGGTGGCACTCTTTCCTGGTGGGCAAAGACACAGCGGGTGCACCCAGAACACACACTCCCGGGAGGCCGGCAAGGGCTGCCACCCCCCTCCATGCCCGGTCCAGGGAGGGGGGCTCATCACCCCGGCCAAGGGACGTCAAGAGGCTGGGACCCTGAGAATTGGGGCAAGAGGTGCCCTGGTTTCTTTGCAAAGAGGTGGCAGAAAGAGCAAAGAGAGCTAAGAGGACCTGCCCAGCTGGTGAAGAGCTGGCAATGAACACAGAAAGGACTCCCGTTGGGGGAAGGGGGTGGGGAGGGGTGGGGGGGAAGACCCACAGGTAGAGAATCCCTGCAGGGCCTGCTCCGCCTCACAGGAAAGGCACGTAATCAGCATTTTGCTTACATGCAGATGAAGGCTTGATCAATTATTCTTAAAGACGCTGAGAAAAAAAAACTTCAAGCTCTCCCAATTCTAGTGGCCACACGACTTGAAACAACCCGACGATCATCACCTCTAAATCTGGACATAAACCAGCTCGGGTCAGGATCCGAATCCTCAGGATTCTAGGTCAGCGTAGGTCCATAGAAAAGGCTGGCTGCAGCCTTATTTCTCCCTAAGGTTCTGGCCCCCATCGTTCTCTGTGCTCTCCCCTCCCTCCTGCCCGCCTCCCTCTAGCAGGCGGCCCTCTCCTGCTCACAACAAGGCTCTTGGGCAGTTCTCCAGCAGGCAGAAGAGGGAGAGGCAAACGAAGAGAGGAGAAAAGCTGTCACAAGTGCTCTCACAGCCTGAGGGGAACGGCCCCTTCACCATCCTGCAGACAGGTGACCCGTCCCTCCCATTCTCCACATTCTCCACAAGTCGCTGGAGGGAAGTAGCCCCCGGGGAGGTTCTCAGCTCCTCCGGGGAGAACAAGGCGCTGAGCTCAGGGGCCAGCTGGTATTAATTAACCGAGTGTACTAGTGCAGGCTTGGCTAATCAGGTTCAAGGTCTGATTGAAGAAATTGGAGCTCACTCTCCCAAGGCATGCATGGTTCTCATCCCTACACAGGCTTGCTTCTTCCCTCTCGGCTGTAAGCTTCTCATACCAGACGGCTCCTGCTGCTCCAAATACCTGGGACTTGCTGTCACCGGACCCATCTGGGTTCTCATGAGACATGAGATCACAGAACAAAGATAGCCACCTAATCCATTACCCTCGCTTCCCAGGGCCCGGAACCCGAAGCTCAGAGATGCCAGATGACGGAGGTCCTGTCCCCTAGCGTCAGGGCCAGGTTATATAGTAAATTACGATGCAGCTCAACTGTGCAAGGAAGGAGGGTGGGATATAAGCCAGGAGGGCCTGGCCTCTCCTCACCCTCGTGGGGGGGGGGGGGCGCCAGTCAGAGGTGAGCAAGCTCACAAACGTGCATCTGTCTAATCCAGAGAATACGGAAAGGGGACAAAGCCTGGAGTCTCTACAAGCCCGTGCATACCTCCAGCACAAAAAGGGCAGAACTCGAGCGTGTTCCTCCCTGAGCACAGAGATGCCAAAGCCAAAGGCCATCACCCTCAGCCCACCAGCGGCAGGGGCTAACGTCCCCCACCAGGCTCCTCTGCTGGGTCAGGGACTGATAGTAAGAGAACCCCAGCCCTTGGGTGGAAGGGCTCTCAGAACGGGGTAGGCCCCTGTTCTTTCAGCATAGGGCTCGGCCTCAGCTCTGGTCTTTCAGGTGACAAAGGATCTTTCCAGAGAAAGGAAACATAGGGATAAAAGGCAGATAGGAGAGGGCTGCATTCCTGGCTTTTCTAGGGGAATATCGGATCCTAGCCTAGTTGCCCCTTCCCCTCCCCTGAGCAAGGGATCAAAGGTCATCATCGGAAGTTTCCCCTTGCCCAGGGAAAATTCTCCCACAGCTGTGAACGTCAAAAAGTTAAGTGGAAGCCCTGACGCTTTGAAGGGACGGGGAGCATGTATTTGCATGAACATGTGAGCAAACACGGCAAACATCCCTTGTGTAAGCAGTGACCTCCTACACTGAGGCCCAGATCCCCTCTACAGATTTCCTGCACATCCATCTGGACTTCTACCTCCCTCCTTGACTTGTCTAGCTTGCCTTCCACCCAAAACCCAGAGAAGACTGAACCCGCTGCTGACACTGAGGACTCCGGGATGCAGGAGGCGGTGCTGAGGCTAGGTGGGAAATAAGAAAAGATGAGACCCTGAGACCCAGTTGGGAATCCCGGAGGGCTGAGGCTGCCACTCCCCCTTCAGCTTCCATCGCTCCCTCCTTCCCGGGACGCCCCTCCCTCCTCAGCGGGCACCACTCCACTCTCCAAGGCTGGGGCCTGACTCTTGCTGAGCTCCAGAGTGTGGCGCCAGAGACAGGCCGCCAGGGGAGTGCTGAGTGGGGGTGGGAGCGACTAAGCGGAGAGGGAAAGCGAGGGAGAGCGAAAACTAGGACTTGGGGGGAACGAAGCACACAGTACGACTGTAACCCACTAACGAAGCCACACACAGAGCTGGGGCGGGGGGGGGGGGGCATCCTACCTTGCAGGGATCTTGGACTTGGGACTGAATCTGTCAAAGAAAATGACCAAGGCAGCTGAGTCACCTGCTGGTGGCTGAAGGCTTTGGAGGGAGAGGGTGGGGGGGGGAAGAGGGAAGGGTCCCAAGGACAAGCCTCATAGAACTGACGCCCTCACTGTCTCTCATCTAGTCCACAATAGACAGGAGTGAAGCCAACAGAAGAGAAGAGAGCACTGATCGGCAGAGCAGAAGCAAGAAAGGACAAAGGGCCAAAGGGCCAGAGAGGGGATGGGACAGGCAAGAAGGCCTGGAGGGGTTGCTGAACACCAGAGGCCCCCCGGGCTGGTGGAGGGACAGCTGGCCAGGTCCCACCCTCATAAAGCCAATCCCGTGTTTGTCCCCAGGAAGCACAGTAAGATGATTAGGTCACTGTGGGGCTGGGCCTGTCCCCGCGCGGGAGACAAAGCTGCTGGTTTGGGGACTGCGGAAGAACAGCTTGCAGTCCTGAGTCTGGAGCCCGTGGGACTATCTCACGAAATGCCCCAAGCACATGCTGTCTGTACCAGGAAGAGGCTGTACCAGCCCCGTGCGGACCGATGCCTATTATCTCACGCTGGCTGGCTGGCAGGGGTCGCGTCTGATGACCCAGAGGACGCACAAACAGGGGAGGCGACATGCCGATGGGCCGCTTTTCTATGTGTGCTCCTATGGTGGGCTCATAGGAAGGGGGGTCTTCAGAAGAGCCCCAGGAGGCGGGACGGGCAGGAACTACCACGCGGGCGCTTGCTCTGCTGTCCCAGCTCTAGGGTCCCGCTCTCCACTGAGAAGCAGAGTCTGGGGGACCTTGCCACCTCCCACACTTCTGCCACCCTGTCTTCTCCGCAGTGTCCCTGC
Organism: Nasua narica; assembly: GCA_028533885.1. Taxonomy (NCBI): domain Eukaryota; kingdom Metazoa; phylum Chordata; class Mammalia; order Carnivora; family Procyonidae; genus Nasua; species Nasua narica. Next base: position 17,437,292 of record CM052804.1, on the reverse strand, counting down.
CCAGCTCACTGGCCCCCACGGGACGTAAGGGGGTGGAAGAGAAGATAGTGGGGAGTAGGGAGACCCAGGTGCAGCACAGGTCCTTGGTGCCAGGAGAGCCCATGGGAAGGCTTGGGAAGGCCTGAGTCTTCATGTCCTCACATCCATTTCGGCCCATGTGCCACACCCACTCTCGCAGCAAAGCCCCAACCCCATTCCAGTGGCCCTGCGGGGTCTGGACAGGGCAGGTGGACCGTGGGGGGGCAGAGGAGGGGCCCGCAAGTTACCTTGTGGCATGGCAGGCTTGGCCTTCTTTGCGGGTGCCACCTCATCAGCCCTGGACTCAGAAAAAGATGCCGTCCTGCTGGGGGCTGGAGTCTGGGATGGGACAAGGAGATAGGGTAAGAGTCACGGGTAGCAACTGGGAAAAAGAACAACTGGTCCTTAAACTTGGGGTCCTTAAGGCCCAAAGAAATCGGGTCACAAGAACCCTGTACAGAACTATCCTCTACAAAGTGCTTTCAAAATTACCATTCTAACAAACCTCTTGAGATAGGAATTAGTGTTGTTGTCTCATGCCACAGATGAGCAAACTGAGGCTCCGAGAGGGTATGAGACCTGCCAAGGTCCTGCTCTCAACACGATTTGAACTCTGGTCTGATTTTAAACCCCCTAGTCCAGGGGCACCTGGCTGGCTTAGTCAGTGGAACGCGTGACTCTTGATTTTAGGGTTGTGAGTTCCAGCCCCACGGTGGCATAGAGCTTCCTTAAAAAACTAAAGTAATAAAAACCCCTGGTCTTTCCATTAAACTACCTTGACTGGGCAGGAAAAAACTGGCAGAGATAGAGAAACCAACCTGTCTTTCCCCAGTGCCCCCAGATGGCTAGGGACCAAGCAGGGGCACCATGTTCTGGGTGGGAGGGGGCATGCGTTACAGTGGAGGGCAGGGGACACCTACCGACGTGCTCCCGCTGGCATTGAGGAGGAAGTTTGCGGTGTGGGCCGCGGTGGGTGGCTGGTTGGGGATGGGCCGGTGGCCCAGGGCCATGCCCACAATGGCTGTCATGTGAGTTTCCGTGCCAAAGACATGGATGGGGATCCCAGTGGTCTTCCCTGGGAGGGAAAGAAAAGGATCCATCCTTCAAACCTTCGAGTAAACACTCAAGGCCGTGACTCTGCAGAGACCCCTGCAGGGCGTCTAGTGCTTCCCCCCCCCTCCCCCGCACAAGACAGATCATCCTGCCCTATTTTCACCACCAAACAACTCTTTGTAAAGACCACCCGCTGGTAAGAAAAACAAGAAAGAGCTCTCCTGACGGAAGTGGCTGCGATCATGATCACAATTGGGGTCTGCGCTGTCCTGTCGGCCGGGGACCCTGGCTCTCCAAACCCTCGACCTCGACGTCTGCCTGGCCTGGTCTCTGCTCCCAGGCTCCCCGGCTCACTTCCTCGGGGCCCTGACCCTTCCCCTCCCTCTGCCCGGAGCGCTCCCCTCTCTCGGCTCAGCCTGAGCACTGAGTCTCCCGAGCAAGGCCTTCCCTGACCTCCTCCGGTATGCACGCCCATCAGACAGCGTCTTCTAGTAATCCTTTACTTGTTTAATGTCCTCTGAGCTTAGTGGCCTGACATTCACCGTGCTGTCCCCACGGGCTGTCCCCACAGCAGGAACTCAGCTGTAGGCGAAAACGAGGACGGGCACCCCTTGGAGTGATACAGGTGGGCTACCGTTATCGGTGGATGTGGGGACACAGGAGGATGAAAAGCTTTCGCCCTTCCGGTCAAAGGGCACAGCACGTGCCCTGAGCAAGAGCGTCCTGTCCCTCCTGTCACCTCACATGACCCCCTGCCCCACACATAACTGCTCTGAGCAAAGGGGGCTGCACTAAAGACCAAAGCTGCTGGTGACCAAGTTCACGTGTCTCAGGCTCGGTGAAGTGAACTTAGGGAGACATGATCTTAGTCCAGACTGAGAGGAGGTCCCCACCTTCTGGAAAGCCTCAAAGGTGAGGTCTCACGAACCTGCCAGAGAACCGAAAAATGCAGAACAGAGAAAGGAAACTGAAACAGATGGCACTACCCTCTTGTGCCTCATCTAAGCGGAGACAGCACTCTCCCGTCCCACCAGTTACCCGCCCTTCCTCTCCTCTCCTCTCTGGTCTAAGAGGTCTCCGCCCTCCCGCCTCCAAACCTGTGTCCAGCAGGCGGCCAAACGGCCCTTCCGACCTCAGAGTCTCCCACAGGCTGCCAGCCCAGGGGCATGGCCAAGTGCTCCCATTGCCTGGCCCGGCCCCACATGGCCGCCGCCCTGCCTGGCCTGCCGACACCCCGCCTTTGCTCCCTCAGCCCTGCCCGCTGGTCCCGCACAGCAGCACGCTCCCATTCGGGGCCTCGGAACTTGCCTTTCCCGCCAGTCACCGAGCCGCTCCCTCCTCTCCCCCAGCTCACTGCTCAAATGTCTCCTTTGCTGAAGCATTCGCTGATCACCCCCTTATGTCCGGCCCTGTGCCCTCCCATACACGCTATCCCTTCCTTCGGTTTTGTTTGCTTTCCCGGCACCTTGACTTGACAGTTCCTGTTCTCAGCAGCACAAGGGCCTGCAGTCTGTCCCAGGGCGGGTGTTGCACAGATATTTATATTTGTCACACAGCTGAACGGCAATGCTTTCTGAACCGTTCCGAAGTTTGGGGCAGGGGCTCTGACCATAGGAGCACAGAGTGGGGACGCTGAGGCAAGCTGCCCGCCCAGAAAGGGGGTTGCATGAGCAAGTGTCTGACGACCGACCCGCTTCGAGGAAGCCCAAGAAGGCAGAGAAAAGGTCCTCCCATCTTACCGACTTCTCCCATCACCCGCAAGCCCTCCTGATAGTTGGGGCCACCTCTTCGGACAAAGATGGTGACCTCATGCTCCTTCAGGGGGCCCTGGTAATCTCGGATTGCTCTCACGATGCCCTGGAAGCATGAAGGGCCGACAGACATGTGAGTAAAAATCAGGCAGTCCTAAGTCAATTATTTATGATCCCGATAAACATAGCAGGGTGTACGCAACGAGGGCTGCTTCTCACGAAGAAACATGGCGGGCCCCAGCAGGCAAGAATTTCACACGTGTGGACGAGATCACACACGAGCAACCGAAAGGCCCAGGACCCGAGGGCACTCGTGCTGTTGCTGCGGTACCTGGGTACCACACCCCTCAGCGCGCGGGGATGCTGACTCCCGTCAGCCTGGTTATCCCTTCCTGCGGGCTGGGGGGGAAATCGAGGCCAGGGCCCTTGGCAAGAGTTCCCCGAGCTATCAGGCCACGATCCACTTAAACATCCAAGTCCTACTAAAACTTCTTCCAGTGTATCAACCCTGGAAACAATCTGGGAGAAGGTACAGGTGCGTACGGAGTCCTGTCTCCCCAGATAGACGGGAGGCGAGTTTACAGGGTCCGGGCGTGACGTCTGTCACCTGCGGCACTGCCCCTGAAGCTCACACCCAGGTCCGGCCCCAGACCCGAGCACCCTACCTACCAACACCGCCGCTGGCCTACGTGGTTTAGCGGAATCAGCACAAAGCTGTCGAGGTTCACCTGCCATCTGCCTGCTGAATCACAGGACCAATTAAGGAGACCCTGTTTTAGGCAAGAATGACCAGGCCTGGTCCCCCACGTCTTCAGAGGCCACTTTCAAGGCTGCACTTATTCATTATTCTCAAAACTTACACGCAACTACCAGGTGGGACACGCTCTTCTGAAGAGCCTCACTGAGCATCGGATGGTGCCGAACAAGACTTGGCCTCCTGAGGTGGCTGCTTAGAAGGGGATGGGCCTCTCGAGCCCTGTTAGTCCTGTCGTCCTTCCTGACCAGTGGTCACACTCTGAACGGTGTGCCCCCGCCCCTGACCTGTGCACAGGGACCCAGGCTGATAGGCCCTGGCTGGAAGAACAAGAGCCCCAGATCATCGGACCATTTTCCTCGTTCTGACCTTTAGGAGAAGACCTGGATCTACCCCAGTGTCTTCGCATCCCCAACAAGGGACCCCGCTGAAGGGACAAGAGCCCCTACTGAACTGGGTAAGTCACGGGAACCTGCTTCTGCCTCAAACCTCCCTTCCTGGCTTCCCCCAAACCCACATTCCTCAGAAGCTGCACAGCACCCCCTGGGGCTGGTTACCTTGAACGTGGCAGCCACGTTGGTGAAGTTTGCGATGCTGCCCCCGATGATGAGGATCTTGCCTGTGTTTGGAGTGGAAAAGTTATTAGAAAGACAGACTTGAACATCTTACCAGCAATCCAGCTGGGGGAGTGCTCTCCTCTCTAAGCAAAGGTCCCCCAAGCGTTAGGAGGTATCCCTGCAGAGATGGGGGGGGATGGGGAGCAGTCTGGTCTCCCCTGACATCCTTTTAGTCTTAACCAACTAGGCTTCCCATCACCTGCGCCTCCAAGCAGGTGGTTAATGCAAACCTACCAAACCTCTACATCGTTCTGGTCGGCACTCAGAAACTCAGTTTGGTTTCTGGATACCCCCGGTGGGAATCTCTTCTGGCTCAAGGGAAGGGGAAGTGGTATACTTAATCCCCAAACACTGGGCGGGTCGTGAAAGGAAGCTAGGAATCCCACAGCCCAGAGAGTAAATGTACAGGTAGGCCACTAAAAAAAAAAAAAAAAAAAAAAAACACACAAAAAAACCTAAAAAACAGTGAGCCACTACGATCTGAGCTTACAGCAGCCAGTAGGTGCACTGCTACCTCCGCCCTCGCACCAGCTTGTAGGGCTCTCTGTACACACCACTTCTGTGCCTCCCCGGAGCTCCCCCGTCCCACAGAGGCCACACTGCCCATTGCAGAGTGGAAGAAACAGAGGTCCAGAAGCTAGGTGACTAACCCCAGGCTGCATAGGACCAGGACCACCACCTCGGTGCCTCCTTGCCCAAAGCTGTTCCCACCGCAGCACAAGGGGCCATCCTGGGGACGGAGCGTGTGTGTCTCACCATCTGGGTGCTTCTCCCGGGTCATGAGGGAGAGGATGGTCTTGGCATAGTCATAGGTCTGCTGCTCGCTGGGGGCGCCCGAGTACTCCCCGTAGTTTGCCAGTTCGTTGACACCTCCTAAGTCACAGATGGTATCACTGCCGGGGAGACACAAGAAGTCAATGCCGGCTCTGACTCCAGTGGCAACCTGGTGCCGAGGAGGACAGGCAGGTGCCCCCAGAGCCCTAGAGTCAGCCTACGGGACCCACTCCTTGGGCCTCAGACCCTCCCTTGCAGCGGGCTCTACTAGCCCCAGGCCATCGTGGGGCTCGGCACTGACACCGGGAAGTCAGGGGGAAGGAGGAGTGCTTTCAGACACAGAGAAAAACCACGCGTTCCAGGAGTCCCCGCTAGGCTGCCCGGTGGAGAGGTGAAACGGTCACAGACGGAGGAGGGCTGAGCCAGGCACAGAAGGGAATGCAGCAGCTTCCTGGAAACGAGCACATGCCCACTGTGCTTTGAGCAAAAACCACTAATTATCGCAGAGTACAGAATATGAACCCAATATTCCTATAAAGTGTGAAAGTATGAAGACATATACAGGCATTAAAACAGCTGGAAGGAGGGAAGGAGGAGTGGGGACACAGCCAAGCAAGGCTCACTTTCAGGTTCTTCTCTGTATTTACTATACCTCTGCACGAAGCATGTATCGTTAACCATACAGATGAAAACTAATAAAATTAACCTCATTCTGAAGCAATCAAGAAAGTTGCAGAACACAGCGTAGAGGAAAGGCTTTCACCAGAGCCTCTGCTCTGCACCAAGGGGAGATGAAGATCCCTACCCCCCGCTGGAGGTGAAGCAATTTGATCCAGACCATGCACATGCAGACTCCGGGCAGACCCGGCTGCCACCCTCTGCAGCGGCCCCTGTGTCACCTGTACACGACCGAGGCACCGCCTCCGGCCACCATGGTCCAGATCCTCCCCTTGGGGTTCAGCAAGGTCAGCTTCAGGCTCGCCCCACTTTTGGCATCCAGGTCTGCAATGTAAGCTTCCTAGGGACCAGACAGCAACAGGTGGGTCCTGGAGGTACCCCCTTCACTGGGTCCCAGCTCCCAGGACCCTGCCCCTTTCCCTGGAGGGACATGAAGAGGTCCTGAAGCCTTCATAGAGTCAGGGAGAGGAGTTGTGCAAGGTCCTACGTGCCTGGGACAAAACATGAGGATGTTCTCCAGTACCGAAACCACACATGGCTACAGTCACTGCCTGGGGACAAACTTCCCAACTCCTTTGTCTCTGACCTCAAGTCCCTGGCCCTCTGCCCAAGTCCCAAGCCTCACTAGGTCACCCTGATACTACTGTGGCGCCCCCACGCCCAACGTCTGCCTGCCTGATCATAGGCCCCACTCCTTCTCTCAGCCCAGCCTCTTCCCCTGGCCTGCGTTATGACTCATAGGTCTGATCCTGCTGGGAGGACCTCTGAGAGGATGGGGTGGGAAAGAGCAATTAAAATTCTCAGCAAGTGGCCAAGAGAACGACCTTCCTCTGGCAGGATTAGCAAGAGCCACTCGGAATTATCAACAAATCAAGTTAAGAGCCCAGGGAGGTTGATTGAGAGAGAAGTCTAAAAGGATTTCTGGCTGGGATTCAGAGGCTTGGCTGACTCCTACCCCCACCTCCTTTGAGGTTTTAAGAAAATTAAATGGTTTTCAACCTTCCTTTCCTGCCAAATATACAGCCCATGGCGGGGGGCGTGGGGGGGGCGTGGTGTTCCCCTGAGATCAGTCACCTTCTCCCAAGTCCCCCTCGCCCTCCACCTCCTCCCCAGAGCAGCCTCACCTCTGGGTAAGCCTCCCGCCCGAAGGGAGGGGGGAACTCTAGATCACCCCACTTCACTTTGCAGATGTAGTCGGCTGTGGCATCTATCTTGGCCGCCAGGTCAAGGACATAGACGCCATCTTTGGTCACAACTGTGAGAAAAGCAGAGGCCATCAGAGGCAGGCCCCAGGCAGAGGCAGCCACCGGCCTCCGAACTCCTTCACAGGCTTTCCCACACACCACCCACCCACCCTGGGGTCCCACCCAGACCTATCAATTGCCCAGCTCCACAAAAAACCAGATGGCCCTCCCACACAACTTTTACTCCATTAAAAGAAAAATAAATTATTTAAGACTACTACCCCTCCGCCCTGACCTACTGGTAAAATATGACAGGGAAGTCTGTTTTAGTTGCCATGACAATTTTCTTAAAATATTTAGTTAGTTAGTTAGTTAGTTAGTTAGTTAGTTAGTTAGTTACGGGGGCAGGGGAGCGGGGATGCGCGCAAGTCAGGGGAGGGGCAGAAGGAGAAGGAAAGAAGCAGACTCCCTGCTGAGTGCTGAGCCCCCACCCCCTCCCCATCCTCTGACCTATGAGATCATGACCTGAGCAGAAATCAGGAGTCAGACTCTTAACCAACTGAGCCACCCGGGAGCCCCTGTGCCATGGCAATTTTTTTTTTAAAGCAGGATAGAGCAATCCTTTATTTTTAGACACTTTCACAAAGAGGTTTTCAGTAACTGAACTTTCCAGTGGAAAAGAGAGAACAAGAAAATCAGCCTCCAGCCGCCAGCAGCAGCTCTGCTCTGGGCCTAGGATCCCAAGTGGGAAGGCGGAGGTGCTGCTTCCCTTCCTTTGTTAGCTTATCCCACCGCCTCCGGACGTCACTCGGACGTCCATCGTTTTCTGCTGAAGCAGACAATCTACGGAATCCTCAAATTCTGTCTCGCACTTTCTCTGCACGGGGACCACGGATTCCAGGCACAGGTTCTATCCATTCTTTTTCAAAGGCGTGGCGTTGACCTGGAATCTTGTGAGGCTGCCGAGCACTCTGGATTGTCATCCAGTGATCTAAGTTAGGGCCCGGCCTTCCCCGCACGTCAAAGGCAGGCCCCTGTCTCCTCGCGGGCCGCCGCTACTGGATGATCTCACTGTGGCAATTTTTCAACTTTTATTTTTTTAAATGCTACATTCCACGCCTTCTGTCTAACCATTCGCCCTTCCCCAGCCTTGCCCTTAAAACAAAAAGTGGGGACGCCTGGGTGGCTCAGTTGGTTGAGCAGCTGCCTTCGGCTCAGGTCATGATCCCAGTGTCCTGGGATCGAGTCTCGCATCGGGCTCCTTGCTCGGCAGGGAGCCTGCTCCTCTCTCCACCTCCGCTTCCCTCTCTGCCTGCTTGTGTTCTCTCTGTTAAATAAGTAAATAAAATCTTAAAAGAAAAAAAAAAGTGTTAAGGTACGGGCTGCTGTCGCAAGAGCCCCCAGGGGTGCACATGCGGGTGTCCTGGGGTCGGCCAGGGGAAGCTCTGTCTGGGGAGTGAGGAGCCGCAGGCCCCCAGCCAGGACTCATTTACTGCCCACTGACTGGACACACACCCTCCCTTTACCCCAGGGCCATTGAGCTAATTAAGTTAGCACAGAGCCATCTGGTTCCTTCAAGGGGCTGGATCCCCAGGGGAATCTGGACTTGGACTTTGCCCTGAGCAGCCTGGCCAGAGTCAGCTCCTACCACCTTCCTCCCTCACAGCCTGAGAGGCTAGGACTGACGTCTTCCCAGCCTCGGGGCCCAGGGGCTGACCAAGCCCTGGGGGGGTGCTCCAGGGGCACTGAGGGGACAGAAGGGCCTGAGGGGTCAGGTCGGTGCAGAGGCAGCCCGGATCCTGGCAGCTCGGCGTAAGCCACTGGCAGGAATAGCCACTAAGCGGAGAGTCTGGTCAACATCAGGACTTCCCCATCACAGAACCAATTAAAACCGAAGAAAGCTGGAGTTGGTTTAGGAGAGGAATAACCATTGCTTTCTGAGAGCTCAGAAACAGGGCACTGCCCTCCGTGAGCCCAGACAGCCCTCTGCAAACATACACCTGTCTGTATTGCCCTCTATGAGTGGGGAGCCTGATGTTCCGAAGATCAAGGCCACGGTGACCACAGGCACTGGGACCCTGTTATAACTGCCCCTTGCTCAGTGGCCCCCTCTCCCCCAACACAGCCAGTTACCAAGGGGGTTGATCTCGAGGTAGGTGAAGTACAGATCCTCATAGAAATTGAAGAGGCCGGAGATGAAACTGGCCAGAATCCTAAAAGGGGAGGGAGAGAGGCCTGGTCAATCCTCGGGGAGCCAAGAGCGGGCCCAGAAGCAGCCCCCCAACACTTCCTCCCCCACAGCAATCTCGCACTGCTGCGGACGGCTCCACTGTCCAACACTGGCCCCGCCGACCTCTCTATTTCCTGGGTGAACCCTGCTCCCTGGACGTCACTCTTCAGCCACTGAGGCGGAAAGGAGCTGTCAGGCATGAAGCTGGAGGCGGCGGCGCCAGACAGACAGGGGCAGCGGGGTGACGGACGTGGATGGCGTGTCTCAGTCGGAGCCCGCCACCCGTCCGCCCCCACCGGGAAGACCACCCTGCCTTCCCTGCTCGGTGCATAGAGCTGTCCGCCCGCGCCGCTCCCCCGCCGCCTCCTGCCAGCCCTCCCTCCCACTCAACTCTTTCTTGTCTCCAGGAGCATGGACCAACAGGTGTTTCTTAACGTCCTCAGGATTCAGCTTCTTGTCCACGCCGACGAGCAGTTTCTGGGCCTTGGCGTCCACGTCGCCCACATCCACCCCACCTTCATGGTGGAACAGGACGTAGTCCCCTTCTCGGGTGGCATAGATACAGACGTAGAACTCCTCCGCCTTGAAGGGGAAGGCAGCACCACGTGGGTGAGGGGCACGGAACTGGCGAGTCCAACCCCTGCGGTCTCATTTCTAAAACCCTAGTAGAGAACACTCACCCGGGGGGACCTGTCCACCACCTTCCCCTCGGGGACAAGAGGCGAGGCCACTGCCTCGCTAGCTGGTAGTCCAGCCTCAGCCACGGGGACCAGACCTGGGGACGGGTGCCTGCCTTCAAGTCTTTCTCATCCCAGCGCTGAGCGCCCTCTGTTAGCAGCCCCCACTCCTCCCTGCTCCGTGGCACCCTGAGACCCTCGGTGCAGCTTCAGAGACTCGGTCCCTTTGACTTTTCTCCAGCACCTTGTTTTCTTCCTTTCACATTTTAGGGCCGACGAACACAAAGGGAGGGAGGAGAGCCCGCTTGGAGCCACCTCACACATACCTGGCTATGGGGGACGAAGGGCTCGATCAGAAAGTTCTTGAGGAAGCCTCTGGCCTTGCCCACCTGTGGGGATGGAGGAAGCTAAAGTTCAGCAGGCCTTGTTCCCCAGAGCAGGAGGACGGCCCTCTGCTCCCTCCACCTGGCCATCCCATCGGAGGTGGGGCCCAAGTACGGCGGCCACAGGAACCGGGGCAATGCGCTCACAGACCCCTAAGCTAAAGCAGTCTCCACGCGACCCCCTCTTCCGCCCACTGCCCTTGGGCCGGCCGCACTTGGAAGTGTATTGACCTCACACATTCTTGTTCTGCCTTCTCTGGAAGGTGACAAACGAGCTGGGCTGACAACTCTGCCCCAGCCCCCGAAGCACAGACATCAGGAGTCCTCTCCCTCCTGCCATCAGTCGCACAAATTAAATAGCCCAGACCAATCAAGGCTCTCCACCCCAGAGCTCAAGCAGAGCGACCCAGCTTAAGGACGGAAGTCCAGGCCCAGGGAATGAGCAGGGATGAGCGGCGGGGAGGGAGAGAGAGCTTGATGGGGAAAGCTGCACGCACACTTTCCTGGCTGAGGACAACAGGCCTGCAGAGCTAATCAGTTTGAGTGTGTCCCTGGCGGCTGCTGAGGCGAGACAGCCCTCATCCCAGTGTCCCGAAGCCCCCACCCGCCCTCCCGCCCGCGTGCGTCACTGCTGAGTCAGGGACCAGACAGTGATCCGTCAGAGGTAATGAGCCGCTCCTGCCAGCGCTGCCTCCCCCTCCCAACAGCCAGCCGACGAGGAGGGAGCATGAGGACCTCCCTGGGGGTACCACTCAGCCCCCGACCCTGCCGTCCTCTCCCCAAAGGCCTGCAAGCACAAAGGCCAGTCAAGATCCCTCCGCCCCCAGGTCCACGGGGAACTTTCAGAAGCCCTCTTTACCCCAAGAGCCAGAAACTGGGAAATTACCACAAAGAGCTGACAGGAGGAGAGGAAGATGGCTCCATCACCATCCTCATCCCACTTCCGGGACTGCTATGGGAGAGGACAACTCACCCCCAGTCACAGTCACCCAAGACGGGACAGCACCCTCCCCCAGGGACACCTCAGCGCCCCCCCCCCCACCTTTCCTGTTCCCCAGCCCCTTCTAGGAGCAAGAAGGAGAACTGCAATTTTATCCCTGAGCCTCTCCTAGCCTTCCCAAACCGTATCTCACTTTAGCTCTCATCTCCAGAGCGGACATTAATCACCAAGCTGGGAGAAGCCAAGAACCAAATTTACCCTTCAGTATTAACAGCCTTATCCGAGGCTCTTGACCCAATAATGTCTCTTCCTAAACGAGTCTGCGTCTCCTTCCTCGAACTTCTTTTTGCTTTTTAAAGATTTTTTTTTTTTTGTAGGAAAGAAAGAAAGCACAGACAGGCAGAGAGGCAGGCCGAGGCAGAGGGAGAAGAAGGCTCCCCGCTGAGCAAGGAGCCCGATGCGGGGCTCGATCCCAGGACTCTGGGATGATGACCTGAGTTGCAGGCAGCCAGCCGCTTAACTGACTGAGCCACCCAGGTGTCCCTTGAACTCCTTCTTACCCACCCTCTTAGATATACACGTCACAAGCTGCCGTGCCCTTTCTGGAAACTGAAAAGGACAGAATTCCCAGAACGGGCCTCAGAGAGTCATCTCCGTGTCTGCCTGTAAGAAACAGACCATTTCCTGTCCAGGAACTGTACTGGGGTGACTTCTGCAGCCCATCTTGCCATTCCCTGATGGCAGAGCTGGGAACGAGCACCAGGCCCGGCCCTGCTGCCCAAGTCAGCTCTGCAGGCCCCTCGCCCTCCCCACGCTGCAGGGCGGCTGGGTGCAGGGTGACCCACGGGGCCGCTGATCTGGAGGTGACCGCACCTGCTTCCATTCCCACAGGCCTCCACCCCGACCTGTCCCCACACACTCACGGTGGTCTCCTGTCCCAGCCGTGGTTTCAGCCAGGACTTAACGCCTTCCAGAGTGAGGTTGACTCCCACGAGCCCTAGCTTTCCACGCCGTTTGATCAGCTGGTCTGGCTTGACTACCAAGCTCTGGAACGAGAGGGGTTTGTACTTAGAGCAAAGGAAAGAAAGAGGAGAGTCAAAAGCCATAGTTTGGGGACCCCAAGCACAGGACAGCCTACATGGCTTCTAATCCACCTATTCATTCTTCAGGGTCAACTCCTGGAAGCTTCCCTCCCCCAGCCCAGCCTACACCTTTCTTTTGACAACCAGGAATCTAGAGTCAGCCGTGCCCAGGATGGGGGCTGGCACACAGTAGGTGCTCACCAAATACCCGCTGAATGAGTGATTCCCTACCCTCCTTATATATGCACTATCTTAGCTTCACTGAACCATGAACTCCTCAGAACACGGACCAGCACCTGTGTTCCAAAAGGATGAGCAGAGAGACAGAGCCCTGGGGTGACAAAGGAGCTTAGGGATCCCATTCCGGTGCTTGATCCTGCCTATAAGGCCAGCAAGCAGCCCCCAAGCACCGCTCGCACACCACCAGCCAGGCACGGCCCCACCTCCTAAGGCGGCGGGAGGGAACACGTCCCCCCAAAGCTGTCTTGGGTCCTGGTCCTGCTCTCTGGGCCCTGCCCGGCAAGTCTGTCCTTCCCAACAGTGGCCCTGCAGGGAGCCAGACACAGGAGCCTCAACTCCACGCTGGCCGCCCAGGCTGCCGGAGTCCACGGTGCACTTCCTCGTGGACCCGACACACTCCTGCTGAGTGGGGCACACACCTCCGTTTACTGAGCATCGACCAAGTGCCGGGTGGTACACTGAATGCCTTCCAGAAGTTACTGCTGATCCTGACAGCTCACAGGATGAGTGTTCACCCATCTGACAGATGGGGAACCTGACAAGAAAGGTAAAACGGCTTCCTCCAGGCCACACAGTTAATCAATAGAGAGCTCCAATCTGGACACCAGTTTTTCTAGCTCCAAGCCCACGCGCCGCCCCGGCCAGGGCACCTCGACACGTGGAGCCCACAGCAGAACACGAAACCCCGCTCGGCCCACTGCATGCTGCCCAACGATGTGGGCAGTGTGCCATCACGTGACCCGCTGGGCCGTCTGCACCAAACCCATCCTCCCTCTGCGCCCGGGCCTGGAAGAAGGGCGCAGCGAGGGCACGCTCACCTGGCTGAGCAGCCAAGGGTGGTCCTGCAGCAGGCGGGCCCAGTCTGTGTCAGGGGTGACCCGGGCATACTTGAACCGGTTCTGGATGGCCGAGGTGGTGCAGATGTACTTGTAAAGGAGTTCTTTGCCGGTCTGCTCCGAAATCGCCTTGGCCGACATCGCTGCAGAGGGACCTGCTCTACCTATTGGGGGAAACAGGAGCTGGTGGGAAGGGGCAGGGGAAACAGACCCGTGTCCAGCGGCCCCCAGACAATACAACCAGATCTCAGTGCTCCTCAAGAGAGGGAAAGAGGACTGGCCCAGCGGGAGAGATGGAAGGGAGATCTCAATGAGCACTTCTGACAGCAGGAAAGGAGAATCGGGAAATGATGGGAGAGAGAGGATGGTGGAGAAAAACAAAGATGGCATTTGCCCCGGGACTCTTGGCCTCAACCTTGTCTCTACTTCTTCTCAGCAAATCAGCTCACATTTGTCTTAGAGCAAAAGGCAGCTGGATGGGGAGACAGGAATACCAGTGGTGTGACCCAAACCCGAGCACTGGTCTCACCCGAGGTCCCGCACAGACACCGGAACACACCCTTTGGTTCTGTGACCTATGGGGCGCCCAGCCAAAAGTGTGCAACGCTGCCTTTACTCTCCCTACAGGTTTCGTCTCCCCCACACCCAGACTCACTCACACAGTTACACTTTCCACCAGGCTGAGGGCCAGGCGGGTGAGTTTACTTAACCTCAGGCAGGATCAAGCCCCCGAGGAGCCATCCGAGTGTCATCTGAGTTCATTTCTCCCAGAACACCAGACTCCCGCCCACCCCTGAGTTCAGGGCAGGCATAGGGTAGGGGAACGGTGACCTTCAGTGCATCCCACCCGCCCCACTGAGTCACCCAGCTGCTAATTTAGGACAAGACAGGGCCTCCCTAGGGACCGCCCTATACTGGTCACTTCTAACTGAGCCAGAGCTGGGGGAGGAGGCAGAAGTCATCCTCTGTCACATATATGGAGACAATCATCTTCTATGAACCCAGTGAGGTACACTGAAATACACCTACTTCTTAGATAAGCTCAGAGGAATTAAGGAAACTTGCCCAAAAAGTCAAACTAATAAGCAGGGGGACATAGGACTTGAACCCAAATCCTCTTATTCCTGGTCCCCAGAAAACCCCACACCTCAGTCTGAGAGTCTTTCTCCAAGGACCAGGCCATGTCCTCCTTCACCTCCCAGAAGGGTCTATGATGACCATTTCTTTATCTTCCCCTCACTCCCCCACTGCTGGGCCCTGACACACCCATTCTCTCTTGGGTAGAGAGAGAAGCAAGTTGGGGAGAGGATCAGGGGCAAGGGGAGGGAAAGGAAACCATCCTTCACACTTAAGAGTTTGGCCAGAGCAGGAAAAGTCATTCCAGTCTCTCCCATGAAGATCCAGAATTGAAGCTGCTGAACTTGCTGGGGAAGAAAAGTCAAGTTCAAATAAAGGAGGGCAGGGTTAGAGGCTTGGCTCCTTTATACAACCAGGAAGGTTGGTCTCCATCCCCAGTTCGGGGAAGGCCAAAGTTCCAGAGGCCGCACTCCATCTCCCTCCACTCCGCTGGCCAGGCTGGGGCTTCAGGTTCTAACCCCGGCTTGGCTGGTCCCCTCAGCCTCCCAGCGAGTCTCCAGCTCAGCACAATGGGTGCTTTCAGTCTGGTGTCCGGCCCAAAGTGGGGTAGCTGGGAAGGGGCTCCCTTTTCTGGCCTTCCCCTGGGATAACTCCCAGCCCCAACTCAACATGAGTTTCCGAAGGCGATGCCTCAACCAGCCCCAGTGTCCCACAGTCCTCCACCCCCCACCCACTCCAGCTCCGTTTCCCAACCTTGACTTCAGACTAGAAAAACTGGTCCTGAATCAGGATGGGTACACCTGCCTCCCCCCCAAACAGAGTGCACCCCAGGTCAGACGGGGCAGGGAAAGGAGGTGGCCGCTGCTGACCACCCTCATCAGTTCAGGCATACCAAGCACCTGTGATCACCAACTCCAGGAGGAAGGAGCCCCTCAGCTAAGCCTCCCCAGCAGAGAGCAATCTGACAGACACTACCAGAACGAACGACAACCCCTCTCCCCCCTCCCCCGCCGACTTGGCACCCTCCAAAGCAGGCAAAGGATAAGGCTGAGAAAAGGGTTGTTCTAGGCCCAAAAATCACCAACTTTCTTGAGCCCTGGATCAAATCGCAGACCCAAGAGTTCATTTCTACATGGTATTGGGGGGGGGGGTAGGGAGACATATAACATGGGGATGACACAGGATAGAACAGATATGCCAGCTTACCGAAACAACACATAGGCCACCGGCGCACTTTGGCTTACAGGGGGCAGACCCTTTCAAGGCCGAGACAGGATTTATGACAGAATAACTGTGGGGAAAGAATCTGGCCTCTGCATATTCACCAATGCAAGGTAAAGCTCTCAAACGCAGGGAGTAGCCGGGATGGAGAAAACTCACAAATGAAATCATTCGGAGGGGTCTCCCAAGTCTCTCTAGGGCAGTGGTTCTTAAACTATTTGAGGTCTCAAGACTCCTGAGCGCCTGAAGCCCAGAAAAATGTGCCCTACCTGACTGTGCATATCATTTCAAGGTGCTTATGATTATGACCACAGACCACCAGTTAAGGGCATCTGCTCTAGTGACACTGGGACTTAAGTGTTAACAACAACAAAAAGAAGTGTAGATCAATCTGGGTCTGGGGATCCACCCCACTGAAGTCTTAGGCTGCCTCCCCAGGAACTGAATATGCTGTCAAACTGGTGATAGGTGGTTTTAGGACAGAGCTAAGATCCCAGGGGTCTGCTTTGGGGCCCCAGGAACTGTCACCCAATAACAAGTAGGAGTGTGAATCATTTGGGGGTACTCATGCCAAGGAACTTGACCACAAACACACACTCACTCTCTCACTCTACCTCCCCAAGGGAAGGACTTTATGAGCTGAATGGGGTCTTTTCTGCAGACAGGATTGAGTTCATCCACAGCAGCCACTGAGGGCTGAAGCAGCCCACAGCAAGGCTGAATGAAAGGAGCCTGTGACCCAGGAACGTACCCCTGGGACACAGCCAATGCAGAGAAACCATTGGGGATACTACTTAGGATCTCTCTCTGGGAAAGACAAAGAGCACTCATTTTTAGATTAGCTTCCATAGGATTGGTGTGGTTTTTGTTTTTGAGAGGACAAGCAATTGCTGGGGTGAAGGGGAGAGGCAGAATTCTGTGAGGGTCCCCTACTGCAGCGAGCAGAGTGTCAGAATGGACGGGGAGACACCAGCTGCCCCATGTCCAAGGGCTCTTCCTGTCACGCGGGCCCAAGCTGTTGAAGTTCTCTCAGAGATGAAAATCACCAGCCCTGGGCAGCTGGGGTCTACCAGCTTTTCCTCACCCAATATTTCGGATATTCAAGGACTCGCACTGGCTGATAGAGCAAAGTTAAAGGGTGGAAGGAGTGGGCTGGCTGGCCAACCTGCCATGCACCGCTCCTCCCCGCTCTCCAAAGTCCTCCTGCCAAGCGGACCCCAGGGGACCACCCAATGGCAGAAGTCCTCGGTATTGCACAGTATCTACCAAGGTTGGAGAGGGCAGCCGGCGCTGGGTCTGGCCGTCTGCCAGGCCCTACAGGAGGGCGGCGGCAGCATCCTCCGGCTCCTTCAGGATCCAGGCTCGGCCAGGCTCCGCGTCAGCGCCAGAGGTGGGGAGGGAGACTGGCACCCCGGCCATCTGTCGCTTAGACGCTGGGCCCGATGGCACCTCCGGGGCGAGGAGAGTCCTTCCCGCGCCGCTGCCCCATAGGTAGATCCTCGCGGCGAGGCCAGGCCTCGGGCACCCTGGAGCAGCCCGGCCCCGCGTGGCCCGCCAAGGCTGCGCGCCCCGGTCGCTCCCTCCACTTTCTCGGCGCGGGACTCAGTCGACTCTCCACAAAAAATAGAGGAAGGGCCTGAACCCGGGTAGGAGTGGGGCGAGTGGCCACCACTCTTTCTACTTCCCGTCCCCCGCATCCGGTGGGGAGACCCGGATGGGGACAAGAGGGAGCCCGTTAAAGCCCGAAGAGGCTCGAGGACTGGCCCCGGTCGGGGTGAGGGGCGCCTGGATGGTGCAAATGCAGTTTGGCGGAGGGAAGAGAAGCCAGGACGACGGCACACCCTGTGCAAACTCCCAGAAACTGAAATGCGGGAGAGTGGGGGTGGGGTAGTCGACACGCGGCCAGGGGCCGCGGTTCCGAGTGAAGGCTAACCTAGAGCGAAGACCCCCAAAACTTCTAAGCAGGTGCAGTGAGGGCACGTGAGCACCAAGCCGGCGTCGGGGAAGGCGGTTCCGGGTTGGGGGAAGAAGGCGGGAGGTGCCTGGGGCAGGTGGGGTCCCTCCCGCGAAGGCAGCTGCTACTAACCTCTCCGCAAAAGTCCGTGCGCGGCGCTCCCTCCGCAGGCCCCGCCTCACCGCCCAATGCCCGGAGCGCTCCAGCCTCAAGCGGCCGCCCGGGATCCGGCTTTTGTCCTGGCCCCTACAGGCTTCTCCCCGCCCCCATCGGCTCACAGCGCGAGAGGTCCCGCGATTGGTCACACGCATTCCCTAGCCTGAGCGCCAGGGCCCCACCCAATTCGCTACCCGGTATATCTCCGCCCCCAGGGGCGGGACTAAAGGGCTGCTGGGACTTGTAGTCCACCTGGAGCGTCCGTCCAGAGGGCTGGCAGGCACCGCCTCTCCAGAGCTCGCAGGACTGGGGCGGGTTCGGGGGCGGGGTCTCGGTGTGGGGAGATGGGCCGGGCTAAGCTTCGAGGAGAACGTACGGGGCGGGGGGCCGTGGCCTGATCACTTAGGGGCTGGGCCGACGGCCACTCGGAAGGTAGCATGGAACGGGGCGGGGGAGAAGGGGTTGGTTGGCGGAACAGGCTGTAGCACAGTTTTGGGGACCGGGAGATTCCCGTCTTCTCTCCCCTTGGGAGAAACTAACGTCTGTATCTCAGCTACCTAAAATCGACCACACTGAACCCCGTTGTTTAGACCGGCTTTTCACGTAGCGGTGGCAGACTTTGCATTTGCTCGTGGACCCTCTCCATTGAGCCGGTGGGGCAAGACTGAGAGATCAGATCAGACCTCCCAATGTAGGATAGGCGGGAATTGGGTGAGTGGGTGGGGCTAGGTGGGTGCCAGTCACACCGCTTTGCGTCCTGCGTCCTGCTCGCCTCACCTCCAGGAGCTGAGAACTCACCTGGAGATTCTAGCACAGGGCCCACAGGGCCGAGGCCATCTCTGTGGGTCTCCTGCTTCCCCTATCCCCCCATCCTAAGTTTCCACACTGGAATGAATGAACTCTTGCCTCCCCTTTCTCCACTACCTATGAGACAGGCTATTTTCCAAGCCAAAAACGAACACCCGGTCTGACAGGTGCCAGTGAACTAGTGGGGCAGAATATTTGAAATCAGGCAATCCTAGAAACCAGGACATATATTTACTGCCCCGACATTCTGGAGCTTTCAGCCCAGTCCTGTCGTTCTCCTGAGAAGCTCTTTGACCCTAACAGCTACCTGGCTCCAGAAAGGAGAACCAATGGAGCACTGACCAGATCAGGTGAAGGGTCAGCCCAGTGTGCAGAGAATGGCTATGCCTGTGCCCCTGCCAAGGGCGGGACACTGAAACAATGTTGCAACATTCTTGTGGACAAAAACTTCAGGAAGCCCTCCTTCCCCCAATCCAGTTGTAGTCAGGAGTGGGGCAGCTAAAGTTGCTACCCATGCCTGAACCAAATGATCCCTGATGATGTCACTTTCTGGTCCCTTTCCTCCCAATCATCCTTTTGAAAGAACAATTCTTCACCTCCTCTCTGCTGTTGGTCCTTGAGAATCTTCTATTCCTATATGGATTGAGCTCCAACCTTATCAAGGATCTCCCCCTGGGGCGCCTAGGTGGCTCAGTGGTTAAGTGTCTACCTTCGGCTCAGGTCATGATCCAGGATCCTGGGATGGAGCCCTGTATGGAGCCCTGCATCCGGCTCCCCGCTCAGCAGGGGGCCTGTTTCTCCCTCTCCCACTCCTTCTGCTTGTGTTCCCTCTCTCACTCTCTTTCTCTGTCAAATAAATAAATAAAATATTTTTTTAAAAAAGAGATCTCCCCCAAAACCACAAATCTCTCAGTAGATAAAGAAAACATCTCCTGTCTTCTATGAAGAGATACTCCAAAAAAAAAAAAAAAGGTACTCCATTTCTGGCCTTGGGGAGACAGCAACTCCAGATATTTGGAGGCTAGCAGGAAGGTTGTAGTCAGGAGGAATCACTTGTGTGGCAGTTATCCCTCTAGTTAGAAAGATACACTCATCCAGAAAGCCTCATCCAGGTAGAACATAAACTGTAACAAAATGTCAATTTGGCAATATCGATAATAATTTTCAATGCACATGCTTTTGCCCCAGCAATTCCAGTTCTAACAATTTGTCCATCAGCTATACATGCATATGTACATGAAGATCAAGCTATTTGTTTTCTTCACTGCTGTGTCTCCAGCACTTTGAATAGGGCCTCGCACATAGTAAACACTCAATAATATTTCCTGAGAGATCGAGTCCCCCATATAGGAGTTCCCAGGCCCAGATATGAGTAGTCCGGAATGGGGGTAACAAGAAAGAAGCTTTCCAGGAAGTGAGGGAGGAGAGTTGCGGACCAGAGGGTCCATGAGCCAGCCAAGCACTGGGATTTTTCAGTTCTCTGACTGGTCCCATCCTAGGTCTTTCCCCACAGCTCCCAACCCTGCCAGGAAAAACTCTTTCATTACTCCACCATGCTCCCGCAGAAGCTTTTCTGCTCCAAAGTGATCAATCTGGGCCCCGTTTTCTTACCTTCCTAACTTAAAAGCTCTAAACTCTTTTTTTTTTTTAAAGATTTTATTTATTTATTTGACAGAGAGAGAGAGCACAAGTAGGCAGAGAGAGAGGGGGAAGCAGGCTCCCCGCCGAGCAGAGAGCCCGATGTGGGGCTCGATCCCAGGACCCCGAGATCATGACCCAAGTCGAAGGCAGAGGCCTTAACCCATGGAGCCACCCAGGCGCCCCAAAAGCTCTAAACTCTTAAAAGCTCTAAACATCTGACTCACCTCTCTCCTCTTCTAAATTGGGCACGGAAGTCTGTGCCACCAGAATCAGGAGGCTACAGGCATGCAGGCATCCCACCATGGTAGCATCCCTTGAGCCAAGTGTCATCATGGTTTGCAGTTGAGCAACTGACCCTCGCTGGCAGGTGTCTCCCCCGTCCGCTACCACTTAGTAGGTGAGGAGCAGGGAAAGCAAACCAGATCCATTTATTCTCCCTCACGTGGCTGGAAGCTCCTCAAAACCCAGGACCCTCCCTTGTTCCTTTTGGCTAGGCATACGCTAGGCACTCCCCGAATGCTGGAATGAACATGTGAACGAAGGAAAGAAATTATAGAAGGATGGAAGAGGAAGGGGGAAATGCAGCCAGCTTAAGTGTCTACCTGCGTGTGCAGTTCTGAACCCATCTGTCTCCTGGCAACAACCAGACAGGGGGACTTACACCAGAGGCCCATCATAACCTGTCCTGTGAGGAACTGGGGAGGTTCTCAGTCTTGTAACTTTTATTCTTTGCCCAGCACCGACCAGTCTCCAATTGGAACCAAAGGCCAAGAGCCCGGGGTGTCTGGGGAAGCTCCCCAGGGAGGTGCTGCCAGAGCTACCTTCTGGGCGCAGGAGACATTCTCCAGCCACCCCAAGCAGCTCCTGTCTGGCCCCTTCCCAGAGTCTGCCCCCAACTCTGTCCTCACCCTGTCTTAAAAATTGCCAGTGCTCATCCTTGCCAGGTGTGTTCCTGGGAAATTCCCTCGTCTCTTCCTCTTTCAGGCTGCCTGCCCCTAGCAAGATAGCACACCATTCCTGTTCAGACAGAACCTGCAACTCCTCCCAAACACACATCACTTACCTTTGACTTTGACTTGACACGGTTAACTTTATCTCTGAACAAATTCATTATTTTTGCCTCCGGTGGCTCTTTGCCGTGTTCTGTGTTTGGAAGTCCTCGCAAGGGCAGGAGGAAGCAGAGGTTGTGGTATGAATGAGAATTGCTGGTCTCTGTGAGGGCCAGAGTCTCTACCTTGACCCTGTCTTTAAAGTTTAGGACCGTACTTCACCAAGGGGGTTTGAAGGCCTCCCATGCACGGGTTGCACTTGCCTCTCTCCCTGAGAACTTAGGCGCTGCCTCAAGGACGTGGTGCTGCTTATTTAGGCCTCCTCAATCACAGAATCACAGAACATCAGACTCAAAAGAGACTTCAGAAATCCCCTAATCCAATCCTCTTACTGGAAATACAAGGGACACGGAGGCATAAAGGGGAGACCAGACTGCAGATGGGCAGACGCGGGGAAGACGTATGGATGCATCACTTTGGAAACCATCCGGCATTATCTTATAAAACTGAAGAGATACGTACACGAAGACCAGGCAGCCCCACTCGTAGGCATACCCAGGAGAGTCTCATACACATGTGTGCCTGGAGACGCATGTGAGATTGTCCAAAAACTGGGCAGAGCCCAGACTTCCTTCAAAGGTTGAATGGTTGGATGGGTTGTGATATCATTCACACAAGGAAATACTTGACAGCAGGGGAAAATGAATGAATTGCAACCACATGCAACCACATGAATGAATCCCAAAAACATAATGTTGAGCAAAAGAAAATGGAACATAACAGGTGCATAGGTAGTATGTGCATAGAGTTAAAACAAGCAAATCTAAACTCTATTTTTTAAAATTTTTTAAAGATTTTATTTATTTGACAAAGAGACAATGAGAGAGGGAATACAAGCAGGGGGAATGGGAGAGGAAGAAGCAGACACCTCACTGAGCAGAGAGCCCAACATGGGGCTCGATCCCAGGACCCTGGGATCATGACCTGAGCTGAAGGCAGATGCTTAATGACTGAACCGCCGAGGTGCCCCCTAAATTCTACTATTTGGAATGGATACATAGGTGGGAAAACTACCAAGTAAAGCATGTATTTTCTAGGATTGTATATTTTTTAATTTTTTGTAAACAAATATTAAGGGGTTTGTTTTTTTTTTTAATTTACTTATTTGAGAGAGTGAGAGCAGAGCCAGAGAGGGAACATGTAGGAGCAGAGGGAGAGGGAGAAGCAGGCTCCCCACATGACGCAGATTTGGGGCTCAATCCCAGGGCCCTGGGATCATGACCTGAGCCGAAGGCAGATACTCAACCCACTGAGCCACCTAGGGGCCCCTCAGCTTGTCAACTATTTAAAAAAATTTTTTTGAGGGGCGCCTGGGTGGCTCAGTGGGTTAAAGCCTCTGCCTTTGGCTTAGGTCATGATCTCAGGGTCCTGGGATCGAGCCCCGCATCAGGCTCTCTGCTGAGCGATGAGCCTGCCTCCCTGCCTACTTGTGATCTCTCTCTCTGTGTCAAATAAATAAGATCTTTAAAAAAATTTTTTTTATTGGGATTGAATTAAACCTATAGATTTCCTTTTTGCAGGAGGATTTTCTAATTAACTGCTGGTCACTTCAGCAATGTGTTCAACTCACCCATGTGCCCATCTTAATAACATAGAAAAGGATGAGTTTCACTCCAGTGCATAGGGTTGCTGCTCTTTACACACGGCTGGCTTTTGCTCATCTCCTTCTCTACTTAGGTTTCTTGGGCACCATTCCTACTCACCCTCGGCTCAAATGTGACCCCTTCTGTGAGTCTGTCTCTAATCCAGGGCAGGTCCTGACTGAATTTTTCACTCATATGTCCTCATCTCCTTCAGAGGCACACAGAGCTTGGATAACGCAACATCACTTTGGGAAGTCTTCATTGTTTATGCATCTCCCTCCCTGACTAGAACAAACTCTTCCAAGGAAGGAACCATATTATTATTTTTTTTATCTTGGCATTAAAGGCATTTTCTTAGTTACACTTTTATTTTGAAATAATTGTAGATTCATAGTCACGTATAAGAAATAATAAAAAGATCCTTTACTGTTTACCCTTACCCAGTTTCCCCCAATGGTAACATCTTGAAAAACCTGAGTACAAGAACACGACAGAAAATAGACGCTGATACGATCCACTTATCTTACTCCCAATTTCTTCAGCTTTACATGTAATCGTTGGTGTGTACATGTGTGGAGTTAATACCCATCTCCTAATTATTTAAACTCTAACAATGATTTATTTAGCTTCTACTACGTGCCAGACAGTTGAATTCTGGAAACACAAGGTTATGACAGGGTCCCCGTCTTAATGGAGGTCACGATCTAATTGCTTTGGAAATTGATGTTTCAAAAATAATGTCGCAAAGGCAGAGAGTGTTCGCAAGAACCTAGCAGAATCTAATCTACCTTTTTGGGCGAAGAGAGTGAAGGAATGGGGAAAGACGTCAAGAGAGGCCTCGATCAGAGCCTGCCACAAGCAGGTGCTCAATAAATGTGTTAAATTAAGGTCAAACCCAACGTTGTCTTCCACGAAATCCCTTGCAAATCCTCACATCCTGAAAGTGGCGGTGCACGGTGCACACGTCCTTGCCACGTATGCCTTATCCCTACTTGGAATTCTGCCCCCAATCCTCTTCCAACCTTTACTGGCTGTAAATTCCGGACACAGGGCACGGCTCTCGGGAGAGAACCGACGGACCGTGCAACAGCAAACTTCTCCCAGGGCAGCCTCCCGGCAGTCACCGGCCACGCTCCAGTCACGCTCTCGCCCACGCGCTGCTGGGCCGGCGCATGCGCACCCTGGCGGCGGATGTACCGCGGGCTCCCGCCCGGGGCGAGCGAGAGGAGGGGCCGGAAGCAACTCTACGCTTCCCGGTTGCTAAGAGACGGGGCTTCCACAAGCCAGACGGAGGTTCTCCGGCTTCTTTTCCTCCCTTTTTCTGCTTCAGCGTCACCGAATCCGGCCACCATGTCGGACCCAGAAGCTGACTGCTTGCGAAGCACCTTTCCCTCTTACATGGCAGAGGGCGAGCGGCTGTATCTGTGCGGAGAGTTCTCTAAAGCCGCCCAAAGCTTCAGCAACGTGAGTCGGGCTCTGAACCTACCAATCACCCATCACCACTTCCGATGCCTGATAACACTGAGGTCCCTATGGTGCTGGAGGACCCTGTTGTGTCTGTCATTCATTTGTTCTCGACTGACGTACTGCTGTCAACTACTGTCACTGCCTCGGCATTTTCTACCATTCCCCACTTGCCTTCTGCCTATTAATAACCGTTCTCTGCATTAACAGTGACTTCTCCTTTTTTACTGGAATGTTGTGTGACTGGCCTCTTCCCACAGAGCAGCCTTAATTTCCCATCATTGGCTGGGAAATGGGCTGGGAGGCTGCATGGACAGGTAGTGAAATCTCAAGCACACAGCTGCTCACAGAAGATGGCCTGTACATAACATTATTATATATAACCTTAGTATCAATTGCTCAGCCCCCTTACCGGGATTGGGTGCTGTTTTAGGGTATTAGGCACACTGCTGCTAAGTGCAGTACAACCCTATGGGGGAGAGTCTGTTATTACTACATTTTATAGATGAGGAAACTGATACAGAAGTTGAGTACATGGCAAGAGAAAGTTTTCAAACCCAGGCACTCAGATTCCAGTCCTGAGGTGCTAACCACCATATATACTCCCTCACAAGTAAGCTATTAGATTTTCTTCTTTAAAAAAAAAAAAAAAAAGAGGGGCGCCTGGGTGGCTCGGTGGGTTAAAGCCTGTGCCTTCGGCTCAGGTCATGATCTCAGGGTCCTGGGATCGAGCCCCACATCAGGCTCTCTGCTCAGCGGAGAGCCTGTTTCCCCCTCTCTCTCTGCCTGCCTCTCTGCCTACTTGTGATTTCTCTCTCTCTCTCTCTGTCAAATAAATAAATAAAATCTTAAAAAAAAAAGAGATTGATTTTAGAGAAAGAGAGAGCGAGAGTGCTCACTGGGGCTGGGGGGTGGAGGAGGGGCAGAGGGAGAGACAGTCCCAAGCACACTCTGTCCTGAGTGGAGCCCCACTTGGAGCTGCATCTCAAGACCCTGAGATCACGACCTGAGCTGAAATCAAGAGTTGGGTCGCTCAACCAACTATGCCACCCAGGCGCCCCAAGCTATTAGATGTACTTACCTCAACTGCTTTTATAACGTCTGGCCTACTTTTTAATCAAGAGGGAGTAGTAGGATAGCCCTCTAACCATTCCCGGGACTCCTCATAAAGTCAAGCTTTTCCACTGCTACCCAAAGTCTTTTGTCCCTTTCAATCACCAACCACACCCTAAGACCAGAATGGTTGGCCGGATCAACAGCCGGTCCCCACCCATTCTCCTCCTTCAGGCCGAGAGAAAAGAACACCCTGAGGGAAAATAGCTCTGGGTGAGAGAAGTAGCCTTCTTCCACAAAAGCCAGCAGCTACTTCCTCTTCCTGGAAAAGTAGAAAGATCTTAGAAAGGTGTGAGTACGGTCCGATGCCTCAGGAAGGATAGTACAGCACAGCTCCAATGATGATTTTCTTTTCTTTTTTAAAGATGTTATTTATTTATTTATTTATTTATTTATTTATTTATTTGACAGAGAGCACAAGCAGGGGGAGCAGGAGAGAGAGAAGCAGGCTCCCCACTGAGCAGGGAGCCAGACAGGACCCTGGGATCATGATCCGAGCCAAAGGCAGCCACTTAAAACGACTGAGCCACCCAGGCGCCCCTTTTCTTTTCTTTTCTTTTCTTTTCTTTTCTTTTCTTTTCTTTTCTTTTTGGGAGATGTATTTATTTACTTATTTTGAGAGAGAGGGAGTGTGTCCGCTCATGTAGGGGGGAGGGGCAGAGAGAGAGGGAGAAGGAGAGAAGCAGACTCCCCGCTAAGTGCTGAGCCCTACCTGGGGCTTGATCTCTCAACCCTGAGATCATAACCTGAGCCAAAATCAAGAGGCAGATGCCTGACTGAGCCACCCCAGTGCCCCTCCAGTGATGATTTCAAACAGAAGAGAGGACACGAGGACCAGGAAAAATGTTCCATTCCCACTTTACCGCCCAAAGCGCACTTTCAATTTGGCTAGCATTTTCACCTTGATTTCCTGAAATAATGATTCATTCACAACAAGCTAGGTAAGAAGAGAGAATTAGGGGAATAGATGACTCAAATTGCAGATGTCCTAAAACCCATTTCATTAGCCTTCAGAATGCTCAGCCTCTGAAACGTATTTTGAGTGTTGCGCAGCTATTTGGAGTTTGTGGTTGAATTGGATATGCACTAAAAATCCTAAGCTTCTGTTGCCTGAGCGGACTGGAGGAATCCTAGACATTTGGGAAATGTAGTATATCCACCGAGTGGTATATTCACACATCTCCATCAGGGGCTGCTAGTGATTTGACCTTGTTCAAGATGAGCTACGTGCAGACAATCAGGGGACTGAGCAAAGCAAAGATCAGTGTTGTGCTGCTTTTGGTCTGGAAAGTTCCAGAGACCTGTTTGCTGGCCTGAGGAATCCCCCTGAAACACTGGCTGGCGGGAGGGTGGGATGCTCTTTCCCCGTCAAGCTTCTACCTTGTGCTGCCTGGAGCCAGTCAACCTGGGTGGTTCCTTTCTTAGGCTCTTCACCTTCACAATGGAGATAAGAACTGCCTGGTTGCCCGATCCAAGTGCTTCCTGAAGATGGGAGAGCTGGAGAAGTCCCTGAAGGATGCTGAGGCTTCACTCCAGGATGACCCAACTTTCTGTAAGGTGACTCAACCTGGCTTTCACCACTGCTATTGCTTGTCGCAGCCTCTGATGAGAATAAGCTGAAGAACCAGCCAGACTGCCTAGGGTTTGATGCCTTTTTCTCTCCCTAGGTCACTTACCTAGCTATACCTGTCCCTGTATCCCAAACTTGATCCTCAACCCAGGACCCTCTGCCCCACACAACCAAGTCCTGTAAGGCCTTGTCTGCCACCTCAATTTGACTTCCTCTCATTTCAGGGAATTTTACAAAAGGCGGAGACCCTGTACACCATGGGAGACTTTGAATTTGCCCTGGTGTTCTATCATCGAGGCTACAAGCTGCGGCCTGACCGAGAATTCAAAGTTGGAATTCAGAAAGCCCAGGAAGCCATCAATAACTCGGTGGGAAGTGAGTGACCATTGGGCCTACACCCTCATCCAGGGAGGCTCTTGGAATCCTTGGGCTTGGAAGTACAATGACTGAGCAGCCACCACCAGGCCCAGAGGGAGTCTCATGCTTGGATTTGCTGGTTGCTGCTGATTTTGTTGAAGATTAGGAACTAATCTGTCCACCCAAAGGACTAGCCCGTGATCCACTGTGCTCAGCTCTGCAACTTCTGGTTGTCCTCTAAGCCAGATGTGAAAGCTATTCACATTAGGCCTGTCTTTGGTCTGGTTTCATAGCATAGAATGGGGTCCTGAGCCTACCCTTTCCTGGTTCCTGGCTTCCTCTCTTACCCCTAACACACCAAGGACTGGCCTTACCCATTGGCTTAGTGGCAAGGACAGGAGGGAGAAGAGCAAGAGTCTGCCACTGTGGGTGGCAGAGTGTGGAAATGGCTGGGGATGGAGAGCTCCCTCAGTGCTCAGGGACTGCCTTTGTTTGGAAATCTGGCTACCATGGCCTTGGGCTAGGAGGGACTGCGTAGCTCTTAGGATTAGGAGTGTGCTATTCCAAACATTCTGTACCATCGACCTGCTGGGCTGACTCAGAGCCAACTTCGCCACAACCTCTACCACTTCCTGCCAAAGGCAGCCATTTCTACAGAAAAATATGTGATAGGTCACGCTTGAGGGCCTGGCACACCTTAGCCCAGCCTCTTTCCTTACAGGTCCTTCTTCAATTAAGCTAGAGAACAAAGGGGATCTCTCCTTCTTAAGCAAGCAAGCTGAGGTAAGGGCCTTGGTTCTGATATCACATCCCTCCCAAGGAAGTGCCCACATGTGCCTGAGGTCTCAGTGGCCCTCTAACCTGGGGGCAGTCAGCTCCTGCCCATCGTGGGCAGCCGTGGGATTCTGCCCCAGCTCCAGAGGGGTCTTGGGAATCCAGCTGTTCCCAGACCAGACACACTCCATGGTTCTTGACCCACAGAGAGGTCCTGGAGGAGATGTCTGGGATCACAGAGTCCGGGGCCATGTCCGGGTTCTCCGTGCTCCTTGTTGAGGCTCTATTGGGTATTGCTCCATCTTCCCAGAGTATGAAAGCCCAGCAGAAGCCTCATCCCGTGAGACAACTCTTACATCACCCCGAGAGAGAGTCCAAGCGGAAGGGCTCGCTCAAGAGTGAGAAGATTGTCCGCCAGCTCCTGGGCGAGCTCTACGTGGACAAGGAGTATCTGGAGAAGCTCCTGTTGGATGAAGGTTTCAGATACTTTGTTTGCAACAGGGAACTTGGGGCAAAGGAGATCTGGGACAGGTGCTTAATCATGAGCTGGAGAGAGAGCCTGTCATGTAACATTATCCTGTGGACGGGATTTCCTAGTATTCTCGTTTACAGGTGAGGAAACTCAGATGCAGAAAGATTAAGTAACTCACCGGAAGGTTACACATTGGTAAACTATGACACGGCTCTTGGGTTTGAATCTAGGACGTCCAATTTCAGAACCAGTGCCCTTAGCACTATGGTACCCCGGGAGGGAACCCTAGAGATTGGGGTGCCTTTATCACCTGAGTCCCTGGAGGGGCATCCCCTGAGCCTTCAATTTGTAGAAAGGGCAAAGGAATCCAGCTAGGATGTGCTAGAAGGGGGATCCTACGATACTAGTACTAGAATGTTCTGAAATCTCATCTGGTCTAACCCCTCCTTTTATAGATAAGGAAAGAGAGACCCTGAATGGGGAGCAACTTGTCCAAGATGACAAGCAAGTTCATGGTGAAGTCGACCCCAGAGGCCGGCCTCTTAACCTCCAGTCTAACACTCTTTCCTCTATACCGTGCTGGCAGCGGCAGAAAGTCGGGCAGAGCCTTGAAATGAAAGGGGAGGATGGGAGTAGGGCTGTTAGCTGATAAGCCTAAGCAGGGATCATCCTTGAATCAAATGCCTTTTCTCCAGAACTGCCTTTCTGAGGCTATCGGCAGGGCTCCCTGCCGGTCTGGGTCTTAGGAGCAGCGAAGCACTTCCTACTTCTCGGTCAGGGGCCTGAATACTTCCCTCCGGAGGAGCTTCTGTGGAGCAAGGGGTGGCCTGAAAATTATCCCAAGAGGCCATGCCGTTTTGCTACCAGCTCTAACCTCCGGTCAGGCAGGTGGGCGGATCTTGGACACACTGTCCAGCTCCCTGCCAGCCCCACTTGGCACCCGGGGAGTCCCTTGGCACTGGCAACCGGGGCCAGGTTGTGCACTCGTACTCCGTCTTCTCAGAGGACACAACCTGAAATAAGGGGCTCCGAGGGTTGCGGTCCTTTCACACAGCTCTCCGCCAGCTGCCCCTTCCGCTAGCTCCTTGTATCTTGCCAAAAGAGGCCCGTGCGCTAAATTCTGCACCATGGGAGCGCCTGAAAGAGGGGCGCAGGCCTCACCTGGGTCCATGTAGAGCTACTCTGTTACCTATGTGCTCTTGCTTTCCCCAGCCCCGAGCAGTACTCCCCACAGGGGACCCCGCAGCAGGAGTCCCCAGTCAAGACGAGGCAGCTCCCTTAGACACTGGTTCTAGTGGCTTCCCCCTCACACCATTCTTCCCAGACCTGATGAAGGGCACCATCAAGCATGGTCTGACCGTGGAGGACCTCGTCATGACAGGCATCAACTACCTGGACACCCGCAGTAACTTCTGGAGGCAGCAGAAGCCCATCTACGCCAGGGAGCGGGACCGGAAGCTGATGCAAGAGAAATGGCTGCGGGACCGCAAGCGCCGTCCCTCACAGACAGCCCACTACATCCTCAAAAGCCTCGAGGACATCGACATGTGTGGGTGATGCTCTGAGAAGGGCGAGGCCTTTGCCAGGTGGTGGGAGAGCAACATAGGGGCCCGAGGTTCCGCTGGCCTATGGATCGGATCTGGGGGGTGGCGGGCCCTCCCGTCAGTCTGAGGAGTCTGAGGAGACTGCTCCCACCTCCATGTCGTCCCCCATCTCCCTTTCCAGTGCTGACCAGTGGCAGTGCTGACGGGAGCCTTCAGAAAGCTGAGAAAGTGCTGAAGAAAGTGCTGGAATGGAACAAAGAGGAGGTGCCCAACAAGGATGAGCTGGTTGGAAACTTGTACAGCTGCATAGGGAATGCCCAGATCGAGCTGGGGCAGATGGTCGCAGCCCTGCAGAGCCACAGAAAGGACTTGGAGATCGCCAAGGAATAGTGAGTGCCCGGGGAAGCCTGAGCGGCCGGGGCCCTACAGACGGGCGGGGCGGGGCCCGCACACCAGCCTGTTGCCAGGGCTGCCGGTGCGTGAGCTCCCAGGACCGAGGCGAAGCGGCAGACCTAGACTGTCAGCTTTTTTGCCACAAAGGGAAGGCAGGGGCCCAGAACGCCAAAAAGCTCCCAGAGGTTTGGTTCTGAGGGGATAGGTCCATTCTTAAGTCATCTCACTAAGCACACATCAACCGCAGACCCGCCAGCCGCTGCCAGCCTCGGGAGGACCGCAGGGCCCGGATACAAGGGTCGTCTCCCCGCAGGTGTAAAACAAAAAGTGACATAGCTAAGCATGGTAGTTGTGGGAAGTGTCACGAAGGACGTGTACAGGACCCGGGGCTAGGAGAAGTATATTCCAGGAGGATTTCGCCGGGCAGTGGGGAATGCACTCAGTCTGTGGCAGGGCCCTGAAGCAGGCAGGAGGAGGCTCAAAGCCAGAGAGCACAGAGTATTGCCAGAGGAAGAGTAGCCAAGGGAGGCCAGACCCAATGGCAGGGCTCAGGCCAAGCTGGGCCTCAGACACTGTGATGGTGACCGAGAGCCTGGGCTCTGGAATCAGTGACCCAGGCTTCGGAATTACATCCCGCAGCCGTGGGACCTTAGGCACTTCAGCTCTCCCAGCCAGTTCTCTGCTGTCCAGTGGGCGTAACAGTAGCCCCTTCCTGAGAGGGCGGAAGGGAGAAGACAGGCGAAAGTCCAGGTAAAGATCACAGGATGGTGCCGGGTGTCCATAATCCTACTAATACCAAACACCAGCTCCTCCCCAGACTTGAGGGCCCCTCTCAAAGGCGCCATCACTTGCCGGGCATCCTGGTTCTAAACTTTGGAGCCCTCCATGACTTTCTCCTGCTCAGTTTCCAGTCGCCCCCCGCAGTCTGAGCCTCACCCTGCCTCCCATTATGCGATTTCCACTCACAGGTCGTGTCCCCGCCCTCCCCGGCTCTAGCTGTTCCCACACACCTCCTTCAGAGACCTGCGGTTCTTCCCCTGCAGACACATGGGCCTTGGCCCCTCGTTGCCTGCGGGTTAAAACCACACGCCTTCTTCACCTGGCACTCAAGGCCCCGTCTGAACCCGTTTCCACACAGCCCTCCCACGTCACTCCTGCATTTGGGTCAGACCGTATTTCTTTTTCTTAAAAAGATTTAATTAATTAATTAAAGAGAGAGAGAGAGAGCATGAGTTGGGGGAGGAGCAGAAGGGAAGGGAGAGGGAGGGGGAAAGAATCTCAAGCAGATCACGCACTGAGTGCAGAGCCTGAGGTGGGGCTCAGTCCTCACGACCCTAAGATCATGACCTGAGCTGAAATCAAGAGTCAGACGTTTAATAGACTGAGCCACCCAAGCGCCCTCAAACCGTATTTCCTAACCCCCCCCCACTCTCCTGAGCCCCACGTGCTTTTTGTTCCCAGTTCATTTCTCACTGGCCTTTGCCATGCTGAGCAGAAGTATCTGGTATTTGATTAAGTTGCTTGTCTTCTCAGTTTGGTCATCTCTAATGAAGATATATTAATACTGACTCATAGAAATTATGAGGATTAAATAAGATATGTATGCAGAGTACCATGGGTCCAACCATCTCCCGCGCCCTAAAGACTCACTTATAATCTTAACGTCTCAGCAGACCTCCCTCCTGAGTCCCAGGCCTGCATATCCAACTGATTCCAAGGCATTTCCACTTGGGTGTCCCACAGGAACCCCAAATTTAACATGCCCAAAGTAGTATGTATCCCTTATCTTTCTCCTCAACTTCGTGCTCCAGGGTTCCCTATCTGTGAGGATGGCACTGTTTTAGGCCACTCAGTCCCCAAGAAGGAGCCCGGACAGATTCCCAGACCCCTCCCTCCCTGCTCGCGCCCAGCCAGCCTCCATGCTCTCTGGGCCTCCTCCTTCCTGTCTCCATGGTGCTTTTCTGTTTCCCTGCCACAGCTCAGTCCAGACCCTTCTCACTTCTTGCCTGATTCTTCTGACCTGGGTTTCCTGCAGCCCAGCTGGCCCTTCTGTATAGAACCAGTCCAGTGGTAGGACTGGGATAAAGTTCCAGCTCCCAGTTCTGCTCAGCTCGGGCTGCCCTTCCTGACCTGCCTTCTCCTGGCCCCAATGGACCCAATTCTGTCCAGGCCCCTGGGCATCCTGTGCCCCCTGCCAACACCTCTTGGTTCTGCTCCTGCGGCCCCTAAACAGGACGACTTCCTTCTCTTCATCAACTCCCCCCTTTCCATCCTTCACAAACGTAAATGTATGTCCCTTCGGGAAAGTTCCAAGTGTCCCCCGGGGAGGTTTAGAAATCGTCCCCTGCCTCGGTGCTCCCTCTCTACGCCCCATGTGGATCGTGGCTCTCCTGTTAGATGTTGGATTTTGGAAGGGACTATCTTATATCTCCTCTTCCCAGCCCCTTCCGCACAGTAGGCATGTGACGACAAATGGCTGCCGAGTGGCTCAATAAACAGAGGTGTTCCTCAGACAACGTTAGTCCCCTTTTACCACCCACGAACGGGCCTGGGGTCTTGTTTGTTCTGGTGCCCCCTCATTCTAATCAGCCACGCCCCCCACCGGCCCCCCACCTGCAAAGCCTGCTGGCCCTCAAGGCACAAATCAAACAGCGAGTCTCAGCAGCCCCTCCGGTGGCCCCAGCCCTCATTTTTGCCTCTAGACACTCTAGATGATTTGATTGCATGCTTTCTCATTGCTATTGTTATTTCTTATTATATAGTATTACGAATAAATTAACATTACAACTTACCCATTCATTCATCCCGCTGTAACGGAGCCCCCGCTCTAGAAGGGGGGGCCGCCATCAGAGGAGCTGTGGGAGCACCAGGGGCACAGTATGGCTGTAGGTCCAGGGAGAGAGGCAGGTGGGGGCACTGCTGGGAGCTAAGGGCGTCCCAGAGAGGACAGGTCAGCCAAGTGGACGTTGGGGAGGGTGCAGGGCACCCTAGGCAGAGGCAAGTGGCAGGGATGGGAGACACAGGGCTGAGTCCCATGCTGGGGAGGACTGAAGACAGAGGAGGAGTCTGTTTTCCCACAAGTACTAGCGTTAGTGTTGCACTTGGTCTAGAACTCTGGGGCATTGCGAGCAGACCTTGGGCATCTCCCCCCACCCCCACCTCCCAGCAGCACACACCGCTCATTGGCCTGGGGCTATGATGGCATGCGTCCCTCTGGCCCCTTTTCAATGTAGTTACCTACATATTTATGTACCTATAGACATACCTAGGATTCTTTTTTTTTTTTTTAAGATTTTATTTATTTATTTGGCAGAGCGAGAGAGCACAAGCAGGGGGAGCAGCAGCAGGAGAGAGAGAAGTAGGCTCCCCGCTGAGCAGGGAGCCCAATGCAGGGCTCGATCCCAGGTCCCTGGGACCATGACCCAAGCCGAAGGCAGATGCTTAACCATCTGAGCCACTCAGGTGCCCCATACCTAGGATTCTTAAAAGCAATTTATTTTTATGATTTTTAAGAAGCATGTGTCTTGGAAAGGGTCTCATTCTTTAAATGGCTCCAGAGAACAGGAATTTCAGGTGCATAGTCATTTCTTTAGCTACATCCCTGTGGGACAGTTGGGGTGTTCCACTTTTGCCATAAAGCGCAGCAACATTTGTGTGTGTGTTTCTGTGGGGAGAGGAATGGCTTGATGAGATGTGCTTGTTTGAAAAGCAGCTTCGGCCATGGTGCGGGGAGAATGAGTCCAGGGAGCAAAGTGTCATGGGGGACAGAGGAGCCCACTGGCTGGCAGGGCCTTGAGGGACAAGGAGGAGGGAGAGAGTGGGAAGAGATGCTGGGGGGGAGCATTGGGGGACAGTTTTCTTATTTGTTGGGGAAGAATTTTTTAACAGACCAATGTTCACATGGTGGTAATGGTAAAGAGCCAATGTAAGGGGAGCAATTGTCTTTTTTTTTTTTAGTGAAAATATCTTAATCTCATAGGTGCCTGGGTGGGTCAGTGGGTTAAGCATCTGCCTTTGGCTCAGGTCATGATCTTGGGGTCCTGGGATGAACCCCCGCATCGGGCTCCCTGCTCAGTGGGGGGTCTGCTTCTCCCTCTCCCTCTGCCCCTACCCCTGCTTGTACTCTCTCCTCTCTCTCTCTCTCAAACAAATACATAAAATCTTTAAAGAAAAAAAGAAAATATCTTAATCTCTTTTCTGATGTTACAGAATACAGTAAACAATTTAAACAATACGGATAAATGGGTAGTTTCCCTCATACTTTCATTTCTCTTGGATAATCATTGTTAATAGCTAGACTTACATCCTCCCTACCTTTAAAAACGTCCATTTTCAGGGGTGCCTGGCTGGCTCAGTCAGTGGAGCACGTGACTCTTGATCTCAGGGTTGTGAGTTTGAGCCCCACACTGGGGGTAGCGATTGCTTGAAAATAAATTCTTTAAAAAAAAAATACCCACTCTTTATGCATTCACTTCTGTTTTGGTGAGTTAAAACAAAACAATTTCAGTTTTTAAAAATATTTATTTATTTACTTAGAGAGAGAGAGAGAGTGAGTGAGCAGGGAAAGGAAGAGGGAGAAGGGGAGAGAGAGAGAGCAGAGAATCCCAAGCAGACTCCGCACTGAGCACGGAGGTCCCTGGGGGGCTCAGTTTCCCAACCCTGA
This sequence comes from Nasua narica, assembly GCA_028533885.1. Taxonomy (NCBI): domain Eukaryota; kingdom Metazoa; phylum Chordata; class Mammalia; order Carnivora; family Procyonidae; genus Nasua; species Nasua narica. The sequence continues at coordinate 17,402,177 of CM052804.1, read as the reverse complement.
GATCACGACCCTGAGATCATGACCTGAGCTGAAAGTAAGAGTCAGATGCTTAACTGCCTGTGCCACCCACAGACCCCACATTCACTCTCTCGTAGTTCTGAAGGTTAGAAGTCTGAAGGCATTCTCACTGCGCCAGAACCAAGGCATTGGCAAGGCTCCGGGGAGAATCTGTTTCCAACCTTCCACCTTCCACCTTCTAGACTCACACTCGGTGCCCTGCACGCCTGCTGTTCAAATTCAGCAGGAATTCAGCAGGAATTCAAATTCAGTTGGAATTCAAATTCCAAGAATTTGTTGGAAATTCTTCCCCAACAAATAAGAAAACTGCCCCTTCCTCCACTGTCAGGCCCGGAATACGGCATCGCGCCGCGGGCCTGCATATTTATTTTTAGCACAGATGGGGCAATAGTCATAGACACACTCCTGTAATCTAACTTTTTAACTTAATGTGTCAGAGCTGGGACACTGGATGAGGTTGTTTCTAAGGTTTATCATTATATACACTGTTGTAACGAGTATTCTTGCCACATTGTCTTCTCCAGGTAAATTCCCAGAAGGGAAATTGCTGCATCAAAGGGATGTGTGTAAATTCTTGAGTGAATTCTTGTTCTTTGGAAAGGTTCCTGTGGTGTTCATTCATGCCACAGAGCAGGAGAGGACCTGTGTCCCCCAGCCATGCCTCCTGGGCCTCATCCCTCTGACTGGACTGGATGCCCAGTCCCTGAGGCCAGGGCCCCTGTTTGCTTTTCTTCAGTTACCACAGTGCCTAGAATGGCCAATTTCTTTTTCTTTCTTTCTCTTTTTTTGTTCCTTCCTTCCTTCCTTCCTTTTTCTTTTTTTCTTTTCCTTCCTTCTTTCCTTCCTCCTTCCCTACCTCCTTCCTTTCCTCCCTCCCTCTTTCTTTCTTCCTTCCTTTCTTTCATTCTTTCTCCCTCCCTCCCTCCCTCCCTCCTCTCTCTCCCTCTTTCCCTCTCTTCCTCTCTCTTTTTTTCTTAAGTAGGCTCCACACCTAGCATGGAGCCCAACATGAGGCTTGAACTCATGACCCTGAGATTGAGACATGAGCTGAGGGGCACCTGGGTGGCTCAGTTGGTTAAGCATCTGACTCTTGGTTTCAGCTCAGGTCATGATCTCATGGGTTATGGGATTGAGCCCCGTTTCTGGCTCCTTGCTCAGTGGGGAGACTGCTTGAAATATTCTCTGCCTCTGCCCCTCCCCTCCCCCCGAGTAAATAAATAAGTCTTCTTTTAAAAATGTATTTATTTGAGAGAAAGAGAGAGAGAGAGAGAAGACAAGCGGGGTGGGGAGGGGCAGAGGGAGAAGGAGAAGCAGACTCCCCGCTGAGCAGGGAGCCCAACTACAAAGAACTCCATCCCAGGACCCTGGGATCATGACCTGAGCTGAAGACAGATGCTTAACCTACTGAGCCACCCAGGTGCCCCTAGGATGGCCAATTTCTAGGGAGCAACATATCCTGCTTCTTCCCACAGTGACCTTCCTGATGCTAAGTCGAGAGCCCTTGACAACATCGGCAGGGTTTTTGCCAGAGTTGGGAAATTCCAGCAAGCCATTGACACGTGAGTGACCCCGGACTGCCCCTTCCCCACGTGAGGGCCAGGACTTCCCACCCTCACAGCGGACTCCCAGCCTGGGGCCCGCAGGCCAGGCAGACGTGCAACAGGAGACCTGAGTTTGGTTCCTGGCTCTGCTAGGTGACCACGGGCAAGCCACTTTGTCAACTCCAAGACTCATCTGTTGAGGAGATTGACTCGAATTGGCATCTGCTCACAATTTTCCAGTGACAGGAGTCACCCGGGACACAGGGGCGTGAATCCCTGGGGTCTCTGCACTGAAATTCTGATCCTACAGGTCTGGGTTGGAGCCCAGGAGCCTGCTTTTTACTTTGTTTGGTTTTGTTTAAGAATTTACTTATGTATTTGAGAGAGAGAGGGAGGGAGGGAACTGGAGCATGAGTTGGGGGGGAGGGGCAGAGGGAGAGGGAGAAGCAGACTCCCCGCTGAGCTGGGAGCCCGACAACACAGGACTCCATCCCAGGACTCTGGGAGCATGACGTGGGCTGAAGACAGATGCCTAACCCACTGAGCCAGCCAAGAGCCTTCAGGAACCTACTTTTCACAAGCACTACCAGATGTTCCTTACCTTGAGCCAGTCCAGGAGCCAATAGACTAGCTGACTCCGGGGCCCTCTTCTGAGGCTCTTCTGCGGGTCTGTGGCATCATGGGGTCACGGGGAAGGGAGGCTGAGCTCTCCAGATGGCCCAACTGTTGAATTTTCCATATCCACCCCTGGGGCTGGTGATGTGCTCCATGGCGCAGCGCGGCCCCAGGGAAACTGAGGGAGGGCCTGACCCTGCCGCCGGGCTGCGCGGGGAGGGCCGGCTCCACGGGTGCGCTCGTTTAGCACCGAGAGCAAGGGTGCTGCAGGCCCCCAGCGCTGGATTGAGCTAGACTCATCCACCGGGACCCTTCTGGTCCACAGCACTTGGTTTCCTGAATGGCCCCCGGTGTCTGTGTGCTGAAAGACAGAGGAGTTGGAGAGTTCACTCACCTGTTTGTATCTTTTTAGAAGAAAATGTTTTGCAGGGGCGCCTGGGTGGTTCAGGTCATGGTCCCGGGGTCCCGGGATGGAGCCTCCAGTCGGGCTCCCTACTCTGCAGGAAGCCTGCCTCTCCCTCTCCTGTGCCCATCTCTGTGCTCATGCTTTCTCTCTCTCGCTCTCAAATAAAGAAATAAAATCTTTAAAAAGAAAGAAAATGTTTTGTAGTAAATTTGCGCTTATTGTTAAAATATTGATTTGGGAAATACAAAAGAGTAGCAGAAACATCATTGTCTCACCACCCAAAGACAATGACTAGGTCTAATCCTAATCTGACTTTATTGATATCTCCCTTTTTTTTTTCATTCTCATCTTTTCTGTGTGGATTTTGTCTTCTATATACTTAACGATACTCTTCAAAGTTATTTTTATGTTATTTGAAATGCGCGTTTAGGAACAGGATTTTCAGTTGTTTCAGTTCTATCCGTGAATGTGCCAAGGGAGCTCCTAGTGCTTCCTGGCCCCACCCCCGTGTGGGAAGGAACTTGGAGTTGGAGAACGAGTTCTGCTCAGTCACCCGTGGCAGAGTCCCGGGTTTGAGTGGGCAGTGACCCTGATTCTTCATGTTCCCAGGTGGGAGGAGAAGATCCCTCTGGCGAAAACCACCCTGGAGAAGACCTGGCTGTTCCACGAGATTGGCCGCTGCTACTTGGAGCTGGACGAGGCCTGGCAGGCCCAGCATTACGGGGAGAAGTCCCAGCAGTGTGCTGAGGAAGAAGGGGACATTGAGTGGCAGCTGAATGCCAGCGTTCTGGTGGCACAGGCACAAGGTATGAGTACAGAGAGAGGACCGCGCTACCTTTCCTGGCCCTTAGGCCGATGGGACAGGCCAGGGCTGGGGACCCTTAGCATCCCAGTGTGTCCCTGGCCAGATGGATGTGGCCCCTGAGAGCGGGGGATGGAGCCCTCCACTTTGACCAGCGTGTGGTAAGTGCCTCCCGTAAGCTAGGCTCAGTGAGAGCAGGGGCGCCCCCCACCCCAAGCCTCTGCCGGGGAGCTCAGCTGCAGATCAGCCCAGTATGGCGTCTTCATCAAAACAGCGCCACTTTCTCTGGCCTTGGAACCCTTCTTGTGTGCATTCTTGCACTTAATCATCGCGTGAGCCAATGACAGAGGCGGTATTGTCCTCCTTTCGCAGATGGGGAAACGGAGGCACTGTGTGGTTCAGCTGACTGCCCGGGTCACATAAGGGATGTTTTCGGAGTGATGGAGATGTTCTTTTTTTTTTTTTTTAAGATTTTATTTATTCATTTGACAGAGAGAGAGAGAGAGAGCACAAGCAGGGGGAGTGGCAGAGGGAAAGGGGAGAAGCAGGCTCCCCACTGAGCAGGGAGCCCCATGTCGGCCTCAATCCCAGGCCCCTGAGATCATGACCTGAGCCAGAGGCAGACACTTAACTGACTGAGCCCCCAGGTTTGATGGAAATGTCCTAAAACTGGGTTGTAGGGATCATTGTACAACTCCATAAAATTACTAGAAGTCATTGAACTGTATACTCACAAATGGTGCATTTTATGATATCTAAATTACTCCTCAATGAAGTTGTTAAAAGAACCCAGCAAGGGGCAGGGGTGAGCAAGGACAGACGAAACAGTGTTGGAGGTGTTTTGAATTGCCGAAGCCGGGTGACGGGTCACAGGGCCTCCCTCTACGCCATCTATGTTTGTGTATATTTGAAATATTTCATATTACAAAGTTAGAAAGGAAATGGCCAGAGGTCACAGGTTAGTAAGCACTGAGGCTGGGACTAGAGCCCAGGCCGCCCTCCCCCCACCCTGGGGGTGCAGCAGACCCCCAGTGAGGGAGGCGTTGCGGCAGGGGCTGAGGTCAAGGGCAGATTCAAGATACTTTCTTGGCATCTTTGAGGCACCAAGCGGGGGACACAGTAGGGATGACCATTGATAACCATGTCCTGCCTTCAGGTCTGAGGAAGTCACTTTGAAGCAGAAACCTTAGGGATGAGAAGGCACCAACTATTCTAAAAGCTGAGGAGAGCACTCTCCAGCCAAAGGAACAGCATGTAGAAGGTGGCGAGGAGTTTGGGGGATTTAAGAAGCTGAGGGAGACCAGGGTCAGCCCAGGCCCTTGGGGGCCCAGGAGGTCTGGATGGGGGAGGGTGAGGAGAGGCCAGACCCGCGGGGCCTCATGGGCTCGTTACAAATCAGAGATTCTTCCCTAAAAGCACAGGTAGAGATGACCACTGGAAGCTTGAAACTGGGGGAAGGCGTGAGTACTGGAGCTCTTCCTAGAACTCTTTCCTGTTCTCAGGAGGGCGTAGTATAAGCTGAGGGGGAAACGCGATGTACCCCTCAGGGTCAGTGTTGTCCTCGGTCTTTTTGTTTTGTTTTGTTTTAATATTTATTTACTGGGGCGCCTGCGTGGTGCAGTCGGTTAAGCGTCCGACTCCTGGTTTCAGCTCAGGTGCTACTTGCTGAGGGGCTTGTCCAGTTCCGGGGGCACAGCCCAGGCATGCAGGCGGTGGCGTGGGGGGGCAGCCCCCCGGGCCGGCACAAAGGCAGCGGGGAAACTGCTAATGGGGGGCAGGTGGGAGGGGGACCGGCTACTTCTGTTTCAGTTCACACAAGGGATGGTGGTCCTAGACCACCCCACCCGATACCCGGAGGGGCTGCCTCGGGGCAGGTAGGTGAGCGCATCTAGAAAAAGGCAGAGACTCATTCTGTGGAGTGATTTCCTCACCCCTGGACTCCGAGCGGCGGGGGCAGGAGAGCCAGGGGCTTGGGGCTGCCGCACAGCCTGAGGGGTTGTGAGGTGGAGGCCCAGGTCGGCTCTGCACTCAGCACGAAATCTGCTCAGGTTTCTCTCTCTCTCTCCCTCTGCCCCTCCCCACTGTACTCTCTCTCTCTAAAACAAGTAAATAAATCTTAAAAAATGAGAGCGATGTATTTATTTATTCCAGAGGGGCTGGAGAGAAACTTTAGCAGATTCCACGCTGGGGGCAGAGCCGGGCCGGGGCTTGATCCCATGGCCTTGAGGTCAGGACCTGAGCTGCAACCAAAAGTCGGAGGCTTAAGTTTAACTGACTGCTCCACGCAGGCGCTCCTCCTCAGTCTGCTCTTGAGGACTTGCTTGGCCCAAAGGGCCCCTGGAGAGCCAGGCAGTCGCTGCTGCTCTCAGTTTCCCCAGTCTGGGATGGAAAAATCAAATGCAGCTGCTTGGGGCCACTGGCTTCTAGAGGCTGCCCAGCCTTGCGGGCGGAGCTTGGGCCTTGGGCCCTCCTGGCTCAGAAACCCTGGGCAGTCAGTCAGAGCAGGATGAGGCCCCAGCCTCAGCACTCAGCAGCTGGGGGAGGGAGCTGGGACAGCTGCCGCTTCCGGGACAGCTGCCGCTTCCTCTCCGGGTTCAGATTGCACCAGTGTGGGGGCTGGACTCCAGCTGCTGGCCCGAAGTCACAGCCCGCCCTTTGCGGATCTCTGTTGGTCTTCACAGCAGGTGAGGTCAATTTGAATGAACATTTTTAAAATATGGGTTTCCAGGGGGCGCCTGGGTGCTTGGTTGATTAAGCGTCCAGCTCTTTTTCTTAGCTCAAGCTTGTTCTCAGGGTTGTGAGTTCGAGCCCTGGTACCGGGCTCCACATGCATGGAGCCTACTTAAAAAAAAAAAGAAATATATGTGTGTGTGTGTGTATACTCGTATGTTTATATATCTGGGTTTCTGCTCGTGGAACAATCGTATGTTGGGGCAAGATGTAAAGATGGGGTTCTCCCCAACCCCTGACCCCCCTAGCCTGCCCTGGTGACACATGATGTGTGCACAGGCCCTGGCCAGACCCTTCTTTCCTCTCTGACCTCTCTGAATGGGCTGCTATCCAAGACTCCCAGGTTCTGGTTGTTAGTGGTGAGCTGGCCCAGGAATGTGGTGGAAAGGATGGAAAGGGGCAGCTCCGAGATGCAGCCCGAGGCCCGGGGCTTCTAACCGGCCCTGGGAGGGGCTGGGCAGTCACATTGTCCAACACACAGTGTCACAGTCTCCCTGTGCTTGCCTCCTCTCTGCTCTCCAGTCAAGCTGAGAGACTTCGAGTCGGCCGTGAGCAACTTCGAGAAAGCCCTGGAGAGAGCGAAGCTGGTCCACAACAACGAGGCGCAGCAGGCCATCATCAGCGTGAGCTGCGCTCCCTGCTGGGCCCTGGCTGCGGGGAGGGTGTGGGTGGGTCCCCAGCCCCTCGGCCGGCCGGCCAGACCCCGGGGATTTATTACCCACCAGCTGCAGGCCGCATCCTCGGGGGCAGTGGCTTCCAAATGCTCGCTGATACTCTCAGTTTATACAGCAACCCAATATACCTATTTTTATTTGAAATAAACAATAGAGATGGAAATTGTACAAAACATATTTACCTTAACTATGTATGCTGATATTTCCTATTATATTCTCCTATAGTTTCCATTTTCTTTTCTTTTGTTTCATGCAGGCTGAGCCCTCAACTGATTTTAGGGCTTGCTTTTTGGAAAATGCTGCCTCCTACCGGAGACAACAAGAAATAGAGTGTGACTGCCTCGCTCACCAGCCTAGAGAGGCCCCACACTGCTCAGCAAGGCAGCCTGCCATATGCTGCTAGTTAGCTGCCAATGAGTTAAAAGTAAATAAAATGTAAAGTTCAGTGTCTCCGTCACACAGCCACATTTCAAGGGCTCCGTAGCCGCCTGTGGCTTGTGGGTTCCAGAGAGCGTCGCTCTAGAGGATTCTCATGGTGGCAGGCATTTCTGTTGGATAGTGCAGGCGTAGACCGTCAGCATCGGGAGGCAGAGGCTGGCAGCGAAGACAGAGGAAGCCTGCAGGCGTGTCAGACCAGCCGCCGCTCCCAGAGCCACTCCAGGCAGCTGTGCACCCTCAGGAGGGTGGGCACACTGACCTCAAAGATGCAGAGTTTGCATAAGTCCCCTGGCCTCCCTACCTCCCACTGCCCCCCTGGGCTGCCCCATGCTGAAATCCCAGAGCTTCCCACCAGCAGGTGGCTGGAGCCCAGTAAGATCTACAGGCAAGAATGACGCAGGGCCCTTGTCCTGGCGGAGCTCGCCCCTGTGGTTAAGAGATGCCAGGCATAATAACGAGGGGGCACCGCGAGGGGCATGGCCTCGGGGACCAGACTGAAGGTTCAGGGGATGCTCAGGGGAAGAGAGCAGGAAGCCTGGGAAGTGACAACCAAGGATGGAGCGGTTGGAGGCGGGCCTCCTGCTGGGCTTGGAAGGACCAGGACGGAAGGGTGTGGCCAGGCTCAGAGGGGGCAAGAGCAATGAAGGCAACAGAAGCCGTGGGCACTAAGGGGTCTGTGGGGGGCAGAAAAGAGCCCCTGGGCCTGGATGCGAGGGACAGCTCACGATGGCAGAAGGAGTAGGGCCAAAGGACCCTAGACAGTCGGCGGCCCGGCCGGGGACTTGAAGGGCGGGAACGGCAGAGGAACCACCTGACCTACTGGGAGCTTTAGGATGTGAGCTCATGGTTTGTGAGGACCCTGGTGAGGCCATCCCTTTCCTGTCATGGTGGGGCAATCGCTCCCGAGAGATTCCACCACGTGGCAGTCTGTACCCCCCTTTGTACCCTTCCCCGGGCAGCTTAGGCCTTCCACGCTGCTGTTTTCTTCCTCTGTGTGTGTGTGGGGGGGGGTCAGCTCCCCAAGCGTGCACCGCACCCTCCAGAGGAAGAGCGCTCCTTCCCGGAAGCTGTGGGGCTGCCCCTCCATCTGCACGCCCCGCCTCGCCCCGGTAATGCCCTCCTGCAGGGTCGCCCGGCAGCCAGAGAGTGACGGCCCAGAGTTCCACCCACTAAATGTCTGCTGGCCACGGGCTGGCTCTGAGCCGCCCAGCCCAAAGGGGACAGCTGTGGTCCTGGGCCGCGGGAAGCTTGCTGTCAGCGGGAAGGTTAAAACAGAAACCCCTTGTTCCTGACCGGGGTGACAGGGATGAGGGATCCAGGGTGAGAGCGTCCAAGTGGGCGAGGGGGTCATCAAGGGGGCCTGGGGTCGCCCTGAAGGCTGGACAGGGTTTTGGCAGAGAGAAAAGACCCCATGTGAGACCAGGTCCCGGCCACCTGACCCTCCTGGCCTGGCAGCTCTGGGCAGGAAGGTGCACTGGCGGCCAGACCAGCAGGCCCCCTGGTCCCTCCGTGGACGGTGCCTGAGTCTTTCCCGCGGCTCTGCCCGGAGCATCACGCACACAGGCTGAGCTGCAGGCGCCCCTCTGGAGCCAGGCCAGTGCCCTAGTCCTACCCGGCAGTGTGTTTCCAAGTCCCCTCCATGGCTTGCCACCTTGCTGAGTGCCTAGGGGCTTCACTGTCTCCACACTGGCTGGAGCCAAAAGAAGCTTCTGGTAAAGAGGTCGAAATGAGCAGACAGGAGGCAACTCTGAAATGTATATGGAAGCCCAGGGGAGCCGACGTCCAAGTTACCTGTAGTCGTGTATCTCCTTCCAGCTGGTGTGGCTAATTCCAGCTCCTTAAGTCTAAATTAGCCCCGGGGCCGGAGTCTGCCGGAGCCCGGAGAAAATGGAGGGCGGCGAGGCTGGTGCACAGTCCTGCCTTCTGGGACTGGGGCTCGGGTGAAGAAAAGGAAGGTGTGGGTACCCGGAGGGGTTACGAGAGGTCACCAGCTTCTCTCCACCCACAGGCCTTGGACGATGCCAACAAGGGCATCATCGAAGAGCTGAAGAAAACGGACTACAGGGAGACGCTGAAAGAAAGGAGAGAGAGAGGTGAGTGCCAGGAGGTAGTGCCGGGGTCCCCGTCCGCGCTCCCAGCAGCTCTTCCAGGCCTGGGGTTGGGTTCCCTGGGGCAGGAGAAGGAAGTCCAGCCCGTGCCCACTGCCCTGAGCGCCCACTCCTGTATTTCTCCAATGAACTCAGCAGATATTAGTTAAGCCCTCGTCACGCGCTGGGAAGGTGTGGGATTTGGGGGAGACAGAGGTTCGGCCCCTGCCCCGGAGGAGCCCACAGCCCAGGAGATTTGAGTTGTCAGCAAAGGGGAGCGAAGTGAGAGAGAGAAGTGAGAGAGCCGCTCCCTGCGTGTGAGCGGGGAGCGAAGACGTGGAGGGGGGGCGGGGGGGAGGGGGAAGGATGACGGTTCTAGGTTCTGCACGGCTGCTGCCTGCCCCGCTGCAGTGTATCACTCCCTCGGTGCGGCAGTGACCCCTCCAGGCACCGAGGCGGAAGTCCTCCCTGATCCAGGCCCAGAGGGAAACTGAGTGCGAGGTTTCTGGGCACCCCAGCAACCGGATGACAGCCCTTTATTATTCAGTGTGGTGGCAGGATCGCCTCAGGGAGGGCATCTGCCTCTGCTCCACAGGCCCTCAGAGCGGCTCTCAGGAGCCACGGGGGCCACAGATGTAAAGAGATACAGCCGGGAAAGGGCAGAAGCTCCTAGCAGCCTCCCTCGGGTTCCCTAGGCAGGCTGCATGCAGGGGAGGCCCTGCGGCCCGCGGCAGCTGCCGGCACTTCCCTCCCGGAACGGCAGGCGGCAGCATTGCCTAGGTCTTCATGTGGCGGCCTCCTCCCTGCCTTGAACCTAGGGCCCCTGCAGGCATCTTAGAGACCAGGGGCTTCCTGGAACAGAGTATGGGGGAGACTCAGGAGGGCACTGTGACTTTTCTCTGTAGCTCATAAAAACAGGGAGCTTGGATCCTTTTGATCATAAAAATAGCTCTCCAGCTGAACTTCCTGCTAACAGTCTGCTCATATTTTGATAGGGAACCTCCCAATAAAAAGGGACAAAGAGTAATGCACAATGAGGAGGTTGGAGGAAAGAACCCCTCTCTCGTTTCCCAGTACCTGTGTTATTTCTCGTAAGGAAAGAGAATGTGCTTTGAGAGCAGACTGTCCTGGGTTCAAATTCTGGCAGTGCGCCCACTGGCTGTGATTTCTCCGTCATCGGTCTCAGGTCCTTTGATGACGAACTCAGATCACTGACACCATGCCGTTAATTCCATGACAACCTTGGGACATCGCCTCTGCAGCCCGCTGGATGCCTGGAGCAGGCTCAGGAAACAGTGACCTGCTGTCTCGGAGAAGCCCAGGCCCCCGGGGGTTGAGATGCCCCCAGGCTCAGAGACGGACAAACTTTTACTTTTCTTCCTTCCTTTCTCTTGTCTTTCAGAAGAGGCTGCTGAATTGGAAAGTTTGAGAGCAGCGGCTGCTGCTGCGGGGAAAGAGAAGGAAAGCACGAGGAGGGGGAGAGACGAGTCCGAGAAGGTGATGAAGCAGTGGGTGCGAGAGGCAGCCGACAGTGAGAAAGAGACAGAAGATGAGTTGTCTCAGGAAACTCTGAGAGTCGCAGCGAGTGGACAAGAAGAAAACAGGCAGAGAGAAGCAGGGGAAGCCAGCTCCTTCAGGAGATCAGGGCTGGGAGCCGCAGGGCAAGACTCAGGAGATGTTGCCAAGAAAGCGTCCAGAGACCTGGGCGCAGGGAGCGATGGGGAGGAGGACAGGAAACCGTCAGAAGTGAGCAGAATGGAATCAAGAGAAATTTACAGGAGGCCTTCAGAACTGGACCAGAAAACCTCGGGAGAATTAAGCAGAGGGGAATCAGAAGGACTGGAGGAGAGTCAAGTTTCAGAAAACAACAAAAGAGAGTCAGAAGAAATAGGGAAAACAGAACTGGCAGAAACAGCAGAAGTGACAAAGGCAGAAAATGGTGAAAACGTGGAAAAAGGGGAAAAAGATGAATGAAGCAGCAGGCATCAGGACCAGGGGCCTCAGGGATCTTATTCAACTGGGCTTGAATTTTCAGGCTGAGATTTGTCTTTCATAGGAGAACATGTGGACCGGGCTCCGCGGGTCGCCTCTGCCTCTTTCTGTTACTGTTTTCCCTTTCAATAGATGTTTTTCACTCTTAAAAAACCCGAGTCTGTCATTGTGCCTCTGTGCTCACCCACAAGAGTCTTAGAAAATGAGGACCCAGCTCGGGGTGCCACTCTCCAAGCAAAAGTATTTCAGGATGGTGGAGAAACAGGTGAGCTCCAAGGGACCAAGCTAGCTTAAAGACGGGAAGAAGAGGAAAGGCCTGGGAAGGGAGGTACAGTTGTGCAGCCACTGGCCATCGGTTCCTCTTGCTGAGTGCCTGCTGTGCTCAGGGCACTGTGGGAGGCTTGATGGAAGAAGTGATGATGGGACACGCTGAAGCCTGGCAGCACAATGAAGTGAATGCTGGCACTGATAGGGGCATTATGCTGGAGGAGCACAGGGGAAGAGTTCCTGCCGGAGAAGAGGGAGGAGTACCCAGGAGGAGTGGTGGCTGGACTCCACCTGTGCCACCTCCAGACAGTACAGTCAAGTAAATCACGCTCCGCAAGCTGGTTTCCTCCTCCGCAGAACGGTATCTGCCGCCCCCCCACCCCCCGGGTTGGCATGAGGCTTCTCTGAGTGCTCAGCACTCAGTACTTGGTTCGAGGGAAGCTCTCCAAAGTCCGACTGAGCTTTTTCGGTGGCTTCACAGAAGAGGTGGGTGCTGAACAGCTGCCTCAGAGGATGAGCTAGGATTTCACTACATTATTCATCTGTCCCAGCTATTGCCTTCCTGGTTCCATCTCTACAGTCCTTGGAACGGTTAGGGCTGAAAGTAGGCTAGCTAGGACCAGACCCCGACTAACATGAGGCAAGTGAGGCATTTCAGATGCAATAGTTGATGGGGCACCAGGAAACTTACTAAGCAACATGCAGTATTCTTTTTTCTTTTTTTAAGATTTATTTACTTATTTATTTGACAGAGAGAAATCACAAGTAGGCAGAGAGGCAGGCAGGGAGGGGGTGGCAGGCTCCCCGCCTAGCAGAGAGCTGGATGCGGGGCTCCATCCAAGGACCCTGAGATCATGATCTGAGCCGAAGGCAGAGACTTTAACCCACTGAGCCACCCAGGTGCCCCATCAACATGTAGTATTCTAATGTAATGTTGTAAAACACACCCGCAACGCTAAACCCCACGACAAACAGAATATCACAACTTTAAATAAGGACAGGATCTGCCCTTGCACTTGCATGACCTTGCGTCCCTGGGCTCATTCCAACCCGGCGCGGGACCGGGGAAAGGTGACTGTCCCCCCTTCTTCTAGAGCTCCTCGGGAACTGTTGAGGGCACATGTGGCCCGCGGCGGCCGGGGGCGGGACGCGCGACCGCTTCCTACCAGCGCAGCCACTCCCTCTCCGCGCCGCGTCAGTTTCGGGTTTCGATACGCCTCCTCTGCGCGGAGAGGCCCCGCCCCCCAACCCCGGGCCCGGGTCTATATAAAGAGACCGGCGCGGGTGTCGCGCCACCGCTGGGCGCCTGCGCGGAGAGGCTCCGCCCCGCCCCCGGCCCGCCGCGCGCGCTCCGCCCCCGGGCTATATAAGGAGGCCTGGCGCGGGGGTCGCGCCACCGCTGGGCTCCGTGTCCCTCCGCGCAGGCGGGTGGCCCCGGAGAGCTAGTGCCTGCCAAGGCGGCGGCAGCGGCGCCCCCCCTCATCATGGTGAGCTGGCGCGGGGAGGCCCGACGGGAGGGGGCGGGACGGGGAAGCACCTTACGGAAAACGAGAGTTCGGGGGGGAGTTTCAGGAGGAAGTGGCATGCAAATAAGGACCCGAGGTTCGCGAGTTGAGCTCTGGCTTTCTGGGCCGTGGGGTGCAGCCTGAGGTAGGGGAGACCGGGGCTGAGTTGGGGAGCAGGCATGGCTGCCGAAGGAGGGCGGGATCGGGCGCCGCGGGAGCTTGGCCCGCCGAGTCTGGGTCGGGGGTAGTGCGGGGCGGGCATTCCTCGCGGCCTCCTGCCGCCCGAGGGCCTTTTCTGAGAAAAACCAGTGCCAGCGCCGCGCTCAGGGAGCTGCCGGGAGGTGGAGCCGCTTTAGAGCAGACCGCTTACAGCAACAGGTGCTGTCACTTGTGGCTTTTAGCGGGCAGGAAAACAAGCGGCTCAGAGAGGTGCTACCAACACACAGCGAAGTGGGGGGGGGGGGCAGAGCTGGGTCCTGGTTGCAGGTGCCCTGGGCCGCCCGGTGCTGGGGCAGGCGCGAAGACCACGACTCTAGGGGGGCGCCGAGGGCAGAGGAGGAGGTGGCAGGCGTGGTGAATGAGGCCCTTTGTCCGGCGTTCTCCTGCCCTGCCCCCCACCAGCCCTTCTGTGGGACCATTGTCCCCCCCCCATCTAGACAAGAGAGTATTATCTATGGCTGCCCTTGTGGGGGGAAGGGAGGCAGTCTTTGGGTAACCCTTCTCCAACCCCAGCCTCCCCTGCACACTCAGAGCCAGGGCAGCTGTGGCTTTGCCCAGACATAGCAGCCCCACCCCCAAAGAGGTCATCCTTAATAGTTGCCAATAATAATGCCAAGAATATAAAGTTAGGGTTTGCTCCAGAACCACAGAGCATGCGCGTCCAGCGCACTTTCCCTTGAGAGGCCACAGCTGTGGGGCATCCTTGAAGCCGCAGCCCCGACCAGAGGGAATTCAGAGTTTAGGAACGCTCAAGCTCTCCTCTCCCTCCTCCACCACCAGCAGCTGGCGGCCACCCAGACCAGAGGAGGAGAAGGTCCAGTCCTGGGCCTGGGAAGGTGCTCACCGCACGGGGGTGCTTACCGTTCGGGGCTGGGAGCCCTGAGTAGAAGGAGGCCAGAGTCCAGGGGACGAGGCCGGTGGGGTGGCCTAGAGTGAGCTGGCTGACCTCTGCTCCTCCCTTCCTCACACACAGAACAGAAGCTTCTCCCGAAAGAGCCACACGTTCCTGCCCAAGATCTTCTTCCGCAAAATGTCATCCTCAGGGGCCAAGGATAAGCCGGAGCTGCAGTTTCCTTTCCTGCAGGATGAGGAGACCGTGGCCACGCTGCAGGAGTGCAAGACCCTCTTCATCCTGCGCGGCCTGCCGGGCAGCGGCAAGTCCACCCTGGCGCGGGCCATCGTGGACAGGTACCGCGACGGCACCAAGCTGGTGTCTGCCGATGCCTACAAGATCACACCTGGGGGCCGAGGCGACTTCTCGGAGGAGTACAGGCGGCTGGACGAGGACCTGGCTGCCTACTGCCGCCGCGACGTGCGCGTCCTGGTGCTGGACGACACCAACCACGAGCGGGAGCGGCTGGAGCAGCTCTTTGATGTCGCCGACCAGTACCAGTACCAGGTGGTGCTGGTGGAGCCCAAGACAGCGTGGCGGCTGGACTGCGCCCAGCTCAAGGAGAAGAACCAGTGGCAGCTGTCGGCCGACGAGCTGAAGAAGCTGAAGCCGGGCCTGGAGAAGGACTTCCTGCCGCTCTACTTTGGCTGGTTCCTGACCAAGAAGAGCTCCGACAGCCTCCGCAGAGCCGGCCAGGCCTTCCTGGAGGAGCTGGGCAACCACAAGGCCTTCAAGAAGGAGCTGCGACACTGTAGGTGGCCAGGGGATGAGGGGGGCGGGGGGCGGCCTTCCGCAGCCTCCCTGGCTGGGCGCGTGGGGTCTGGGACCACCGCTGTCCTCCCGCAGTGGGGGAGGCTCCCGGGGCGAGGCACAGGGCCCCCTCTTGGCTCACTGCACCCCTCCTCCCCGCCTCACTCTCCCGGATGGAGATCACTGGCCCTGTCTTCTGGGCGGGTTGGCCGGGCAGGGGGTGGGGGGAGCGGACACACACGTTCCCAGCACCACGGGGAGCCTGTCCCTGGTTCCTACGCCCGAGAGGGAGAACCTGAGGCGATGTTTCCACCTGGTGTTTAGCAGCAGAGCCTGAATTTTTCTGAAGTAGAATATTCCGTGGAGGGGCGCCTGGCTGGCTCAGTGAGTAGAGCCTGCGACTCTTGATCTCGGGGTCCATAAGTCCCAGTCCCATGCTGGGAGGAGAGATCACTAAAAAATAAGGGGCACCTGGGTGGCTCAGCCGGTTAAGCGTCCGACTCTTCATTTTTGGCTCGGGTCATGATCTCAGGGTTGGTGAGATCGAGCCCCGCGTTGGAGCCTTTGCTTAAGATTCTTCCTCTTCTCCCTCTGCCCCTCCCCGCCTCCCTCTCTAAATAAATGATAAAAGAACCTAAATAAAAAATATTCCACAGAATTCTCAGCTGCAAAAAACTCACAACTAAGACCATTGTGGCTTTGCGAGGTATGGTTCCCAGGTCTCAGGCCCCCAGGGCGCCTTCTGTGGCTTCCCACAGCTCCAGGGACAGCCTCACACCTACGCCAGACCCGTCATTCTGCAGGGGGGAGAAGGCCTCGGAGGGGTGTGGGGTTCGCCCAGAGCCGTGGTGAGCCCTGAACGTCAGCTCCAGCGGGGGCCTCCCTGCACTGGGTGGGAGCTCTCCCGGCGAGGGCGTGGGCTCCAGGGGTAGGGCGCGTTTGGGATAAGGGAGGCCTTTGCTTTCCCACGGTGGCCTCGTAGGGATAGTCACCCGCTAATCCATCTGTTCCTTTAACCCATTTCTGGTGTCCCCCAATTTTAGATTATCTTCTCCCTTGAAATATCCCCAGCCATATGTCTGTGTCCGGAGGCAGACTTTGTGCCTGGAGAGTGCTCAGAGATCTCTTTTTGGCTCCTAAAGCTGGAACGCTGGGAAACCAGGGAACCGTGACGCCCGCAGTGCCGTCCAGGTGTGAGCCCAGCACCTGGAACTGCTTGGCAGAAAAGCACCCTCCAGGGAGGGCCCCTGACTAGAGCCGCTCTGCCTCTCCCAGCGGCCTTGACCATTATAGCCCGCCACCCCTCCGGCCGTGCGGGCCTGCTCGCAGAGCTCCCCTGCCCCCGCCCCTTATGGAGGGTGAGAAACCTCTTCGTGGGGACTCAGCTCTGGGAGTAAATACGACAGATCTAGCCCCAAGGCCTGGAGTCTGGAAATTGTAAATCAGGTCTCACCATATAATGTCTCCTCCTATCCCAAGACCCTTCCTGCTCCAGGCCCTTTAGAGGCTCTCATCCACCAAGCAGGCCTGCACGGTACCCGCTCTAGTGACCCGGTGACTTCTGGTCCGGGTAGGCCCGAGTGAAAGGGGGTACTGCTAAGAGTTCCCCGGGTGGTCCTGGGAAAATGGGTGTATGGTCACCCTCGTGGTACTTGGTTAGAAAAGGGTCAGTCACGTGCCCCAGGCCCAAGGGCTTATGCTCTTTCCGACTCCTTCCACAATAGTTCCAACACTCTTGCTTTTCTGCCCCATTTTTCATGACTTGCTTCCCTCTTCCAGATGTGTAGCTAATAAAGCCGAGATTCCCTTGGCCTTTGCTACCTGGGTTACAAGAGTTAGTTTCCAAATCTGGAAGAGAGGTGTGAACATCTACATAACATGAAACAAGGGAATTTAGACCCCTTTTTGTAGCTCTGACGCGGCTATTTGGCCAACTACTGAAGGAGTGAATTATAGTGGGTTGCCGAAGAACTTTCTTCCCCCTGAGCCCCCGTGGGCTTGGAGGCGGGGATGAGGATGGCCCCTGCTCTCTCCCTGCAGTTATCTCTGGGGATGAGCCCAGGGAGAAGATCGAACTGGTCACCTACTTTGGGAAGAGACCCCCAGGCGTGCTGCACTGCACAACCAAGTTCTGTGACTACGGGAAGGCCGCGGGGGCAGACGAGTACGCCCAGCAGGATGTGAGTGCTCCCCCGGGACCCCCGGCTGAGGGGCGGTGGGGAGAGGGCAGGGTCTTCTGGAAATAGGGGCTGGCTCAAGGCAGGGACCAGAAACCAGACAGCTTCAGGAAAAATGGCATCTCCTACTCCAGCTCGCGGCCCCCGTAGGCCTAGTCGCACAGATGTCAGCAGTCCTTTCTATCACCGCCTCCCCCACTGCCACCAGCCTGTGCCCCAGTCTTTTCCCACGGCGGACTGATGGTCGGCAGTGGGCTCCTGTGTGGAGTTCCAAAGGTCAGGTGTCCCCTGGCCCCAGCGAGCCCTGTGCTCCGAGGTCCTGGTTCCCAGGTCCCAGGCCTGGCCTTGCCCTGGAGTGGGGCACATCGAGGGATAGCGGGGCTCACTGGCTTCGGGGTGCCACACCTTTCCTCCCACTCAGCCGCTCTCTTCCGCCCACAGCGTCTGACGCGAGGTCCTTAAGCCGCAGGCATGTGGCCTGGCTGCACAGTGGTCTCCAGCCTCTGGTGGCCGCCTCCGCGAGGCCTTCCGCCAACCCCCCAGCGGTCTCCCCCACCCGTCTGCCCCCGGGAACGCAGCAGCCACTTTACTGACTGTCTGCTGGCCTCCCCCGCCTGCATCTCAGTTCGGTTTACTGTCGTATCCGCGGCCCCCAGCACGGCTGCCCGAACGCACGGGGGACGCTGTCCGCACCGTCTCAGCCGTTATGCGCCCAGCAGTGTTTAGGACGCACCTGCTAGGCACCAGGCACGAGGGACTGTGAGCGAAAATGAGAGACGCTTTCATGGTCAGGAGAGATGGCCTGAGTCAGATATAACCAGACGTAAACCAGGGTGTACGAGGTAGATTTTAATCTGAGGCTTTTATCCCTGACCTCTGGGCTATTGCCCGGGCACTTGGGTGGCTTTTACCAGGATGAGCTGAGTAGCAGTGACAATAGCACTTGTCACTCTTCTAGAATCTTCACTCAGACACTCGTTTCATCCAGGCACTGAGGTAGGTTCTAGCATCATCCCTGTAGAACAGGTGAAGGCGCGAACAAGGTTAAAGGGCCGCTGGGAGGTGGGGCGGCAGGCTCTGAGGGGGGGAAGTCTGGCCTTCAGCCCCGCCCGTGTCCCGCGGCTCCTCCACTGCCTCACGTCAGCACGGGGGCCGCGCGGCTTTTACGTGAGGCTTCTGCTCGGTGGTGCTCGCCTCTGCTAGGCCCCTCCTCGCCCAGCAGTCGGCGCCCGGGCCACCACGTCCAGCTTAGCGCTGTCGTTCCGTGCCCGCAGGTGGTGAAGAAGTCTTACTGCAAGGCCTTCACGCTGACCATCACTGCCCTCTTCGTGACGCCCAAGACTACTGGAGCCCGGGTGGAGCTGAGCGAGCAGGAGCTGCCACTGTGGCCCAGTGACGTGGACAAGCTGTCCCCCTCTGACAGCCTGCCCCGGGGGAGCCGGGCTCACATCACCCTTGGCTGCGCGGGTGACGTGGAGCCCGTGCAGACGGGCATTGACCTCCTGGAGATTGTGCGGCAGGAGAAGGGGGGCAGCCGAGGCGAGGAGGTGGGTGAGCTAAACCGGGGCAAGCTCCACTCCTTGGGCAATGGGCGCTGGCTGCTGAGCCTGGCCAAGAAGCTGGAGGTCAGGGCCATCTTCACGGGATACTACGGGAAGGGCAAACCTGTGCCCACGCACGGCAGCCGCAAGGGGGGCGCCTTGCAGTCCTGCACCATCATCTGAGCGGTCTCGCCGCTGTCAGCACCCCCCCCCCCCCCCCCGCTCCTCAGAAGGGAAGGGGTGGGGGGGAGAGGGAAGCGTGCCTTCTACCTAATCTTTGTTTTACGATTCTTTTTTTTTTTTTACTCAAAGTTAACCTTTCTGTAACTTTTTAAAAACTTGTAAAGTAACTTGTCCTGCCCTCCCTTGTCCCATCTAACACCCAAGCTTTCAACACCAGAGGGGTGTGGGGAGCGCCATCTGGGAACCCAGAGCAAAGCTGCCGAGGCTGAGCCAAGCTGGGCCTGGAGCCGCAGCCACAACCCCACGCCCTGCCGCCTGTCCCGGGTCCCCTGCCCCGAGCCGGCCCGCGGGGGAGAAGCCCCAGAGCTGCGTGTCCCCACAGGGTGGTCACGGCAGCCATGGGACACTGGCCATGGATTTGAGAGGGTGGGGGAATCCCTGGGCTTTGACCCCGAATCTAATCATTGCAGCCCCATGATGTATGCTGGGGCTTTTTACCAGAGTAGAAAAGGAAGTTTATGTCCCGCCTTTGGCCCTAAGTGCCTGTCTCCTCCTCCTTTACACTGTGACTAGGGAACATTTGACAGTCCCATCCAGCTGGCTGTAGGTCTCGCCCCAGGAAGGGGATGGGCTGGCCTTTCCAGCGGTGTGGCTCTGCTGGGGGGGGGGGGGGGGGGGGAGATCGAAGCCAGAGAAAGTCCCGCCTGCCCAGTCCAGCTTGCCTCCTTGGTGTCTCCAGAGGCCTTGGCGCCTCCGCTACAGGGTTTGGTTGGCGGGGGACCGAGTGAGCCAACGGAGTGGACCCCTGGCTGGGAAGGGCCAAGCCCCCCTGGTGCTCTGAGAAGGGGTTTTTGACCTTGGTACACGTGCTTTGGTTCCTGGGGTGCCCTCCACTGCCCCCCTGCTCAGTAACAGGGCCTTGCTAATCGGGTTGTCACTGGACGAAAGTGCTTGAGATTTAAGTTACTATCCTGGCTTTGCCCGACCTCGGTGACTTGTAAGACTGACCGTGAAATAAACCGTGTTAATCCTGGCCGTGTGCAGTCTCTCTCACCCTTCTGTGCCCAGCTCAGTCTTCCCTGGGGCCAGGGCTGCTGTATCAGGACTCGCTTTGTCCCGCAGCTTGGGGCCATCGGTCCTGTCTCCCCTCTGCTGGCTGGGCACAGCTGTGGTGAGGTTGGGCAGCCGAACAGTGTTGGCTTTCATGAGGCGGCAGAAAGGAGAGCGGCTGATCTTAGACGCACACAAAGTGGGGGGTGGCTGGGGAGCAGAGCCTGTCGCCCTCCGTTAACTGTGGCAGCGGGCCCACAGGTGGGCCAGCCCCCAGCAATCCGAGGGCCTTCTCAGCCAGACCCTCGGTTCCTGGTCTGGGGTTCCGCCAGTCCTCTAGGGAAAGCCACCCTTCCTTTGCGGGTGCTGCAAACACGGGAAGACCTGATGTTCAGGACTTCTGTACAGGCCGGCGGGGGAGCTTCTCAGGCCTAGCTCACTCATACTGTCGCCATGGCGCCAGCGGGGGAAGACTGGAAAGAAAGGGGCTGGGGCTCAGAAGGAAGAGAAGCAGTAGGTTACCTATTTGTTCCATGGTCCTTTCCCAGCCAACTCTACCACCAAAGCGCCAAAAACTTAAGTGTCAAAGTCTCAAATCCCTCTACCTAAACTCCTGAAAAGATTACCTGCCCCCAATACTGCTTGACTTGAAGAGCAGGACACTGGCCACCGCTTCCTCCCCCAGCTCTCTCCTACACAGAGGGGACAGCAGTGGAGAAGGCGAGGGGTATTTACTAAGAATGTGGTTAACAACCACGTGAGCTTAAAGTCTGTGCCTGGACCCTGGGGCCTAGGAGCTGCATGTCCCACCCGGAAAGAAGGCAGCATTTTGTCCCTGTCCCCACATCCCCTAGCCTGCAGAGTGGCCAGAGGACCGTGAGGGCCTATGTAAACCTCCTGTCTGGGCCAGCCCAGCCTCAGACTTCGCACCCAGCCACGTGAGCTCCGGACACAAGCAGCTTCTAGGGAGCTGTAGCAGGACTGACGTCAGGCGGGGCCCAGCACCAACTCGGGCCTGCTCAGCACTCCCAGGCTGAATAGGTCTGGGACACGTGGTTGGCATCCCCCCTGCCATCAGGCCCCGCAGGGGCAGGTGCTGAGCCTACAGTCTGCGCCGGGGGCTCGGGTCTGGCCTACCGACTCTGGAGTGACACAAAGCAGCTGCCAGCGCAAAGTGCCAGAAAGGGTCAAAACATTTTATTCTCTTAATTTTTTTTCTTTTTTAATAAAGTTAAACAGTAAAACAAAAATTCACAAGTTGCCTCCCTGTCCACCCCCCGCCTCCCTCCCCTCCCCGCAGTCTTCGGCGCTGGCTCCCTTTCCTTCCCCCCACTCACACAGACATAGGGTATCCAACTAAGAAAACGAAACTGCTCTAAGGATGGGGAGACGAGATGAAGGGAGGAGGTGAACTGTGCCCACGTTCAAGGTTACACGCAAGTCTGCACTTTCTGCGTTCTGGATGGTTTCATTAGCCAAATTGAAAAAAGAAATTCCCTGGACCAGATGCTGTAAGGCAAAAGAAGGGCTTGTTAGCTGGCTCTGGGTGGGAAGATCACTCTGCTCTGAATATAGGAAAGTCTTCAAGGGCTGCTTTGAACTCAAAACAGAAAAACCACCAAGAGCATCAACAGCCTAGGTCCTCGGGTTGTAGGGGAGCACGTGAGCAGCCGTGGGTGTGCAGCTTCTAAGCGTCACTCTTGCAGAGAAGCCCCGCACTAGACCGCTTAGAGACGCCTCCCCAGCCCTGCAGAGGTGTGGACGGACGCTCCCAAGGCACGGTGCGCCCGGGAGCCTCCCTGCCTCCATCCTCAGCAGCCCGAGTGGATCCGTACCCTGCTAGGCAGGCCTCTTGCCGCCTCCACTCCCGGGCCCCTCTAACTCTCCAAGAGCCACCTAAGCGGGGAGTCGCGTTACGGGCCTGTGATCTGGGGAACTCCCGAGAGCCGGAGGCTTACCTTCAAAGCTGAAGCCCCCAGGACCACCAAAGAATGCCTTGAAGATATTGTTGGCATCAAAATCTGTGGAGCAGAACAAGAAAACAGGGCAGGGACAAAAAGTTGAAAAAGTTAGACACGTCTGAAGAGGAACTTATGACGCTGAGAATGGGGCCCCAAAGCTTTCCCAGATGCATCCCTTACCTCCTTCCCAAAACCTCGCTGAGGGGGTGGGCCTATCTGCACCCCCCATGCCTATTGCTGCTCGATCCCACTCGTAGGACACACTCCCTCCTCCTTCCCAGCTGGGCCTAAAGGAAAGCTTTCTTTGCCTCAGCCTACTTTGCCAGACCTTCTTCTCAACAACTGGGATGCCGTTTGCACTTACAAGACTCGGCCCACGCTGTCTCCCTAGAATGCTGGGGCTGCTACAGAGGGGGCGAAAATCTATCACTTCAACGCTAACAACACTAAATACAGGAATAAGATCTAAGGTTTATTGTATTCATTTGATTCCATGCTCTGTCTAGACTATGCCAGGAGAAAAAACAAAGCCATGGTTTATTAAGTACCTATTAGGTGCCAGTCATGGAGCCGGGTACTCTGCATACTTTATATCATCCCCGATTTATACTCAACAAAACCCAAGTACAGAGCTCAAGTAACTTGCTCAAGATCACGCAGCCAGTGACGGCAGCAGGACCGAACATTCCAGCTCCCGCCTGACTCCAGTGCTGCGGCCTTATCACCAGACCACAGCGGGTCTGCTGCCCTCACCCCCACCTCACTTCCTAAGCTCCACAGAGGATTGGTCTCCGCCAGTTGATCCAACAGGCACATTGTGTCCAAAAGCAAATTCTTCCTTGCCTGTGTACCAGCTCATCTGGGGTCGCCTAGTTCAGTGACTGCTCTAACGAGTCAGCCGTCCGAAGCCACTCAGCCTCATCCTTCCCTTCTTCCAACACATTAGCAACCACCTCCTGCTCCATCTCCCACTGTGCCCTCCGACCCTTTCCTGCCCATCATGCCTTCTGCCGTCTCTCACCCCCCTCACTGCACCAAACCACTTGCTCACTGCCATCATAAATACACTTCTGGAGCCAAACTCTGGTTCGGAGAGCCCCCCGTTAGAACCCTTCAATAGCTTTTGACTGCTCATGGCTCCTGTCAACTGCTGGGCAGAGCAATGTTTACTACTGGTAAACCTAAGTTGCGCGTGCGTGCGCACACACCGCCCCCCCCCCCCAACCAGATGTAAGGATTATCTAGGTAACATCATCAATCCTATTTTAAATTCCAAGATTTTCTTAATGGAGAAGAGAGGGCTGGCACTAGAGACAGCGGTCTGAGAAGTGTGCAGAGTTCTTGGCCGCTCTCGTCTCCAACGGAGCTCACAGCGAGCGGTGACGCTGACAGCTACGCTTCATTTTAAGTCTTTCAGGGAAACTGAACTCTGTGAAGCCTGCCGGGAATGAGTGACACGTAAATATCAGCCAGCATACACTCTGCAGTGGGGGCAAAATTCCAGCCAATAGCGAAAAAGCCCGTATTTCCTACTCTGGCTGCCAAGGCCTTCCGAGGAGGGATCCAGCTACTTTGCAGCCTCACGTCTCACCTTCCCCTGCCTCGAGCACCCTCTATCCTCCCACACTCAGTCCCTTGCAGCTCCCCGAAGGTATTATTTCTGCATCTCCAAGCCTTCCCTTGCTAGTGCTCATCTCCTAAGTACCCACTCTGCATCCTCAGCACCTGCTACCCTTGACTGTCCTTGTTGGGACTCTACATCCAGGGGTCAGGGGCCAGATGTGGCCTGTGGGTCAGTCTGCAAAGCCCAAGACTGGGTTCCTGGGGCTCAGGGAATCTGATTCACCTGTTATTCCCAGCGCCCAACATAGTGCCTCACACATGACAAGTATTCATCCAGGGGGGGCCTTCACATCACTCTGCTACCCTGCCTGTTACAGAGACTCCCCTTTGGAGTGTCTTCAGAAAAAAATCTAACCACCCACCGCTGTCAGGTTCATCCCAGCCTGCCCCCAACCAACTCACCGCCCATATTCATGCCCTCCTCATCCAGGTCCTGCCCACTGTCGTAGCGAGTCTTTTTCTTGGGATCAGAGAGGATGGTAAAAGCTTCTCCAACTTCCTTGAACTTTTTTTCCTCCTCCTTCTGAACTTCGGCACTGGCTCCACTGTGCCGATCTAAAGGGAAGAGTACAGGAAGAACTCAGAATCACAGGAAAACAAAGCTTAAGACAGAGACCGCCTTATGTCTGATTTTAGGATCTGGTACTTCCGATGTTTGGAGGGTAGGGAACTTAGCAACAGCTCATTCCCAGCTGAAGAGCCAGAAACTTTCATTCTCGCCCAAGTTTGGCAAGGCCGGCCCGGTTCATGCCTCCCAAGTCGTGCCTTCCCCGCACCCGCTCTACCTGGATGGTGCATCAAGGCCCGTTTCCGATAAGCTTTCTTGATCTCGTCCTCAGAGGCATTCTTGTCCACTCCCAGAATTTTATAGTAATCTTTCCTCTTACTCTTCTTCAGTTCCAGCTGTGCATTTTTTAGGAGCTGTTTGTGTTCTAGAAGGAGACAGCTGGAGTCAACGGACAAATCTGACTCTGGTTTCCCTTACCAGGTCCTAACACAGATAGAGGCGTTACAGTCAGAAGCCTTGTTAACCATACCAGGCGCATTTATGGTGTTTTCTTCTGAAGATTAAAAAAAAAAAAATCTACTCATAGTTTGGTTCCTCCTATCAGCCTAATTACATAGAAAAGGAAGTGAAAGTGACAGAGGATTTAGGGCCAGAAAAGAAGCGCCTTATCCTGCACTTGGCATCTCTGTTCATTTCTTCCTAGCTGGCGATCAAAAAGCACCCGGTACACCCCTGCCCCTGAATCAAATGCTCCCGGGTCCAGTTTTAAGGGCCTAAGAGTAAGACCTCACAGTTTCAAGAAACATGCTCTCAGACCCCTTTACCTTTTGTTTTCTCCGTCTGATACACTTTTTCATAGTCCCGCACTGCTTCTTCATACTGTTCTGTGTCCATGTAACTGAGAAGAAAATACAGGGCGGTAGAGCAACAAAAACAGTGACGGCCTTCGGTTTCACTCTGGCAGAAGAGGCACAGCTCAAGCAAGAGACACACACTTTTGGTTGAGATGCTTGGTGAAACAGGAGTCCTTAAGCTGGCCGTGAGAAAAAATTAACTACCAATTTCTCAAGGAAAAAAAGCGTGATCTCACGCCACTTGCACCCAAACAGCAAAGTGATACTCTGCTCTGAGCAGAAAGCAACCAACAGGAGAAGGTTCCTTCTGATTTCAGAGCCCCCGAGAGGCGTCTGGACTGCCTCAGGAAAGGCAGTGTGAACACACCTACTTGAACAATTACTTGGGATTGAAATGTCACAGAAAAATTATCAAGTGAGAGCAATGGATATGGAAAAGCTTTGAAATCTGTAGTGCCATAAACATGCAGGGCCAGCTCCAATCCAGAGTAGAAGTGGGATTAGTGAGCCACTTGAAGGATCAAGTTCAAGGTGGTGGCTGCTGGTAAATGCTTCCACCAAGACTAATCAATCTGAGAAATGTAGGTAAGGGAGAGAAAAGGAGACTCTAAACACAGGCTTGCTTCTATTTTAATAGTGCAGAAGAAAAGGGGGGGAGGGGAGGTTGGCCCAAGAGAGGAGGAATCTAGCTTGACAGGCGATCGCCAGAACATTTAAGACCTTCTCTTCCACAGAAGCAAAGTGGCGTTTTCCACGTCCTGGTAAGATTGCTGGCGCCAAGCCTGGCCTACCACTTAAACAGACTGTGGGAGATGTTCCAGAGACAGACCGCATGGGCTGGGTGCAGCTTAGCCAGCCACCGCACAAGAGAGAGCGAATTTACTACACCGTCCCTACACCAACCAGGTCTTCGCAAACGTTGGAACTCCGCCGGGCTGAGAGGCCGGAGTAGGGCGGTGGTACTGATGTCGCTGGCAAGAATGGTGAGAAAAGCCGGTGCCCCGCACACACAGGGCACAGATGCTACCAGAAGCTCAGCGCACCCATTTACGGCATCAAGAATAACATAAGCGGACAGCCCCAGGTGTAGAATGATCTGACAGATAAGCAACCTGAATGAACTTCCATGCCCTTCTGGAATGTATTAAACAAACTTATTATAGTGATTTGCACTTTTACTTAACATTTTTAAAGTTCAGGGACAACTTTAAGTTTTCTTCTATGTTGTTCACCTGAAACAACAGAATATTGTATGTCAACTATATAGTTACTAAAAAAGTATTTTTAAGTTGAAGAAATAGTAGAGAAGTAGAGCCCCAGGGAAAATGGGAAACCCCAGCCCATGAAAGGAAATGTAGCAAAGATCTGGCGTCTCCCCAACTTCGAGGGTAAGTTGAGGCACACTGGGGCAGCAGTCAGGCTCCTGCCCCCGTTAGGCGTTGGCCTGCACCAATCTCCACTACTTCGTGTCAATCCCAGCTACTTTAGGGGATCACTAGCCAAATCCTGGCCAACTGTGCCCAAAAGTGCCTGCTGTCCCCCGCGGTGGGATCTCAAAGGCAGAGCCACTCAGAGGACAGTTCTGTTTCTACCGCAATGATAAGGAGTTGTCTGATTAAAGCCATTTGATTTTTCCTTATCGAACACATACCAAGATGTAATTATCCACTCCATTATCCTAACGAGCCGAGAATTCCCTCTTCTCCCCCCATTCCCTGTTCAAACACTGCAGAGCGTCCAGAGACGACATGGTGTTGGGCGCCTCGCCGCCCTGCCCACGGGACACTCGGGATTCTTTGCTGGCTATTACAGACAGCACCGTGGTAAACTTGCATACGGCATTTTGTCTCTGTTAAATTGAGGCAATGGCTGGGTCAGAGAGTATGTGCTGTCTTCCAAAGCTTCCATGTTTGCCAGTGGTTTGCAAACAAGAGATAACTGATAGCTGGTTTCACGGTCTGTACTACAATTCTGTGGATGTTTCTGTTGGACAGACTTACTCATCTACTTAGAAATCCACTTAAAAACAAACAAAAGGACCACACACAGTAGCAATTTTCCTATTTTTAAAAAATGCAGATAGTTTTGGGAAAACTAAATGGGGGGCAGGCCATGCCCTGCACCTCTGATGAGACCGAGGAGCTGACAGTATGACAGGTCCTCAAGCATCAGTAACAGCACAAGTTCTTAGGATCCGACATTTCATGACAAGAAATGGAATGCGTGTTGGAGGATTAGTATACAACAAATAGGCCTTCCTTTTGGAATTTTAAGGTAGGATGTTCTTTTCTGTCTGGGATATAATCTGAAATAAGAAGAGATGGATTTGGGGAGGTCTCTCTTAGCCCTTGCTGAGGTTCCTGTCTGCAGAGAAGAGTCTGGATGGACAAGTAAGCTGGGGAGCACCCTGACTCTGAAGGCAAATCTGGGCACTAGAACTAGGTAGGCATATCCCAGCTCATAAATCACCGAGTCCCACGGAGCTATTTCAAAAGGGGCTTCCTTCACACTGGGAGGCTGAGCCAGATTAAATCCCTTCCAACTGAAAGACTATCTTCCCTAACCCACAACAAACAGGATAAGCACAACTCTCAACTGTCTCCAAGAGATACTTTATTTCTTCCTCTTCCAAGCACCATACATTCATTCCACAAAACATTTATTGAGTGAGCACCTACTATGTGCCAAGCACTGTGCCAAGTTAGAGCAAAAGTGTACAACGCAAAATACAATCTCCAAAGGAAACGGATTTAAACTTTAACAAAAGGAATTTGGGTCAGGCATCAGAGGAAACTTACTGACCGTGAGGGGCGTAAGACACAGGCATGGGAGACTGAGGGAGCTTGTGCAATCTCCTCCGCTGGAGGTCTATAAAGATAGTCTAGGGCTGGAACAATCCCACCTAGAGGCAGGGGGAAGGACCAAATGACCTCACAACATCCCTGGGTCTGCTTCAGCGTCCACAGTGCAATTCCCCTGGCAGGCCAGCAGCAACTCCCTCTTCCCCTCGCCCGCCGGAGGCACTCACCACTGAGCTCTTCTCAAGTAGGCTTTTATATAAGTGGCATCGAGCTTCACTGCACTCGTGCAGTCTTCTATTGCATCATCTAGTTTCCTAAGCTTCAGGAGAGAGAGAGCAGTCATACTTCACATCTCTGCGGTCTGAGGGAGCCCGGAGGCTGTGAGCACGGCTTCAAAATTTTAAGAGGATCAGTCACGCTGGCCCCCCAACTGTCACACTTACTCTAGGTCACTGAGAAAGCCAGTGTCTCAGAGGGCTAAGGACACCGGGTTCCAAACTGGTTTCTCTTCTTCGGGATGGAAGCCAGGCACACTTATGTGCAGGGATAAACCACCTCTGCCATTCCGGGGTAGTGCCCAAACAAGACACGGAAATAGGGTGGTTCCTGCCCTTCATTCTCCCAAAGGCCAACGAGAGGGGTAAGAACTGCTCTGATTTCTAAATATTGGAACGATTTAAGAGCAAGGAGCCTACTGTTGTTTCTTACAGTACGAGGGACTACAGTGGGCCCGCAGACTGTTTCCACCCGACTGCAGTGAATATCACTTACGATGGACAAAAAACTAAGGCTGCCTCATACTCTAATTTCTTCCAAATCACTCCTAAGAAAGAAATAATCACTTGTTTAGGCCAAAAGCAGCAGTAACATTTGCACAAAAAATTATCCCAAAGCCTCCAGGCATTCTCTTAGTGGAGGAAAGGATCTTGAAGAAGAACAGGTAGGAATAGTCTTCCAAACTGTCCCTCGAGTGCCCTTCAATTCCACAGAAAAGGTAAAAGCTTGCCTCTCAGAAGGAAGTTCCTAAGAAGCTAAGCCTTCCACCAACACCACCTGGCCTGCCCTCATTAGGCAAAATCCCCAACACCTCTTTGATGTTTCTTAAACATATCTCCATAGGTCCCGAGACCCAGACCGAGTGCTTACCTTGGAATTAACCGTGCCCCGATTACAGTAGAGTTTGGCATTTGTTTTTATATTGTTAGGGTCTATCCCCAGGGCTTCTGTGTACAGTTCATAGGCTAGCTTGTAATTTCCTTCTTTAAATGCTTTATTCCCATCTTCTTTCTTTGCTTTAAGTGCTTTGGCATTCTACAGGAAAAGCAAGGGGAGGTTAGTTCACAACCAGGAAACCTCAGGCCAC